>OZ020485.1:51923279-52571483 GCA_963971405.1 Psococerastis gibbosa
GCACATGATCAACAGTTATTCCATTGAGTTCATAGCATATTTCGGAGAATAAGTGTGCCATAGCATTAGCGCTAAGCCAGTCTTCACCTTGATAAGCAATTGTTGTCACACCTTTTTCCAGCACACCTTCAATATGCAGTCGGCTTTCACATGGTAGAGTAATAAGTATATCTTGTTGATGGATTGGTATGCGAATTTCATCATTTATCACCATACTTTTGTTCTCGAAATCATTACAAGCTAATTAAAATCGATAAAGGGTCGCATCCAAGCGCTTTGCTTAAAAGCTAAAATTTTATGTATACATTTTTAATTTTAATGCCAATTCTAAACATTGCTTCAAATTTCGATAATGTATTATATAGTTGTGTTTATCGTTTAAGTTGGGAATAAGCATTGAGATGGTGGATGTTAAAGATATATTATTTTCAGCGAGAAATTCCTTGCAATATGGAGAAATCATGTCTGAAGTTACAACACAATGTTCAGCTGCTAGTGGGTATTCATTATGTAAATCATGTAATTTTTGTGGATATTCCAAGTCCACATGTAATATGAACCCACCATCGTCCTCATTAGGTGCGAGCATTACATTAAAATTTTTTGATTTCTTCCTCCTCCATCCAGCGAAACCCACTAATATTTTCAGACAGCTGTGAAGAGCTAGCCCTGGTGCAGTGTACATGTGACAAATTTCGAGGTTATAGTTTTCAAAACATTAGGCTCTAAAGGCTTCAAAAACATCGCAAAAGAGAAGGGTGTTGTTTAATACATTCAAGTCTTGGTATTCTTCTAAATTCTTTATATCAAAAGCATTCCACACCTTTTGAGCATGTTCATATTTTTCTTGTGAAATCCACTCTTGAGTTAATTGACTAAAAAAAAAAATGCAATGATTGTAGGTAAGTGTTCCTCATTAAATTGTGACTCGTGCGTTATATATTCATAGGGGAAGACACCCTTCCTCAACATCAAGTCTAATTTTTCATCCACAAAACATGTTTTCATAATTTTAAATTTATTTTTATCCGCATCAACAAGATTTTTAACTACTGAATCTAATGAGGAGGCCATAAATTGGTAAGTGTCTTAAAAGCATAACTCTCCAATACTGAAGGCTATATATTCTTCCATAGTTTTAGCTATACTGGACTTGGTGTTGGTTGCAATCTTCAGATCCCCAATCATAACACTACCCTTTTCACACATTCTCACATTTACCTATCAGTTCCATTATATAACAGCCTTCCTGAGTTCATAAAAAAAAAATCTACAACAAAAAAAAAAAATTCATTAGTAAAATTAGCTTTCATCTGTCCCAAAATCAACTAAGAAATCTTCCAGCAATAGTGCGTTAGCATAACAACCCCGGATTCAACAGAGTGATAAACCATCTTAGTATATGATCTTACTTATTTCCTTACTTAGTGATGTTACTTAGAGTCTACATAAAATTAATTATTATCGATAAAGTTTTAGCTTAGTTATTATAGTATTAAGGGGTCCCCAGCACGGGAGAAATCCTTTGGGCCACCCCTACCTCATTATATTGGTGTGCATGTATATGTATTATTGAAGGAACGAAATACATTATTCTATTCTTCTATTCTATTCTATCTCAGTTTAATACTCCATAATAATTGCAACCTTAATCCATGCACATGTCAGATAATCGCAAAAGCAAATACTATTAAATATTTAGGCGTTACCATTGAAAATCATCTCAAGTGGTATGAACAAATCCTCCTAACATCAAAACGAATTAGAAGAACCTATAACAAATTAAGGATGCTGAGGTGTACACTTAACGTTGACACTCTGTAAGGTAAGTTTATCATGCTTTAGTCCAATCAATTTTCCAATATAGCATATTAGCCTGGGGTGGTGCTCACTCTTCCCATATATGCTCCCTAGAAACTGATGTAAGAATAGCCATCAGGGTAGCTATAGGGAAGCCTCGCCGCTACCCTTCAAATCTTCTTTTTCAGGAATTCAATGCCCTCCCATTGCCATTGCTATGTGCAAAACAACTTCTACTTTTTCGATTTAAAAAGGGCAAAAACCATTCTTGGGCAAGGTGATTTCGTCCATCATAACATTAATACCAGACTTGGTACCGGACGCAACCTAAAAACTTTGAAACCGAATACGGAACACTTTATGCATTCGCATATTATGTATAAGTCTATTCCATTGTACAATTCCCTACCGGACAACATAAAGGACTCCGTCAGCATAACAAGTTTCAAGACACATAAAATACCTAATTTCTTCCAACCCCAATAACATCACGTCCCTACTTAGCAACTAGACTTAATGAAAATTGGGATACATACTGTAAAGTGGATGTTCTCTCAGTGTCGATTGTCAACCAATATTTTATTATTAGCCTACATTACTTCAGTTATCTGCCTGCACAATTGTTTTTCTATTAACGTTTAAAAAAAAATTTTTTTTACTTAATTCGTACATTTTTTTCTTTACTTGTATTTGCAATTGTAATGTTCACTTTTGCTTTTAAAGGCCCCCCCCCCCCCTACCATTTTTAATATTGTAAATGTTGTTTGTTTATTTGTTGATATTTTATTGTGGAGTCATCAGTGAGGAGAAGTTGTTCGTTTTTACCAAGAAACCATGCTTCAGTATAGTTTTTATCATTGCCGGGTGCAACTGATGCAAAAACAAAATTCACTTAGCTTACAATGGACCCCCTGGTGTGATGGGTGTACTGAGTGCACCTGGTGATTCTCAACAGGTTTGAATCTGCACACGGTTATCTGTTTACTAAATCAATACTTCCCTTAAACCTGTGCGTTGGATAGATTTATTAATTGCCCAGCACGGGACTTGTCCTTTATACCATTTAATCACTTTAAAAAGTTTTATGTTTTCAGTTGTAATTGAATCAACCTCACCTTCCATATTATGTAAATATACAACGGGATCATGACGTATGGTTATGTTTTTATAATTGTATTATTTTACAACACCATCTAGAGCTATAGATGTTTGCATACAAAGTTCCCCTCGTTAGATAGTGCTCCTCCGCTCATAATTGTGCAATTATTATTATGATCAGTAAAATCTTCCCTCATAAACAATGTCTTTACATACAATCACTTAAAACAAACTTTTAAACCTAAGACATATCTATAATGCGATAATGACCATGCTTCAACCTAAGTGTTGGATAGATTTACGAAAACAAAAATCACTTTAGCTTACAATGGACTGTCAGCGAGGGGTAGATTTATTAATAGCTTGTTTGTGGCTAACTCAACCTATCCTTACCCAATGTAACCTAATCTAACCTATCCTAATTCAATGTAACCTAACTTAACATCATATTTATTTGATATAAAAATATTTTTGTTAAAAAAATGATGAATTTAATCTAGGTAAACAGCTAACCTAACCCAATGTAACCTAATCTGGCCTATCCTAATCCAATGTAACCTACCCTAACTTGATATAAAAATTTAACCTAGCCTAATATTATAACTTAACCTGTCCTAGCCCAATGTAACTAAATCTAACATAGAAAACACGACTGCCTGGTATATTGCACACCCATTGTGAGAAACTGAGACTTAGTTGGGATTATTGAAAATTCATTTTTATAAACATGGCTGGTGGGTATATTGAACACCTATTGTGGGATTAATACATTTCTTTTAAGATACTGAGTGCAACGCCGAGTCCCACCCTTACCGTCTATCATTCGTGGGTAGTCCACTGTTTCAAATTAGGTAATTAATATGTGCATTATTCAATGGCGCTCACCCTCACTGGTCTATCTATCCCTGTCTCCCATTAGCTCAAGCGTGTTCGTCGATGTAAATGTAGCTGATAAAAAATTAATAAGAAAAAACTTATATTAATTTATTTTAAGGTTTTTAAATACTATGGGTGTCTATATTTAGCTTATCTTTACTCAATGTAGTGTACTAAACATTATGCATTAGCTCAAGCGTGTTCATCGATGTAAATGTAGCTGATAAAAAAAAAAAAATTAATAAGAAAAAACTTATATTAACTTATTTTAAGGTTTTTAAATACTATGGGTGTCTATATTTAGCTTATCTTTACTCAATGTAGTGTACTAAACATTATGCATTAGCTCAAGCGTGTTCATCGATGTAAATATTGCTGATAAAAATTAATAAGAAAAAAACTTATATTAATTTATTTAACGGTCTTCAAATACTATGGGTGTCTATATTTAGCTTATGTTTACTCAATGTAGTGTACTAAACATTATGCATTAGCTCAAGCGTGTTCATCGATGTAAATATTGCTGATAAAAATTAATAAGAAAAAAACTTATATTAATTTATTTAACGGTCTTCAAATACTATGGGTGTCTATATTTAGCTTATGTTTACTTAATGTAGTGTACTTAACATTATTAATTAGCACAATCGTGTTCACCGATGCAAATTTATCTGATAATAAATAATTAAGAAAAAAACTTATATTAATTTATTTTACGGTCTTTAAATACTATGGGTGTCTATATTTAGCTTATCTTTACTCAATGTAGTGTACTTAACATTATGCATTAGCTCAAGCGTGGTCATCGATGTAAATTTAGCTGATAATAAATAATTAAGAAAAAACTTATATTAATTTATTTTACGGTCTTTAAATACTATGGGTGTCTATATTTAGCTTATGTTTACTCAATGTAGTGTACTAAACATTATGCATTAGCTCAAGCGTGTTCATCGATGTAAATATTGTTGATAAAAAAAATTTATATTAATTTATTTTAAGGTTTTTAAATACTACGGGTGTCTATATTTAGCTTATGTTTACCTGGGTTATAAAAAAAAACAATCATAGTGCCATAGAAAGACCACCCACGAAGAAGAAAGAAGAAGAAGAAAGAAATGTTTTAATTCAATTTCACTATAAAAAAAAAAAAAAAAAAAAAAAAAAAAAAATATATATATATATATATATATATATAACTATCTCACAAATTAGTAATTATACAAAAAAAAAAAAAATCATAGTGCCATAGAAAGACCACCCACGGGTCTCGACGGGGGGGATAAGCGCCAGAACCTCAGACCATCCACGAGGGGTAGATGGGATAGCTCGACGGGGGGTGGGATAAGTCCCAGCACCTCAGACCACCCACGAGGGATAACACGCAAAAATAGATAGACCACCCGCGGGGGATAGCACGACGGGGTGGGATAGATGGGATAGCTCGACGGGGGGTGGGATAAGTCCCAGAACCCCCCTTTACATACTACTTAGGGTGTTTGTTAGCTACGGCCACCTAACTAAATTGATTTGATCTGACTCATCCCGATCAACATTTCCAATTGTCGTCGTAGATTTTAAGCATAAACAAACAGTGGTGGTGTCGAAATCTTACGTTTGTTGGAGATGCAGATCGGCGGGGCGTAGCGAGGATAGGGGAGCGTGAGCTTGGTGAGCTGCAGCAGGGGGTCCCGGAGAGCACACACATCCATGTCATCTGCAGAGCTGTACGCCGTCAGCAACGGTTTCAGGGAGAGCGGTCCAGACTGCATGGCAACTAACACGACAATGCAAATACCAATATTTATGTTTACTTTTGGCATGCACAGTGATTCCATAGCAGAGTTCAGCCGACAAGTTTAGTAATAAGGCTGACGGTATAATTATGAAATAAGAAACTATGAGCTATTTGGCCTATTGGCCAATATCACTATATTGATTAGCCTATCTTCAAAACATAATTTTTTGTTCAAAACCAAATCTCTCTTTGGGAAAGCTATTATTCGGTTTTATTACTCTTTTTAACAACTAAAACATACCTGAAGTAAGAAGAAAGCATCAATAGAAAGGTTCCGTAGAACAATTATTTTGAAGTAATTTTTCATGATAAGTCTTTTTTATTTGTTGTACCCAGAAGCGGCCTCAAGTGGCAATAACAACAACTAGCCTATACCATTGTATTATATGTGAATTTAAAAAAAATCCATTTTTGAGAAATAATATTTTGATTTTATTATTATTTTCAAATAGCCTATTTTAGACTTATCGGTTGGGATGGGAATTTGATTTCCAGGTGGGGCACTTTAGTTTCGGGGGGTGGGGGCAATGTACCTGTTGTTGCTTACCTAACTTTGGTTAATTAATACAATACTTAGGCCTATGACATTATATCACTATGGTAGATTAAGGTAGTATATGGCGGTATTTACAAACTGAGCATGATGAAACTGCGCGTGTTTAATTTTAATTATATACATTACAGGAATAGGTAGTGCTGCGTGCGTTTTAGTTGCAGTTGAGCCCAGTAGAGGGCAGCAATGTGGTGGGTATCTGGCCACGGTACCTACGTTGACGTTCGGTACCTGAGTGTCAGAGTGTGTAGTGAACTGCTCCAGTGATTTGTGCCTACTCTGGATTAATATACTCATCAAATAAATGTTCTCGGTATGTTTCGATTCTAAATTAATTGTGTTTATGCACGTACCTATAGGTTGGGTACCTGGCTTGTGTCACATCATTGACATGATCAGATAAAAAGGAATAGTGAAATGTTGGAAACATTCAATGGGTATGACAGAGTGAAGATGGCTCAAATGCTATCTGTGGTAACATTGTCTATTAGGCACCTACTATATAATATTGGCATTTGTTTCGTGTATGTGCGTACGGTAATGACAATCATGTTAATACTGAGAGCATACAGTTACAGCAGGGGTTGGTTACGAATATCGTTTGGCCAATATTAACTATTCTAACCTATCTATATGAACCGCAATCTACAATAATATAATAAAGAACTAGGCCTACAAGTCCATACGATACGCTATGTGAGCAGAATCCTCGCCAAAAGGTGCCCTGATTACACACTCCAATATTAAGTAGGTACGGTAATCTTTATGTTAGCGCATGCAGTATAGCCTACGAGTAAAATCTGAATTAAACACTTTGCAATTTTCCTTGGGCCCATATTTAATGGGTCAAATATTGGAACAATATTATAATATTTGAGTGTGTAATAGGGGAAATTATGAGGTTTTAAGTAAATTTCGCGTACCTTATAAAATCTTAAAACTTTTTATTTATTGCGAATTTGCCATCTGGCCAGTTTCATATTATATCTTATTATATTATTATCTGTGGAAGAAATAAATAACGAATTCCGTCGAATTGACTCGTGTTAGTTCATTTTTTGTTTACAAATAGTGGACAGTCCTTAAATATTTATATAAACTTTGAAAATGTGCTGTTAGTAGTACATAGAAAAATGCTAAATTTTTTTTTTTTTGCCCGCTCTCAATTTTTAACAGGTTGTGGCAGCATAACTTCCTCTTTTGTAATGCGCGCCATTCGGTCGGTTGGTATCGTAACGGAGTGTCCCTGGATCCCGAGGTTTAACAATTTTTTTGTCTAATAATTGCATTCCACCAAAAATAATATTGTGAAATCTGTGCCTTAATTGTTAGTATAATTAGGTATAGTATGGGATAGCCAAACAGGTACAGACATACACTATACGAGCAGTGGCGACGCTACGGGGGTGCCCGAGGAAGCCTGCCCCCCCCCCAACCGTTTCTCCTGCCCCTTCGGCCCCCCTTTTTGAAATACTTGACATTTTGTAAAATTGAAAAATTATTGTAATTCAAAATTTCCGACACAACTGGTAACAAGTTACTTGCCTTCACATTATGGTATGCCTACTCCCCATTGCCGTAAATAGGGGGTCCTGGGGCTTAGCCCCTTCCCCAGGGGCACCCGTAGGACCCTCCAGTATTTCTGGTGACAAAGACGTTATTAATTTTTGATATGCTTGATCACATCTTTATCTATATCTTCAATCTTTAATTCCAACAATAAGACAATTACAGTTTGTGACAATTTATATACCGCAGGGCACTAGCCCATGTGCGGCTTAACGTTGAAAGACATCATGAAAAAAAAACCAACACATTGACTAATTATTTTCCCAAAAATAAATTACTCAAAATGTTTAAAACCCCAATACTTCAGACCTATTTTTTCAAAGTTTTCCTCTGGGGGAGATCCCGGGCCCCCTGAGTGGCAGGTTTATTCGTAAAATCTCAACTGTACTGCTTGCAAAATCCGTAAAACCTCACTAATTATTTAGGCCTACTTCTCAATTTTTTCTCCCCGCCCCCCCCCCTCCTCCAGGGTATAACATGCGCAAACCCTCACTAATTTGGGCCCTCTATCAATTTTTTTCTCCGGGGGAAACCTCCGGACCCACTTTTCTCTCAGCAATTTGGCCGTCGTGCATTATACAGAATGAGACGACTAGCTCTATAGGAATAAAACAAAATTTAAATTATAATAAAGTGATACAATTTGCTAGGCAGACTACACAAGTCAATGAGTAATGAATCAAAGTCTTGGGGTCCTAAAGGCCCCCCCCCAGAAATTTTGCATGGGAATTTACGCCAATGCTACTCCCAATGAAAAATGTTGTTTTTTTCATTCGCCCCCCCCCCCAGATAAAAGCCATGCCCCCTGCCTTAAAATTTCTAGCGCCGCCACTGTATACGAGCAAGCGTTGATTTCTCAGCTTGTGAATTTGCGTGATGTAGTATCATGTAGATTGTAGACATGTAGGCCGTAGAGGATGCGTACGCCTTGGAAATTTGTAGGTCCTATCACGATTAAATAGATTTTATGGAATGCAAATATAATAGTAAATCTAAGTGTAAAAAGCCTACGTATACAGGGTATATATATTGTAATATTTCATTTTCATAATTTTGTGATTGTGAAAGGAATTTTTAATTTTTTTAATTTTTGACTCAGTCATTGCTTGTTTACGAAATATTTTGAAATGCCTGCCTGCATCAACTTAGCGTACACCTTATGCTGAGCTATTTGTCATTCTGCTTATCTATTTATTTTGCTTATTTTTAAATAAGCAAGACGTTTTGTGATGGTCTTGACAGGTCAGGACCTGTAGAGTAGTGGTACAAACTCCGACTTTCACCCGAAAGTTTGTTGGTTCGAGTCCCACAGTGTATGTCTAAATTTTCTTGCCATGCTTCGGAGGGCACGTAAAGCAGGCGGTCCTGGGCCATACTAGTTGAGTGTAAGAGAGGGCTTTATAGCCCTAACTCCGCTAGGTTGGCTTAGTAATTGAAAAGTCAAGATTTATTTATTTATAATTTTGAGATTTCAGCGGATTTACAAGTTTTAACCAAAAAAAGGTAGTTTTTACAATCAGTACCGTACCGTATGTCTATAAGTCTCTTGAAGCATTTTATACAAAACTAGAGCCTACTCGGTGGACTTTGTTTAAATTCAAAAATTCGGCCTAAACAATATTGGCTCACATTTTTTTTCATTTCCAAACGGCTCCCACATTTTCGTTAAATCAGCAAAAAGTTAGTCACTCAATTTCAATGAAAAAGTAACTTGTGTCGATGAGATGCGTTTGCATGATTGACGCATGATTTAGACATGAAAATGAGTAGGCCTACCTATAACAAGCAGGACTTACGATTGTTGTATATGCACTGAATCACTGAAATCAATCAATTTCATTAATACATAATACATAATATTTAATACAATTTAATTTTAGTCTGCTGTAGTTATTGTTCCGTCAGCAATATTTTCTCGTTGAATTTACGAATTTTCTGCCGACAAATCAATCAAGTCAAATTCAAAATATCTCCCATAATTATCGAAGCTTTGTGCTTTGTGCTATAGTTATTTGTAGGCAGCTGTTTATAGCAGAATGTAATTGCATAAATTGTGTAAAAAGTATTGAGATATTTAGCAGAAAATCGTGCTTGGTTTTTACGATGCTATAATAATAGGCTACGACACCTACCGCACTCAACATGTACATAAAACATTTCTATTAGGCCGGCTTGGTAAATGTTTAGGCAATAAAAATATAGGCTACGAACCATGGACGGATCCAGCCCATTGCTTGTTAGGAAAAACATATAAATGTAGGATCGATAAAATCAGAGCGTAATAAATTTATTTACAATAGATTTACCAATTGTTTTTTTGTTTTTTTTTTGGGGGGGGGGGCGCAGGTACTATAAAAATATGGTACCTACCTTAGCCTAATAAATTGGCCTTGAACGATGATTATGATTACAACAACTCACATATTACCTACTAGGCCTATATTAGTTGGTTTCGACTAACATTTTCCCATTTTGAGAGGGAAACATAACTAATTATAAAGCAAGCACGTATGGTCATATTACATATTTTTTAAATGACATTAATTACTCGGGTGTTACATGTGCAAATTAGACGAGATATAGGTAGACGGTTACAATCGTTCAAGCTTGCCTATGATTTCTTTTTGATTGCCATTAGAAGAACAAAACTACAATTTATAAGAAAAGTTCTGCTACCGCCCGCTACCGGTGCAATAGCCGAAATCGAATATTTCCTTCTAATTTTACAAGATAAAATCCCTTTTTTGACTGAATGGCAAAAACTCCTTGAAACCCACTATTTCTCGCTTATTTTTTAATAAATATTCCTGAGTAACAATTTGGTGGTCAAAATAATCAAAACTCTACCTGTACATTTTAATGTTTATTAGCATTTCCTTTAAATTATGAAACAATGCAATCATTCTCTTGTATTTTAATAATTATTTATTACTTTGCATTTCCCGCACATATTTTAACGCACCGTCACGGGACACCTTACTACTGTGGTGTTAAAAAATAAATCTCGGTAATATAATAATCCCAAATCGCCATGATCGGGCTGCTGGTTCACACGTATTTGACAATGATCCGTCGACTACTCTAGTGGCGGTGCCATTGGATTGGTAAGGGCAGAGGGACTACAATATAAACAACAGGTACAATTCAACCCATATTAGGGTATTAGTAGGTATTGTAATAGTTCCATGGTAAATAATTGTCCTAGGGTAAAAACTGGGATGCCTCGAGTGTCCCAATTCCACATGACAGAATTGATAGAGCATAGTGGCCAATACAATAGAACACAGGCATGCTATGCATTGGCTCATCATGAAAACTATCCATAATTTCAACTAAAACAATTTTTAATTAAAAACTAAAACTTTATTTTTTCGGTTGTTACTCTATTTTATACTTAAAATATAACTTAAGTTAAGAACATCTATAGAAAGGTTCCACAGAAAAATTATTGTTTTGTCAAACAAAAATTACAATATCAGGGGGCAAGTGACCTATTGGGGTTTGTTTACAATCATAACGACTACAATATAAGCTGAATTTAAAGAGAAACGTTGGAGCCGTAATTTAGAAAACATTTTTTACAATTTTGATTTAGTTAGCCAAAAATGTAAAAAATAGGCCCGAGGTACGATTTTGGTGAACCAACATGCCGAAATACATCCAAATCCACCGAGTAGTCCGAGTACTTTGCACACAAATCAACGAACAGAGAGATGACACGCGGGCATTTTGTAGAAACCAGCACTGGGACCTCAAAACATGTAGGTACACCCATTGAAATCTCGAAATTGAAAATTGCGACCAACACAAAGCTTTCCTTTTACACTAACGTAAATATAGGAAAGCAATAACTGCAACAGTGCCTAAATACGATGCATGCAGTATGTATATTATTTGCTGGCATATTGGAATGCTGGCCTTACAGTATGCACGCATACTGTACATTGCACTGTTAAACATTGTAGGTATTACATGAAATAGGTACCGTAATGCATGACTTGACAATATACGTACTCACTGGCAATCCGGCAGCCAAAATCGCTCACCCGCGGGGCTCGAAGCTCTAGGCTGCCACCCTTATGAAATATAATTAGTTAGGAAGTGGTGGGGAACTTTCTCCGGGGATTTTGGCCATGTGCGGGCAACGTGGCGATGAGTGAGAGTCGCCGCGGAGAAACCAATGCCCATAACTACACACATCCATAATGTACAAGTCATCACGACTCCTCTATTATCTTTCATGCACAATAAATGCGTTAAACATAGGGAATGTAGTTAAAACATTTATGATACTGTGCTGGGCTTCGGCTGATTAAACTCTACCTCTATTTTAGGGGTATTCTATGTTGGCAGAAAAGGGAAAATAGAGAAATAGCTGAGCGTGAGGATGTCAGCAATGTTCGGTTTAGTTATGCCATCGAAAAACTCGAGTTCTCTTTTTCCTCAGTTTCCTATTTTCCCTTAAGGTAAACCCAACACAGTGAATACCCCTTATTGGCTTCAATATCCCCAACAAATGTTTTATGTTGTCATGGTAATTTGTTGTATTCAACTGTAAAATTCTGCTGATGTTGAGTATGGCAGCAACTAGCATAAACATTCAATAATTAAATCCAGCCAACTCGGAGTTCGTGCATATTAGGGAGATCCATCTACCTATTGAGATGGCGACCAATGTTCGACTTTCGGAAAATTTCTTGACAACTTTTCATTTCATGACCCTAAAACCACCCTCCGCGTTCAAAATGTTATACATATTGTATCTACAGTATACATATGTACGTATTTATGTATATTGTGAAAACTTGTATGTTTTTGGTTGGAATTGGCAACTGGTTAGCATAGAGGAAGATAGGACTAGAATCAGTCCGCATGTTGTGTGTGCTCACCTCGTTATAACAAATTTCTGTATTTCGTATTCTATTTTTTATATTTATTCTGTGTAAAATACCCCGATTGAAAGTGAGGCATCTGAGTAGATTATAATTTGCGACGGTTTCTTCACAGATAATCTACAAGCTGTACTAATATAATATACTAAGATATACTTACATCTTAGCAACAATAATATAAATATTAAATAATTTAATTATTTGTATACATGTTTAGAATAATAAAAGCCTTTTGCTTAAAATTTATCTACTTTAGCTTTACTTTACCAATTTCTGTAAAGTTGTAAATGTATTTTAGTAGATAATTTTTCGAAAAATGATGGCATAAAGAAGTTTCTTACGTGTGTGCACCGATACACGGACACTAATTCTTTTTATCCGCCTGCATAGCACGAGTTTAAGCAATAGTACGTTTTCTCTCCATGACCAACATTTTCAGACTTGGCGCGAGTCGCTTTGGAGTAGCTTGAGTGTGAAGGACCACCTACGCTTTCATCTTTCATGTCGAACAGACAGAAATCGCGTATGTGTGAAGCTAGCCTAACTGTCAACCTGGTTTAGCCAGTCCCTTACATACAGTAAATCGATTTTAGGAAACATTATCCGATTTTGATGAAACTTGGCACAAAAATTCATCACACAAATGTGTTGATCGAGTTCGTTAACCAGCTAGATCCACTATTTAGTTACAAGATGGCGGCCGATTGAAACCTTATATAATTCGTATCTTATGATATGCTATCCCTATCGATACTTCTCTATCTATCTATTGGCATAGGAACCGTAACAGATAGAATGGTTATAATTAAATATATAGTTAAATTTTGGGCTCCTTCCGATTTTCCTACCCTAAAACCACACAGCCTGTAATGGTCAGACCAAAATCTAAACCAATAATGTCAGGGCAGGCGCGGATCAAGAATGAGACCAAGGAGGGGGCTAACATGAATATTACGAAATGTTTTTGAAAAATAGGGCGGAAATATTGGGGGTTTACGTAGTTTCTGAGCAATAAGGGTCCTATGCTATAGATAATTAATACAATCGACCACAAAGGGGGCCCAGGGGTCTTCCCTGGGAGAAAATTTGTGAAAAATAGGACTGAAATAGTGGGGTTTTACGCATTTTGAGGAACCTAATGGGGGGGGGGGGCTATAGCCCCCATAGCCCCCATAGCCCCCCCCGTAGATCGGCGCCTGTGTCAGGGTATACAATGCAGTATTATCCATCATTTCTTCAAAATAACCTTTTTGAAAGCAACATGTTTATTTATAATGATAAAAGGACTACAATATACTGTTTATGCAATATTTAAAAGACATCCTTGGACCAATTGTTGAGATTGTTTATTTTTTGTACTTTTTGATAGTTTTTGGAGGGGTCTTACAAGATTATAAGCACCTGCTACCGTCTCGGCTCTTCTTTCATCAGGTTTTCTTTAAAAAAAAAAAAAACTCTAAAAACATGCTTGAGATTTAAAGATAATTTAATTAAATCTGAAGCTTTTAAATTGGCTAAAAGTAGCCGTGGTATGTTTGGCGTATTCCTGGGGGTGTAGAAAGGTCCGTAAACGATTGGGGGGGGGGGGACATGACGTATACTGTATGTATTTATTTTTTTTGTTCGGGGTGAGTGTGTGTTACGACTATTGCCAAAAACCTGTATAGTACTCCTTATTATCAGGTTTTACAAGAGTACAATTATTTTAAAGGGGTATGAATGTAAATTTATGTCCATACGAAAGCTTGTATTCTCCATGAAATTTCCGTGAGACCATTTCCATATACATACTTGCGGCACAAGGAATTACTTAATTACTCAGGCCTCCTTTTTTTTCTTCCAAAGTATTTGAAATTCTCTGCCTTAATTGTTGACCTGTTAGTTTGCCTTGACCAGGCGTAAGATAAACAATAAAGGGCTGGTGCTGTTTACAAAGCGTAATTTACAAGTTTAAGAGGGAGTAGTAATTTCAATATTGATGATGTAGGTACTGATAGGCTAATAAATGAGGCCGGATGGCAGCAGTTACGAAATATTGTATATTATACCGTATACACTAAAAACAAGGAAACACGTTAATGTTAATTGGTAGGCATGGTAACTAGAGGAGCTAGGCGTTATAATATTTGACGGAAGTCAACCGCATGGCCAACTCCACTCTCACGCCAACTCATCTCCACAACATGGCCCCACTAATTACAATACAACCAGTTTCGTGAAAAAATGGAAATGTTGCATATATGTTGCATATGTTGTATATGTCTGCACAACCGCTACGAGTCAACCTGCACAAGCTTTCCTAATTATCAATTAGCCTTCCATAGATAATATTAATTTGAGTAGTTCCATGCCTATAAATTTTGCAACTCCTAAAACACCGGATTCATCGATGGTGCCAATACATAGTCAGGAATGAACAGCAGTGGCGTAAATAACATTTCTGGAGCGCACTTTGGCTCCCAGTTCCAGGATTGTGCTAAAAAACGCAATTGACAATATAGGGGGGGGGGGGGGGGGGGTGTTCTCAAAAAAATTAAAAAAAAAACTAAATTAATTCTAAAACCGGCTCCGACGATTTCTTTCGCTTGCCCCTTGATAGATTGCTTCTGGGGGTAAAAGAAAAATAACTAAATTTTCATCACAAATGATTTTTTTGTGGAACCTTTCTATCGATGATTTCCACCTTCAGGCAGGTTTTAGGTGTTAAATTGAGTAACAAAACCAAACAGGTTGCATTCCCAAAAAAATATTTGGTTTATTGTAAAAAATTATTTTTTGAAGAAATTATAGAAAATTAACGTTCAAATGCATTGCTTGCCCTGTCATTAAATTTCTGTGTGGTAATGCCCGATCTAGAATATGCAATTCCATCGATTAATTCAGTACTTTGGGATAGGGGAATATTCATAGGGGGTCCTGATCCCTCTCTCCTTCCCCAAATGGTTGCAGCGTACATTAGATATAATGGAGCTTTAAGGATTTTTAAATATATTGAGGTTACCTCACCTCCGGTGACGTCAGATGGACACCCCCCCCCCCCTCTGATAGAAAATTGATGCTCAAATGCATTGCGTGCCCTGCCATTATTATTGCGTGGTAAAATGTTGGTCTGACCTATCTAGAATTTACCTCACCTCCAGTGACGTCAGATGAACACCCCCCCCCCCTCCCCCGAGACATCCAAAATTCACCATAGGACAATTATTTACCATGGAATTACTCATTTTCTCTGTCTACTAATTGATGAATTGGAAATCATGTTCGAGTTAACTCGGACCGGTTCTTATTAATAATAACAACTCAATTTTCATGAAAAATTACAAAACAATTACTTTTCTAGGGAACCTTCGTATCGATGATTTCTACCTTCTTATGTGCTCGGTGTTAAATAGAGTAACAAAACCGGAAAAGTTGCTTTCCCAAAAAAATATTTGGTTTTGTGCAAAAAATTATGGAACATTCACGTTCCAATACATTGCATGTCCTGCCAATTGCCATTATTACTATGTTATAATTTATTGGTCTGCCCATTCTAGAATATGCAATCTTATTGATCAATTCATTATTTTGGGTTAGGGGATATCCAAGGCTACGGCTAGAGGCTCTGGACCAACCTCCCTTCCCCCCCCCCTCCCGAAATGTTTGAAGCGTACACTAGATATAATGGAGTTTTAAGGAGTTTTTAATTATTGAGGTTACCTCACCTCCAGTGACCCCCCAAATATTTCTGGCTACGGCCTAGGAGATATCGAGGGATCCGAAATTTAACTATGGGAAAGCAACCAATTTGGTTTTGTTTTGTTGTCTATTTAGCACCGTAAGCATACCTGAAATTAGATAAAAATATGCCATTGGCCAATATTTTTGTAAACCTACATGCCGGATTTAATTAAATTGTCTGGAGTAGATAGATTTACTGACACACAGCACACAGAAAATTAGACGTTACTCTATATTCATCATCAAGTTGGAAAGCATCGATTGATAGGCTCCGCAGAAAATTTATTTTTAACAATTTTTCATGAGTAGGCCAATTGTGTCTTTTTATTGGCTTCACCTGTATGTTTGTAACCGACTCCTTTGTGCTCTACTTTGAACGATCAGATTTAATTCAAACTTTGCATACCTGTCAAAGACAGATGACAATGCAATAATTCAATTACAGTATCCGATTACTCTGATTAAATTCGCTAATAAAAATGGTTGAATTCTTTTCCGTATCCTTTGAATGAGAGTGTGGGGTCTGCTGCCATGGCAACCAAGGTTCACGTCGGGCGGCTGTTGCCAGGGAATCTTGTTATAATTACAGTATAATTATTTATGAAATGGAGATTTCAATTAAAAGCATTGTGTTAAAGTTCTGTTTGTGAGATGCAATTGTTAAGACGGGGTTTGGCGCCCATTCCACATACGTACAACGTCAATGAAAATTATGAAATTGAAGGTGGTAGCAGACATTAAAGACATACTAAAAATTCTGCTACCACCTTCAATTTCATAATTTTCATTGACGTTGTACGTATGTGGAATGGGCGCCTTTCCGCATACGTCAATGGTCAATGGTAAATGTGGTATTGACGTGGTAGCAGACATTAAAGATATACTAAAAATGTCTGCTACTATGTCTGGATTAAGAATAATGTAAATAAGAAATAAAATATGTAAATTATTGTAAAAAAGCGTGGGGTGCATAGTGTTAATAGTTATATACATTGTATTGATAAATATGAGTAGAAGGATCATCACTTTGATAATATCTTAAATAAATTTCAGCACTTTAAATTAAATCTGTTGGTTTGAAGTGGGTCAAAATCAAGTCCAAAGGAGTCCGTTACGAAAAACAATCCCCACGCTTTTTTACAATAATTTAAATTTATTTCTTATTTAGGCCTACATTATTCTTATCCCAATTTATTAAATTTTGTTTTCTACTTTTTAGTTGGATTATCTATAAAAGCGTGCTTTTAGTCTTTTAAACTATTATTTATTATTTTTTTGCCCCCAGAATTAATCTATCAAAGGCAAGCAACCTGTTGGGTTTTGTTTACATTAATAACGACTACAATATAATATGTGAACTTAAAGAAAGTCATGGGAGCCGTTTTTTGAGAAAACACTTTATTTTAGCAGTTTTTTTCTTTTTGCAGTTTTTTGGAGGGTAAAATACGTAATGCTAAGCCCAAAATACAAAATATCCCAAGATATAACTATTGAACTTACATGCAAAATTAGCCTGCCGGTACTTCATACCAAGTTGAATCCAGCGGACCAGAGCAGGTTCAAAGCTGCAGATAACTTGGTCGTGTGCACAGTGCCGACAGGGAAACATGGTAGGACTTGTCCTGGTCACCTCCGAACTAATCGTGTGACTTGACTGTGTTTCCCAAGTGGTTCGGAATCCACTATAGTCAGGAGGTGCACTGTCCTATGGGCTGGGGCTTAGGACAGTCAAGTCGGGGTCGCTCTATGGGCCCAAATATCAGGCCGAAGTCGCTATTAACCCGAAGAACACTACTTACTACTACATGCAAAATTTCATGAAAGTCCACAGAGTAGTTTGCCCACAAATCAACGAACATACACATTGAGGAACGAAACGAGTACATCCACTGAAATCTCGAAATTGAACATTTTGAACATGACAAAGCTTTTCTTATTATAAATATTATATTATAATATATAAATAGGAAAGAAAAAAATAGTTTGAGGGCTAGACTGTAATTAAACTGTTATTTAATATGTTATTGTGCTGAGCAAGTTGACAAAATGCAATTAAAGAAATTTATGGAGCCTGTAGACTAGCCTAATTGTTGAAATGTTTCCATGTAACGTCCTGGGGATGGATTGTGCGTGAGTTTTATAGCCGTTTGGTATAAAAATTGTATGAAGTCGTGGATGTGCATGGCCGAGGAGAGTATACGAGGAACGCATTGAATGATGGGATGTGAGTGTGCGACACTTCCTCACTGCAACGCTACTTTCACGTTTGCTTTCTTTCCCACGTGCCTCAGCTCACCTGTGGTCCAAGTACCATGTACAAAATAAAACGTCCATTCTCTTTCTGTCTTTCGCTTTTTCAAGGCCAAAAATCACGTTTTTTCTCTCAAACTCTCATAATATAACTCGTCACATATTTTGATAGCGAGAAAAAACGTCAGCACTAATCTTTACGCTGAGCCTAAAAAATGTCACCCTGCATTTATTTTCAAGCCAGAATATTATCTTCATTGATTTCAAATTATACTTATGTCAATGCGCATATACAGTATATTATACAAACCAATAGGCTACCAATTTAAAAACAAGTTTATTTTATGCAACTCAATTTAAATAAAGTGAGCATTGTGCACTAACGTAATGGTTATGACGTGACAAGGCCGTGGCCAGGGGGTCCGGACCCCCTCGAATTATATTTAGCTTACACTAGATAGAATGGGGTTTTAAATATATTGAGGTATGACGTATGGCTACGGCCTTTTCACGTCAACCAACTATTTCTACAACAATTGAAGCACTATCTAGTTTCAAATTGTAAGCTCACACTACTGCTCTTTCTTATAGCAAAAGTATCTATAAGCTCATCATAATTTAATTCACGCCAAATATCGTGATTCAATTTTTAAAGAAAACAAACTGAAATAGGGTACGTAGCTTATTCGTGCGATGAGGATGTTTTACAATTTTTAGAGTTGAAAATGAGCTTTCACTGCTTATTACTACTAATTGCTATTTATTATTAACCAAAATAAATCATTTAAACGTAGCCTACAGATTCTACTTTGTCCTCAATTTCTTTTTGCCCACCAATTTGGTCTGTATTTAACTCTTTTAAAAACCTTTTTAAAATTATTCTAAAAAATTTAAATGTGGGTTTGTAGGGGTCTTTTTTTTGTGTGGGGCCCGGCACTGAAGCTCAACATACAATACAATGCTCATTCTTTCATTTAAGACAAAAAAAATAACGTAAATAATAATATGCATGCAAAGGTTGTTGTCTAGCGATGGAATAAATATGGCATATTTACAGGTATATGATATGTCCTTTAAAGGTTCTCTGCTTATGGTGAACAAATGCATGGCATTCGGCCATCGCATTGATTTGGTCAGGGAAATATTTGAGCTGTGTAATGTGTAGGTATGTGTAGATAGGTGTAGATAGGTGTAGATAGGTGTGGAGGCAATGACCGCGAGAAACCAAAAGTGCCGCGACCACTTTCATAATACCTGCCCAACCTGCCCCTTTCTCCGTCCATAGCAGACTGACTCATACCAAGTCTGCCTGTCTTTTTTTCAGCTTACTTCTTGTGGCATGAACAAATCCTCCTAACATGAAAACGAATTAAAATAACCTATTACAAATTAAGGAAGCTAAGGTGTCCACTACACTCAATCTTGACAAGTTAATCATCCCATACATTTTCAATTAGCCTGGGGTGCTAATATATAGGCCCCCTAGAAACTGCTGTAAGAATAACCAACAGGGTAGCTTTAGGGAAGTTTCACCGCTACCCTTCAAATTTTCTTTATAAGGAATTCAATGTCCTCCCAAAAATTCTTTCAACTACAATAGCTTGGGAGATACAAAAACTGAGAAAAGTCCGAAAATGTCGCAGTTTTTCATGTGCAACCCAAAACTTTTTGAGGGTTGCAAACTTGGTTATACACTATTACACTACCATAATGAGTCGACTGTACTAAGTACCTATAACATTAAGTTAAACGTTAGCAAAACCAAAATTATGGTGATCACCAAGGCGGGGGCTCACGCAAACGTAACTATCGACGGTGCTGCAATAAAGAGTGTAAAATGCTTTCCAAACCTTGGCAGAAAAATAACACAAGAAGGGAGAACATCCCAGGATATATCCAGCCGAATACAGTTAACCAGACTAGCTTTTAACATAATGTCAAAGATATATTCGAATCTAACAACATCGACTTATATATAAGAAACTCCTCAAAACTCTAGTGTGGAGTGTGCTCTTCTATGGAAGTGAAACTTGGTGCATGGCAAAAAAAAAAAAAAATGGACGCCTTTGAGTTGGGGTGCTACAGAAGAATCTTGAAACTCCCATGGAGAAACCACATAACCAACGAAGAAGTGCTCCGTAGAATAAACGAACAAAGAGCTATTGTGGCCACCATTTGTACATGAAGAGGCAAATGGATGGGGCATATTCTGAGACACGAAGGGCTCCTCAAGAACATCATTGAGGGTATGGTTGAAGGCACGAACTCATGAGGACGACAGAGGAAGGAGTACCTAGAGGATGTCATGAAGGACCTATAGGGCGCGACACCTATAAAGAACTGAAACGGACCGAACAAAACAGACAAGAATGGAGGAGAAGAATACAACATTCACTGCAAACCAATCCCTAGATTGTAACTCGAGAAGAAGAATGGGTTTCATCTTTCATGTCGAACAGACAGAAATCGCGTATGTGTGAAGCTAGCCTAACTGTCAACCTGGTTTAGCCAGTCCCTTACATACAGTAAATCGATTTTAGGAAACATTATCCGATTTTGATGAAACTTGGCACAAAAATTCATCACACAAATGTGTTGATCGAGTTCGTTAACCAGCTAGATCCACTATTTAGTTACAAGATGGCGGCCGATTGAAACCTTATATAATTCGTATCTTATGATATGCTATCCCTATCGATACTTCTCTATCTATCTATTGGCATAGGAACCGTAACAGATAGAATGGTTATAATTAAATATATAGTTAAATTTTGGGCTCCTTCCGATTTTCCTACCCTAAAACCACACAGCCTGTAATGGTCAGACCAAAATCTAAACCAATAATGTCAGGGCAGGCGCGGATCAAGAATGAGACCAAGGAGGGGGCTAACATGAATATTACGAAATGTTTTTGAAAAATAGGGCGGAAATATTGGGGGTTTACGTAGTTTCTGAGCAATAAGGGTCCTATGCTATAGATAATTAATACAATCGACCACAAAGGGGGCCCAGGGGTCTTCCCTGGGAGAAAATTTGTGAAAAATAGGACTGAAATAGTGGGGTTTTACGCATTTTGAGGAACCTAATGGGGGGGGGCTATAGCCCCCATAGCCCCCATAGCCCCCCCCGTAGATCGGCGCCTGTGTCAGGGTATACAATGCAGTATTATCCATCATTTCTTCAAAATAACCTTTTTGAAAGCAACATGTTTATTTATAATGATAAAAGGACTACAATATACTGTTTATGCAATATTTAAAAGACATCCTTGGACCAATTGTTGAGATTGTTTATTTTTTGTACTTTTTGATAGTTTTTGGAGGGGTCTTACAAGATTATAAGCACCTGCTACCGTCTCGGCTCTTCTTTCATCAGGTTTTCTTTAAAAAAAAAAAAAACTCTAAAAACATGCTTGAGATTTAAAGATAATTTAATTAAATCTGAAGCTTTTAAATTGGCTAAAAGTAGCCGTGGTATGTTTGGCGTATTCCTGGGGGTGTAGAAAGGTCCGTAAACGATTGGGGGGGGGGGGGACATGACGTATACTGTATGTATTTATTTTTTTTGTTCGGGGTGAGTGTGTGTTACGACTATTGCCAAAAACCTGTATAGTACTCCTTATTATCAGGTTTTACAAGAGTACAATTATTTTAAAGGGGTATGAATGTAAATTTATGTCCATACGAAAGCTTGTATTCTCCATGAAATTTCCGTGAGACCATTTCCATATACATACTTGCGGCACAAGGAATTACTTAATTACTCAGGCCTCAGGTTTGATTTTGAGAGGCCCATCATGACATGTTACCAGTATAATGTATAGTCGGTTGTTGGAATGTTTTATCCTTTTTTAAATAATAAATAAAGATTTGTTGTTGTTACGTCGCTTTTCAATGCGGGTTTCTTTCTTATAATTGATTGATGACATCTTACCAACCAATATCCTACGTTTTAACATGTTTTAATTCACTAATTCATTTAGTTCACTAATCCGGAGCTGCCGATTACTGCTAACTTCTGTTACTGCACATATTTTGGTATACTTTCATGACACGTACAGTAACTACGACTTCATTTATTTATTTGGAAAAAAACATTGGTATCGGGTAGTGTCCCTTTTATGTAGTAGACTATACCGAATGTAATGAATACTTTAGTACCATCAGAAGAACCGGTCCGAGTTTACTGGAACATGCTTTCCAATTTATAAATTAGTAGATAGAAATAATGTGTAATTTCATAGTAAATAATTTCCCTATGGTTAAATTTCAGATCCCTTGAAGGGGGAGGGGGGGGGGTCCACCTCAATATATTAAAAACCCCTTAAAACTCAATTGCATATTCTGGAACGAACAGACCAATACATTGTAACAGTAGAAACAATGGCACATGGCACGTAATGTATTGGAGCGTGATTTTTCCATAATTTTTTGCACAGAACCAAATATTTTTTTGGGGAATGCAGCCTGTCCGGTTTTGTTACTCTATTGAACACCTAAAACATACCTGAAGGTAGAAATCATCGATAGAAAGGTTCCGCAGAAAAATAATTTTTAGTCATTTTTCATGAAAATTGAGTTATTTTTATTTTTTTAACCCCAGAAGCAAACTATCAAGGGGCAAGCGACTCCCCGCATTTTGTTAACATTAAAGACGACTACGATATATGTGAATTTAAAAGAAATCGTTGGAGCCGATTATGAGAAATAATTTTTTTAGACGTTTTTTTTGGAGTTTTTTGAAAATTAAACCCCCCCAAATTGAGTTAGCCCAAAATAAAAAAAATGATCCTGAGGTATGATTTTTGTGAACCAACATGCCAAATAGCACCCAAATCCACAGAGTAGTTTGCCCGGAAATCGATGAACAGACAGACAGACAGACGTACATACAGACAGACATACATACAGACAGAGCGACAGACATACATTTCGTAAAAACCACTTTTTTGGGTTCCAGGGACTTCAAAACGTGTAATTCCGTTGAAATCTCGGAACTGAAAATTTCGACCGTCACAAAGCTTTCCTGTATTTACACCCAGGAACCCAAAAAAGTGGTTTTAACGGAATGTCCGTCTGTCGCTCTGTCAGTCTGTCTGTCTGATGTTCACCGTTTTCCGGGCAAACTACTCTGTTGATTTTGATGAAATTTAGCATGTAGATTTACAAAAATCATACCTCGGAACAATTTATTTTATTTTAGGCCAACTCAATTTGGGGGGGGGGGGTTTATTCTCAAAAAACTCAAAGAAAACGTCTAAAAAAATTATTTCTCCAAAACGGCTCCAACGATTTCTTTTAAATTCACATATATCGTAGTTGTTATTGATATTAATAATAAATAAATAAATAAATATTATAATAAACGGAAAAACTCCAATTTTGACAATGTTGTTACATGTGGAATAATAACAGTACATATGGTATTATAACGCATGTTGTAAGGCTTTCCTCCTAATGCTATTTAGTGATTCATGGAATATATCAATGTCACACTTCTGGTTGAGAATATTACACCTGGTTAGCATTCTATTAAGTCCGAGTTCTTGTAGGTAGTTAGTTCTGTACAAATTCATATAAAATAGACTTTTGCGCCGGGTGTTTGAAGGGACATGGATATTAATATTCACTAGTAGGGAAGAACATTGAAACCTATTTGATAGGATGTTATAAACAGCAATAACATCATACATGTTTCTCCTGTCAGTTAGTGCGCTGATTTAAAAAAAATTCAGCAAATATTTATAAGTGAAATTGTTCCTATCGACATGTTTCTTATAGCAATAATATCTTATAAATTTTTTTTGCACATTCTCAATTTTCATAATTTGGCAATTCAGGTATGGATTCCAGGCTGGACAGTTGTATTCTAGGATTGGTCTTACTAGTGTGATATACAGGAGTTTCACAGTTTCCGCTGTAAAATGATGACTGTTTCTTTTTATGAATCCTAAAGTTCTATTTGCTTTGGCGCATATATAGTCTACGTGACTTTGAAATGTCAACTGCGAGTCAAAGAAGACACCTAAATCCTTTACGGTGAGAACGCGATTTAAGGAATCATTGTTATAGCAGTAATTGAAGGAAATAGTACGCTTCTTCCTAGTAAGAGTCATCACATTACATTTTGTTGCATTCAATCTAATATCGTGCATATTGCACCAGTCAATGAATTTATTCATAACGGCTTGTAATTCCAGGCAGTCTACGATACTGTTCACAGCTATATAAAATTTGAGATCATCCACAAATATTTTAAATTTAACTTTGGTGCCTGCAAATACTTTATGCACATCATTGATGAATAAAAGAAATAAGGTTCCCGACAGGTGACCGCCTTGAGGACAGCCAGAGGTGGCATAAAATCTGTAAGATTCACAATTATTAATTTTCACATATTGTGGTCTATGTGCCAGATAACTTTTTAACCAATCTAGTAAGGGTCCTTCAATTCCTGCTACCTTAAGGGTAGCTATCAGGATGTTATGATTCACACGATCGAAACCTTTAGCAAAGTCATTGTACACAACATCCACTTGGTTATTGCAATCTAGATAGTTAGCAAGATCTTGCTCAAAATCAAGTAAATTGGTTAAAGTTGTTCTGCACGAGAGGTAACCATGTTGAGCTGTAGTTATAAGTTTAGATACAAAAGAAAACAGTTTATCATTAACTAGAGACTCAAAAATTTTTGACACATGTGATAAAATTGTAATTGGGCGATAGTTCGAAATGTTATTTTTAGGACCAGTTTTGTGTACTGGAGTTATTCTACCAATTTTCCATTTGCTTGGGAAACAACCTGTTCGCATCGAGTGATTATAAATAAGCAGTAATGGTTGGGTTAAGGCACACCGACAGTTTTTGAGGAGTAGGCAAAATGCGGGGGGTCGCTTGCCCCTTGATAGTTTGCTGTTGGGGGTAAAAAATTAAAATAACTAAATTTTTATGAAAAATGACTAAAAAATAATTTTTTAGCGAAATCTTTCTATCGATGATTTCTACCTTCATGCATGTTTTAGGTGTTAAATTGAGTAACGAATCCGGACAGGTTGTTTTCCCAAAAAAAACTACGAGTAAGTTATTTATTTTTGTGCAAAAAATTATTTTCTGAAAAAATGACAGATACTTCACGCTCAAATGCATTGCGTGTCCTGCCATTATTGCTGTGTGGTAATGTGTTGGTCTGACCTATCTAAAATTTATCTCCCCTCCAGTGACGTCAGGTGGACAATTTTTTGGGCAGATTTAAAAGGCCTATCTTAATTTAAACTATACACATGTCTTCGTCTATTCTTCCCCTTTCAGGCCATGCTAGGCTATATTTGTGGCAATCAAGCTAGGGATTTGGCTTTGGGGGTGTGAAACGTCAGGGGATGCGCACGATTTTCAACAAAAATAGGCCTCTTTCGGCCGCGTTATTGTCTATTTATAAAATTCAAACTACTTAAGGGCTTTTCCACATTTCTTTGTCTTTCCAGCCATACATTATGTAAGTGAAATTTAGTAATTTAGGCGTTGTCTCGTTAAACTATCGTCTGTAAACCGACTTTACACCCGACTTACAGACAACCAATATAATTAATGAAATGATTTTATGATCTTAGCAACATAAAGGTAAAATAAAATAATTGAATTATTTGCATTCATGTTTATAATAATAAAAGCCTTTTGCTTAAAATGTATCTATTTTAGCTTTACTTTGCCAATTTCTGTAAAGTTGTAAATATATTGTAGTAGATAATTTTTCGAAAAATTATGCCATAAGGAAGTTTCACTTCTTACGTGTGTACACCGATACACACACGCTATTGCTTTCCAATTTATACGTAGTATAAGGAAAGATTTGTGATGGTCGAAATTTTCGATTCCGAGATTTCAACGGATTTACACGTTTTGAGGTCCCAGGAACCAAAAAAAGTGGTTTTTACAAAATGTCTGTCTGTCGGTCGGTCTGTCGGTCTGTCGGTCTGTCTGTTCGTCGATTTCCGGGCAAACTACTCGGTGGATTTGAGTGAAATTTGGCATGTAGGTTCAAAAAAATCATACCTCGGGACCATTTTTTTTTTGGGGGCTAACTCAATTTGGGGGGGTTTTATTTTCAAAAAACTCCAAAAAAACGTCTAAAAAATTATTTCTCAAAAACGGCTCCAACGATCTCTTTTAAATTCTCGTAGATTGTAGTCGTTATTAATGTTGACAAAATGCGGGGGGTCGCTTGCCCCTTGATAGTTTGCTTCTGGGGGTAAAAAAATAAAAATAACTAAATTTTAATGAAAAAATGACTAAAAAATGCGAAACCTTTCTATCGATGATTTCTACCTTCAAGCATGTTTTAGGTGTTAAATTGAGTAACAAAACCGGATAGGTTGCTTTCCCAAAAAAATATTTGGTTTTGCCCAAAAAATTATTTTTTGAAAAAAATGATAGAAAATTTGCGCTCAAATGCATTGCATGCCCTGCCATTATTGCTGTGTGGTAATTAATGTGTTTGTTTGACCTATCGAGAATTTACCTCACTTCCAGTGACGTCAGGTGGACAACCGCCCCCCCCCCCCCCCCCGAGATATCGGAAATTTAACAATAGGAAAAATATTTGCCATAAAATTACTAATTTTCTCTATCTAATAATTTTGATAAATTGGAGAGCATGTTCGAGTGAACTCGGACCGGTTCTTTTTTATTATTGCAAATGATATTTCGAAAAAAATATATAGTGTGTATAGCCGTTAGAGATAGTATGTGGGTGATGTGAGTGCATGAATTAATTGACGTATAATTTTTGATGGGAAAATAAGGTGAAGCCGTTAGTGACGATGACCCCCACATCCATTGTCTCACATGGTGATGGTAGCAAACTTTCGGCTCCAATTTAAATGTGTGTCGTCACAATAGGTGCAACACATTTCTGACCATTTTTAAAGTTGAGTGACGATTGATCAAGTAGCTACCTACTAATTTCGGTATAGCAGCGGTCGTCAAACTTTTTCAAAATGTGTAAAATGATCGGGCGGACCTCTATAAGCTCTAAAAGGTAAAAGGAAGGTGTTTAGCGTTAACCTTACTCTAAAAGACTGTAATAATTTGTTTAATAATCTTTAATGAGACAAATGACACTGAGCTTCTCCTTCTATTATTTCTGAAATGTTGGGTTCCATTTGAGAAACGTTCAACCGAAAATCCACAGTGGCAGTAGACAAATTCCTTTTCTTTTCTGAACGTATTGGCATCTCGTCAATGCAGGAAAACGATGTAAACTTAAAATTCCATCAGCAGCTGCGGACACCTTGTCTGAGGTTCGGGGGTCCGCGCTGCCTTAAGGCGCTCGAACAATAGTGATTATCATTGTAATACTGTAGGTACACAGTAGGTACAACTGGTTTTTTAGTCCTTTCTATAAGACGAGAAGAATGTACAGGTATGCCTAGTGAATTTTATACACCAAGTAATTGATAACTTGATAACACATTTTCCTTGATAAAAATCATTATAGACCCTTTGAAATGATCAAGTCTTACCTGTTCCAAATATTTGCCTGCTGTAGATCTACTTTATTGTTGATATTCGGTACAGTAGCAGTCCGGTCAGTTGACTCTGATCCCGATAATATGCAGTAGGTACAATTTGTAACACACCCGTCTGTTCGAAATCCGTCTATGGCTTCAATTTAATTGTGACAACAACATAATATACAAGTCTACAGGACATAGCGAAAGAACCGGTTTCAATTCAATTCAATCTAGTTAAAAGTAAAAACAAAAAAATCCGGGGGGGGGGGGCTGCAGCCCTTCATCTGGTTACTGGCTTGCTGGGACGATTGCATATCTAGCCTCTTGAACGTGAACGGGTAGATTGATACATTAGAACACCGTATAATTGGCAGTGTACCTAGCTAGGTAGGCTAATGCATTAAACATGAATTATCCATAATTTCTTCAAAAAATAATTTTTTGTACAAAACCAAATATTTCTTTGGGAAAGCAACCTGTTCGGTTCTGTTACTGTAATTAACACCAAAAATATTCCTGAAGTTACTAGTAGAAGGCATCACTAGACACAGAAAATTATTATTTTTTTTAACTTTTCATGATAATTTAATATTTTTTATTTTTTCACCCCCCTAAAACCAAACTTTCAAGGGGCAAGCGATCTACTTCGTTTTATTTTTATTAAATAACGACTACAATATTTAATGTGAATAGTATAAAGAAAATCATTGGGGCCGTTTTTGACTAAACATGTTTTAGCAGTTTTTTTTTAGGGTGAAACCCCCCGAAAATGAGTTAGCCCAAAATAAAAAAATGGTCCTGGAACCTCTAAAAGTGTAAATCCACTGAAATCCCGATGTCGGAAATTTGGACAGTGACAAATGTTTGGCAAATGGTACTACGTAAAAAGCGTTAGGCAGTAGGTTCCGTGGTACTCTCTGGTCTGTTGAGAAGTAGGGGCTAGGACTAGTGTGATAGTATCAAACTTCATTATTAGAATAATTAGGTTGAAATAATAATGTTTTGCCACCCATAAGGCCTTCATTTTATTAGGCACGTCCCACTACAACACAATCGTGCCAACAGAACAATATTTCATAAAAAGAACGTGTCTTTTGCGAAATATTTCCATTCTAAATGACTTTTTACTTTCCAACATTCCCTGTCTCAAAATACGACTGCTGCGCTGTTGTACTGTTTTACTCTTAGACCAAAGTAATAATAGTCTAGACACGGCATTCTACAATAGATGCACTGCATGAGAAAGTTGGGGCACCAATATTATGTATATCTTTTGCCAGAGGGTGACGTCACAGCCCAGATTACCTAGCAACAGAGACTTCACCTCTGAGCATTACTCAGAAGCTCAACTACTTTGAAGAAAAAACTGTACTATAACAACTCGTAACGGCATAGGTGAATGGTGGTCAACGGGTCAAAATGGGTAGAACTGAGCCCTCTCAGAATTCCTGAGTGCAGCCTTAGGGCTTACAACAAAGCAAATGCAAAATGTTCGAAATAAGTAACGGAAAATGCAATAAAAATTGAAATGGGAAATTCCCTATCCCAAAAAACTGAATTGATTGATAGGACGCAGGTCCGTAACCAGAATTTTATTTCGGGGAGGGCTGCGATCCTATACCTAGTATGTCACACGTCTGAAAAATTGAATTCTATCTATAGTCAACGAATTTCGGGGAAGGTTATCTGATTACGAGCCTGATGGGACAATTGTAATTGCATAGAATGGACATTACAAACAGTATCATTTAGTTGTCTTAGAAAATGACTTGAAATGAGATAGATAATATGAGTAGTTCCATGGTAAACCATTGTCCTACGGTTAAATTTTGGATCAATCAACATCCCCTATCCCAAAGCACTCAACTGATCGATGGGACTGCATAGTCTAGAACGAATTCATTACAACACAGTAATAATGGTTGGGTATGTAATGCATTCATCAGGCATAAATTATAAATTAATTTCATAAAAAAATGTTTTTTTCTACAAATTTAAATCTTTGTTGGGGAAAGCAACCTAGGCTAGTGGGTTTTGTTCCTCTAATTAATACCTAAAACATACGTGAAGTTAGAAAGCATCGATAGGAAAGGTTTCTTTTTGGGTTCCTGGGACCTCTAAACGTGTAAATCCACTGAAATCTAGAAATCGAAAATTTATATAATCACAAAACTTTCCTAATTACTACGGATAAATTGGATAGCAAAAATGAGCATATTACAGTTGACATTATAGTTGATATGAGCGAGACGATCATAAGGTTGTGTGGAGAAGTGCAATGATGCTTACTTGTACTGTATACGCAGTGGGCAGGGTACCCTGGGCCCGAGGGCTCAAAATGCTCTTGCCCGTCGTCTACCGTTCGGCAATAATGTACTTTCGCTGGGTTCAGTGGCCACTCGGTATTTAGAAAGCGAAAACATGCGGCCTATACTGCCCAAAATCAACTTGTCATTACGCCAAGGTACGAGTATACCTGTCAATAACAATTAACATTGCATAACTTCGTACTCTGATGCCACTAACCGCAACATACTGTAGCAACATGCCGTATACTTTCCTAGTTAAATGCCTTAAGTATCAGAAAGTCTTTGTGATGGTCCAAATGATAACGGATTTATCATGTTTTCAAGTAGCAGGATCCCCAAAAAAGGGATTCTTACAACATGCTTGTCTGTCTGGGGAATGGTCAGTCTGTCAGTCTTTGCAGCTCAAACTACTCAATGGAATATTCATTTTATAGTTCGCCACCATTAAACTCAACAGCAATTTTTGTGGTAAAATTCACCAACAATAAAAATTAATAATCGTGACCAGGCGTACCTTAAATACAAAAAAGGCAACTTAACGGTACAAAATTATAAATGAATTCGCAACCAAACAACGGAAGCTATTCGTAATGCAAAGCTACAGTACGCTCATTCCATCTCCCAATTACCAAGAAACAAGTTGTGGAGTAGTTTAAATAATTTAGGTATCAGCAGCCTGATCGAGGCGATTTTAATACCGGTTTTTATTTAATCCCCTGGTATTAAAAATGTAAACAAGATAATTTTATAATGGAAAGTGCTATTCAAAATTTGTTTGTTTACAGTTATAATCCTAGGGTATTTATTTAACCCCGGTATTATAATTGCCCCGATCAGGCTGCTGTTCCAAAAAGTCCCGTACACCATTACCCAAGGTCGATGTTAATACCCTCAATATTAACTTCGCAAAACCACACCTATGTAAGGACCCAACGCCTCACGAGACAATAAAAGAAATCTTATTGGTACCTAAACCAGCCTGGCCTGAATTTTCCTTTAAGCAAATCACGGAACAAGAAGTCATCGCTGCTGTCAAAACAGTGAAATCCAATGCCAGTGGCGTCGACCTACTTAATAGTAAACTTCTACTTAAAATACTTCCATTTGTTTCTCAAACGATCACTCATATTTATAACTATTCACTTACTACTTGCAGTTTTCCATCAGCGTGGAAGAAGGTGCTTATAAAACCCATAGCTAAAAACCGAAACCTAGCCACTGAAAATGACCTATTAGCATATTGCCATTCTTAGCCACTGGAGAAAATTGTGTTGGAACAGGTTTCGAGCTATATGGGTAGCTATAATTTAGCCAACCCCCTACAATCAGGTTTCAAGAAAAACCATAGTATTCCACTTAGTACTTCAGCATTAATCCAAGTGGTTGGCAATTTAAGTTGTGCCTATGACAGAGGTGACGTATCCTGCATTGTTCTTTTAGACTAATCCAGCGCGTTCTCATGTGTAAAACATGACATCTTCCTGGCCACGTTAAAATCTTTAAACTTCGCTGTTAAGTCAATTTCTTGGTTTCGCTCTTACTTAGAAAGTAGAGAACAAGCAACGAGAATAGGAGACCAAGCGTCAGAGTTCAGTAACCTCCCTAACGGATTAATGGAGGGTACGATTTTGAGCCCCTGATGTTTCTCCACATACACAGACTTATTGTCCCAGTCATTGAACAAATGTTCTTATCACGTACATGCTGACAACTTTCAAATATATTCTAGTTTCAAGCATAGTAATTGCGGACAGGCCATAGCTGATATTAATGCTGATTTGAGAACGTTTTGAAATGGTCAATAAAATATGGTCTCAAGTTGAACCCGACTAAGAGTCAGGCAATGCTGATAGGCAGCCACAATACTGTGGTAAAATTACCAAATACCTTAAGGTCAACTATTATTATCAATGGTGAAGTAATACCCATTAATCAAGATGGTGTGAAAAATTTAGGAGTGTATTTAGACCCACTACTTAGCTGGTCACTCCATGTAAATAAAACCTGTAGCAAAATTTATAAATGTTTATATCCCATAAACAGAATTAGAAACCTTTTACCAATTAATTAATATATGCGAGTATATAAAGAATATATATAAAGAAAAATATTATTTCTACGCTTATTACCCCACTATTTGATTATTGCATTGTACTGTAATCCAGTCGCACGGATTATCTGTCCCTGGTTTTTGCAGATATGAGGACCAGCTAGCGATGGGAAACTCGTCATCGGCGGGGCCTCCGTCAGCAAGAGGGTCAGGCCCGGGGTCCGGGGGCCCGGGGAACGGGGGCCCGCGGGCCGAGCCCCCAGTGCAGGTGCTCCCGCAGCTGCCCCCGGTGCCTCTCCTGCGGAACACCGCAAATGGCGTCCATTTACAGCAATTCGGGACCATTAGCTCAAGGCCACAGGTACGCTTACTTCACTTATTCCAACGGCTAATTTTATACACACATTACTATTTTGAAATTATTTACTGCATGGTGATTTTTACCAAATGTCTGTCTGTCGGTCTGTCAGTTGGTTGATTTGACAGTGGATGACAAACTACCAATTACATTTTGATGAAATTTTGTATGATAGATTTGTAGGTTCAAAAAAAATCATGTCTCAGAACTTTTAATTTCTTATTTTGTGCCAACTCAATTTTGGGGGTATCACCCTCCAAAACTTAAAAAAACAATTCGAAGCATTTTTTTTTATAAAAAAAAAACGGCTCTAACGATTTTCATATTATAGTCGTTATGATTCTAAGCAAACCTCAATAGGTTGCCTGTCCCTTGATATTGTAATTTGGTAGAGGGGCAAAAAAATGGAAAAATAAGACTCAATTTTCATGAAAAAATGATAAAATACTAATTTTTTGGGGGGAACTTTTCTATCGATATGTTTCCCAACTTGCGGTATTTTTACAATTTGTTATGTAGACCACAAAACCAACCTGGTTGCTTTCCCACCAAGCAAAGTTGCCATTAGCACGATCTAGTGGTAATTCGAGCCACCAAAAAAATTATTTAAATTTTGGGGCCACGTGCTACATTTTGGCAATGGCTGCTCATACTGGAGACGTGGGGGACCAACAATTAACATTCTCTCTCTCTCCTACAAATAAATATAACCATAGGTGGCAGGAAATACACTTAAATTGGGATATTTTTGTTTGTGCAAAAGTGGAGAATCTGCCATGAGATAGCCTTAATTGCTTAGCAGCCAGGCTTGGTTCCGCGTGGGGGCTGGGGTAACCCATCCCGCAGCAGGTAGGTGTAGGCGTGTGGGCTGCATAATACATAAAATTGAGATGATTACTGTTGTGCGCAGGGAGCAGGCTTGCGGCGCCCTCGAAGCCACTCGGCCCACCGCTTACAAAAGAAGGAGCCATTTGCAGACTTGACGCGGTGTGACAGCGAGCCCGACTTACGGTGAGTAAATAACATTTATGTCGGCTTGCCGAGTATTTAAAAGGGGCATATGAAAATAAGGCGACAGCACATGGGCTTGTGCAGGTAGACAATCCAGCAGAGGTAGAGCTAATTTTTAACTTGCTAATAATTACAGGAACCCCATCATTGCTGCCGCACCCAACAAACAGCACCATCTGTCGCGTGGCAGGAAGAAATACCGGGCACCTCCCGCCCCTCACCCGGGGGTAACTATCAATTATTCAAATATTACTGCATGCCCGAAATTAGAGGATTAGAAAAAACTGGTTATGATGGGATTAGCACCCACGATCTACGCCTAACCGGGGCGTCGTCTTAACCACTGCACCACAAGCCGGCCGGCTGTATGTTTTTTATCTAATCTAAAAAAATCTAAAAAGCCGATTTGTGGCCAATTAATCTTGGCTTACATAAATAAATAAATGTATTGGGTTTCTTCAATATTACATATACAGTGAGAATATAACGAAGTAGGGGTGGCCCAAAGGATTTCTCCCGTGCTGGGCCCCCCTTAATACTAATAACTTATTAAATAATATATACAATATATAATTATAGATGTATACCTAATTTACACTAAAGCTAAAACTAAACTAAAACTACATTATAGTAATTAATTTTATGTAGACTCTAAATAACATCACTAAGTAAGTAAGTTCATATACTAAGATAAAATAAGATTAATATTTATGATAAAATGTTTATCACTCTGTTGAACTCTGTTGAACTCTGTTGAGTTTTTATGCTATTTCTGTAATATTTGTCGGTATAGGTTTTGGGACAGATGAAATCTAAGTTTACTAATAAATGTTATTGTAAGCAAAGTAAGCGCAGAGACCTGTTCGGCTAGATAGTTGTGTAGCTGTGCTAACCTGTCTAGCAATGCGAATCGTGTCAATAACAGCATGTAAGTAGAGGATGTACAGGGGACTGCACTTGATGGGGGCTTGTGTTAACACGAATAGGCGTAGATCGTGGGTTCCAACTCCAACTTTTTCTACATCCTCTAATTTTGGTTATAACGAGGAGATTACCGAAGTTAGTTAAATGTCTGTTTTATACATCCAGGTACCTACAGTATATATAATATCATTATATAATACTGCAGTATTACTGCAGGCTATTCCTCAGACAAAATCAAAATGTCAGCGTAATGGCTCGCATTGCCTTCAATGCTAAAGGAATGCAAACTTGCGAAGGTTCAAAAAAATAATTAAATAAAATACTTTTATTGATTAAATTATAAAAATTCCTTCGATGCTGCTGCATCATGTTCTGAAATATTTATATCTATAGGTAGTGTGCAGAAATAGGCAGAGCGGTAATAGACCTACTTGTTGACTGTTTTCACTGTGAACATAATGCCTTTTTAGAGTGGCATGGAGAGCAGCTCACCAGACCTCAATGTATGGGACGCGACACCAAGGAAAGCTCGCTTGTTTAAAACCCGCGCTGAAACCAACAGGCGACCTCACAACGAAGAGGATCTCCTGAGGAGGTCAGTAGACGATAAAACAGCGAATGAGTCGCACAAGTGGTCAACGGTGGATGGCAACAGGGCGCTGCAGGAGAGGAGGGTGGACGACAAAAGGACACAGCAGACGAGTAAAACTTACTCGTTGAGCCTACCAAGATCAGAGCAAACAACGGGAAAGCTACAGGGTGAGCACCTACCGTAGACATAGTTTACTTCAATTAAAAGAACCGGTCCGAGCTTACTCGAACATGCTTTCCTAGTTATCAATTAACAGGTAGATAATATGAGTAATTTCATGCTAAATAATTTTCCTATGATAAAATTTCGGATCCCTCGATATCGCAATGGCCGTAGTCAGAAATGTCCCCTACACCAAAGCCTGAAGAACTGATCGATGGGATTGCATATTCTAGAACTGGCAGATCAATATATTGTACATTACCACACGGTAATAATGGCAGGGCACGCAATTTTTTTGTTTTTGGGAATGCAACTTGTTCGGTTTTCTTGCTCAATATTTAACACCTAAAAAATACCCGAAGCTGTAGAAATGATCAATAGAAAGGTCCCGCAGAAACATTATTTTTTTAGTCATTTTTCATGAAAATTGAGTTCTATTTATTTTTTTACCCCCAGGTGCAAACTGTCAACCCCCCGAATTTTGTATTTATTAATACAATATATGTGAATTTAAAGAACATCGTTGCAGCCATTTTAGAAAAATAATTTTTTAGTTTTTTTTTTTAGTTTTTTTGAGAATAAAACCCCCCCAATTGAGTTAGCCCAAAATAATAAAAAAAATGGTCCCAATGTATAATTTTTCTGAAACCTACTTAATTGCTAAATTTAATCAAAATCCACTGCGTGATTTGCCCGCAAATCTATTAACAGACCAAACAGACGTTATATTTCGTGAAAACAACTTTTTTGGGGTCCCTGCATGGTAACCTGTAAATCGTGTAAATCCGTTGAAATCTCACAATCGAACATTTTGCCCATCACAAAGTTTTCCTTTTACTAAACCTACGGTACGTATAAATAGGAAAACAATAAGTCTTACTGGGGCAGTTCCTTATTCCAATTAATTTTCTACTGCTACAATAGATCTGTAGTGTTGAAAAGGGGTAGGTATAGCCTGTGGCAATTGTTTTGCGCACCTGCACGAGGCAGAGATAGACGAGGAGTTGATAACAACATTGAAATCATGTTTTTGTTGTACCTATACGTATATACGTTTCCAATAATTTGCGTGGGGGAAATATTACAGCATCGGCAACCTACGAAATCGAAAGTATTTTCCCGGTAGGATTACGGTAATTTTATTGGAGCCATGAAACAAGTTTTGGTGTTAATGACTCATGTTGTACCGCGTATGGTAATGAGCTAATCGCTAATGGTAGGCTATGTTTCAGAAGAGGCAGTGTCGTTGCCCCGGGTGGACGGACGTCGCTTTGCGGAAGACCCCCCACCACGGCTCCGGGCACGCCCCCAATCTACCACTTTCACCAACAATTTAGCAACTCCTCAGTTCCAGGTACAAACTTCATATTTTTCACTTTTGTGAAACAACCAACATAAATATCTAAGTATATACATTCTCGTAGTCCCGATTTGCCGACGTCTTTTCCATTGTACGAGGAATAGGGCTTCATGAATGGTTGGTGCAAACCCACTGTGTCTACTTAGAAAAGATTTCTATATGTTCTGTCGTATCTAGGGGGATGCCTTACACACCGGGTTCCGGAATCGTCAAGAAACCATTCTGCTATAGGTCTATGGCTACAATGGAGAAGACGTATATAGGCAAATCGCGACTGGGAGAATCACCCGTGTGTACCGGGCCTTAATGTAATCTATATTGTTAGCAAGAGCAGTAGTAAAAAGCTTACTAACTACGATGTTGTGTCCCCTCCCCAAGCACGCACTTCCTCGGAGTCGTTTAGGGAGGCGTATGATATTTTATTTCTCTATTATGGTATATTTGATGTTTGATATATACAAGTATTTGATTACAGGCAGAACTTTTGGAGGCTGCTCAAAAACTACGACCGTCCTCCACGTTGCTCCCGCGACCCGTGTATAGCCCAGAACCTCCTACCCAGACCATTGTTCAACTTGCCAAAGAAAATGCTCAACCCCCAAAAACTTTCTACTTTGGAATGGAAGAAAGTAACAAGACGGTGGCCACCCAGGCCATCAACAGCAATGTGAAGAAGACGAACCGCGAGCATCGACTCACAGCAGTCGAAAGGAGTAAGAACCTCATGAATCTCAGACACAACCAAAGCTCCACCAGGGATCAAGAGGAACGTGCTGTCGACAAGTTCGCGGCGAGCTTTCAGAAAGCTCGGGCAGAGTCGCGCACCAGTAGTCTGGACAGCGAGCCTGACCCTGATGTGAGTAATCTGAGTCTCTGAGACTGATATTACAATGCCTTTTTAAAATTAACTTAATCTGGGGGTTGAAAACGCTGGCTTATAAATATTTTAAAGTTTCTGTATCATTGCCACAGGTGAGAGGTCTTCCTCTGAATAAAAATTAATAGAGAAAACTATTTATGATCGGCAATCTCTCAAGAGAAGCTGAGCTCTCTTTTGTTCAGGCGCCCCAATCCATTGAACGATTAAGACCACCATGCACTTAAAGCCCCACGCATTGGTATAGAAGCTCACTATTTTGCGCCAGTATATTTTATATTTTAATAAAAAAAAATACCCCACTGTTTCCAGTCTTCGTCGGTAGATTCTAAACGTTACTGCCATCAAAATGAGGAATACCCCACTATTTCAGGTAGGCTATATTTTTCCACAAAAATCCCCCGAGCCTCCCTTCAGGATTGCCGAACCCTCATGCTGCGTATCGTCTATACGACCTTTTTTTATACAGGAAGTTGACGGGATAGCCCTGCAGCTGAGACCAACGTTACCAAAGAAGCAGCTGGAGATACCACGGTTCTCCCCCACCGCTGCCTGGCGACTCCTGTCGAGTGCCAGCTCCCCCTCTCCAGACAGCGACGGCGAGCGGGTTGCCGAGCTCCACTTGTCGCTCGACAAGTCCGGTGACTCCGGCATCTCGGGCGACGCTAGTCCAGGAGGTGAAACTTGCACCGATCTCGTCGACATGCCTCCCAAGCCAGGGCATGTCTTGTATTCGCACCAACAGAAGGTACGAACAGTGCTTGGTCATGTGTTATAACCGAAATTACAGAGTGAAGAACCAGTTGAATCCGGGCTGATGGGCCGTGGTCGAAATGAAAGTGAACTTCCAAACTCCGTACGAGTGTCTTTGAGTGAACCTTCGAAGATGTCGACCACAGACCACAGAACGTTTGGAAGTTCCGGCCGTGAAAGCCTTTGCAGTTACGAAATTAGAGAATTTAGAAAAATCGGGATTTGGCAGCATTCGAACCTATACGATCTATGCCTATCAGGGGCATATCTTAAAAAGTAGACCACAAGCCCGCTCAAGTACAGTCTTCTGAATCCTCTTTACAATATGCACTTGCATAACATTCCAATTTGTTTGACAGGTTAGCCAGCTAGCCTACACAACTATATAACCGAATACGACCCATTTTATTGCATCAATGCAATATTCTATTCATGATATAGCAGCATTATGTATTATTATAGGTAAGAGGCAACCCTTGGATTCCCAGATTTTTGTCAATCCTGTAATTTCAGTTATAACGAGGAGGTTGCCTTTTACCTCTTCAACCTAATAGTTAGTTTAACATCAGTATTATTCTGTTATCAACCATATATTACTGCAATATATTGTGAGGCACGTTGCATTGTCGCTTAATGTTGACTTATTGTTGTAGCCACTGGTGTTCGCGTGGACTCCAGAGCAGGACCTCGAGGAGTCGAGCAGTTCCGAGGAGGAGAACCCGCGGCCGCCGTCGCAGGGCACGGTCGCTGGGGCCAAACTCACCACCCGGGGCCATTTATTTTCAACGCTTCCAAGAGAGAAACTCGACGAACCTGCCCGAGTTTGTTCATTTATTAATTTCTCAGCTAATCATACATCTCATAATATTTATTGCTTTCCTATTTATACGAACTTGAATGGAAAGCTTTGTGATGGTAGAAGTGTTCGATTTCGAGAAAGCAGTGGAAAAAAAAGAACAAAAAAAAATGGTTTACAAAATGTCTGTCTGTCTTTCCTTCGATTTGGGGGCAAACTTCGCGGTTGATTTGGATGAAGCTAGGCATGAAGGTTCACGAAAATCATAACTAGTTTTATTTTTATTTTGGCTACCTAACTCAATTTTGGGGGTTTTACCCTCCAAAACTCAAAAAAGGGCTAAAAAAAAAAATTGGTTGTCTGTAAGTCGGTTGCAAATTCGGTTTACGGACGATAGCGTGACAACTCATAAATTACTAAATCTTACTTAAATAATAATAATATATGGCTGGAAAGAGAAAGAATTGTGGAAAAGCTCTTAAAAGCCCTTAAGTAGTTTGAATTTGGTGCGCACCCCCTGACGTTTCACACCCCCAAAGCCAATCCCCTTGCTTCTTCTTCTTCTTCTTCTCGTGCCCCTTCAACGTTGAAGATTGGCGATCATTTGAGCGATTTGCACCTTAGACACGGCTGCGCGGAAGAGGCCTGTCGTGCTCCTCCCGAACCAACCCCTAAGGTTGGCCAGCCAGGACGTCCGTCTTCTACCTGCGGTTCTTCTCCACTCAATGCGCCCTTGTATGATGAGTTGGAGAAGGTGATATTTCTCATTCCGCATCACGTGTCCAAAGTACTGCAGCTTCCTCTTCTTCCCCTTGCTTGATCACCACAAATAGGCCTATATAAAAGAATGGGCCTGAAAGAAGAAGAATAGACGAAGACATGGGTATAATTTAAATTAAGATAGGCCTTCCACATCAGCCCAAAAAATTGCTTTAAACCCACCCATGCAATTCAAATGGGATTGCTGGAAATGCGTCATTTTGTGTTCCACTCGCGTTTAAGGGGTGAATTTGAAAATATGTATTTATACTCGTTTGAACCCTTAATTTATAGCGCTTCTAATGAGACATTAAAAATTAAATATTTCGATCGGAAATTGCAGGCTGTGGAATTTTTTTTACTCTATGCATGTAAATTGAAAAGTAGGTACCCGATCCGCGATCTCGATGAGGTCACACTATTCGTACACGCACCTAGTATTCCAGCCAGCGCTCATCAGTTGAAATAGTAATAGTAAAATGACTTGAATCATATTTAATTCCCATTTTAGACGTTATTAATTCAAACAAAACCCAATATGTCAATATGTCGCTTGTCCCTTGATAGTTTGGTTCTTGGGGAAATAAAAAAAGACTCAATTTTAATTTAAATTGCAGGCTCACATGTGACAACAAAAGATGATTTTTAAGTACCCCCATTGACAAATACTATAGTAGCAAAGCGAATTAAGAAGGTTGTGAATGTGTTTAGGAGGAGAGTGGGTCCCGGTTCAACAGCCTGCGGCACCCCTCCGACAGCAATTGGCACCTGGCGACTGGTAACACCAACTGGCACCTCAGCCGCTCCGTCCCGGGCTCGGTCAACAGCGGCCACGCCCCGCTAGTCCGCACCTGCAGCAGCCCAGAACAGGTATATTCTCCACACTACCAATACAATTAGGCATATTTGTTTCTATTAGCATGATTTAATTCTATGTTTGTGTACTTTACTTTGCAGGGCGAACAAATTGAGTTGTTGGCGAAATACCCGTCATTTTCGTACCTGGCGCAGGGCGGCCACGTGGTCTACTTGCCTGAGTACTTGCCCCACCTCTCCAGATCTTGCGAAAATATTTCCCAAGAGGTACGAAAAAATTGTTACAAGTGAGGCTATTAATTGTTTAGGCTATTATACTATACGTGTTAATTGAGGATGTACATCACATCAACTCTCCCCTCGGGGCTTTCAACTTATTCCGCAGGTAATCGCAACTCAACTTAGAGAACTAGAGCAGTAACCTAAGTATGTGAGCATCATGCTGCATCAGTAGAGAATTAGCCTATACAGTTAAGTCCAGGAGATGATCATTTCTATATATACCCCTCACAATTAATGTGTTTAATGTTATTCTCAGGTTACTTAATAGAATGCGCATTATACGTGCAAAACTGCTGATAACATGTTTATTATCATTTGGGATTACATGAGAGATGAGAGTGTTGCACTTAGTTTGCATGCGGCTGGTCAGTGGTTGCCGGTGTAGGAAAAACAAAGCAAAGAGTATTGCAATATAATTAAACTGCTCATTCAAGTCGATTATATACGATATATTCGTATAGAAAGTAGCGAGCCAAAATGGCCGTGAGGCTTGTTTTTATCGCTCTGTCAGACCTCTACTTGGGTCTCACACTCTGTTTCTTATGACACTTAACGTAATATAAATACGTTCAGCCTATACGATTATGCCCATGTTACTAAAGTATAGGTACCATTTCAAACAGATTAAGTAGACATGACAGGTATGAAGATTGCACCACTAGGGTAAGGAGTGCCACAGGACTCAGCAAAGGCTTTAGTTACGAATTACATCAAGGCTCAGCACCAAGCCCGTTCCTTTTTGTCGCTATAATCGACACAATCACCAAAAGTATTCGAAGGAAAAGCCCTGAAAGCCCGCTATTCACCGCCCCCTGTGATATTAACCACGAAAGGGAGAAGCGAAGGTGAAGCTATATAAACTAAAGAAATGGGTAGAAAAAGATGGCCTGAAGGTATTAACAGAAGCAAAACTGAATATAGGCCTACATGGAGTAGGCTACGTGAAACAAGAACTAGGCACTATAAAGACTTGAACAAAGAGGAGACTTTTAAATACCTGGGCTACGAACAAAACGGCGGAACACATGAAAATATAAATGCCGGCCTCACCGACAGAAAAACTGACAATGACACCTCCAGGACTCTTGCTATACACAGACACAGACAGACAGAGAACACGCTCTCAACAGAGTCGTTTGGAAACGCCGCTGCCGTGTGGCCAAGTAAAAGTACGTAAGTAACAAGGTGATGTGCTATGAATTAGGGACTCACCAGATTCTATCTTTTTAAATCGTCAACCATACTTACTTTTAAAATGTGTGATATAAATTTACAGCAAATGCTTCTGGGGGATGTTAGGGTACTTAAGATTAAATGATGTGTTGGTCCAATTAAGTTACGACAGAAGCCCTTTTCAGGACTCAGTCTTGCAGTAAAGCTGCAAATAGTCAGAAATGGAAGACTATATTTTGACCAACCCCTGCCCTGGATATATTGAACATTGGATCCTTGAGTATCGTGTAGCAATTTTAGTGTGAAATTGAGAGCGGAAGGCTTCACACAAAATTTTAAGGCACGCTAAGCCTTTGGGTATGCCTGCTTTCATCATTTCTTGTGAGTCATAAGCAGAGTTATTGTATACTATTTTATATACGGTAGTATGCAGTGTTTAGAAGATAATGATTAATTTCATAGTAAATAATTTCCCTATGGTTAACTTTCGGATCCATAGGGGGGGGGGGTCCAACTGACGTCACCGGAGGTGGAGTAACCTCAATAAATTAAAAAAGGAACTTAAACGCCATTTTATCTAGTGACACTAGTGTACGCTGCAACCACATTGGGGGGGGGGGGGACCTCCTAGAAACCCCCTATGGCTACGGCCTTGGATATCCCTATCCCAAATAACAGTACTAAGTAGTAATAATGACAGGGCATCCACGCAAATTTTCCATAATTTCTCCAAAAAATATTTTTTTCCACCAAACCAAATATTTTTTTGTGAGAGCAACCTGTTCGGTTTTGTTTGTTACTCAATTTAACACCTAGCTAAACCATACCTGAAGGTAGATAGCCTATCATCATTTGAAAGGTTCCACAGAAAAATTATTTATTAGGCATTTTTCATGAAAATTGAGTTACGGTATTTTTATTTTTTTACCCGCTGAAACGAACTATCAAGGCGCATGCGAACCATTGCATTTTGTGAATATTAATAACGACAACAATATATATGAATTTAACAGAAATCGTTGCAGTCGTTCTTGAGAAATCATTTTTTTAGACGTCTTTTTTAGTTTTTTGAGAATAAAACCCCCCGAGGTACAGGTATGATTTTTGTCAACCTACATGCCAAACTTAATCAAAATTGACTGAGTAGTTTGCCCGGAAATCGGTGAACAGTGAGACATTTCGTAAAATCAACTGATTTGGGTTCGTGTGGGACCTCAAAACGTGTGAATTCGTTGAACTTTCGGAGTCAAAAATGCGGACAATAACAAAGCTTTCCTTATAGCCTACCAGAGCATATTTTAAGAAATTTTCACTGTGTGGCACAAATTGAAATCCTATTCTATATAGTGTGAATTTCGCTTGTATCTACCCCCACCCCCTGCATAAATAAGTTAAGATTAGGTTTATCATCCTTTTTAATGCTGCCACGGCTTCTTCGGTCACGTTAAAAACAAAATTGGCGCCATGAATACGACGGACAACGTAACTTTTGATTATTTTTTCGTTTTTGCTTTCCAATTATAGGCCTATACGTAGTATAAGGAAAGCTTTGTAACGGTCGAAATTTTCGATTCCGAGATTTCAACGGATTTACACGTTTTAAGGTCCCAGGAACCCAAAAAAGTGGTTTTTACGAAATGTCTGTCTATCTGTATGTCGTTCGGTCTGTCTGTCTGTCTGTCGTTTTGTCTGTCTGTGCGTCGATTTCAGGGCAAACTACTCGGTCGATTTTAATGAACTTTGGCATGTAGGTTCACAAAAATCATACCTCGGGAACATTTTTGCTTTCCAATTTATACACATAAGGAAAGCTTTGTGATGGTCGAAATTTTCGATTCCGAGATTTCAACGGATTTACACGTTTTGAGGTCCCAGGAACCCAAAAAAGAGGTTTTTACGAAATGTCTGTCTGTCTGTCGCTCTGTCGCTCTGTCTGTCGCTCTGTCTGTCTGTTCGTCGATTTCCGGGTAAACTACTCGGTCGATTTTGATGAAATTCGGCATGTAGGTTCACAAAAATCATACCTCGGGACCATTTGGGCTAACTCAATTTGGGGGGGTTTTATTTTCAAAAAAACTCATAAAAAACGTCTAAAAAAAATTATTTCTCGAAAACGGCTCCAACGATATCTTTTAAATTCACATATATTGTAGTCGTTATTAATGGTTATAAAATACGGTGGGTCGCTTGCCCCTTGATAGTTTGCTTCTGGGGGTAAAAAAATAAAAATAACTAAATTTTAATTTTAGGTGTTAAATTGGGTAACGAAACCGGACAGATTTCTTTCCCAAAAAACTATTTGGTTTTGTGCAAAAAAAATGTTTTTGAAAAAATGATTGAAAATTCACGGTCAAATGCATTGCGTGCCTGGCATTATTGCTGTGTGGTAATTTGTTGGTCTGACCTATCTAGAATTTACCTCACCTCCAGTGACGTCAGGTGGGCACCGAGATGCCCGAAATTTAACTATAGGAAAATTATTTACCATGAAATAAATTACTCATTTTCTCTAGCTACTACTTAATAAATTGGAAAGCATGTTTGAGTAAGCTCGGACCGGTTCTTTTATTTGTGGCTAACTCAATTTGGGGGTTTTATTCTAAAAACATTATTTACTAAAAATGCCTCCAACGATTTCTTTTAAATTCACATATATTGTAGTTGTTATTAATGTTGATTAAATGCGGGGGGTCACTTGCTCCATGATAGTTTTTTTCTGGGGTAAAGAAATAAAAATAATTAAATTTTAATGAAAAATGACTAAAAAATAATTTTTCTGCGAAACCTTTCTATCGATGATTTCTACTTACTGGTATGTTTTAGGTGTTAAATTGAGTAACGAAACCGGACAGGTTGCTTTCCCAGGAAAGTATTTGGTTTTGTACAAAAAAATGTTTTTTTTTTGGAAAAAATGATAGAAAATTCACGCCCAAATGCATTGCGTGCCCTGCCAGTATTGCTGTGTGGTAATGTGTTGGACTGACCTATCTAGAACTTACCTCACCTCCAGTGACGTCAGATGGACACCCCCCCCCCCTCCTAGGAAAATAATTTACCATGAAATTACTCATTTTCTCTATCTATTAATTTTGATAAATTGGAAAGCATGTTCGAATAAACTCGGACCGGTTCTTTTTCTAATTTCTAGTTTTTGTTAGTCTTGCAATTTGAAATTTGTGCCCAAAAGTAGGGGGCAAAATCACCTCACTGGGGGGCAGACTTGCCCCAATGGGGCTTCCTTAAAATGTGCTCTGTCTTATACACCACGCATAAATTGGAAAGCAATAATGTAGTATTTAATAAGTCAAAACAGCAACCATCTTGTGTAATGTCCACCAAGCCTACTGAAACTGTGATTCTAACATAACATACAACTACTACCTAGTACCACCATTACATTATATGGGTACTATAGCTACGATATTTAATTAGGATGGTTTGATGTAGGAGAATGAACATGGGCCATGGAGCGGACTTAGCCAGCAGAGGAGTATGACCCAACATCGACCACACAACAAGAAGAAGAAGTTCACATTTCAGAGCACTGTCAGGTTGTTGGAAAACCGACGACTTGCTGAGAAATTGTCCAGGGAAGCTGAATTTAAAGGTAATATAAACACGGCCAAATTGATTAAATTGTGCATTGCATATATACTGTATATATTGGATACCATACTACCTACAGTACTAAGCCAGTAGTAGGGGTGGAATCCAGGAATAAATTCCGGAAAACTTGGAAAACTTATTGTCTCCAATTGATTCCCAAGATAATTAACACTCCTACGAGGTGAGCTTTCAGTGCAGGAGTGTTTCTTTCGTGTTTCATTTTTTCGAAAACCAAGTCAATAATGAAAAATTGGTTGTCTGTAGGTCAAAGTCAAAAAATCCCTTTCGGCTGTGGCGGATCAGGTGTAGGGAGATTCCGCAGACCCTGCTTTTCCTCTACGCCACCCAGAGGCGTAAAGTTTTAGAATGATGGCGGGGGCAAAACTAAGTAGACCTTATGACGTCATCAGCCAGGATTGAAGAAAAAATTGATAATATAATAGAAAAATTGTAGAGTTTTACGCATTTTTTAATAGTTGTAAAGTATAGCTGTAGATTTTACAAATAAAAAAAAGAATGCTTATATTCATATTGCTGCAAAGGGGACTATGAAGTAAGAACCACGTCTTACAATGCTCGAAGCTGGGGGGGGGGGGGGGGGTAAAGCCAAAAGGAGCTGGGGGGGAGGTAAGTTGGAAATTGATATTAACACCCCTAAAATCGCGGCCGAACATGGCCTATTTTCGATTAAAATCGGCAAATTCTGGCCAAATTTGGGCGCACCTCCTCACGTTTCCACCCCCAAAGTCGAACCCCTTGCCAGCTATCACGACAAATATAGCATGGCCTGAAAGAGGAAGAATAGACGAAGATAATTTAAATTGAGATAGAGACCTTCTTCATCTGCTTTAAACCCGCGTCACCCATGACGTCACACGTTTCGTACATGCACCTAGTATTCCAGCCAGCGCTCATCGATCTATTAGACGTTGTCCCTCCAAAACGTTTAAATAGTCTTTTGTAGGATGTTAAGTTACCTAAAAGATAAATTTTTGTCTTCTATTATGGTTGTGGTCTGTCAATGAGACATAACTCCACTCTATACCATCGCGTGAAAACAGCATATTATATTTTTTTATTGGTCAAATGATGACCACTCAATTACTTTAATTACAATCACTTTTGGTGTAACAATACAATATTTTCAAACAAATTTAGAAAAGGAAGAGCCGATCTCATAGACGTACGATACAAGACGCTTATTATTATTATTATTATTATTTAAAAAAAAAAGTATAAATTTCATGTCAATTTATAGACTGCATAAGTCAGTGGATCGTTTTTTAACTGATCTGTGTCAAATAATAGAAAATAAAATTGAAGGAAAATCAATTATTATTGGGGATATTAATTTATGTCTTATCAAAAAAACCAAAAAGAAAGAAGATTACTTAAATTTATTGATAACAAATGGCTACAAACAATGTATCAATACAATAACACGAGAACACTTCAGAGAGCAAACCCTGCAGACGTCATGCATTGACTACTGCTTAAATGCATAAATGCATAAATGCGACAGATTCCGCAGTTTTGCAATTGAAAATAACTGATCACTATCCGATAGTATTAGACCTAAAAATGAATGAAAAAGTAAAACTTCATGAGAATAAGAAAAATGTGAAAAAATAAGATTACAATGAACCCTTCTTAAAAACTTTTTTTAGCTTCGGAAAAGTGGGAAAATTCGTTTAGTTCTGATGATAATCTGAATGATATGTATAATAAAGTAATAACAACATTAAAAAACATAAAGTATATAAAAAGGCAAATTTAAACAAATAACATGTCATGAACACAAAAAATTCGCCAGGTTCAGACACAATAAGAATGCAAGACCTGAAAAGCAATAGGCCTAAAAAACATACAAAAATCATCACTGACATAATAAATAAATCTTTTAAGGAAGGGAAATCCCAAACGAAATGAAAGTAGCAATAATAAGACCTATATTTAAAGGCGGAAAACAAAATGACCCGAGATACTATAGGCCTATATGTATATTAAATACAATAGAGAAAGTAATGACCGTTCGTCAGTTAGTAACATACAAAAATAAGTTAATAAATGATAAGCAGTACGGTTTTCAGAAGAATAAATGCGCTTAGCAGTGCCTTTCTGATTTTAGTGAGTAGTCTACGTAAATAACCAGCAACTCCACTTGAATAATTACCTTCTTGTTTTGTTTATATACTACTCCAAGGCTTTCAATATTTTGCCCGATGACGTCATAATAGAGCAGCTACAGCAAATCGGAACAGGGGGAGATGAAAAAAGCTGGTTCACAAATTACTTATACGCTCGTTCAGCTACAGTTAAGTTGCACGATGAAACTTGCCACCCACTAAACTGGGAGTCTGGTGTACCCCAGAGTAGTTTAATCGGTCCAACCCTGTATATAATAACAACGAATCAATTGCAGTCCCCACTAACGGGATTACAAACATTTATGTTCGCCGATGATATGGCGCTAGTAATAGCAAACAAAGATGAATGAGGCGAGTGTACACATGAATCTCACCATAAGAAAACTACAGGCACTTTTACACGATCTCGGACTAACTATAAATAGCAAAAAAACAAAAGTCATGCACATACGAAACAGGAGACCTTCACAAATAAAAAACAAGTACTTATTCCATACACACGATTGCCTGCACAGAATAATTAAACAGAAAATTGCAAATGCGAAGACAAAATTGAAGTAGTAGAAGAGCATAAGTACCATGGTCTGCAAATTGACGTGGGAAAACCACATAGAAAGACTATGCAAACGACTACGCTCAGGGAGTGCGGCTTTGGCACGATTAAAATATGGAGTACCTTTTAAAACAATTAAATTAGCGTACCACGTCCTGGTCGAATCCATAGTAATCTACGGTGTAACAGTATACTTCAAAGATAGAAATACATACACCTACAAATTAGAAATGATACAAAAGCGTATAATAAAAAACATGTTATCAAATAAAATCAACAAGAAATACAAACAATACGACGAAAAATTCAAACATGTTAACATTTTGCCAGTAACTAAAATATTCAAGTATAAATTAATAAGAGATAACTATTTTAAAAAAGAATACCAAATAGATGATAAAGGGAAGTATAATGCAAGGAGATAACATATAACAAATATGGAGAGAGATTAAACAAAGTACTTATGCCAAAGATATTAAATAAACTTCCTCCACAAAAAATTTAAACAGATGATTGAGTTAAAAGCGGGTATAAAAAGATGGTTGGTCAGTGGGAGGTAATAATAATAAAAAACTGACTATTAACATTAAAATAACAAGTAAAAATAAAAATAAAATAAACATTATAAATAAATAACAAAAATAAATGATAAAGCCTTGTTTAGCAGCACTGTATGAGTCTTTTGTCCCAAATAAGCGCTAGCTTGGGGATGCGGGATGCTATTATTATGTATTCTATTTTTGTAATAGCCTATATGCTCCTTGTCCAGAGAATACTGGACAAGGAAAAGAAACAAAAGAACAAATTATTATTACAATAATAAAATAAAATAAACATAAAAAATTATTATATTGTAGTTTGTAAATTGTTTGGACGACAATGTTCGTTTATGATATCAATATTTGTTTATTTGGTTGTTTAGAGTCAGAACGTTTGAGCGAAGTAGAGGCCATGCGAAGAGTAGAAGAAGAATTCCAAAGGAAGCGGGCCCGGGAAAAGGCGGTCAGTGCATTTTTAAATTATACCTAGGCTATTATGTGTAGTGCACTTTAAATTACACCTAGGCTATTATATGTAGTGTACTTTAAATTTGTACCTAAGCTATTTTATGTAGTGCACTTTAAATTACATCTAGGCCATTATGTTCGGTGCACTTTAAATTATATCTAGGCTATTATATGTAGTGCACTTTAAATTATACCTAGGCTATGTTTCTTTTAAGAGTGTACACTCGTATCTGTACTTGGTTAAGTGCTTTCGCCTGTTTCATTGCGTCAATGGTAAGCTTGTCTCAGCTAGTCCATCATTGCTTCTAGCTGGTTTAGGTTGACATCGAGAACTTATACCAGTTTGCCAATGGGAAAAATTCACATGGAAACAATGCAAATAATGTCCGAAATCCATGGGGTCGTTAGCATTGGACAAGGGACCTATGGGCCTAGGTCCATAAAAAGTCCTTAAAAAAATTACATTTACAATTGCAATTTAACAGTGTATATCCCGTAGGAAATTGACACCCCGAAATTTAATAGGCTACTTCTTATTTTTATTTAATTAACTAAGCAAGTTATTATAATATTGTCTTATTACTGTTATATACTGTACGTACTATAGAAGGCTACTTTATGCATCACATAATTGGGTAGGCCTAATATTAATTTTGTTGTTTTTGTTTTTTGTAATTGTAGTTTTTGCATGGTAGGCTATGTGAAATTTTAGCTCTCAATCATATCTATGAAAAAGCTGCAGTACAAAATTTGAAAAATATTATATGATGAATGAATGTGATTTTACAACTTAAATGAGCCAAATCTTTAATTGTATCTTGCTTGGCTAATTAAATAAAACATCTGTAGAAACAACGGATTTTGGGGTACGTATTTCCTACGGGACGTACACTCTTAATTCCCGGGTTTTCTCCATGTTTTACGTGTGGTTTAGTAACTGTGTTTACAAGTACCTAAAGTAATGTACCCACTTGAATTACTTTCAGTCGATCCGGCATCAGTTGCGCCTTTTCAGTCTGGAAGAAAAGTACGATAACTTCTCTTCGCTGCCAACCCTGGATCAGTGGGAAGGGGGCAGAGCGGAGCCCGAGGGGGCCCCGAGCTCCCTGCCTACTGCAGTGCCAGCCCCTCCCCGCCAGCAGGTCTTGTCCGAGTTCAGGGAAAATGACAACCGACGGGACTACCGGGACTACCGCCAAACAAGGTCACAGTCCCTACGCTGCTCTTATTTTAATTCATTGCATATACACCTATATAACATATAGGTATATACGGAACAGTAGTCGGTATTGTAAGCTATATTTTGTTGATTCCATCAGAGCATTTAACTTTGGGTAATATAGCGTAACTATGTTACTGGGGATATTACAATAGAACTGTCATGTTATATCGTAAATCGTAGAGCGATAATACTTTGCAAGCTCATCAGACAATCACAGACGAATTCCATGGTCAACCTTCGTGTTTTCCCAAACCGTAAAATCTTCCAAAATTGGTGGTCACAGCGGCTCTCACTTCTAATGAGCTCGTTGCGCTATTATACTATGTATTGTGTTACATTATGTACGCCTACCACTGACGTTAAGTTAGCTTTGGCTCAAGAGGTACCTAACCGAAATCCCCCCGGGGAAAATATGAAAATATAAGTGCAAAATAGTGCGGTTTTACGCATGTTATCAGCAGTAAAGTATACATTTTTCAAAGCTTATTCATATTGCCGCAAACAGGGGTGTCTCCCCCCGGGGGAAAACTTGAAAACATAAGTTCAAAATAATGGGGTGTTACGCAGGGGCCAGGGGCATCCCCCGGTGGAAATGTTTTGAAGAAAATAGGCCTATTCTATATCCTACTTTATATAGTGTGTGCTAATTTTCTCAGGAGGGGGGTATGCCCCTGCCACTGGGCTGAAGAGGTTACCTCCTCGTTATTTAACCGAAACCTAATGAGATTTAGCAAAACTATATTATCTTTAACGTGGTTTATTTCATTATAATTAATGTTATCATTATAAAATCATAAAAGTGTCCGTACTGATAATGCCACACTCAAGGACATTTGTAGTTTTGTCTGTTTGTCAGTGGTGACTGACTTGTGATTACAGGAGGTCGGAGAGCCCTGACGTGGTGTCTGAGGCCAGGCGGCAACACGTGCAGCACCCGCGCGTCGTCGCCGAGATGCCCAAGACGCTGCCGGTCTATGTTTCTGCCCTCAAATCTACAGGCCCAGGTACGCGTTCATGCCACTAATTATGCCCGTCATCACATGTGAAGTAACATAATTAAAGTAATTGAAGTAAGGTCCGTAATAATAAATCACGTAACTTCGATTATTGTACTGTATTGTTAACTCTTTGAAGGTTCTCTCTCTAATCCCCCGTACCATGCAAGGTACCTCTACATATCACCTCCTCTCTCCTACTTTCAGTTCATACACACTCTTAACGGTAAATACAGTAACGCTTACACAACAATACTCAATGCTATACCATACTATACCACATCTCCCCCCCCCTTTTTTTTTTTTTTTTTTTTTCATACAATAAAACCCAAAAATTCATAGTAAAGTTAACTATAAACAGCTAAATCCCAATAAACGTTAAACCCCAAATTACAATCATGTTAATAAGAATTGTAAATATCAAATAGTATATGTAACAATACGATAATGTTAAATTTTAATTCTATTCTTATGTACTACAATATTTTTCTTGTTTATTTCTAATGTTACATTATTTTTTAAATTATCAACTTCCAACACTAAATAAGGACCATCAAAAATATTGTCTAATTTACTTCCTCCTTCTTTTTTCAAAAACACTAAATCACCCGGAAAAAATTTCCGAAACTCTCGAGTGGAATTTACTTTTGCGCAACGAGTGATTTTCGTGCCTAACAAAGTTTTTCGAGCATGCTCTTGTGCAATTTGCAACTTGTATCTAAGGTTTTGGACGTAAGAGTCAATATTGTATACCGGATCGATCTCTCCTTCGTATTGTAACACAGAAGGTGTTGTAGGTAAATGCCCAAAGACTAACTCATAGGGACTGTACCCCAAACTACTATGTACAGTACTATTATAAGAAAAAGTAAAAAATCTAGCTAACACATCCCATTCATACCCCGAACATGGCAAGTAACTTCTCAAGAAGGCACCCAACGGCTTGTGGGAGTTTTCTAATGCTCCAAGGCTTTCATGGTGATACGCTGTACTATTTAGTTTATCTATTTGTAACAGCTTGCACACTGCTGACAAAACGCTATTACAAAATTCTGTGCCCATATCTGAGGCTAATTTCCTACAAATGCCGTAACGTAGAAAAATTTCCTCAACCAACACCTTTGCGATTGTGTCTGCCTTTTTATCGGGGATGGGAAAAGCTTCGGAGTATTTTGAAAGTTCACATTGTACAGTAAATAAATAACGGTTGCCGAGGGACGTCTCCTGCATTGGGCCGTATAGGTCCAGAAATATTTTTTCAAAACTCTTCGAAGCAGTAGTAGTAACTACTAGAGGGGATTTAGGGAGAGGGGAGTATTTACATTTTTAAGTGTATAAAGTTGGCCAACTATACTTTAACTTCATTGTATGATACATTCGACTTATTCCGATATGACCTCCCGTAGGTAGGCAATGAGCTTCCCATAACAAAATTTTTTGATGCTCCGCGCTCTCTATTCGTTTTACTCCATTGGCAATAATATTAATCCTCAGTTTAATTGCCTTATTTCTTCCCTTTTTCAATACTTGTGAATTCACTGCAGTTACGATTTTTCCTATTATCTCCTTGGCCAGGGTTATTTTTTCATTTATCAATCGTAATTCATTTTTTAGTATAACTGCACAATTTATATCATGTTTAACACAAACATTTCGTAAGCCTATGCTAACGTGCTCAATGTCATCATTACATAGCTTAGAATTTTTCTCTTTCGGTAATCTTATTCCTATTACCTTATCTTTAGGGCAAAAATAGACACAATAGTCATTTGAACGTGGACCTTGCAGCTCAGTATGTGCAGTTTGACACCTACATGGCAACGTTTTCTCACCGGTGAAAAAGCGAAGCTCAGGTAAATCTGCAGGTTTACGCAAAAGTTCTGAAACGTCAGGCTGATCAGGCCTAGGTAACAAAACAGGCTTACCCACAGTGGTGGCATGGCCATCTGTAGCTAACTTGGACTGTTGGCGCGTAATAGCACCAACCCACGAATTTTTTAAGCTCTCAGAGGAAATTGACCCCATAGTATCATGCTTAATACGGCTAAGTGCATCTGCCGCTGCATTTTTTGAACCTTTAACATATTCAACAGTAAAATCGTATTCTTGTAACGCAAGACGGTATTTAGTCAATCGACTAGAATCCGTAGGAAACGAAAATAAATATTTCAAGGGCTGATGATCACATCTAACTATAAAACGATTTCCAGCCAGGTATGGTCGGAAAAATTTTGTGGCCCATACTATACATAACAATTCTCCATGTATGGCGGGGTACCGAGACTCCGCAGGTTTCAACCCTCTGCTAGCATAAGCAACTGGGTGACCATTATTATTCATTAAAATGGCGCCTAACGAAACGCCACTAAAATCAGTCTGTAAAATAAATGGCTTTGTAAAATCTGGAAACTCCAAAACTGGCTCAGAGGTAAGAGCGAGTTTTAGTTGTTCATATGAACCCTGACACTGTGCATTCCATACAAACGCCACATTCTTCTTTAAAAAGTCATTTAAGGGTTTAACAATTTTCGCAAAATTATGTACAAACCGTCTGTAATAATTACAAAACGACACAAAGCGTAATACTTCATCAGCATTTTTCGGTTTAGGGTAGTTCAAAACCACTTCTATTTTGGCCAAAGATGGTCTGAGTCCATCTTTACTTATCTCATGGCCCAAAAACTCAAGTTTATCCTTTTGAAATGTGCATTTCTTAGGATTAAGGGACAATCGTACCTTACGTAATCGCTCAAATAGTGTTTCCTAAACAGCATTATGAGCCTCTTCATCCTCCCCAAAACATATTATATCATCTAGATAATAATACACCCCTTCCATCCCTGCTATTGCTAGTGACATAAGTCGAGAAAAGATGGAGGGTGAGGTTTTCAACCCCTGAGGAAGGCGAGTCAACTCCCAGTGGCCTTCATCAGTACTAAAAGCAGTAATATGCCGGCTTTCCTCACGTAACTCACATTGAGAGTAGCCATTTTTTAAATCTAGGCAAGAGAAGATTCGGGCTTTCCCTAGCCTATCCAAAATATCAACAATGTTGGGGAGGGGAAACCTATCGTCCGCTAAGGACTCATTTACTTTACGGAAATCAATAATATTTCGAAAAGAGCCATCCTTCTTCTTAAGTAACAAAAATGGTGAATTATAAGGGCTTATGCTTGGTTGAGCAATATTTTGGTCAACCATCTCTTGAATCTGTCTTTTCACTTCACTTTTTTGACAGTGTGGAGTGCGGTATGGCCTACAGAAAATAGGCGCAGCTCCTTCTTTTATGTACAGCTTAGGTTTACAAAGATTAGTGGTGGTCAATATGTCTCCCTCTAAATGGAATATATCGGCGTATTTATGACACAACTGTGTTATTCTTTTCCTAGAATCGCCTGATAAGTGGCCTAATTGTAGTTCTGAATCAAGCCTGTTTATGCGACTTGTATGAGTCAGCTGCCGTGCTGTTTGTGCCCTCATGTGACCTGATGTTGTCAACGTCGAGTCGATTGATTGAACTTCTAACTGCGAGGCACGAAACGTTTGTTTGGCATTTGTTGTATTTGCCACATAACAGTACATGAAACCATTTTTGGGCTTTGTTATACAACCAAACGTGAAAACTCCAGGTTTCACTTCCCCAGTAGGCACGTAAATGCAATCTTTACAAGGTAGAGGATAACGCACTTTGCAGAGCTTAGCACAATTCGGCTCTACCGTGTGTGTTTCGGCAATAACACCGTTCACTAACGGTACCCAAACCTCACGGTTTCGCAATTTCAGCGTTAGCCTGTTATCACAAAATGAAATGCTAGTACGATATTTTCTTAAAAAATCAGTACCTACTATACCATCAACACCTATTTTACAATGGGAGGGTAAAACATAAAATTTATGCAAAATTGGGGGGCAATACTTATTTATATACAGGGAAAAAACGACAGAGCCTAGAACCTTAATAACACCTCCAATACCTTTTATTATAAACGTCTCTTCAGTATTAATTCGATATGACTGTGGTAGCCTATCTTCTGACCAAGTCGAAATGCTTGCTCCAGTATCTATCATGGGGAGGTAATTAGTATACTGTTCATCCCATACATTTATAAAGACAGGAGATGTTAAGGCATCTGCGTCCGATAAATATATGTGTTTTATCCGATCTAATAGTTTTTTGGAGTTTCTGTGTCTTCTTCCAAAGAAGAGTCTCGAAACTTTGTCTGTTGCTTAGAAACAGCGTCTGGCTGTACAACATACTGATGGCCGAGATTTCCCCTCGGGGGATAAGAGCCATTTCCACGAAACCCACGATTTCCACGGTAACCGCCTCGACCTCGAGATTGGTGGGCTCGTGGCTGTTGTGACACTTTGTCGGAATAGCCGTGGTCATTACCCTTATAACTTTTCCTCTCACCACGATATTCAACTTGATCTGTATATCCAGACCTATTCCCGCGATGGTTATTCTGGCCGAAATAATCTCGGGGAGAAAATGCGCCAAAATTAGAATTACCACGACCCCTGAATTTACCACGGGGGTGGTACGAAAAGACTTGGGCACTAGGTGCACCACTAGCCATGGCAGATGTGGAAATCGCCAATGCATCTTCCAACGTTGTAGGCCTAGCAGCCTCAACCACTAATTTTAATTCTGAGTGGACACCCCTGCGAAAAGAGACTAATGCCTGGTCCTTGTAATTTTGTAAAATAGCTGCTTTCGCTCCAGCCTCCGTAATATTACGGTTTTTTATGGCAATTGTCGCTAATTTTGAGGCCATTAGATCAAGTTCCTCACAAAAGCAACTGAGAGTACGTTTCCCTTGCGTAAGGGTAGCCAATCTTCCCGTCAGACTCTCAAAGGTTTCGGTTAGCCCGCACCGCGCAGTTAATGCCGTTCTTAAATCGTCAAAAGTGCTGATAGAGGAAATTTCTCCTAATCGAGTTTTTACTTTGCCTTGAACCTTATTAAGGGCTAAAAAACGAACCAAAGCAGTCTTGCCCGCAGCGTCCAAACAGTCATGATAAGATTCAGCAATGTCCAGGAAATCCCTGAGAGCAGTAGAGTCCCCGTCCGCTGTGAGGCATGGCAATTTGAGTGCCGTCTCGAATTTGAAAGTTGCCATGGTCGACGCTGAACTGGTGGCTGTGGTCACAGGAGGGTTTTGTGTATTTGGTATTTCAGGCTTCCCAAATTGATGTAAAAGGAGTAAAAGTTCCGTACGATTAGTTTTAAACTCTTCAATAAGCTCCAGACACTTACCCTCTTCAGAAACAGAAAGACCTTCTGCCGACAAGTCATTTAAAATGGCAGTAAGCCTATTTACTTCCAATCGCTTAGCGCGAATCGTTTCCCGCTCATACGGTCGGTTGACACACTTTTTAGCATTGCTCAAGAGTTTTTTCAATTCTTCTACGCACTGTTGAGCAGTCTCCACACAACCCATAGAACCCAATTAATTAACCTACTATATAGTAGTGTATGGTGCATACAGTAACATGGTGCATGAAGTAACATAATTAAACAACATAAAACCCTTTTGAAACATAAATTATACAATCATTAAAAAAAACTTATCTTATCTTAGACGATGTTAGAGATGATACGGTTGGGACGAGTGGATACCGCTACTTGCTTCTCGATGAATCTCTTCGCCTGCTTTTTCGTCAAATGAACGCACGTACAACAACAGATGAGGAGTACCGCTATTATGACCCCACCCGCCATGGAGAGCCCAAAATGTTCAAATTGCGTAATGGGTACAGTCGCCCTATTTTGTCCGTTTTGGGCCAGGATCACTTCTTCTTGTTTGTTGTTGGTGGTGCCCATTTTGTAAATGATTGGTAATTGATTGTTATAATTATTTACAGACCCGAGATGTCACGGTCGCCATGAAGTAACATAATTAAAGTAATTGAAGTAAGGTCCGTAATAATAAATCACGTAACTTCGATTATTGTACTGTATTGTTAACTCTTTGAAGGTTCTCTCTCTAATCCCCCGTACCATGCAAGGTACCTCTACATATCACCTCCTCTCTCCTACTTTCAGTTCATACACACTCTTAACGGTAAATACAGTAACGCTTACACAACAATACTCAATGCTATACCATACTATACCACACATGGAAAGCGGTATAGCACCAGAACGTTTTCCACTCATCTTTTTGATATTTATGCAATTTTCATTCTCTCCTCCTTTCGCTTCGATCATGAAAAATTGCAATTAAAAGACAATGACCAGGCAACACAGAGTGCAGTGCTGGATTTCCTTGAATGGAATGTGTATTGCTCAAGTACAAATAATATATGACCTGAGTGCAACTGTAGAGAAACCGTTTAGTTGGGATTTCGGTTTATACAGCAGTTTTGTTGACATAATTAATTTTACAAATCCTGCGCTTATGGCTAGTCTTAAGTGTAGTAGCCTATTAATAAAAATAGGTTAACGGCTTATGAGAATTAAGTTTAACAATACAACGGCGCGTCAGGCGCCAGATATAATTAGGTTTTTAGCTAGCACAGTCCAAAATTTCTGTTGTAGGGGACAGATGTCAAAATATTAGGTTGGCAAGGATTGGTGGTATATTTTTGACGTCATTAATTAATTTCTCGTTCCACAGCCGCAAACATATGAAAGTCACGATAAAAAAATATATATATAATAATTCAAACTTTCTCAAAATACAGTCTATTATATATTGTATTTCCCCGATTAATTTGTTCAACCGTTCTATGGAATCGGTTTTTGCACTTTATCGGGAGTTTCAGAAGTGAAAATATTTCAGATTAGAAAACGTAACTTTTTTTATATTTAAATTAAGGGTGCGAGGCTTGTGGCATATGCGTCAAGTCTCTATGTTGTCATAGTAAATGTAACTTATATAAACTTCCTTCGATAGCTTGCATTTTTATTTTCAATTTTTCACTGCAGGTTTTTGCGGCTATATTTGAAGAATTGCCGCCCCGAACTCCTTATAGTTGCACCCCCAGACAGTGGCGATTTTGAGGGGGCCGCAGGGGCGATGGAAAATAAAAAGAAGTAATTTTATGGCCGATTTGATGTATCCGTACCGTATAATTGGATGCCCATGAGAATGAGATGTGAAGTGGTGTTTACTTGTGTTTTTAGCTGTGCGGGGCCGTGCTGACAACTATCGGAAGGAGTTCGCACATGCCAGGTACACTACAATAGTTTCTCCTATTATAACATAATTAATTAAAATTTGCACAGTGCAGGACATACCTCAACAGTACTAATGTCATACTATGTAAGTCAGTGGCGTATGTATGGGGATGGGAAAATGTAAGGAGAAATTAACAAATTTAATGTCAGTTGTAATTTGCCAGATGTAATGACAACTTTATAACCGATCGTAGTGACCTGAGAACAGGCACGTATGCAGGATTTGCTTTCATGCAAGTATGTTTCCGACGCAAGGCTTAGTGAGCGCAACATTGCTCCAAATATAAACGGGGTTTACGCATTTTGGTTTGACAGTAGTGTACAGATTGGATATAACTGCAAACAAGGAGCTGGGAGGTATCCTGATCCTCCTCGGAGTTTTTTTTTTAAACAATAAATAGTTAACGCTTTTGACAACGTACATTGAAGTTTAAATTTTAGAGACCGAGACCAAAATTTATTGAAATGGCTCCAAACAGGGGCACCTCGTTTAGAACCTATAATTGTGCCAAGTGCGGCAGTGGGGAAAGTAAGAAAATGATTGATTTTACATAGCCTACCCACACTTATTGATAAAACTACAAAAATATATAAATAAATAAGGACTTTTTACTGTTTCTAATACTAAGCTAACGTAGTGGAGTTGGGGCTATAAAGCCCTCTCTTACACTCAACTAGAAAGGCCCGGGACCGCCTGCTTAACATGCCCTCCGAAGCATGACTAGACAATATGGCCAGTGTGGAACCAACAACCTTTCAGGTGAAAGTCCGAAATACTACGCTGCATGTCTTGACAAACACGGGGGGTGAGAAATTTTGTAGAAATGGGCGCAAAATAATAGATACAGTAGGTACCTAACGCCAGGTCAAGTGCGAGCTAAGTCGAAACATAAACCCTGCATACGTACGTGACGGGCTGATTGCGAACAATAATGATGATGAGCTTTGCACCTCAATTGATTGCACTTAAACGATATACCTACGAAAAACTGAGCACAAAATGAGCATTTTAATATTAGTAATTCGCAACATTCGTACAATTTGGTTTACGAGTTCCTCAGCAGCACAGTGGGCGTATATAATGTTAATAAACTGTTGAACAGTTTTCGTATAGTCCACAAAATACGCCCCTAGGCCGATAACGGTGCATTTTCGGCATCACAAGATTTGGATTGCATAATTGCAGGTATGTAATTGCAGTTTATTACAATAAATTGCTGAGCCTAGCGTACATCAGTATATAATAATCCAATCCCCCATAGCATGCGCATATCGGCTATTTGTGCTAAACTGCTAACTATATAATTACAATTACTCACTAAGGTTTATTATAAGTATTGTCATTTTAAGTGTGACTTGGGCTTACAAAATTCGTCGCTTCCCGGAAAAACCGTTGTAACTCAAAAAAATCGGAAAATGAGATACTTTGTGTCATTTTACGTTAAAAAAAATCGCTCTTTCTGGGCAATAGTGTATTATCTTCAAAAATTAAAAAGAAAATTCCCCAGAGGGCAGATACATCGCTATTGAATTGGCGCGAAACGCCATTTTGGTGTTGAGGAATAGTGCAGCATCTGGTCAGTTGCCTTAATCGACACTGTTGCATGTCAAAATATTATAAAAAATAAATCTTTTTTGGGAAAATACTTTAAGCAACAATGTTGTATTTCGAAACGAAACAGTTTATCTTTAAAAACTTAAGGGCCATTATTGGTTGTTTTCTAGGTAATAATGTTGTATTTTGGGATAACTGCCCACTTATAGTAAAATTTATAGGCAATAGTGTTGCAACTCAAAGTGGCTTCAGTCAATGCAAAATAATCACAAAGGAGAAAATGGAACATGAGTCTAGTCTTGATCTTTCAAAAGAAGCAGCTATTTTTTGATATTAACTAATAAGAAATGGACCCAATAGCTTCCGGTTAATCTGCTGTTAAAGTTACGAAAAAGTTAGAAATCGCTCTCCTGAAAATTTAACTTTTTTGAGTTACAACGGTATTTCCGGGAAGCGACGATAATGTTGCGATGGTGGTGGTAACTGGTTTCAGGTTTTAACCAGAGGCGTTTGGCAGCTTTACAGTCTAGTCAAACCAACCATGGCAGCCGGTGAGTTTACAATTTAATTCTGGTGCATAGGCCTAAGCAGCGTATCATTTGCATTCCGTTAATCATCAATTGGGACACTGAAATGTGTGTTGATTTTGTAGGGCGGAGGAGGACACCCCACAGTCGGTCAAGCCCAAATCGGAGCTACCACATACCAAGCCTAATCAGGTAAACATAATTAACTGTAATCAGTATACCTACAAGTAGGTAGGCCTAGTTGCTAATTCCGTGCACAGCCTTCATCTTCAGTTTTGTAGGTGATGTATACAGTATATATATTGAATATCATTTTGATCCCTTGTATATACGAAACACTAAACCAATTATTTAACTGTGCCGATATTCGTCGATAAGTCGTCAAAAGAATGTTATAAAGACACAAAGTAAATATAAACAAGTAGGCCTATGTTTAGTAAACAAAAATGACGCCAGCAAGTTCTATTTTGAAATCCTTCTGTCTTGGAAGGTAAAGTAGCCTAAATGTGGTGTCACGATCGATGCGTAGGCGCAACGAATAACATACTGTTCACCCAGAAAAGTTTGCAAATGTCCATGAAAATATCCCTTAATGCTATACCAATTAAGTCGTGGACAAGCCCCGCCTCTCCATGTAAATTCCCTATGCTGCATTTTCAAATCAGATAGAACTAGTTTGCATGTGTTTGTATACACAAAACTTACGGGGGTTCCATTCCAAATTCAATGCATTAAGGTCACAAGTGGACATTGCTTATTTTTTTAGTTAAAATTGTCGATCTGTTGCACTTTTTACGAATTCACGACTCCAATGCCAAAATTAAAATTAAAATTTTCTGAATGTTAGTTAATTGTCTTCAACTACTGTAGCAACGTTAGTGGAACGGTCTTAGGGTCATCATAGAACAAAATCAAAGCAATATTTATTGTTATAAATATTATTAGTAATGCGTTTCTTGAATTTGAGAAATTTATAAAATTTTCATCTTACCATACTGTGTTATAAAATGGATCAACTTGAAAGTAGACAGTTAATATCGAAGTTAAGGGCATTCAGACCACAGAAAAGAGTGGTAAGTCTCACCAAAGGAAGCAGGCCTGGTAAGAGGAAGCAACTGAAGCCACATTTCCGCATGAACCGTTTGGTAAGGCAAGCAAATTCACTAGGAGGCATGAATGATGATCTTAAACCTTTGCGAACTATTTAAGGAAGTTGAATGTTATATTTAAGATATATATTATATGTATATAGCCTATATACAGAGTCTAGGACTCTAGGAGTCCGTCGAGGTATAAAATCAACAAAAATATCAAGGAAAGAAGACGTCAAAAATACTACAATAATCTCGACGAATGTGATGAAAGTATGATAAGGAACCCCACAATTATGTATATTCATCCTATAGGATGATTGCTGACTGATTGCTGACTGTTAAGCTTGGACACCCTGCGACAAGAAATATTACAGCTTGATGGTCGTTACCAAATGCCCAAGGAGAGCCTCCGCGTATTTATCACTAGGCGCCTTCATTTCAGGTAAAATAAAAAACACAACCAGTCGGTTGAGGAGACTATTATAAATACACGCATCAGAAGTGCAGCGGAAACAAAGAAGTCACAATTTAAATGCTGTGCAGATTTAAGATGTTTGACAAAATACAACGCCTTGGTCGAGTCGCCACGCACGCTTTCTTGGCGTTATAGGTATTTACAAGGAATCCGAAACGCCAGGTCTGAAGGAAATCGCATTGTATACCTTGACGAGACCGTTATTGGTGTGATACACAGAAACTCTATTCTGTGGCCTGAACGCTCTTAAGTTAACTTCCTACTTTCAAGTTGATCCATTTTATAACACAGTATGGTAAGATGAAAATTTTATAAATTTCTCAAATTCAAGAAACGCATCACTAATAATATTTATAACAATAAATATTGCTTTGATTTTGTTCTATGATGATCCTAAAACCGTTCCACTAACGTTGCTACAGTAGTTGAAGACAATTAACTAACATTCAGAAAATTTTAATTTTAATTTTGACATTGGAGTCGTTAATTCGTAAAAAGTGCAACAGATCGACAATTTTAGCTAAAAAAATAAGCAATGTCCACTTGTGACCTTAATGCATTGAATTTGGAATGGAACCCCTGTAAGTTTTGTGTATACAAACACATGCAAAGTAGTTCTATCTGATTTGAAAATGCAGCATAGGGAATTTACATGGAGAGGCGGGGCTTGTCCCCGACTTGGTAAAGCATTAAGGGATATTTTCATGGACATTTGCAAACTTTTCTGGGCGAACAGTACGGAACAAAATAATAAACACAAGTAACAAACAAAGACAAAAAATCAAACTATCTTAGCACACATTAATAAAAATAAATATTCCCACCAATCCGAATCTTACAAATGCGTACCACTCCATCCTATGATGATGGAGAAACTGGCTGCACTCAAGCCAAAGGCCAAACTAGCGGAGGGGTATGCTCGTTTTTAAGTAACACTACGTCTCCAGCGTCAACGTTAGGGACCTGAGAAGTCCATTTTTTTCTTGGGATTAAAGTTTGTAAATAATGATTTTTATAGCTTTTCCAAAACAGTAGCAACTTCTATTGGACCATTTTCCATCGTTCCAACCGGTTCTCTGGAACTTGTTAAAGAAAAATCTCGGGAAGAGCACGTATAGGGTGTGCCCCAATATTATATCATTGACTGACAAATAACAAAAATCATTGGGTGTCTGTGGAGCTAGACTAACCAAAGGTCTAGAGTTTAATTAAAATCGCCTCTACTCGGACTACCAGAGTTTCCAACTCTGGGTAGGTTGGGATCATATTTCCCAACGCTCTGGTCAGATGATGCTTCAGTGATCCTACAAGTCTCTCCCAGACTCCGCCTGCTGACGAATAAGCAGGACAGTTGAAGAAGAACTTGTTTGTCACAATACAACACAATTGGGCACGATCGCCGACTAATAAATCTCAAAAAACACGCAGTGCATACCGGCGTCGTCAAGTGGACATGCATACAAAGACACAAATGTAAACTTTCGTGACTGGCGAACGGTTATTTAACGCCCGATGTACTTTGAACGGACCGCAAAAGTCCATCCATACCCGTGCTTTGAAATACCCTAGACATTTCAACTCGCGCTGAAGGCAAGTTTGACATTTGAGGCTGTATGGGCTTAACCTTGAATTTGTAACGCACAATACAACGAAGAACCGGCCCGAGTTTACTCGAACATGCTTTCCAATTTATAAATTAGTAGATAGACATTATAATAATAAATTTCGGAACCCCCTGGGGGGAGGGGTCCACCTCAATAGATAGATAGATAAAAACCCAATAAAACTCAATTGCATTTTCTAGAAAGAACAGATCAATACATTGCAACAGTAGTAACAATGGCAGGGCACGCAATGTATCGGAGAATGAATTTTCCATAATTTCTTCAAAACATAATTTTTTGCACCGAACCAAAATTTTTTTGGGAAAGCAACCTGTGTGGTTTTGTTACTCTATTGAACACCTAACACATACCTGAGAAGGTAGAAATCATCGATGGAAAGGTTCCACAGAAAAATAATTTTTTAGTCATTTTTCATGAAAATTGAGTTATTTTTTTTTTACCTACCCCCAGAAGAAAACAATCAAAGGGCAAGTGACCCACCGCATTTTGTTAACATTAATAACGACTACAATATATGTGAATTTAAAAGAAATCGTTGGAGCAGTTTTTGAGAAATATTTATTTTAGACGTTTTTTGTAGTTTTTTGATAATAAAACCCCCCAATTGAGTTAGCCCATAATAAAAAAAAATTATCTCGAGGTATGATTCTTTTGTTCCTACATGTTAAATTTCATCCAAATCGACCGATTAGTCTGCCCGGAAATCAATGAACAGACAGCGACAGAGAACAGAGCGACAGACAGACAGAGCGACAGACAGACATTTCGTAAAAACCACTTTTTTGAGTTCCTGGGATCTCAAAACGTGTAAATCCGTTGAAATCTCGGAGTCGAAAATTTTGACCGTCACAAAGCTTTCCTTATAGGCCTACTAAGTATAAATTGGAGAAAGCAAAAATACAACTGCGCGTAAGTGCAGCCAACCCTGTGATCCAGTAACGTGAGACCACATTCGAACGCATACTTAGTTGGGCAACGTGCAAAGTAACTTTGTGCGCGTTGTCTACAATTAACTTACTGAAGCTGCAAAACCTACAGACAGACATTTTGTAAAAACCACTTTTTTGGGTTTCTGGGACCTGAAAACGTGTAAATCCGTTGAAATATCGGAACCGAAAATTTCAACCATCACAAAGCTTTCCTTATACTATACGTATAAATTGGAAAGCAATAACTGGCAGACTTGCTCATTTCTGGGGTTTCAGGATTTCTATTATGAGTCACAGCAAAAAATGGCTAATAGCCGCCCCCAACTGGCTGGCGAAATTACGAAATTACGCTATAATATAATGTCGTTAACGTGCTTGCCAGCACTATTCGTCACGTACAGTATCTCTATATTCCAATAATAGAGTCAACCAATGTATTCAGTATACTAATGTATAACCTGTCTACTCTGTAGAACGAATTCTCTACCGCAACATACAATAAGTTGAATTTGATTAGCCTACGCAATAGTATTCTCCAAAGTCCAAATGAGTAACCTCAAGCAACCAATGTTACCTAACTGGAAAGAAATAGTCAGGTTAATCAAACCAAGAACTTCAAAATCTCAGGAATGATATAGTTTGTCTTCAATTTGAGCAATGCAACGAATGTTTCACCAAATTGTGAAAACCACGCAGTCACCAGCAGCAATTGTAACTAGGCAAAATGAAAACGAAACTTCCTCCAATTGAGAGCAAAACCAAACAAAACAGTAAAATAAATCACCAAATGTGAAGTACAGTACTGTATGCAGTAAAAGCCACCATTTATGACTTAACAACGAACAAAACGTATAACTACCTCAAATAATCATTAAATATGAGGATTTATTTGCCTCCAATTGAGAGCAAAAAACCAAACAAAACAGTAAAATAAATCACCAAATGTGAAATACAGTACTGGATACTGGATACAGTATAAGCCACCAATTCTGACTCAACCGTGAATGAAACGAAACTTCCTCAAATTATCAATAAACATGAGAACTTATTTGCCTCCAATTAACATAAAAAAACAAACAAAACAGTAAAATAAATCACCAAATGTGAAATACAGTACTGGATACAGTATAAGCCACCAATTGTGACTCAACCATGAATGACACGAAACTTCCTCAAATTATCAATAAACATGAGGATTTATTTGCCTCCAATTGAGATAAAAAACAAACAAAACAGTAAAATAAATCACCAAATGAGAAATACAGGCAAATGATTCCTTAGCCTCTCTTGAGACATAGTTTTTTTATTATTAATTTTCTTTCCGAGAAAGACCTCTCACATGAATTGTGGCAACGGCAGAGAAATGGTCAATAAGTTTTAAAACCCAGCGTTACTACAAATTGGCTGCTGCCTATACGTGTATTAACCCCAATTCCACTGTTATGTGAATTAAAGTGTATTTTGGAAATTTCGTTTTTAAATTTTATTTTGTGATTTGTTTGTTATAGTATGCATGTCGACTATTTTTTGTCAAACTTGGTGCCCCCGGGTGGACGTAATAGAATATTAATATAATGTTTGGTTGTTGCAGACGCTGGTATTGCTACAGCCATTCAGCAGCGCCACCAGAACGTTCCGCCCGATCGTGTTCACACCGGGACACAGCCGCGCCCCACCTCAAATTGTCAATTGATTTACTTTACACTTAATGCAGTGTCTTCCAAGCGCCTCGTCACGAGCCGTTCAACATTTTCACTTTCTAGTCGCTTTCATGTTTGTTCAATGAGTTGATAAATTATTTAAGTATTTTGTTGGTGGTATCGGTGGAAATTAAGAGGTTTAGTCTTAAATGGTTAAACCCAGTAAAAGCATTGATAATAATACCCAGTATACCACAATGGATGACTGTAGTTTAACCTAACGTTGTAAAATCAAAGAAAAACACTAATTGGCGCCTATTTATTCAAAAATAATTATCCCCCCTGGAGACCCCCAGGCCCCTTATGTTTGCAGTTTTATTAATGAGTCTTCGTAATAATATACAGATTGTATAAGTGTTTTCACTGTCAAAATGCGTTAATCCCTTCTATTTTGGGCATATTTCCACCGGGGGAGATCCCGAGGTTCCCCTTGTTTTATGTTTATACTAATAAGTCATCGTTTTGTAAAGTCAAATGTCAAAATGCGTAACCCTCTCCCCCTCCAATCCAAAAAAAAAAATCCACAGCATGACCACTCAAAATTATAATTGGGTAAGAAGAAACCTGCAGCAAATCTCCATTTTACTCGACATAGCCTACCGCGCGCTACCAAATTTAAATTCCAATTGCTAACTAACCGACTTTAGAGAAGGATACCTACAGGTTTATTATACCTATAATATTCATAGTTATTTTTGTTAATATATAGTAATATTCTAGCCTGCAATACAATTGTTTACTTTTATAACAATGTTAATTAGAATAATAAATTTAATATTTTGTTATTTAAGTGATGGGTTTTTATTAACTTGACGTAACTTGTTAGGAGTTAGAGGCTACTACATATACCCTACTCGTGAACACAGAGAATTTTAAAATTAAATTATCCGGCATTCGCAGCCCGTTTTTTTTTTAAATATTGATCTTAATCATGGGCGGTAAATGGGAGGTCCTGGGGGGGCATAGCCCCCCAAGCCCCTCAGGTCTGTCCCTGCCCCCCTAGCATCCTAAGTAACTACAAAATTTATATGTATTGTCCCATCCATTAAGCGAATAAAGTCCCAGTAATTTTATAGGAAGTCGATGTTGGATGTATTTATGAAAAAATAATAATAACTCAAGTCTTAAGAAAATCTTCATCTGTAAAATCTAGCCAATTATCTCGAAGAAATTCTCCGGGCCCCCATTGTTTAGAGTATATTCTTTGCCTGTAATATCTAACTGGTACTGCTCTAAAAACGCGTAAAACCCCAATATTTCATAGATATTTTTCAAAAAATTTCACCCGGGAGAGACCTCCGGGCCCCCTTGTCCAGCTATTTCCATCACCAGTGAAATCTAAACGTTACGACTATCAAAATGCGTACAATCCCACTATTACAAGCCACATTTTAAAGAAATTTCACCCGGAGGAGTCCCCCGGGCCTCAGAGGCGGACCCAGCGACCGGCACTGCGGCCAATTGCCAATCAGTAATATTCTTTGCGTCCAAAATTCAATTGTTACTGCACTCAAAATGCGTAAAACTCCACTATTTCAGGCATATTTTTCTAAAATTTTCAACCGGGGGAGACCTCCGGGCCCCCCTTGTTCGCAATTGCATTAATTGCCTGTAAAATCTCTAAGGTACTGCTATCAAAATGCGTAAAATAAAACTATTTCAGGTCTGTTCACTCCCCCCCCCCCTTTCAGGTCCCCTGAACCCTCTGGCTCCTTCGCAAAGGACACTAAGGTCATTAATTTTAAGCTGTATGTAGGCCTATGACGTTTCCCCCCCCTTCGAAACCCTATCGTTCACTGCTGTTAAAATGCGTAAAACCCCACTATTTTTCCATTATATTTTCATATTTTTCCTCCGGGGGAGACCCCCGGGCCCCCTGGATCCTGCAATATGACTAAGCATTATTGCTGCATTATTACTGATGTTAAAATGCAGAAAACCCCATTATTTTGGCCTTATATTTTCAATTTTTTCCTCCGGGGGAGACCCCCGGCCCCCCTGATTCCAAAATATGAATAAGCATTATTACTGCTGTTAAAATGCGTAAAACCCCAATATTTTTCCCTTATGTTTTAGATTTTTTCCTCGGGGACACCCCCGGACGCCCCATTGTTATAGTCCACGCAAAATGAGAAAAGTATGGATTTGGAATGTTTTGGTACTTTGCGACACTGTACCAATTTCGATTGCACCATTTTGTTATACCTTGCATCCAATGCATTTCCCCTATACAGATATAATGAAAACACTTAGGACTGTTTTGTTCGAATGTTGTATACAAAACTACAAAGCTTCTGTATTCCACATTAGATGTAAAAAGGGCATCAAAGCGGATACGTCGCAAACTCGATCGTAGGGTGTCATAAAGTAATTGATAAGTTCATCTTAGTTTTGGTATACAGTAAATGGCCGTGACCAACACCAAATGGCCACAGTCTTTGGAGCTCAATCGGCCTGACATCCTCAGTGGCTGATACTGTTTGCGTCAAAACTTCTAAACTTCTGAACTAAATGATAAAAAAGTAAAGTAGGTACCATATCCACTGTATTAAATTCAACCATATTTTCATTGCAAGCTGCATGTTATATCCAATCCTCCTCATCATCTTCTTCTGATGAATCCCCCGTATTTATAGATGTAATAAATCAGTCTGTGTCCTTTTTTTTGGGTTACTATATTACCGTATCCATAATAACTGCCCCGAAGTAAACACATTATTCCACTTGAAAAAAAAAATTGTCAGTAAATTATTGAAGACAAGTGGAATGAGGTGAAAAAATATGTATGCATGTTGCAGCAACATTTATGATATTTCCGTCAATGACATTTTCAAAATTGAAGAAAAACTGACAAGTGGAATAGCCACATTAGGAGTATGGTTATTCCTGTTTCTATGTTTTCTACAAGTCCGACTTTAGAAGGTACTTTCACCACTCAAAAGCAAAGGACTATTCTTCCAGTGCTTTGGTCTTTTTTGGGCATTACAAGCGGCCGCAGCATATGTTCTAGGCAATTAAGGTAATGTTAAAAAATTAGTCTTTACCAATAAGAACGGGGTTCGTAGGCTTGGGCTGCGGTATATCCAGGCCGTTGGTTGCCATTAATGCCTTGGCATTGCAGGTACCTTCTGCAACATTCTACTATGCTACCGGGCTACGGGCGTTATCCATAACCACAACAGATCTTGTATCAGCCAAAGCAATTGTGTCTCAACCTACTCTTCGAAAAGTTAGACTGTCTATGTCATGTCTTCATGATAATCTGTATTGCAGTCCTTCATCGCTTTCGTTGAAAGAAGAAGCACGTTACTCACCCAGCCTTCACTAGCACTGGGATGCAATATTATCATATAGGTAGCCTACTCCAGAAGCAGGCATATTTGCGGCTCAGTTAAATCTGATATGCGCTCCACTAGTCTCTCCTTATAAAATCCCTATTATTTCAACGAAAAACAAAATGAGTCCAACAGGAATGTCGAAAAATAGGTACAAAACAAGTGTTGGTTAGCCTATGTAAATATTTTTATTGTAATGTGGAAATGCAGATGAATGCAGCGCATATCTTGGAGAGATCGTGTCCCTAATTCCGAGGCTGTTCTGAGACGCCAACAGTATCAGCCACTGTGGATGAGTTGCAAAAGTTAACGGCCACATACATACTGTATACCAAAACTAAGATGAACATTTTTTTTATTTTATGACACCCTACGATCGTGTTTGCGACGTATCAGCATTGATGCCCTTTTTACATCTAATATGGAATACAGAAGCTTTGTAGTTTTGTATACAACATTCGAACAAAACAGTCCTAAGTGTTTTCATTATATCTGTATAGGGGAAATGCATTGGATGCAAGGCATAACAAAATGGTGCAATCGAAAAGGTTACAGTGTCGTACAGTTCCAAAACATTCCAAATCCATACTTTTCTCATTTTGCGTGGACTATATCACTCTGCATCAGGCGCATGGGTTATTCAAGTAAGGCACTGTAAATTAATGGGCCTTGTTTCGCTAACAAACACACAAATTGCACAATCGCTAAAAATTAATTTGGCTTGGTAGGCTACACCCACTTTTCCCGGAATGCCACCCCCCCCCCCCCCCCCGAAAGTCGGTCCTGGACCCGCCCTTGGAGGGGCCTCGCGCAGAATCTTGCTCCTGGCCTCACGAACCCACGGGCCGGCCCTGGTTACGCCACTGAGCATTGCCATTATAATCTTTCGTGAACTTGACAGGACATTTTAATTGTTTGTTTTAATGAGAAGCAGGGGTGAAGGGCGAGGCTTCTGGAAGATTAACAGAATTACTGCTTTAAAAAAAAAAAAAAATAGGGGCTTAGTCCCCCCCCCAGACTTTATGAGATTTTCCGCCTATGATCTTAATGTACAGTAAATGGCCGAAATTATAGGATGCGGAAAGAATCGGGCCGAGTTTACTCGAACATGCTCTCCAATTTATAATTTCCCTATATGGTTAAATTTCAGATCCCTCCCTCGGGGAGGGGGGGGGGGGGTGGAGGCTGGGGTGGTCCACCTCAATATTTTAAAAACCCCTTAAAACTTAATTGCATATTCTCAAACGAACAGACCAATACATTGTAACAGTGACACATGGCACGTAATGTATTGTAGTCATTTTTCATGAAAATTGAGTTATTTTATTTTTTTACCCCCAGAAGCAAACTATCAAGGGGGAGGTGACCCCCCGCATTTTGTTAACATTAATAAGGACTACAATATACAGTATGTGAATTTAAAAAAAAATCACGTTGGAGCCGTTTTTGAGAAATAATTTTTTAGACTTTTTTTTGGAGTTTTTTGGGAATAAACCCCCCCCCCCCCCAAATTGAGCTAGCCCAATATAAAAATAAAAATGATCTTGAGGTATGATTTTTGTTAACCTATATGCAAAATTTCATAAAAATCGGCCGAGTAGTTTGCCCGGAAATCGATGAATACACAGACAGACATACAGACAGACATACAGACAGAGCGACAGACAGACATTTCGTAAAAACCACTTTTTTGGGTTCCTGGGACCTCAAAACGTGTAAATCCGTTTAAATCTCGGAATCGAAAATTTCGACCATCACTAAGCTTTCCTTATACTACGTATAAATTGGAAAGCAGAAACTGGGCTTGGTGGGATTCGAACCCACGATCTACGCCTAACCGGGGCGTCGTCTTAACCGCTGGACCACAAGCCCTGGTGGGTTCGAATTCCGCCAATCCCAGTTTTTTCCATATCCTCTAATATCGGTGATAACGAGGAGGTTACCAATGTTAATTGAATTTCCGTGTTTTATACTGTATACCATGTAATACTACAATGTATACGCAGTAAATGGCCGTGACTATAATAATAACAAGTGTCTCCGCCACAGGGGCCCTACGGGCCCCACATGGCTCCTACACTTGCGCCTGCCGCGGGCGGCAGCTCGGCCTTCGGCCTCGCGGTCACTGCTCATGAGCACTGATCATGGTGGGTATCCTCATGGGTGTCAAATGAATCCTCGCGTCGAGAGCTTTCCAATGAGCTATCACACACGATTGTATCATGAATGGTACGGGAGTTATGAGTTAAAGAAGGAAGAAGAATTGAAAAAGGCGTGTTTGGGGGGGGGGGGAGGACGGTTATTGGCTATAGTTGCCACTTTTTACTAAGAAATTGCATGGGGGTGAAGATGGAACGCAGTGAAAGTTTACTTAAATACGGAGGAGAACCGTAGGAAACTCGGACCAAACGCAGCTCGGCCCTTCGGGCCTCGCCGTCACTGCTTCTGTAAATTATGTATTGTGGGGTGTCATGGATGTCAAATCAATCGTCGAGTAGAGAGCTGTCCAATGAGGCATCACACATCATGCTAACATGAATGGAACGATAGTTAAGAATTAAAGAAGGAAGAGGAATGGAAAAAAGGCGAGTTTGTGAGAGGGAAGAGGGTGGATGTTGGAAAAAATTTTAAATACTCGTTTCAAACCCTCATTTCAATTGCTTTTATGGACATGTAAGCCATTCATGTCCATTACAAATTTTAGGCTGTGGAATTTTTTTTCATCTGTTTTTCGGTCTTATTAAACCTAATTGGATATTAATTAATTTTACAGTCATGACACCAATACAGGTTGCTATAGAATTCTTAGCAATGCCAATGATAGTATGCCAAGCTTTCAAAAGCAGTATCCTGGGATGAAATGGTTGAAAAAATTATAATTCCGTATGTAAAAAATATGGCAAATATCTCATTTGCTGCATTGAAACAGCACTAAGAATAGATATTGTAAAATGGGCCGATTTGATTTTTTAGATACCCTACGGTATGAAATAAAATATTATGTCATATAAATCTACATAACACAACATAAACCACGGGTAAATAAAAATTGAAATGAAATGGGATATTTCCCCGACTTTTCCTTTAACTTTTGTGTTTGGACCAAATTTTAAGGGGTTAGGGGGTGTGCTACTTTAAACAGTTTTTGATAGCAATTCTCAGTATTTAAGGATGAAAAAAAATTGGTTGTCTCTATAAGTCGGTTGTAAAGGCGGTTTACGGACGATAGTTTAACGTGACAACGCCTAAATTAACTTAAATTTAATTAACTAATTAACTTAAATGATATATGGCTGGAAAGAGAAAGAAACGTGGAAAAGCCCGTAAAAGCCTTTAAGTAATTTTAATTTTTTATATATAGGTAGACAATAACGCGGCCGAAAGAGGCCTTTTTTGAGGAAAATCGTGCGCACTCCCTGGCATTTTACACCCTGAAAGCCAAAAACACTTGCTTGATTATCAAAAGACATATCATGCCATGAAAGAGGAAGATTGGACGAAGACATGGGTATAATTTAAATTATTAAGATAGGTCTTCTACATCAAAAAATTGCTTTAAACCCGCCCACGCAATTCAAATGGGATTGCCGGAAATGCGTCACTTTGTGTTCCACTCCCGTTTTAGGGGTGAAGGTATGAATTTGAAAATATGTGTTTATACTCGTTTGAAGCCACAATTAATACTGCTTCTAATGAGACATAAAAAATTATTTTCGGTTGAAAATTGCAGGCTGTCGAATTGAATATCAATTTTTTCGTCAATATGCACCGAAATTGAATATTAATTAATTTTACGGTCTTAAAAGGAGTATTCTTGGTTTTAATTAGCCTATCTTTGCTGAAAATACTATAATATACATTAAGCAATAGTATGTGTTAGTTACTCCTGGGACTTAGCGGTGAAAAAAAATTATTTTGCCGAGAAAGCGGAAAATATTCATTTATCTATCACATAGCTGCATTGAAACAGCTTGAAGCATACGTATTGCGTGTGGGGGTTTTAAAATATTTTGATTTAATACAGTACATGTTAAAGTAATTCGTGATAAAAACATGCAGCTACAAAATGCAACATAAGCCACGGAGTAAATAAATACCAATATCAAACGGGAGATTTCCCCGACCTTTTCATGAAATTTTGGGTTTTGACCGAATTTTCAGGGGGAAGGGGGTTGAAAGAAGTTATATGTCTGCATTTGTTTAAAACCTGTATTTAAGCCGCTTATAATGAGGCAGTAACCGTGTTGCCCTAAGTTGGATATTACAGGCTGAATTATTTTTTAACTCTTTTTTCGTCTATATACACCGAAATTGAACATTTATACTTTTTACGGTTGAAAAGCAAAATAGGTGGCCTAAATTAGTTTGACACTGCTATAGATACTATAGTTAACATTAAGCAACAGTTTCCGTTGGTTATTCTAGGGAAAAAAGGGTGCAAAAAAAAATTGATGTTCGAGAATACAGAAAATAGTCATTTATCTATTGAAATGGAAATAGCTCGAAGAATACGTAGTGTATTTGGGGTTATTTGACTTTTTTGGTTAGTTTATAGTGTAAGCTAAGATAATAAAAGATAAAAACGTCTACTAAACGCAATGTGGGTGGCTGTATATATTTTTTGTCTGTTTATTCGTGTTAATTCACCTAAATTGAATATTAATTATTTTTAGGGTTTTCAAAGTAAGCAGAATTACTTAAAATGACTCATCATCGTTGCTACAGATATTTTGCCAAACATTAACCAATATAGTTTTTGTTGTGGCTGCAAAAAAATTAATCTGCCGAAAAACCGGAAAATAGTCATTTTTCTATTAAGTAGCGGCATTGAAATAGCCCGAAGAATGCATATTGTATATGGGCCTATTTGACCTTATAAAGTAATGTGTGATATAACCATCGACATAACACAACATAAACCACGGAGTAAATAAAAAATTAAATCAAATGAGATATTTCCCTGACTTTTTCTTGAAATTTTGCGTTTTGGTCGAATTTTCTGGAGGAAGGGGGTTGATGGATGTTATGTGTTTATATTTGTTTCAAACCTTTATATTTGCTGCTTATAATGAGCGAATAATTGTTGGCTTAACCTGTTTATTGCAGGCCGTATAATTTTTTGTCTATTTATTGGGGTTAATGCACCCAAATTTAATATGAATTATTTTTACGGGTCTGAAAGTAAGACGGGTGACTTGAAACGACTCATCATTGCTATAGATACTTCGCTTAACATTTAGTAACCGTATTTGTTAGCAATTTCAGGTATTTAAGGGTGCAAAAAAAGTTAATATGCCGAGATTCGGAAAATAGTTATTATTCTATCATACGGCGGCATTGAAATAGCTGGAAGACAACGTATTGTATGTGGGGTTATTTGTCCTTCTTGGATTGCCTATTGTATTAACTAAAATATTCTATGCCAACGACATCAACAATTGACAACATAACCCACGGAGTCAAGAAATACCAAAATTGAACTGGAGATTTCCCCGAAATGTTCTTGATTTTTTTTTTTTTTTTTTTTTTTTTTTTTACCGAATTTCAAAGGGAAGGGGGTTGTTGAAAGTTACGTCTTTATACTCGTGTCCAACCTATGTTTATGCCGCTTATAATGAAGTTGTAACTTAAGTTGAATGCTTTTTATATATTTTTTCGTCAATATGCACCGAAATTGAATATTAATTAATTTTACGGTCTTGAAAGCAGTATAGGTGGCTTTAATTAGCCTAACATTGCTACAGATACTATAGTATACATAAAGCAATAGTATTTGTTAGTATTCCTGGGACTTAGTGGTGAAAAAAAATTATTTTGCCGAGAAAGCGGAAAATATTCATTTATCTATCACATAGCTGCATTGAAACAGCTTGAAGCATACGTATTGCGTGTGGGGGTTTTAAAATATTTTGATTTAATACAGTACATGTTAAAGTAATTCGTGATAAAAACATGCAGCTACAAAATGCAACATAAGCCACGGAGTAAATAAATACCAATATCAAACGGGAGATTTCCCCGACCTTTTCATGAAATTTTGGGTTTTGACCGAATTTTCAGGGGGAAGGGGGTTGAAAGAAGTTATATGTCTGCATTTGTTTAAAACCTGTATTTAAGCCGCTTATAATGAGGCAGTAACCGTGTTGCCCTAAGTTGGATATTACAGGCTGAATTATTTTTTAACTCTTTTTTCGTCTATATACACCGAAATTGAACATTTATACTTTTTACGGTTGAAAAGCAAAATAGGTGGCCTAAATTAGTTTGACACTGCTATAGATACTATAGTTAACATTAAGCAACAGTTTCCGTTGGTTATTCTAGGGAAAAAAGGGTGCAAAAAAAAATTGATGTTCGAGAATACAGAAAATAGTCATTTATCTATTGAAATGGAAATAGCTCGAAGAATACGTAGTGTATTTGGGGTTATTTGACTTTTTTGGTTAGTTTATAGTGTAAGCTAAGATAATAAAAGATAAAAACGTCTACTAAACGCAATGTGGGTGGCTGTATATATTTTTTGTCTGTTTATTCGTGTTAATTCACCTAAATTGAATATTAATTATTTTTAGGGTTTTCAAAGTAAGCAGAATTACTTAAAATGACTCATCATCGTTGCTACAGATATTTTGCCAAACATTAACCAATATAGTTTTTGTTGTGGCTGCAAAAAAATTAATCTGCCGAAAAACCGGAAAATAGTCATTTTTCTATTAAGTAGCGGCATTGAAATAGCCCGAAGAATGCATATTGTATATGGGCCTATTTGACCTTATAAAGTAATGTGTGATATAACCATCGACATAACACAACATAAACCACGGAGTAAATAAAAAATTAAATCAAATGAGATATTTCCCTGACTTTTTCTTGAAATTTTGCGTTTTGGTCGAATTTTCTGGAGGAAGGGGGTTGATGGATGTTATGTGTTTATATTTGTTTCAAACCTTTATATTTGCTGCTTATAATGAGCGAATAATTGTTGGCTTAACCTGTTTATTGCAGGCCGTATAATTTTTTGTCTATTTATTGGGGTTAATGCACCCAAATTTAATATGAATTATTTTTACGGGTCTGAAAGTAAGACGGGTGACTTGAAACGACTCATCATTGCTATAGATACTTCGCTTAACATTTAGTAACCGTATTTGTTAGCAATTTCAGGTATTTAAGGGTGCAAAAAAAGTTAATATGCCGAGATTCGGAAAATAGTTATTATTCTATCATACGGCGGCATTGAAATAGCTGGAAGACAACGTATTGTATGTGGGGTTATTTGTCCTTCTTGGATTGCCTATTGTATTAACTAAAATATTCTATGCCAACGACATCAACAATTGACAACATAACCCACGGAGTCAAGAAATACCAAAATTGAACTGGAGATTTCCCCGAAATGTTCTTGATTTTTTTTTTTTTTTTTTTTTTTTTTTTACCGAATTTCAAAGGGAAGGGGGTTGTTGAAAGTTACGTCTTTATACTCGTGTCCAACCTATGTTTATGCCGCTTATAATGAAGTTGTAACTTAAGTTGAATGCTTTTTATATATTTTTTCGTCAATATGCACCGAAATTGAATATTAATTAATTTTACGGTCTTGAAAGCAGTATAGGTGGCTTTAATTAGCCTAACATTGCTACAGATACTATAGTATACATAAAGCAATAGTATTTGTTAGTATTCCTGGGACTTAGTGGTCAAAAAAAATTAATATGCCGAGAAACCGGAAAATATTTTTTTATCTACCACATAGCTGCATTGAAATAGCTAGAAGAATACGTATTGTATGTGGGGGTTTTTAAACTTTTTTTGATTTACTCCAGTATATGGTAAAACATCATGTGTGAAAAAAACATCTACAAAATACAACACAAGCCACGGTGAAAATAAATACCAAAATCGAACGGGAGATTCCCCCGACCTTTTCATGAAATTTTGTGTTTTGACCGAATTTTCAGGGGGAAGGGGGTCGAAAGTAGTTATATGTTTGAAATCGTTTAAAACTTGTAATTAAGCCGCTTAAAATAACCGTTGGCCTAAGTTGGATATTACAGACTGTGTAATTTTTTAACTCTTTCTTGGTCTATATACACCGAAATAGAACATTAATTATATTATATTTTCGGTTTTGAAAGCATCCGAAATAGAACATTAATTATATTATATTTTCGGTTTTGAAAGCATAATAGGTGGCCTAAATTAGCTTGAAATTGCTATAGATACTATAGTTAACATTAAACTGTTTCCGTTGGTAATTCTAGGGAAAGAAGGGTGCAAAAAAATTAATATGCCGAAAAACCGGAAAATAGCCATTTGTATATCACTTGGCGGCATTGAAATAGCTGGAAGAATACGTATTGTATATGGGATTATTTACCTTTTTCGGATAGCCTATTATATAAGATAATAAAAGATAAAAAGTCTACTAAACTCAACATAAACCATAGAGAATGTAAACCACCGAAAGTGGACATGAAACATGCCCTAAAAAGACACAAATATTCGCAATTTTGGGATTTTACATTGCGAAAATATGTTGATATTGTACGTTAATTACATGAATCTGATACAGTAGTATAATGAGTGATAGGTTTTATCCATATTAATTACATATTATAGATATAGGAAGCCAAATATATACCATTTTCAACGTGAAACTTGAAGATATCCACACTGTAGGCAAAATGATAGGCGTAAATTGGAACATTTGTTGATTTTTTGTTTACATATGTAAACAGTATGTGAAACTGCAAATTTACTTGAAATTTACTTGAAAGCAATGTGGGTGGCTGAAATTACCTTAGCATTGCTAAAGATACCATAGTAAACATGAAGCTAGTGCGTAGGTAAATCCTGGTAATTGCGGGTGCAAAAAAATTAATATGCCGAGAATACAGAAAATAGTCATTTATCTATCACTTGGCGGCATTGAAATAGCTCGAAGAATAAGTATTGTATATGGGATTATTAACCTTTTTCGGATAGCCTATTGTCTAAGATAAGATAATAAAAGATAAAAAGTCTACTAAACGCAACATTAACCATGGAGTATGTAAAGCACCGAAAGTGGACATGAAACATGCCATCAAAATACACATGTATTCGAAAATTTGGGTTCGAAAATTTGGGTTCTAAAATTGGGAAAATATGTGGATAATGTACGATAATTACATAAAACCGGTACAGTAGTATAATGTTTGATACATTTTATTCATATAAAATGCATATTATAGAAATAGGAAGCAAAACATAGGCCATTTTTAACATAAAAACATGATGATATCCACAATGTACCCGAAATGGTAGGCCTAAATTGGATGATTTGTTGATTGTTTGTTGACATTAAAAACAACATGCGAAACTGCAAATTTACGATACATTTTGACCACGAAAAAGGAGGTAGATTTTTCGAAATTATCAAAAACGGGAATATTTTCAGGAATTTAGTGGGAAATTTCGTGTTTGACCCGATTTTACAGGGGGAGGGGGGATGATGAAAACATCCCTTGTATACGCCCTTGAAAGCACCATTCATATTGCATTCAACGACACATTAAACATCCTCGCGTATTGAAAACTGCAGACAGTGGAATATTTGTAACTGCAGAAACGGGAGAATTCCTTGAGTTTTTATGCGTCTCGACCGAAATTTCAGGGGGAAGGGGGAGGAAGAAGTCATGTGTTTGTATTTGCTAAATAGCTGTATTTGTGCCGCTTATAATGAAGCTATAATTGTTGGTCCTACTTGGATATTACAGAGTATATAATTTTTTAACTCTTTTATGGTCTTCATACACCAAAATTGAAAATGAATTTATTTTACGGTATTGAAAGCATTGTGGGTGGCTTAAATTACCATAGCATTGCTACAGATACTTAATTAAACATTATGCAAATGCTTTCGTAGTTAAGTCCTGGTAATTGTGGGTGCAAAAAAATTAATATGCCGAGAATAAGAAAAATAGTCATTTTTCTATGACTTGGCGGCATTGAAATAGCTGGAAGAATACGTAATGTATATAGGGTTATTTGACCTTTTTAGATACAATATAGTATAAGATAAGATAGTAAAAGATAAAAACGTCCACTAAACGCAACATGATCCATGGAGTATGTAAAGCACCGAAAGTGGACATGAAACATGCCATTATAATACACATATATTCGAAAATTTGGGTTCCTAAATTGGGAAAATATGTTGATATCGTACTTTAAGTACATTAAACCGTTACAGTAGTATAATGTGTGATACATTTTATCCATACAAAATTCATATCATAGAAATAGGAAGCATAACATTTGCCATTTTTATTGTGAAAATTGAAGATATGCACACTGAACCCGAACTGGTAGACCTAAATTGGATGATTTGTTGATAACTTGTTGACATTAGTAAACAAAATGCGAAACTGCAAATTTACGATACATTTTGACCACGAAAAAGAAGGTAGATTTTTCGAAATTATCAAAAACGGGAATATTTTCAGGAATTTAGTGGGAAATTTCGTGTTTGACCCGATTTTACAGGGGGAGGGGGGATGATGAAAACATCCCTTGTATACGCCCCTGAAAGCATCATTCATACTGCATTCAACGACACATTAAACATCCTCGCGTATTGAAAACTGCAGACAGTGGAATATTTGTAACTGCAGAAACGGGAGAATTCCTTGAGTTTTTATGTGTCTCGACCGAAATTTCAGGGGGAAGGGGGAGGAGGAAGTCATTTGTTTGTATTTGTTTAAAAGCTGTATTTGTGCCGCTTATAATGAAGCAATAATTGTTGGTCTTACTTGGATATCACAGACCATATAATTTTTTAACTCTTTTATGGTCTTCATACACTAAAATTGAAATTTAATTTATTTTACGGTATTGAAAGCATTGTGGGTGGCTTAAATTACCTTAGCATTGCTACAGGTGCAATACTAAACATTATGCAAATGCTTCCGTAGTTGAGTCCTGGTAATTGTGGGTGCAAAAAAATTAATATGCCGAGAATACGGAAAATAGTCATTTTTCTATCACTTGGCGGCAATGAAATAACTGGAAGAATACGTAATGTATATGGGGTTATTTGACCTTTTTAGATACCATATAGTATTAGATAAGATAATAAAAGATAAAAACGTCTACTAAACGCAACATAAACCACGGAGTATGTAAACCACCGAAAGTGGACGTGAAACATGCCTTTAAAATACGCATATAATCGAAACTTTGGGTTCTTAAATTAGAAAAATATGATGATATTGTACGTTAACTACATGAATCTGGTACAGTAGTATAATGTGTGATACATTTTATCCATATAAAATTCATATCATAGAAATAGGAAGCATAACATTGGCCATTTTTAACGTCAAACTTGAAGATATGCACACTGTACCCGAAATGGTAGGCCTAAATTGGATGATTTGTTGATAACTTGTTTACATTAGTAAACAACATGCGAAACTGCAAATTCAAAAAACATTTTCACCCCTAAAATAAGGGTAGATTTTTCGAAATTATCGAAAACGGGAGAATTTTTGAGAATTTCGCGTGAAATTTCGTGTTTGACCCGATTTTAAAGGGGGAGAGGGGATGATGGAACCACCCCTTGTATACTCGGATGCAACCCCTATTTATAGTGCCTTTAGCGACCCCTTAACTATTCATGTCGGTTAAAAATTGCAGGCTGTGGAATTTTTTATCTCTAAGCATGCACAGCAGGGTATACCCTTTTCCCGCATGTAGGCCTCTTGCACACCCCCCTTACATACCTAGCTGTGGGGAAACTGGTAGACCGACAGCAATATAACTTACACAGTTGTAAAGAGCAAGGATAGTGGAAAGTAGCAAAGTGGTTTTAAATTTTTTGAATCAATTTTTTTCCCGCGAAAATCGTCCCCGAAAAACGCGTTTTTTCGTCGAAAATGGGCATTTTTTCGCATTTTTGCCCTTTTTCACTTTGCTAATTATCTGGAAGCCGTCAGATTTTACATAGGTATGAGACCTGGGGGGAAAGTTGGGGAAAGGTTGACCGAATAGCGCTACGAAGCCATTTTGGCCGCAGCGGATCTCAATTTTTTGTTATCGCGTTTTCCGCAGCATAGGAAAACCAATGTAAAATGTGCACTTTTTTGGCAATTTTGCAGGGGTTGGGGAAAAATGTCATAACTGGGCCAATTTTGGCCCGATTGGGATGATTCTATTTTTCCCCCACTCGACTTAGTCCTATCTATCTTTTAAGACCATTTGTCGAGCGGCAGCTCGGGCTGCGCCCTCGCAGTTATTGATGAGTGAGTGGTCGTAGGTGGGTTCTATTAAGTTACAAGTGTCTCCGCCACAGGGGCCCTACGGGCCCCACATGGCTCCTACACTTGCGCCTGCCGCGGGCGGCAGCTCGGCCTTCGGCCTCGCGGTCACTGCTCATGGGCACTGATCATGGTGGGTATCGTCATGGGTGTCAAATGAATCCTCGCGTCGAGAGCTTTTCAATGAGGTATCACACACGATTGTAGCATGAATGGTACGGGAGTTTGAGTTAAAGAAGGAAGAAGAAGAATTGAAAAAGGCGTGTTTCGGGGGTAGGGGGGGGAGGACGGTTATTGGCTATAGTTGCCACTTTTTACTAAGAAATTACATGGGGGTGAAGATGGAACAAAGTGAAAGTTTACATAAATACGGAGGAGAACCGTAGGAAACTCGGACCAAACGCAGCTCGGCCCTTCGGGCCTCGCCGTCACTGCTTCTGTAAATTATGTATTGTGGGGTGTCATGGATGTCAAATCAATCGTCGAGTAGAGAGCTGTCCAATGAGGCATCACACATCATGCTAACGTGAATGGAACGATAGTTATGAATTAAATAAGGAAGAGGCATGGAAGAAAGGCGAGTTTGTGAGAGGGAGGAGGGTGGATGTTGGAAAAAGTTTTAAATACTTGTTTCAAACCCTCATTTCAATTGCTTTTATGGACATGTAAGCCATTCATGTCCATTACATATTTTAGGCCGTGGAATTCTTTGTCTTCTGTTTTTCGGTCTTATTACACCTAATTAGATATTTATTAATTTTACACTCATGAAACCAATACAGGTTGCTATAAAATTCTTTGCAATGCCAATGAGAGTATGCCAAGCTTTCAAAAGCAGTATCCTGGGATGAAATGGTTGAAAAAATTACAATACCGTATGTAAAAAATATGGAAAATATCTCATTTGCTGCATTGAAACAGCACTAAGAATAGATATTGTAAAATGGGCCGATTTGATTTTTTAGATACCCTATGGTATGAAATAAAATATTATGTCATATAAATCTACATAACACAACATAAACCACGGGTAAATAAAACATGAAATTAAATGGGATATTTCCCCGATTTTCCTAACTTTTGTGTTTGGACCGAATTTTAAGGGGTTAGGGGGTGTGCTATTTGGAACAGTTTTTGATCGCAATTCTCGGTATTTAAGAATGAAAAAAATTGGTTGTCTCTAAATCGGTTGTAATGGCGGTTTACGGACGATAGTTTAACGTGACAACGCCTAAATTAACTTAAATTTAATTAACTAATTAACTTAAATGATATATGGCTGGAAAGAGAAAGAAACGTGGAAAAGCCCGTATAAGCCTTTAAGTAATTTTAATTTTTTATATATAGGTAGACAATAACGCGGCCGAAAGAGGCCTTTTTTGAGGAAAATCGTGCGCACCCCCTGGCGTTTTACACCCTCAAAGCCAAAAACACTTGCTTGATTATCAAAAGGCATATCATGCCATGAAAGAGGAGGAATGGACGAAGACATGGGTATAATTTAAATTATTAAGATAGGTCTTCCACATAAAAAAATTGCTTTCAACCCGCCCACGCAATTCAAATGGGATTGCCGGAAATGCGTCACTTTGTGTTCCACTCCCGTTTAAGGGGTGAAGGTATGAATTTGAAAATATGTGTTTATACTCGTTTGAAGCCATAATTAATACTGCTTCTAATGAGACATAGAAAATTAATTTCGGTTGAAAATTGCAGGCTGTGGAATTGAATATCATTTTTTTCGTCAATATGCACCGAAATTGAATATTAATTAATTTTACGGTCTTAAAAGGAGTATTCTTGGTTTTAATTAGCCTATCTTTGCTGAAAATACTATAATATACATTAAGCAATAGTATTTGTTAGTTATTCTTGGGACTTAGTGGTGGAAAAAAATTAATATGCCGAGAAACCGGAAAATATTTATTTATCTATCACATAGCTGCATTGAAATAGCTTGAAAAATACGTATTGTATGTGGGGTTTTTTAAACTTTTTTGATTTACTCCAGTATATGGTAAAATATAATGTGTGAAAAAAACATCTACATAATACAACATAAGCCACGGAGAAAATAAATACCAAAATCGAACGGGAAATTCCCCCGACCTTTTCATGAAATTTTGTGTTTTGACCGAATTTTCAGGGGGAAGGGGGTCGAAATTAGTTATTTATTTGTAGTCGTTTAAAACTTGTAATTAAGCCGCTTACAATAACCGTTGGCCTAAATTGGATATTACAGACTGTGTAATTTTTTAACTCTTTCTTGGTCTATATACACCGAAATAGAACATTAATTATATTATATTTTCGGTTTTGAAAGCATAATAGGTGGCCTAAATTAGCTTGACATTGCTATAGATACTATAGTTAACATCGAACTGTTTCCGTTGGTAATTCTAGGGAAAGAAAGGTGCAAAAAAATTAACATGCCGAAAAACCGGAAAATAGCCATTTGTCTATCACTTGGCGGCATTGAAATAGCTGGAAGAATACGTATTGTATATTTACCTTTTTCGGATAGCCTATTATATAAGATAATTAAAGATAAAAAGTCTACTAAACTCAACATAAACCATAGAGAATGTAAACCACCGAAAGTGGACATGAAACATGACCTAAAGAGACACAAATATTCGCAATTTTGGGATTTTACATTGCGAAAATATGTTGATATTGTACGATAATTACATGAATCTGATACAGTAGTATAATGAGTGATAGGTTTTACCCATATTAATTACATATTATAGATATAGGAAGCCAAATATATGCCATTTTCAACGTGAAACTTGAAGATATCCACACTGTAGCCAAAATGGTAGGCGTAAATTGGAACATTTGTTGATTTTTTGTTTACATTTGTAAACAGTATGTGAAACTGCAAATTTACTTGAAATTTACTTGAAAGCAATGTGGGTGGCTGAAATTACCTTAGCATTGCTAAAGATACTATAGTAAACATTAAGCTAGTGATTCCGTAGGTAAATCCTGGTAATTGCGGGTGCAAAAAAATTAATATGCCGAGAATACTGAAAATAGTCATTTATCTATCACTTGGCGGCATTGAAATAGCTCGAAGAATAAGTATTGTATATGGAATTAATAACCTTTTTCGGATAGCCTATTGTCTATGAAAAGATAATAAAAGATAAAAAGTCTACTAAACGCAACATTAACCATGGAGTATGTAAAGCACCGAAAGTGGACATGAAATATGCCATCAAAATACACATATATTCGAAAATTTGGGTTCTGAAATTGGGAAAATATGTTGATAATGTACGATAATTACATTAAACCGGTACAGTAGTATAATGTGTGATACATTTTTACAATATAAAAGAAATATATTATATATAATTATAGAAATAGGAAGCAAAACATAAGCCATTTTCAACATAAAAACATGATGATATCCACTATGTACCCGAAATGGTAGGCCTAAATTGGATGATTTGTTGACATTAGTAAACAACATGCGAAACTGCAAACTTACGATACATTTTGACCACGAAAAAGAAGGTAGATTTTTCGAAATTATCAAAAACGGGAATATTTTCAGGAATTTAGTGGGAAATTTCGTGTTTGACCCGATTTTACAGGGGGAGGGGGGATGATGAAAACATCCCTTGTATACGCCCCTGAAAGCATCATTCATACTGCATTTAACGACACACTAAGCATCCTCGCGTATTGAAAACTGCAGACAGTGGAATATTTGTAACTGCAGAAACGGGAGAATTCCTTGAGTTTTTATGTGTCTCGACCGAAATTTCAGGGGGAAGGGGGGAGGAGGAAGTCATTTGTTTGTATTTGTTTAAAAGCTGTATTTGTGCCGCTTATAATGAAGCAATAATTGTTGGTCTTACTTGGATATCACAGACCATATAATTTTTTAACTCTTTTATGGTCTTCATACACTAAAATTGAAAATTAATTTATTTTACGGTATTGAAAGCATTGTGGGTGGCTTAAATTACCTTAGCATTGCTACAGATGCAATATAAAACATTATGCAAATGCTTCCGTAGTTGAGTCCTGGTAATTGTGGGTGCAAAAAAATTAATATGCCGAGAATACGGAAAATAGTCATTTTTCTATCACTTGGCGGCAATGAAATAACTGGAAGAATACGTAATGTATATGGGGTTATTTGACCTTTTTAGATACCATATAGTATTAGATAAGATAATAAAAGATAAAAACGTCTACTAAACGCAACATAAACCACGGAGTATGTAAACCACCGAAAGTGGACGTGAAACATGCCTTTAAAATACACATATAATCGAAACTTTGGGTTCTTAAATTAGAAAAATATGATGATATTGTACATTAACTACATGAATCTGGTACAGTAGTATAATGTGTGATACATTTTATCCATATAAAGTGCATATTGTAGAAATAGGAAGCAAAAAATTGGCCATTTTTAACGTGAAACTTGAAGATATGCACACTGCAACCGAAATGGTAGGCCTAAATTGGAAGATTTGTTGATAGTTTGTTTACATTAGTAAACAACATGCAAAACTGCAAATGTACAAAACATTTTCACCCCTAAAATAAGGGTAGATTTTTCGAAATTATCGAAAACGGGAATAATTTTGAGAATATCGCGTGAAATTTCGTGTTTGACCCGATTTTAAAGGGGGAGGGGGATGATGGAACCAACCCTTGAATACTCGGGTGCAACCCCTATTTATGATGCCTTTAGGAACACGTTAACTATTCATGTCGGTTAAAAATTGCAGGCTGTGGAATTTTTTATCTCAAAGCATGCACAGCAGGGTATACCCTTTTCCCGCATGGAGGCCTCTTGCACACCCCCCTTACATACCTAGCTGTGGGGAAAGTGGTAGACTGACAGCAAAACAGGTTACACAGTTGTAAAGAGCAAGGATAGTGGAAAGTAGCAAAGTGGTTTTAAATTTTTCGAATCAATTTTTTTCCCGCGAAAATTGCCCCCGAAAAACGCGTTTTTTCGGCGAAAACGGGCATTTTTTGGAGTTTTTACACTTTTTCACTTTGCTAATTATCTGGAAGCCGTCAGATTTTACATAGGTATGAGACCTGGGGGGAAAGTTGGGGAAAGGTTGACCGAATAGCGCTACGTCGCCATTTTGGCCGCAGCGGATCTCAATTTTTTTTTATCGCGTTTTCCGCAGCATAGGAAAACCAATGTAAAATGTGCACTTTTTTTGGCAATTTTGCAGGGGTTGGGGAAAAATGTCATAACTGGGCCAATTTTGGCCCGATTGGGATGATTCTATTTTTCCCCCACTCGACTTAGTCCTATCTATCTTTTAAGACCATTTGTCGAGCGGCAGCTCGGGCTGCGCCCTCGCAGTTATTGATGAGTGAGTGGTCGTAGGTGGGTTCTATTAAGTTATAACAAGTGTCTCCGCCACAGGGGCCCTACGGGCCCCACATGGCTCCTACACTTGCGCCTGCCGCGGGCGGCAGCTCGGCCTTCGGCCTCGCGGTCACTGCTCATGGGCACTGATCATGGTGGGTATCGTCATGGGTGTCAAATGAATCCTCGCGTCGAGAGCTTTCCAATGAGCTATCACACACGATTGTATCATGAATGGTACGGGAGTTATGAGTTAAAGAAGGAAGAAGAATTGAAAAAGGCGTGTTTGGGGGGGGGGGAGGACGCTTATTGGCTATAGTTGCCACTTTTTACTAAGAAATTACATGGGGGTGAAGATGGAACGCAGTGAAAGTTTACTTAAATACGGAGGAGAACCGTAGGAAACTCGGACCAAACGCAGCTCGGTCCTTCGGGCCTCGCCGTCACTGCTTCTGTAAATTATGTATTGTGGGGTGTCATGGATGTCAAATCAATCGTCAAGTAGAGAGCTGTCCAATGAGGCATCACACATCATGCTAACGTGAATGGAACGATAGTTAAGAATTAAAGAAGGAGGAGGAATGGAAAAAAGGCGAGTTTGTGAGAGGGAAGAGGGTGGATGTTGGAAAACATTTTAAATACTCGTTTCAAACCCTCATTTCAATTGCTTTTATGGACATGTAAGCCATTCATGTCCATTACAAATTTTAGGCTGTGGAATTGTTTTTCATCTGTTTTTCGGTCTTATTAAACCTAATTGGATATTAATTAATTTTAGTCATGACACCAATACAGGTTGCTATAGAATTCTTAGCAATGCCAATGATAGTATGCCAAGCTTTCAAAAGCAGTATCCTGGGATGAAATGGTTGAAAAAATTATAATTCCGTATGTAAAAAATATGGAAAATATCTCATTTGCTGCATTGAAACAGCACTAAGAATAGATATTGTAAAATGGGCCGATTTGATTTTTTAGATACCCTACGGTATGAAATAAAATATTATGTCATATAAATCTACATAACACAACATAAACCACGGGTAAATAAAAATTGAAATGAAATGGGATATTTCCCCGACTTTTCCTTTAACTTTTGTGTTTGGACCAAATTTTAAGGGGTTAGGGGGTGTGCTACTTTAAACAGTTTTTGATAGCAATTCTCAGTATTTAAGGATGAAAAAAAATTGGTTGTCTCTATAAGTCGGTTGTAAAGGCGGTTTACGGACGATAGTTTAACGTGACAACGCCTAAATTAACATAAATTTAATTAACTAATTAACTTAAATGATATATGGCTGGAAAGGGAAAGAAACGTGAAAAAGCCCGTATAAGCCTTTAAGTAATTTTAATTTTTTATATATAGGTAGACAATAACGCGGCCGAAAGAGGCCTTTCTTGAGGAAAATCGTGCGCACCCCCTGGCGTTTTACACCCTCAAAGCCAAAAACACTTGCTTGATTATCAAAAGGCATATCATGCCATGAAAGAGGAAGAATGGACGAAGACATGGGTATAATTTAAATTATTAAGATAGGTCTTCTACATCAAAAAATTGCCTTAAACCCGCCCACGCAATTCAAATGGGATTGCCGGAAATGCGTCACTTTGTGTTCCACTCCCGTTTTAGGGGTGAAGGTATGAATTTGAAAATATGTGTTTATACTCCTTTGAAGCCACAATTAATACTGCTTCTAATGAGACATAAAAAATTATTTTCGGTTGAAAATTGCAGGCTGTCGAATTGAATATCAATTTTTTCGTCAATATGCACCGAAATGCAGCAACAAAATGCAACATAAGCCACGGAGTAAATAAATACCAATATCAAACGGGAGATTTCCCCGACCTTTTCATGAAATTTTGGGTTTTGACCGAATTTTCAGGGGGAAGGGGGTTGAAAGTAGTTATATGTCTGCATTTGTTTAAAACCTGTATTTAAGCCGCTTATAATGAGGCAGTAACCGTGTTGCCCTAAGTTGGATATTACAGGCTGAATTATTTTTTAACTCTTTTTTCGTCTATATACACCGAAATTGAACATTTATACTTTTTACTGTTGAAAAGCAAAATAGGTGGCCTAAATTAGTTTGACACTGCTATAGATACAATAGTTAACATTAAGCAACAGTTTCCGTTGGTTATTTTAGGGAAAAGAGGGTGCAAAAAAAAAATTGATGTTCGAGAATACAGAAAATAGTCATTTATCTATTGAAATTGAAATAGCTCGAAGAATACGTAGTGTATTTGGGGTTATTTGACTTTTTTGGTTAGTTTATAGTATAAGCTAAGATAATAAAAGATAAAAACGTCTACTAAACGCAATGTGGGTGGCTGTATATATTTTTGTCTGTTTATTCGTGTTAATACACCTAAATTGAATATTAATTATTTTTAGGGTTTTCAAAGTAAGCAGAATTACTTAAAATGACTCATCATCGTTGCTACAGATATTTTGCCAAACATTAACCAATATAGTTTTTGTTATGGCTGCAAAAAAATTAATCTACCGAAAAACCGGAAAATAGTCATTTTTCTATTAAGTAGCGGCATTGAAATAGCCCGAAGAATGCATATTGTATATGGGCCTATTTGACCTTATAAAGTAATGTGTGATATAACCATCGACATAACACAACATAAACCACGGAGTAAATAAAAAATTAAATCAAATGAGATATTTCCCTGACTTTTTCTTGAAATTTTGCGTTTTGGTCGAATTTTCTGGAGGAAGGGGGTTGTTGGATGTTATGTGTTTATATTTGTTTCAAACCTTTATATTTGCTGCTTATAATGAGCGAATAATTGTTTGCTTAACCTGTTTATTGCAGGCCGTATAATTTTTTGTCTATTTATTAGGGTTAATGCACCCAAATTGAATATGAATTATTTTTACGGGTCTGAAAGTAAGACGGGTGACTTCAAACGACTCATCATTGCTATAGATACTTCGCTTAACATTTAGTAACCGTATTTGTTAGCAATTTCAGGTATTTAAGGGTGCAAAAAAAGTTAATATGCCGAGATTCGGAAAATAGTTATTATTCTATCATACGGCGGCATTGAAATAGCTGGAAGACAACGTATTGTATGTGGGGTTATTTGTCCTTCTTGGATTGCCTATTGTATTAACTAAAATATTCTATGCCAACGACATCAACAATTGACAACATAACCCACGGAGTCAAGAAATACCAAAATTGAACTGGAGATTTCCCCGAAATGTTCTTGATTTTTTTTTTTTTTTTTTTTTTTTTTTTTACCGAATTTCAAAGGGAAGGGGGTTGTTGAAAGTTACGTCTTTATACTCGTGTCCAACCTATGTTTATGCCGCTTATAATGAAGTTGTAACTTAAGTTGAATGCTTTTTATATATTTTTTCGTCAATATGCACCGAAATTGAATATTAATTAATTTTACGGTCTTGAAAGCAGTATAGGTGGCTTTAATTAGCCTAACATTGCTACAGATACTATAGTATACATAAAGCAATAGTATTTGTTAGTATTCCTGGGACTTAGTGGTGAAAAAAAATTATTTTGCCGAGAAAGCGGAAAATATTCATTTATCTATCACATAGCTGCATTGAAACAGCTTGAAGCATACGTATTGCGTGTGGGGGTTTTAAAATATTTTGATTTAATACAGTACATGTTAAAGTAATTCGTGATAAAAACATGCAGCTACAAAATGCAACATAAGCCACGGAGTAAATAAATACCAATATCAAACGGGAGATTTCCCCGACCTTTTCATGAAATTTTGGGTTTTGACCGAATTTTCAGGGGGAAGGGGGTTGAAAGAAGTTATATGTCTGCATTTGTTTAAAACCTGTATTTAAGCCGCTTATAATGAGGCAGTAACCGTGTTGCCCTAAGTTGGATATTACAGGCTGAATTATTTTTTAACTCTTTTTTCGTCTATATACACCGAAATTGAACATTTATACTTTTTACGGTTGAAAAGCAAAATAGGTGGCCTAAATTAGTTTGACACTGCTATAGATACTATAGTTAACATTAAGCAACAGTTTCCGTTGGTTATTCTAGGGAAAAAAGGGTGCAAAAAAAAATTGATGTTCGAGAATACAGAAAATAGTCATTTATCTATTGAAATGGAAATAGCTCGAAGAATACGTAGTGTATTTGGGGTTATTTGACTTTTTTGGTTAGTTTATAGTGTAAGCTAAGATAATAAAAGATAAAAACGTCTACTAAACGCAATGTGGGTGGCTGTATATATTTTTTGTCTGTTTATTCGTGTTAATTCACCTAAATTGAATATTAATTATTTTTAGGGTTTTCAAAGTAAGCAGAATTACTTAAAATGACTCATCATCGTTGCTACAGATATTTTGCCAAACATTAACCAATATAGTTTTTGTTGTGGCTGCAAAAAAATTAATCTGCCGAAAAACCGGAAAATAGTCATTTTTCTATTAAGTAGCGGCATTGAAATAGCCCGAAGAATGCATATTGTATATGGGCCTATTTGACCTTATAAAGTAATGTGTGATATAACCATCGACATAACACAACATAAACCACGGAGTAAATAAAAAATTAAATCAAATGAGATATTTCCCTGACTTTTTCTTGAAATTTTGCGTTTTGGTCGAATTTTCTGGAGGAAGGGGGTTGATGGATGTTATGTGTTTATATTTGTTTCAAACCTTTATATTTGCTGCTTATAATGAGCGAATAATTGTTGGCTTAACCTGTTTATTGCAGGCCGTATAATTTTTTGTCTATTTATTGGGGTTAATGCACCCAAATTTAATATGAATTATTTTTACGGGTCTGAAAGTAAGACGGGTGACTTGAAACGACTCATCATTGCTATAGATACTTCGCTTAACATTTAGTAACCGTATTTGTTAGCAATTTCAGGTATTTAAGGGTGCAAAAAAAGTTAATATGCCGAGATTCGGAAAATAGTTATTATTCTATCATACGGCGGCATTGAAATAGCTGGAAGACAACGTATTGTATGTGGGGTTATTTGTCCTTCTTGGATTGCCTATTGTATTAACTAAAATATTCTATGCCAACGACATCAACAATTGACAACATAACCCACGGAGTCAAGAAATACCAAAATTGAACTGGAGATTTCCCCGAAATGTTCTTGATTTTTTTTTTTTTTTTTTTTTTTTTTTTTTACCGAATTTCAAAGGGAAGGGGGTTGTTGAAAGTTACGTCTTTATACTCGTGTCCAACCTATGTTTATGCCGCTTATAATGAAGTTGTAACTTAAGTTGAATGCTTTTTATATATTTTTTCGTCAATATGCACCGAAATTGAATATTAATTAATTTTACGGTCTTGAAAGCAGTATAGGTGGCTTTAATTAGCCTAACATTGCTACAGATACTATAGTATACATAAAGCAATAGTATTTGTTAGTATTCCTGGGACTTAGTGGTGAAAAAAAATTATTTTGCCGAGAAAGCGGAAAATATTCATTTATCTATCACATAGCTGCATTGAAACAGCTTGAAGCATACGTATTGCGTGTGGGGGTTTTAAAATATTTTGATTTAATACAGTACATGTTAAAGTAATTCGTGATAAAAACATGCAGCTACAAAATGCAACATAAGCCACGGAGTAAATAAATACCAATATCAAACGGGAGATTTCCCCGACCTTTTCATGAAATTTTGGGTTTTGACCGAATTTTCAGGGGGAAGGGGGTTGAAAGAAGTTATATGTCTGCATTTGTTTAAAACCTGTATTTAAGCCGCTTATAATGAGGCAGTAACCGTGTTGCCCTAAGTTGGATATTACAGGCTGAATTATTTTTTAACTCTTTTTTCGTCTATATACACCGAAATTGAACATTTATACTTTTTACGGTTGAAAAGCAAAATAGGTGGCCTAAATTAGTTTGACACTGCTATAGATACTATAGTTAACATTAAGCAACAGTTTCCGTTGGTTATTCTAGGGAAAAAAGGGTGCAAAAAAAAATTGATGTTCGAGAATACAGAAAATAGTCATTTATCTATTGAAATGGAAATAGCTCGAAGAATACGTAGTGTATTTGGGGTTATTTGACTTTTTTGGTTAGTTTATAGTGTAAGCTAAGATAATAAAAGATAAAAACGTCTACTAAACGCAATGTGGGTGGCTGTATATATTTTTTGTCTGTTTATTCGTGTTAATTCACCTAAATTGAATATTAATTATTTTTAGGGTTTTCAAAGTAAGCAGAATTACTTAAAATGACTCATCATCGTTGCTACAGATATTTTGCCAAACATTAACCAATATAGTTTTTGTTGTGGCTGCAAAAAAATTAATCTGCCGAAAAACCGGAAAATAGTCATTTTTCTATTAAGTAGCGGCATTGAAATAGCCCGAAGAATGCATATTGTATATGGGCCTATTTGACCTTATAAAGTAATGTGTGATATAACCATCGACATAACACAACATAAACCACGGAGTAAATAAAAAATTAAATCAAATGAGATATTTCCCTGACTTTTTCTTGAAATTTTGCGTTTTGGTCGAATTTTCTGGAGGAAGGGGGTTGATGGATGTTATGTGTTTATATTTGTTTCAAACCTTTATATTTGCTGCTTATAATGAGCGAATAATTGTTGGCTTAACCTGTTTATTGCAGGCCGTATAATTTTTTGTCTATTTATTGGGGTTAATGCACCCAAATTTAATATGAATTATTTTTACGGGTCTGAAAGTAAGACGGGTGACTTGAAACGACTCATCATTGCTATAGATACTTCGCTTAACATTTAGTAACCGTATTTGTTAGCAATTTCAGGTATTTAAGGGTGCAAAAAAAGTTAATATGCCGAGATTCGGAAAATAGTTATTATTCTATCATACGGCGGCATTGAAATAGCTGGAAGACAACGTATTGTATGTGGGGTTATTTGTCCTTCTTGGATTGCCTATTGTATTAACTAAAATATTGTATGCCAACGACATCAACAATTGACAACATAACCCACGGAGTCAAGAAATACCAAAATTGAACTGGAGATTTCCCCGAAATGTTCTTGATTTTTTTTTTTTTTACCGAATTTCAAAGGGAAGGGGGTTGTTGAAAGTTACGTCTTTATACTCGTGTCCAACCTATGTTTATGCCGCTTATAATGAAGTTGTAACTTAAGTTGAATGCTTTTTATATATTTTTTCGTCAATATGCACCGAAATTGAATATTAATTAATTTTACGGTCTTGAAAGCAGTATATAGGTGGCTTTAATTAGCCTAACATTGCTACAGATACTATAGTATACATAAAGCAATAGTATTTGTTAGTATTCCTGGGACTTAGTGGTGAAAAAAAATTAATATGCCGAGAAACCGGAAAATATTTATTTATCTACCACATAGCTGCATTGAAATAGCTTGAAGAATACGTATTGTATGTGGGGGTTTTGAAACTTTTTTTGATTTACTCCAGTATATGGTACCACATCATGTGTGAAAAAAACATCTACAAAATACAACATAAGCCACGGTGAAAATAAATACCAAAATCGAACGGGAGATTCCCCCGACCTTTTCATGAAATTTTGTGTTTTGACCGAATTTTCAGGGGGAAGGGGGTCGAAAGTAGTTATGTGTTTGTAATCGTTTAAAACTTGTAACTAAGCCGCTTAAAATAACCGTTGGCCTAAGTTGGATATTACAGACTGTGTAATTTTTTAACTCTTTCTTGGTCTATATACACCGAAATAGAACATATATTATATTATATTTTCGGTTTTGAAAGCATCCGAAATAGAACATTAATTATATTATATTTTCGGTTTTGAAAGCATAATAGGTGGCCTAAATTAGCTTGACATTGCTATAGATACTATAGTTAATATTAAACTGTTTCCGTTGGTAATTCTAGGGAAAGAAGGGTGCAAAAAAATTAATATGCCGAAAAACCGGAAAATAGCCATTTGTCTATCACTTGGCGGCATTGAAATAGCTGGAAGAATACGTATTGTATATGGGATTATTTACCTTTTTAGGATAGCCTATTATATAAGATAATAAAAGATAAAAAGTCTACTAAACTCAACATAAACCATAGAGAATGTAAACCACCGAAAGTGGACATGAAACATGCCCTAAAAAGACACAAATATACGCAATTTTGGGATTTTACATTGCGAAAATATGTTGATATTGTACGTTAATTACATGAATCTGATACAGTAGTATAATGAATGATAGGTTTTATCCATATTAATTACATATTATAGATATAGGAAGCCAAATATATGCCATTTTCAACGTGAAACTTGAAGATATCCACACTGTAGCCAAAATGGTAGGCGTAAATTGGAACATTTGTTGATTTTTTGTTTACATATGTAAACAGTATGTGAAACTGCAAATTTACTTGAAATTTACTTGAAAGCAATGTGGGTTGCTGAAATTACCTTAGCATTGCTAAAGATACTATAGTAAACACTAAGCTAGTGCTTCCGTAGGTAAATCCTGGTAATTGCGGGTGCAAAAAAATTAATATGCCGAGAATACAGAAAATAGTCATTTATCTATCACTTGGCGGCATTGAAATAGCTCGAAGAATAAGTATTGTATATGGGATTATTAACCTTTTTCGGATAGCCTATTGTCTAAGATAAGATAATAAAAGATAAAAAGTCTACTAAACGCAACATTAACCATGGAGTATGTAAAGCACCGAAAGTGGACATGAAACATGCCATCAAAATACACATGTATTCGAAAATTTGGGTTCGAAAATTTGGGTTCTAAAATTGGGAAAATATGTGGATAATGTACGATAATTACATTAAACCGGTACAGTAGTATAATGTTTGATACATTTTATTCATATAAAATGCATATTATAGAAATAGGAAGCAAAACATAGGCCATTTTTAATATAAAAACATGATGATATCCACAATGTACCCGAAATGGTAGGCCTAAATTGGATGATTTGTTGATTGTTTGTTGACGTTAGTAAACAACATGCGAAACTGCAAATTTACGATACATTTTGACCACGAAAAAGAAGGTAGATTTTTTGAAATTATCAAAAACGGGAATATTTTCAGGAAATTTCGTGTTTGACCCGATTTTACAGGGGGAGGGGGGATGATGAAAACATCCCTTGTATACGCCCTTGAAAGCATCATTCATACTGCATTCAACGACACATTAAACATCCTCGCGTATTGAAAACTGCAGACAGTGGAATATTTGTAACTGCTGAAACGGGAGAATTCCTTGAGTTTTTATGTGTCTCGACCGAAATTTTAGGGGGAAGGGGGGAGGAAGAAGTCATGTGTTTGTATTTGCTAAATAGCTGTATGTGTGCCGCTTATAATGAAGCTATAATTGTTGGTCCTACTTGGATATTACAGAGTATATAATTTTTTAACTCTTTTATGGTCTTCATACACCAAAATTGAAAATGAATTTATTTTACGGTATTGAAAGCATTGTGGGTGGCTTAAATTACCATAGAATTGCTACAGATACTTAATTAAACATTATGCAAATACTTCCGTAGTTAAGTCCTGGTAATTGTGGGTGCAAAAAAATTAATATGCCGAGAATGAGGAAAATAGTCATTTTTCTATCACTTGGCGGCATTGAAATAGCTGGAAAAATACGTAATGTATATAGAGTTATTTGACCTTTTTGGATACCATATAGTATAAGATAAGATAGTAAAAGATAAAAACGTCCACTAAACGCAACATGATCCATGGAGTATGTAAAGCACCGAAAGTGGACATGAAACATGCCATTATAATACACATATATTCGAAAATTTGGGTTCCTAAATTGGGAAAATATGTTGATATTGTACGTTAATGACATTAAACCGGTACAGTAGTACAATATGTGATACATTTTATCCATATAAAATGCATATAATAGAAATAGGAAGCAAAACATTGGCCATTTTTAACGTGAAACTTGAAACTATCCACACTGTAGCCGAAATGGTAGGTCTAAATTGGATGATTTGTTGATAACTTGTTTACATTAGTAAACAACATGCGAAACTGCAAATTTAAAAAACATTTGCACCCGTAAAATAAGGGTAGATTTTTCGAAATTATCGAAAACGGGAAAATTTTTGAGAATTTCGCGTGAAATTTCGTGTTTGACCCGATTTTAAAGGGGGAGGGGGGATGATGGAACCACCCGTAGTATACTCGGATGCAACCCCTATTTATAGTGCCTTTAACGACCCCTTAACTATTCATGTCGGTTAAAAATTGCAGGCTGTGGAATTTTTTATCTCAAAGCATGCACAGCAGGGTATACCCTTTTCCCGCATGTAGGCCTCTTGCACTCCCCCCTTACATACCTAGCTGTGGGGAAAGTGGTAGACTGACAGCAATATAGGTTACACAGTTGAGAAGAGCAAGGATAGTGGAAAGTAGCAAAGTGGTTTTAAATTTTTTGAATCAATTTTTTTCCCGCGAAAATCGTCCCCGAAAAACGCGTTTTTTCGTCGAAAATGGGCATTTTTTCGCATTTTTGCCCTTTTTCACTTTGCTAATTATCTGGAAGCCGTCAGATTTTACATAGGTATGAGACCTGGGGGGAAAGTTGGGGAAAGGTTGGCCGAATAGCGCTACGAAGCCATTTTGGCCGCAGCGGATCTCAATTTTTTTTTATCGCGTTTTCCGCAGCATAGGAAAACCAATGTAAAATGTGCACTTTTTTTGGCAATTTTGCAGGGGTTGGGGAAAAATGTCATAACTGGGCCAATTTTGGCCCGATTGGGATGATTCTATTTTTCCCCCACTCGACTTAGTCCTATCTATCTTTTAAGACCATTTGTCGAGCGGCAGCTCGGGCTGCGCCCTCGCAGTTATTGATGAGTGAGTGGTCGTAGGTGGGTTCTATTAAGTTATAATAAAATAATAATAATAAAATAATAAAATAATAAAATAATAATAATAATAATTTTGGAATTCATTCGACGTGACCTGATCAGTGTCCGTTATTGTTTGGAAATCCAGTTCCAAAACAGTGCCAATTGCTGTTGGTACATTAAAATGCAGCAAGCCCCTCCCCCTGCTTATATATATATATTGTTATATCCCCACTGCTTAGACTGCCTGGTCTGTACAATACGTTATTAACAATAGACATCAATACAAATAGCTTATCCACATATAATCGTCTCATCCGCGCACTGCTTGTCATAATACCCATGTAATAGTTGACCATATGCTTACTATTTATTTTTTTACTTTGTTGACTATTTATGTAAGCTCTGTGTGACCTATTTGTTTAACAATTTTAATTAATTCTTCAGTGCTCAGTTTATTTATTTATTTATTAATATTGACTTCGACTATTAACGTATTACATCTAAGGAGCAATGCCCCTGTCCTGGAGTAATATAAGTAATGTGGCAACAAGTATACGATTGTATATATGAATGAATGAATGAATGTATTAAATATGAAATATTGAGAACAATTTAAATACAATAATTGTAAAGCCCCACATGAAGACCTATAACAATTTACCCTACTCTAAAACTAAAGAAAACGAAAAAAAATCAATTAGACTTAATTTTACTTATTAAACTACACTTACATATTACAAATAACAGATCTCTCGTAAACACATAACAGTCTAGTCCACTATTTCAAATAAAGCTTCCACCTCTTCCCGTCTCATATGACCTTAATTAGAGCCTGTGCCTGCATGCCTGTCGGATTTGTTTGCTAGCTATTATAGACGAGTTTCTGCTTGACACAAGTACTACAAGTAGGTTACTCTAGTGCCACGACGCTTTTGGCGCGAATGGAACCGGCCGGCGAGACAGATCAATATGATCTCGCGGCACCTGCGCTTTGTCTTATGGCCGTGCTGCCTGGGTCAGTAGAGTGCGATGGGGCCGCTCGGGCTCGTCTTCCTCATCGCCGTCCTCCCGTCCTCCCTCGAGCAAGACGAGGACATTCCTCACAATGAGTAAGCCTCCTCCAATACCCACTCCTCATTTCCAGACACTATTAATAGGCCTATGTTGACAGTATCGTTTGTCAGCAACATTTTCAAGTGCTGCAGGTACTCCACCTATTGTACAGCTTTATCCACAAACATTTATGAAACTAATGACAACTGTAGATAGGTCTACTGTTGGTTACAGTAGGATCTAGTGGAACACCAAAAATTCGCCAAAAATATGACTGCTGTACGGTACTAACGGCAGGAATAAAAATTTTCATTTTTCAATTGCATTCTTATCCTGCTGTAGGCCTATGTACCAGGCACCATCATAAAGCAGTCAGATTCTAAATAAATTATTAATAAATAACGATGCCGTTTATTTGCAGCTTAGTGGTGGAGATATACAATACAAGCTTACACTCAACGATTCAGGCCGTTCAAAACACTGCACAATCAGCCTATTCCAATAAAATTACCCCTTTATCTTAAAAATACCAATTCACTTCAAATGGATTTTTCAACTTTCGGCTAAATGAATTGTTTTTTTTTTAACTGTTTTGAAATCTTTTCCCCTGGGGAACATTTCCGTTTGCCACAGAAAAAGCGACAAAGCAGACTTATGTGATTGCTACCAAAATTAGGAAAATTAGATGTTATAGGAAACAACCCCACCCAAGTTACACATAACTAACCGGACGTGAGTACACGAGGAGCGTACTGTAAGTGTCGTGTATGTTCGTAGGGTCAAAAATTGGGCACTCAAGTTCGGAGTTGACCTCTGGGAGTTCGGACGGCAGTTTACCAAAATGAGCGAAATGCAAAAGGTGAGTCCGATGCAACTTATTACAATCATTATTAAGCCCATAATAAGAACCATATACAGATTCGAAAAAAATGTGAGTCGCAAAATAGCTGTGTTAGCATACAGACAAACTTGTAAGGCGTAGGCCTATTCCCCGGAGCAAATATAATCCAAAAATGCACCGTTATGTCATCGAGTTAGGGGGATTAACGGTAAAATCCTCTACAGGTACAAAGCATTGCCTTTATGGCATAAAGTAACCGGACAGACCTGTTCGGTTACATAGTTGTGTATAAACGAGCATATCAGTAGAGAATATATCAACTGTTGTTGTCAGGGCTTGTGGTCCGGCGGATAAGACGACGTTCCGGTTAGGGTTCGAACCCCGAGAAGCCCAATTTTTCTAAATCCTCTAATTTTAGTCCAACGATTGTAGATGAAAGATAATTCCCACCATCGAGCGGCTCAACTCCATCCAGTTGAAATAGTATACAACAGACAGGACCACACTCAAATAAGCGCCAAAGGCCTTACCATGTTGATTCTATTAGAGCAGAGCGTGTTTCAAACTGTGGCAACTTGGTAGTGTGCACAGCGTTGGCAGGGGAAACCAGGTGGGACATGATAACTCGCTCAGGCAGTATGAGTCGAGTCCTGGTCACCTCCGATCTAATCGTGTGACTTTACCATGTTCCCCAAGTGGTTCGGAATCCACTATAATCAGGAGGTCCACCCTGTTAGTCAACTCCCCTTTCCCCGAGGTGATAGAGTCTGCCCTTTGGGTGCCTCAAGTTAACAAACAGACTCACTCCCCCCCCCCCCCACCAGGCTGACAGGGTTGCTTAAAGCAGAAATGCTGAAAGCAGGCGTTAGAAAGAAAGAAAGATATTTATAATACAATACAAAATGAAATTAATTATACAACAAACCCACTAAGAAATTAACAATTTTCCTACTAAATAAATATATGTATAAAGTCCTCCGTGGGTACATCAATCAAAACCTATGAAAGGTTTGTGTGATTGAAATTGTGATGTTTTAACATAAGAATTATCCTTTTACTTTTAGGGCGAGCGCGACCAAAATTACCGAGTTACCAGAATCCGGACGCGGTCGCCCTAAAAATTGATTTCTTTTATTGTTATAAATAGAAATATTTTTATATAACTTAAGTAATAATAATAAATGTTGAAAAGTTTCTAGAAAATTACAGGAGGATAAAGTGCAATTAGCTAATAGATTTGAATTGAGTTATTTTTTAATCCAGATTTTTATTAGTTTTATAAATTTATGTTTGTTATTTACATGGCATTTTAGGAAAAGAGGTAATAGGTTATATAATTTTGTTACTTGATAGAGAGGTGAATGGAAAGCAAGTGATTTATTTATGTTGGGCGTATTGACAGATAGCTGGTTCCTAGTTCTGGTTTCATAAATATGTTCAATTAATGGTGGCAATATTAACTTACGCTCGGGGAGTAATGATAGAAGTGCTATTTTATAAACTGTTTGTACTTCAGGGACATCAAACTCTAAGTCCAATAAATTAGATGGATAACGATAATGTCTGTTCAAAGCCACTCGAATAAATGCTCTCACACTTCTCTCTAACAATGACGTGTATGTGGAGTAAGAACCACCCCAAACTACTATAGAGTATTGTATTATCGAATGAATTAAAGCGTAATAGACTGTTCGTAGTTGATGTAAGTTTAAAATTTCTCGTAGCAGTTTGAATGTATAAATAGATCTTCTAATTCTCTTACATAAGTTAATGATATGAAACAACGCAACAACAGGTATGGTTTTCAAGAAAAGCAAGCAATATTTATTGTGGCGGACGCCGAGCACTTGCACAGCAGGCTAATTAACAATCCCCACATCTGTCTGTCGACGGCCCTGTCTGTATTTGTGGACTATATCTGAGTGGGGGTTGTGATGACAGTGGCGGATACAGAGGGGGGGATCAGGGGGTCATGACAGACGGTAAAAGGACGATAAAAAATATTTATTAGCGTTCGAATTTTAAGGAGGATCGACAAAGATGGAGGGAAGTTGTCAGAGCGGCCAAAAGTCCCCCTGGGCTGATCGCGCCTCATTATGTCAAGTCAAGTTTAAATTTAAAAAAAAATCAATAAGAACACGTTTTGCCAGTAAACGAAAACATCGAAGCGCCGACTTTGTTTTGTAGGCTGAAATATACATAAAATAAAATCTTCCTTTCATAATGAAATTAAATTTTGTATTCGTTACACTTAATCAATTAATAATTATTATATATTTTGTTACATTGTGTTTAACCTTCAAATGAGTTGCATGTGTAAACTCTACTTAAGGAAGTAAAGACATTTTTCAACCTGCAGCTGTATCAATTTTTTAATAGTTTTTTCTAGTGTCTGTAGGAAGTAGGTAACGACCTAAACAGCTACATGGCTGTCGTATATAGTAGTAGGATGCCTATGGTGCACATTAAAGAGCACTATAGGGACAATACGATGGGGGAGGGGCGGCAAATTCGACCGTAACCCCCCTTAAAATAAACTCTGGATGCGCCTCTGTGTGTTGAAATGCTATGATGAAAAAAAAAATCATGACTCTGGACCATGTTTTTTTTTAATTTAATTTTTCCCTGTCAGCCTGATGGTGGGGGAGTGAATATGTTTCTTAACTTGAAGCTTAACCCTAAGAACAGACTCCTTTACCTCAGGAGAAGGGGAGGTGACTGACAGGGTTATAGTGGATTCAGAACCACTTGGGGAACATATAGTAAAGTCACACTACTAATTCGGAGGTGACCGGGACTCGACACGCACGTAGATGGACAAGACGTATAGTCTCAGCGCGATATCATATCCCACCATGTTCCCCTCCCAACGCTGTGCACACTTCCAAGTTTACTTAAGTTTTAAGCATCCAGGCTCTATGATATCTGGTGACTTGTGACTTCAACCTGGCTAGATAATTATACCCGTATATTCGTGCCAGAAATTACTAATTTGACAGAAAACTAATTACCGTATTTAATATACTTACAGGAGTCCCATCAAGCCCGAATAGTTTTTATAAAAATTAGCCTGTTTACAAACAGGGCGGGGGGGGGGGGCAGTAGCCCCCGTCTGTCTACTACAGCCCTTCTGTATAAGCACAATGATTTCGATTTATCCATTTGTATTTTTCAATTTCAAAATCTACTTATAATAGGTAATTTGAATCCTACACTGAGAAAAAAAAATTGAAGCAACATTAACAATTTTGGCCCTGTTGACGGTCAACTGTTAGATATGCATAGTAATTTAGTTGGTGTAAGCAACTACTAAGTTCAGTACCTAGGTTGTTATATTGAGGAGGCAGATCTTTGTTAAACTCGATTTTGTTATTCTAAAAATTGCCAAGTTGTTAACTGAACATGGCCAAAATGGACATAGTTGACCTAACAAGTGCAACATTGTAAACTTATCAGAATGAAACATTCTACACTGCAACTTTAAGCATGTTGGACATTGTCAGAGGAACGATGTTGTTAACATTGTTGTTTGCATGAAGTTTGTAAGTTGTTAGGCTAAATAATTTACAGATGAACTTCCTTAAACTTTAACAATGTTTGCCATTGTAAGAGGAACAAATGTGGTTGTCATTGTTGCGTTAACTAAAATTGGCACTTGTTAAGTTAACTGATGATTTTAAGTAAAAGCTAACATTGTTAAATATGAAATTGTTAATATAATGGTGTAATAATAGTTGAAGTGACGAGTTTTTATGACAGAGTTCATATGCTTGGATGAACAATAATGTCTGAGGTCTTGCCAGTCTCTTAGAAATTCGGTTGCAGTTACGAGAGGCGCGACTTGTTAGGAGAACATTTTACGAATTTTAATGCATTTTCACCATCGTTGATGAAACTAGTTTATATAAAACTAGTTAATTGAAAAATGTGAGGTTCTTTACGTCAGAGAAACCCCAACTCAGTTAGGCTTAGGAATTATTTCTTGGCCATAAGCAGTTGTACAAATTGAGGCATGGAAATGCAGAGACGCGGGTTCGAATCCTGCACTGACCTGAATTTTTTTGGGCAACCAGAAAAGTCTTGTAACATGCAGACATGACGCGAATTAACTTAAGTATATATATAGCCTATTAGACTTGGACCCATTCATTCAGCATAATATAGGCATGACGCATCAAAAAGTATAAAATAAAAATAAGGGAGAGTTTCAATAATGTATTTAACACTATGAGGAATGAGAAACTCTAGCAGAATATAGGCCTACATATTTTTTTTCAAATTTGTTTGCATGTAAAGACTTAAAATGTTATCAAATTAAAGTTGTGGAGAAGGTTATTTTCACCCCATTTGACGATTTTTAAAGCAATTTGACTAAAAATGATGACAAAATTAATCTTTTTAGGTTTTTCCTCACTATTGAAGTTCTATTAGAATGTAATACCACTCGCAACATATAAGGTGACAGGATGAGAATTTTGAGTTCATTTTTTAATAATAATAATAATAATAAACGTCTTTATATTTACGGGGCGAGACTTAAGACTATAGAAAGTCTTTCTCTGCCTAACCCACGTCCAAAACCAATACAATTTACAAAATACATACGCTTAACTTAAACAATCTTTTTCTAACAATGCATAAAAAGACCTTATTCTAAAGTGACGTGACGTAAAAAAAAACATACAGTAAATATCTAGGCAGTATTCTTATTCTAAACCTATTCTGCTCTTCGCAATTTTTTCAGCAACTGGCTTTTGAACCCATGCACGAATCTTTGGCTGCGATCTAATTTTCTTATCTAGGGAGTTCCACTGGCGGCAGACATTTACAAAAAAAGAACTGTCATATAAAGCTGTGTTATGTCGGGGTATTCGCAATACAAGTCCATTTCTATGGGAATTCAATGGCTTTAGGCGGTCATATAGATATGGAGGAGCAGCACCGTTCAAAACCTTATATACTAATAATAGTGAGTGGAAAGTTCTTCTTTCACCTAATTTTAGCCACTGAGCCCTGCGGTAGAATGGGGTTATGTGATCCTGCCGTTTCACATTGTAAATGAACCGCATGCATGAGTTCTGCACATAATGGAGGCGCCTAGCATCGACTTCATTACAACTACTGTAAATCAAATCAACATAGTCAAATATGGGAAATATTAATGATTGGATCAGATTTCGCCTTGTAGCAACAGGCAGTAAAAATTTTAGGCGCTGCAGGGCGTGTAAGGAGTAAAAAACCTTTTTACACACTCTTTTGGTGTGATCATGCCAAATAAGACCCTGGTCAACGTAGAGGCCAAGATTTTTAATGGCTTGCTCTTCGTAGGGGATATTTCTACCACCTATTATAATCGCGGAGGTGGGGCACTTTTCATAATTCTGGAGACCAGGATTATTGACTGGCACTTATTTGGGTTTATCATATAAGAAAATTAATGCCACACCAACCCTCCACATTCTTTAGATCGTTCATGACTTTATCCGCTGTAGCAACAAAGTTGAACTGATTCGTATGCGCGTAGAGTTGCAGATCATCTGCATAAAAATGGTATCTATACAGTATTTCAGACACGAAGCTAAATCTGACACATAAATTGAAAAGAGGAGAGGACCAAGGACAGAGCCTTGAGGCACTCCTGAGCGAATAGGGGAGGCTGCCGATAGTTTTTCGCCAATTTTTACAATCTGTGCTCTACCACTGAGATATGATTTTGCCCATTCAATTGCGTCCGACGAAAGGTTCAAGGCTGATAGACGAGTCAGTAGAACATCATAGTTAACGCTGTCAAAGGCTTTACTTTTATCCAGTAATGTCATAATGGTGACCATCCCGCCATCGGCTGCAATAGTTATATCATCCATCACATTTAATAACGCTGTTGTGGTACTGCAACCTGCACGAAAACCAGATTGGAAGTTGTCAGTCAAGCTGTTGAATTTTAGGTACTTACTCATTTGCGAATGAACTATTTTTTCTAGAGCTTTTGACAAGATAGGAAGAAGACTGATCGGTCGTAAGTCGTTGAAAGATTCTGGTTTCTCTTTTTTACCTTTGTTTGCTTAGTTATGGAAAAAGTTTGCATAGAAAAGTAGCTTCGAATAAATAGGTTAATTTAAATTTAAATTTGCAACGCAATGAAATTAAAGTAGCCTATCACTTTTTTTTTTTAAACCAATTGGCTCAGGGGGCTCTTTTCAGACAGTAAAAAACTGAAAACTATATTTGAGATTTTACCTCCACCAGGAATGTATACTTGATATAATATTCAACCATGTCTAATATAAACACGCTGACTATAGTATGTACTGTATACTTACATTCTGCCTCTTCATAGCTTTTAGTTGATATATACGATACCTTACATGAAATCCAGTCGATTTTTGCTATACAAGATAACATGACGAATCATCAACAATTTATGTAAGGAAATGGGCATTTATAAATGGGCACATCGCATCGCAAGAAAGGTTATAGCCTACCTAAGTATATGAAAATCGGACAATGTTAGGCAAAAGGAATTATTCCCTTATAAAGCTACACAGGAGTAATGGCAGGGCAAAACATAGGATTATCAAATTATCTTCAAAAATAAAACCTTTTTGCGAAAGCATCCAGTTTTGTTACTCTAATTAGCACTTAAAACATAATATCTCAAGTTATATAGAAACAGCCAAGTCAAGGTTCCTCATTCAAATTAGATTTAGTCAATTTACATGAAAATTGAGACTTTTTAAAATTATTTTTGCACCCAATTGAACCCAACTATCAAGGGGGAGGTGACCCCCTGGACTTTGTTTACATTAATAAGGACTACAATATTATGTTCCTGTTTTGAGTAATATTAATACATTGAACTCTTTTAATTAAAATTAAACTCTCTCAAAAAAAAAAATACCTTCCATTTCATTTTTCCGGAACCGAACTTAAACAAGTTTTGAACTGCAACTGGTAGGTAGAAAATGGCGGCAGCCTTCTTCTACTGCGAGCCAATATTCAAAATCTCGGAACAGTTCGTATACATATATTAATTAAAAAGAATTTACGTGAGCCTGAAATTGTTTATGGGGTTAAACTCCCCAAAAATAAAGTGAATCATAAGCAATTTAAAAAATAGCCATGTGCAACATTTTTATTAGCCAGCATGCGGGATTTGATAAAGAAATTGTTTATGATTATGTTTTCGTTGTTGCAGAAATACCGTGAGCACGACGTACGTGTGGTTCGCAAGGACGGACTTATTCTCATCAGGGAAATGGCTGCAGAGCTCAAGAACATGATGGACATGAAAATCAACGCTGTTCTGGTAATTAATACATTATACCCGGCTAACTGCCTAATTAATTTGTATTCGTATTTAATTGCTAACTGCCTTACTCTAATCTGAGTAATCAATCTGTTATGCTTTGTTGCAGTCCGTACTGCGCATTTTCCAGCACAATTATTATTTCAAACCAAACCCTGATACGGCAGAGACCAGGGGCGGATTTGGCTTTTGCGCAGATATAGGCAATGCCTTTGTCGCGGGCATTAATAATTATTGTAATTATTGTGTATGTATGGGGGGGGGGGGGGACAAGCCCGTAGCGTAGGATTTTTTTTCGGGGGTGGCTTTCTTGAGAATTCAATTGTATCTAGTGTATTCTTCAGAGGTGATGGTGTTACTCGTATATACCGTACATACATATATGATAGCACACGCACATCAAACGTTAATTTATTGGAGGATTTAGTTTCGGTGCGAAAACAGGCTTATAAAATTAGCGGATATGTGGACTAAATCGTAATGTTATCATTACAACGGTTTAGAAGGTATAGAAATAATATCGCAGTTAACCCGTAGAGGGGGGCCCTGGGGAAATTTTTTTAAAGTATAAGTGCAAAATAGGGGGATTTTACGCATTTTAACAGCAGTAAAGTATCTACTTTACGAAGTTTACAAAAGAATGCGTATTCATAAAAATAAATAAATAAAATAAATAGATAAATAGCATTCATCCCGAAGACGGGGGCCCGGGGGTCACCCCCGGGGTAAAATTTGAAAATGAAATTGCAATACAGTGGTGTTTTACAGCAGGAACGCTTGCAAAGGTATGCATATTCATATTGCTCCAAACATATACCGTAATTTACTGAGGAAGACACTAGACAGCATACTCATGTTATCGAACTAGATTTATTTAATTATCAACTTTTCATTTCGGGGGGGGGGGGGGGGGGGGTTACCACTATTTTTTTATTTTTTTTTAAATGATTATAATCAAAATAATTTTTCTTTCCTTAACTAAAATGTAATACATAATTATTTTAATTTTTTTATGCACAAAAAACATTTTTAAAGTACGCGCGGATATAGGCATTTGCCTCAGTTGCCTACTGGTAAATCCGCTACTGGCAGAGACTAAAGATAAACCCAATTACATAGAAGAAAGCTATTTTTGTGTTAATATAACCCTTTCCAGCCTAGAAATACTTGTCTTCCGTGCATCCCATCGCATTCTCAACACACACTTACTTACAACACAGGGGGACCTATGGGCAGGGACGGATCCAGCCCATTTTGGGGAAGTATATGTAGGATCAATTAAATCAGAGAGTAATAAAATTCATTTACAATAGATTTACCTAATTTGGGTGGGGTCGATAGCAGATGTTGACGAAACGTTTGGAAGTTCACTTTCAATTCGACCACGGCCCATCAGCCCGGATTCTACTGGTTCTTCAATTCTTGCTTTTATTTTAAACCTTTTTAATTGACCAGGTATAAGTATCATTAATCATTAGAAAAAAGTGGACATTGTCACTAAAGCAATCATTAAAATGGTTCCAAAATATTTGTTTAGTCCATTTACTTGATGTCTAAGGGGAGGGGGTATAAAATCATAATGTGCAAGCTTTTCTAAGTTCAAAACAATTTTCCTCATATTTTGCATACGGTACTCGACTACCTATAGCGCCCGGTCTATTCCTCAATATCTTTACCTGATAACGTGACTTAACTGTAATCGCGCAGCTTGCTCATTCAAGCAACTTGTAAGATTAGGCCGTGTCAATCTTTCAGAGACATGACATGATTAGGTCGCGATGTTTTGAAATTAACATGACACAACAAAACTGTTTTCCAAAAACATCAAACGCTGTAGGGGGTGATGAGATCTCTATTAAAATGCTCCGAATGATTCTCCCCTCCATCATTACCCCTTTTACATTTACTATAAACTACTCGTTTAAATCCAGCACCTTCCCCTCCCAGTGGGAAATGGCCCATGTTCGCCCCATACCAAAAAAGAAACAACCACTATCTGCATCAGACTTTCGTCCTATCTCAATTTTACCCGCCTCCTCTAAGGTCATAGAACATATAGCTCACGATCAGATCTCCTCGTTTATGCTCCAAAACAATCTCTTTGATAGGCACCAATCTGGCTTCCGTCCTCTGCATAGCACCACCACAGCCTTACTTCAAGTGACTGGGGACATTAGACGGGCCGCTGACTCTCGCCAGCTAACCCTATTAACCCTACTAGATTTCAGTTTGGCGTTCAATTCAGTCAACATTGAAATGCTTCTAGCCAAATTACAAGCCATTGGTTTCTCTAACTCAGCAACAAACTGGACAGAGCAATACCTAAAAGGTAGACGGCAGCGCGTCTCAATGGAGGACAGCAACAAACAGACAGTTTTTTCATCTTGGAGGGACCTAACCGATTTCAGTAAGGCGTTTGACAAGGTCGATTTTGAAATATTGCTAAAAAAGCTCCGTAGGTTTGGTTTCTCGGAAAACCTAATAAAATGTTTTAGGTCTTATCCATGCGGCAGAGTACAAAGAGTTGTATATGAAGGTCAACGTTCAAGGGAGTTTAGTGTGAACTCTTCGGTGCCGCAGGGTTCAAAAATAGGTCCACTTTTATTTTTAATTATGATAAACGATCTCCCGGATGTCATTAAGCATTGTGAATGTCTTTTGTTTGATGATGATTTTAAGTTATGTAGGGAAATACTAACTGTGATTGACTGCTGTATTGTAAAAAGTGATATAGAAAATCTGGTAACATGGTGTAGAGAAAACAAGTTGGAATTGAATATTAGCAAATGCTCGGTTGTGACTTACACACTTAAAATTGAATATATATGTAATCTGTGTAATATTAATGGGCATAACCTATCTAGGAATTACCTTATAAATGATCTGGGTGTTATATTCGATACTAAGCTATCTTTTGAAAGTCACATACATAAGAAAGTTAATGAAGCCTTAGGTTTCATTAAAAGGAGCTCAGTACACTTCAAAAACATTGCAACTGTAAAAAAAACTTTATTGCACTTTAACTAGGCCGAAGCTAGAATATGGCAGTATCGTATGGAATCCTTATCACATGAATGAAATTAGACACATTGAAAAGGTACAAAAAAAGTTTTTGAAATATTGTGTCCGAAAGTTTGAAGGTATTGACCCAACAATGCTGTCATATAAACCGCTACTAGGTAAGTACATTTTAATGTCATTAGAGGACAGAAGGGGATTCCTGGACCTAATGTATATATATAAAGTTATGAATAACATTCAACATAGCGGTTTTTTTATAAATCGGTTGTATTTTTATGCCTCAACAGTAGTAACTAGATCTAGACCCCTTTTCTATCAACCACCTAGCCGGTTGGACATTACCTTTCATTCCACTGTAACCAGAATTACAACTCTGCTCAACAAACACTCACACTTAGACCCATTTTTTGATAAATTAACAGTCTATAGAAGCAAGTGTCTTAATGTATTTGCTTGAAATTGCCCCTTTATAGGTATTTGTTTTAATACCATTGCGTCAGCATTGAATTTATTGTTTCTATTAGTTAAGTTATATTCTACTCTCAGAAGAATTTTTTTTATGTTATTATTAATTTAGATTATTGTACAATGTATATGGTGAACACTGTTTTTGTACAATTAAAAACTTATTCCATTCTATTCTATTCTAACATGCGGTGTACCCCAAGGAGGGGTGTGTGCCCCCCTCTACTTCTCAATTGCAGCACTAATCTTCCCACTGTCCTTGAATATTGCCAACACCATGGATATGTGGATGATTTCCAAATATATTTACATTTACCGGCCTTCGATCTCCATGAGAATTTTAATAGAGTAAATGCCGATCTTAATAGAGTGTCTTCACGGGTTAAAAATAATTTTCTTCTGCTAAACCCAATCAAAACCCAATGCATTCTCCTTGGACCACGAAGAACCCTATTCTCCCTTGATTATTACTCCCTCCCCTCAGTGTTAGTACTAGGTACTAAAACCTCCCTAACCATCACGAGCGTGAAAAACCTTGGGATTACCATTACTGATGATTTATCATGGGACGCCCAGGTGACCAACACCTCGCATAGTTTACAACGATATGACCGTAGCACAAGCAACTCACCTCCAGAGGTTGCTGAATAACTGCGTTAGGTTCGTATAATGAATGCCAAGTCGTACAGAGACCACATATCTCCACTCCTGAACTCTCTGGCTTGGCTGAATCTCCAACGTCGGCGTCAAATTCACCAGGCATGCCTGGTCTTCAAAGTGCTGCATAACCAATCCCCATCGTACCTCTTCTCGTCCCTTACACCACTTTCCTCACGAGCCTATAATACTCGTGGGGACGACCTCTCCTTCTAACCCATTTCTCATTCCTGAATCTTCCACTCTTCATTTCTCATCTCTTCCTCTACACTATGGAACTCGATACCCATAGAAATTCGTGCCTCTCCTTCTCTCAACGTATTCAAAAACAAATATTACAAATTTCTCCTTAGTCAGCAAACCACTGTCACCGGTTGATCATGGCAAGGCTGCGTGTGAATGTGTGAGAAAATGTGTGTGTGAATGCAGATGGTAGCGAATGTGAATTAGTATGTCTGTTTTCTTGAATGAAAGGTGTGACTGATATTCTGTATGAATGTAGTTCATAAAATTATATTTGAATCAAACTATATCGTTGTTATGTATCGTACAGTTAGGTGTAAGAGAGGGCCATACGCCCTAATCTCGCTGCATCTACTTATATATATATTTTTTTAATAAAGACTTTATTATTATTATTATTATTATTATTCGACCTCTCGTTGAGAATCACGAACCGATTGCTTACATTTTTCGTACTGATACAAACAGTAACAGTATACATGCCCAAATTGGACTGCATAATCCAAACACCAAAAAAAACAGCAGATTGCTGGAACGTGCACACTGGCACTTTTAAGCAAAAAACAGCGCTTAAAACCTTATGACTCATGACTCCTCCTATATTTTTATCTTATAGGCCTATATAAATCATGTCAACATTAAATTATTTAAATTCATATAACTTTTGCGGTATTTACCTACTGTCGTACTTATTTCGCAATTTGAACGTGAGCTGTATTAGTATTAGCAGTAGTAGGCAGCCTCTTTACAATTTCGGTTTTGCATAGGTATACACATAATTATTATCACCCTTCCAAATGTCATAGGGTTAATGCAATTTAGGCCGTGTCCAGGTTTTGATTTCGGGGGAGGGGAGTAAATTCTCCAAACCGTACACGTACACGTACGTTTACATACAAAAATTTTATTTTGGGGGGGGCCACCCCCCTGGGCACGGCCATGGATAGATAGAAAACACGTGTATTTATCCAAAATTAGGTGCAACATAAATTTACAAAGCTGTGCCTGGAGGTTGACACATCGCCCGTATATACTATGATCATTTCTTCATTGCTATTATAGGAAAACAATGTCTTCCAAAACTATAACTATATAGTATACAAGTTACCTAAACTGTTTTTAAGTTTTTTCAACAATAACAATAGCTGCAATCGAATCAATCGATAAAATAATTGTCAATCCCACTATTTGAAATTTCCCTCTAAATGTTAACAAAAACTCCCCCGGGGGAATTGTAGAAATTCGTGGAAATCCATTGAAGTATTTCTCGCCTATACTTTCATACCCTCTTGTTCGCAACAATACTACTGTGTCCATGTTTAAAAATTCATGATTTCCTCTTGTCAAAATGCGTAAAAACCCAATATTTCTCCCCTAATTTTTTTTTTTAAATTCTCTAGCTGCGTAACAGATAACAAAGTTACTAATGAGACTTTTATGTACCTATAAAAGGCAAAGTACTTAAATTGAAACTTACATTTGAAACCATTGGCGTAAATTCCCAAAATTTCTGTGGGGGGCTTTAGGACCCCAAGACTTTGATCCCCCGGAGAAAAAAAATTGATAAATGGGCTCAAATTAGTGAGGTTTTACGAATATTCTACCCTGGAGAAAGGGGGGCCCGGGGGTGTCCCCCGGAGAACAAAAATTGATGAATAGGTCCAAATTAGGGAGGTTTTACGCACTTTGCAAGCAGTACATGATGTCTATCATGAGAAACAAGCATGTACCAAGAATTAATTTCCCTTTCGTTTTTGTGAATACTATGCCTTTCGCCTTCATAACGTCTTTGTCACCAGAAGTCCTGGGAGGGGGGGGGGGCACGGGTGCTTCGGGGGGGGGGGGGGCGCTTAGCCCAGGACCCCCCTATTTTCGCCAATGTTTGCAAGCAGTACAAAATTGAGATATCACAACGGCGAATAAACCTACCATTGAGGGGGGCCCGGGGGTCTCCCCCCGAGAAAAATTTGGAAAAAGAGCTCTGAAGTATTTGGGTTTTAAGCATTTTTAGTAATATATAATTTTTGTGAAAGTACTTGGACAATATTTTGATTTTTTTCATGTAAAATAAGCATACTAAGAATTAATTTACCTTTCATTATTGTGGATACTATGTCTTTAGCTTCCATATCGTCTTCGTCACCAAAAATCCTACGGGTGGACCTATTTACCCCCTATTTATGCCAATGTTTGAAACGCGCCTACTTCTAGCAGAGCAACCTATTGGATACATTTACCGCAACTACATTATTTTTAAGTGATTAAAAAAATCTTTGAAGCCGTTTTTGAGAAATAATTGTTGTAGGTAGCTGTTTTGCCTGTTTCTTTTGGAGATTATTGGAGTAAAATCCCCCAAAATAGAAAGAAATTGTCCGAGATATGATTTTTGTGAATATGCATCCCGAATTTCATCAAAATTCATGGAGTAGACAGAGATTTCGTAAAATATACTTTTTTGGTTGCTGGGACCTCAAAACGTGTGAATCTGCACTGAAATCTTCAAATCCAAAATTTTGACCATCACAAAGCTTTCCTTATGCGTAGTAAAATCCAATAGCCCAGCATACACTATGGTCAGCTTTGTCAGGTGCTAGGCCTATTGTAGTAGGTACGGTCTTGGAATAGTCAGGGTGGACGTGTGTAAATCAGGTAGTTGGGTGGGCCGCAGTCGGGTCGATTGTCGACGCCTGCGCCGTGCACGACGCACGCGCGCTCCTCCCCCCCCCCCTTCTCGGTGTGGACAATTCAATAAAGTCTTACAACTTGGCCTTCACATAGCACCACTTCTTCCAATCATTTCCATAGCACATACTGCACCGCCAAGTTGCCAGATGGCAAAAATATTTCTGTCAAAGCCTATAATTGTCATTATTTTGCAATGGGCCCCAGCCCCCTCCATAATGTGCCATCAATGGGATACGGTAGCTACAAAGTGGCTAAGAGAGCTAAAGTAAGAAGTATGATAACGTACCATAAATACTTACTTATACGATTAGGTCAATTTGATTCTCGATGGTTCAAGAGTTTGAATATTGATTAATATGAAAACTTGTAGCCTACCTGTTCCTGTTGGGTAAACATGGAAGCTTTCATCAATTGCATTTTTATGCTCATACAGCAAATATTGAAGGAGAACGCCCAAATGCTAGGTACTACACTAGTAGCTAATTCTATTGCAAGAAGAAACCAAAATGTTATTGTTATAGCGAGGGCACACTTATACCGGAGGGTTCACCTTGCATTATATACCACGTAACGCGCCAAGTCTCATCACAACCTTGCAAATGTTTACGAAATGGTGCAAATTTGAATTTGGTTGGTAAATTCTATTGACAACATATTTTTCAATGATCCATCTCCGTCCTCGATCATTCCTGAGAGATTTGTAGCTAATTCATATCCTCTCAGCAGTTTGTGGACGTCCCTGCATGCGGGGGTCTGACATTCTTACACGTGTCCCAGCCACTTCAGACGTTGCTTTCTTATATAAAGGAGTAATGGCCTTCTCCAGCACTGAATTTTGATGCGTCTATTTTGGGCAAGTTGGGCATGTAGGTACGCCAGAAAGCAATTTCTATATATACGTTGTATATAGTCAGGTTGTTCTCTCTTTCCTTTGCATTACTTGTTAATTAACAAACCCTCTGAACAGGAAATGGAGAAAATCGAAAATACTTACCGTCCGGGTTCGAGTCTCGTTAGGGGAAAACTTATACTCATACAATGGATATGTTCTGTTGACAACCAACATATATATAATGGTGCAATGTTTTTCGTTACACAAACGCTTGCCGAAATTATGGGATTAAGAAAAATCTGGACTTGGTACTATGGGATTCCAATCCATCACCAACTAAATTTATGTCTTGCAGGTGTACGAGTGGTCCCCGGGCCCCGGCATGGCAAAGATCGTGGGTTTGAAATTACAATCCCGCCAACTCCACATTTCTCTTGATTCTCTAATTTCAATTATAAATAAATAAAAATGTGTATTTATTTGTGCCATCAACAGATTTATACATTGTCCACAATAACGATTGCGCTTACATAATTTAAATTATAAGCAGGTACCGTTATAGTATTGTACCTATACGGTTAAAATCCTTTTATAATATTGCATACATGCAATATATTGTATAGTAATGCAGTTACAAAGAAAATTAATTTAAAAAAACACGCAGCTGGATCAAAAGCAACAAGGTTAACAACATATACCTGTATACTATGAGGCACAGGTCTGTTAATAATGCCTAATTTGCCAGAATGGAACTGAACGTAGACGAGCTAGGAGGTTGTCCATTTAATGACTATATACAATATAACACTACAAATAAAATTTTATAACAAGAGGCTGCGTCTACCACAATTTTATAGCCACCCAATCAACAGTTTCAGTTGAACAATTAATTAGTAAATTAGACGCTGAAATTAACGAGCGGCGATCGAGTTGACGAGCGACAAGCTTGACCTGGCGACCGATACGGTACCACAACGTCCATGCGAGGCTTTACCATTTTAATAAACTCACCATTTTCTTTACAGAATCCTATTAGGCTATACAGCATTTACGCACCATGAACTAAGCTTTCCCTGGTATTGCAACGAGCTAATGGGAAATAACTCATTTCGTCCGTTCTTTTGTGAGGTTATATTTTAGAAAATTACTAAAAATACCGTAATGTACTGAGAAGCTATGCAAAGGATAGTACGCCTAAAATGTTCTTCACTTTGCCCTTGTTGCTAGCAGGGCCGAAAGACAGAGTTTCACTGGTGGTAGACTTATGACTGCGGTTCCGATTGGTTTCAGCGCATCATGGACTCGGCAGAGCAAGCAGCTCTCTCCCACAAGATGGACGACAGCGTGTCGGCGCGGTACGTGAGCTCGCACTTCATGTCGGGAGTTAGCCTCACCACCAACAGACACTTCGACCACAACCCCGTCAACACCAACTTCAGCTCGGTCCTCATGCCCGCCCAAGTCACTGACACAGGTACACTGGGTACACCTACGATACTCAAAGTCCAATTTTGTTGTGTGCATGGACTGAAGAAAATAGGAATTATGATATTGCGCTAACTATGACAAATACATTTTGAATTATAGATTCATCAGTTCAGAACGGCATAAAATGGTCAGAGCACCTGGATCCTCTCTTCGTCAACAACTACGAAATGGACCCGTCACTATCGTGGCAGTACTTTGGCAGTTCATCGGGATTCCTGCGCCGCTACCCAGCAGTGCAGTGGCCACCTATGGAGGGGATGGCGGGCGGAGGGGTGTACGACTTCCGGAGCAGCACATGGTACCTGGGTGCCGCGACCAGCCCCAAGGACGTCGTTGTTCTCGTGGACGCCTCGAGTGGCATGTCCACGAGGGCCAGCGACGCCGCCAAGGCCGTCGTCCACACAGTTCTCGACACACTCAGCAATAACGACTTTGTCAGTGTCTTCCGTTTTGCCGAAACCACCGAGGAAATCGTGCCATGCTTCCAAAATGCTCTGGTTCAGGTAAACCTAATAATGTCTGCATCCAAGGCTATACTTTAGTCCATATGATAACAACCATACCGTTAGGCACATTTTGAGCGTTTTACACTGCCTGTTAAAATTACAGGCCACGTCATACAACATTCGGGAGCTGCGGCTCGCTGTGGATAAAGTGACTGCCGGAGCTGCCGGTGCCAACTTCACAAGTGCGCTGGGTACGGCGTTTGAGTTGCTGCAGCGCTACAACCGTTCTGGGCAAGGCAGCCAGTGCAACCAGGCCATTCTCTTGCTCACCAACGGGCCACCCTCGGCCTTCCCTGAGGTGTTTCGTCAGTTCAACTTCCCCCACCATCCGGTCCGCGTCTTCACCTTTCTCCTTGGCAAGGAAGGAAGCAACGCCAACGACATGGAGGAGATGGCTTGTTCCAATAAAGGTAGACATATAGAGTAACGGTACAGACTCCGACATTCACCTTAAAGGTTGTTTGTCGGTTTGAGTCCCACACTTATTGCTACGATTTCTGGACATGATTCGGAGGACATGTACAGCAGGCGGTCCCGGGTCTTCCAATTGTTGAGTGTAAGAGAGGGCTTTATAGCCCTAACTCCGCTAGCTAGGTTGGCTTAGTAATAGAACAAAAAAGTCAATATTTATTAATTTGACAGACTATATCCATTTTGCCCTCCTGTTGCACCCTAAATTATTAATACTGTAGCGGATGGATGAACTACAATAATAACAATGTTCTTAAGTCCGGGACGATACATAACGCGCCGAATAATAGACTAGGCTTTTATTAAATAAACATAACACAACAAAACCGATTAAAAAGAACCGGTCCGAGTTTACTTGAACATGCTTTCCAATTTATCGATTAGTAGAGAGATAAAATGATTAATTTCATGCTAAATAATTTTCTTATGGTTAAATTTCGGATATCACGGGGGGGGGGGGGGTCCACCTGACGTCACTGAAGGTGAAGTAAATTTTAGATAGGTCAGACCAACACATTACCACACAGCAATAATGTCAGGGCACGCAATGCATTTGAGCGTGAATTTGCTTTCTTTTTTTCAAAACAAAAACAAAAAAATTAGCACAAAACCCAATAGTTTTTTGGGAAAGCAAACTATCCGGTTTCGTTACTCAATTCAACACCTAAAATATGCCTGAAGTTAGAAATCATCGATTGAAAGGTTTCGCAGAAAAATGATTATTTAGTCATTTTTCATGAAAATTGAGTTATTATTATTTTTTTACCCCCAGAAGCAAACTATCAAGGGGCAAGCGACCCCCGCATTTTATCAACATTAATGACGACTATAATATATGTGAGTTTAAAAGAAATCGTTGGAGCCGTTTTTGAGAAATTTTTTTAGACGTTTTTTTGGAGTTTTTTTGAAAATAAACCCCCCCAAATTGAGTTAGCCCAATATAAAACAAGTGGTTCCGAGGTATAATTTTTGTGAACCTACATGCCAAATTTCATTCAAATCCACCGATTAGTTTGCCCGGAAATCGATGAACAGACAGACAGACATAGCGACAGAGCGACAGAGCGACAGACAGACAGACAGACAGACAGACAGACATTTCGTAAAAACCACTTTTTTGGGTTCCTGGCACCTCAAAACGTGTATATCCGTTGAAATCTCGGAATCGAAAATTTCGACCATCACAAAGCTTTCCTTATACTAGCCTACGTATAAATTGGAAAGCAATAAAATTGATGAAGGTTAGCATGAAAACAAGACTTTATAGTTTATAGGCGTATTGTTCGCCTTTTGTTTGCAATAAAGTCGTTTTTTCATTTCATTGATTATTACTGGGCAGTGACTACGAGTACGAGAAACTAATGTTAAGATTGACCGAATTGCACTGACTGACTGCTCACTGCAGAGTGCAGACCATATATCCTTGTGTTTATAAAGACCCGTAGAAAGATTTAGAAGCAATTAACTGGAAATTGCTGGAAACATCATTTCTTTACTAGAACAGGCTGGAGACTTCGATGTCCATAAGCTAAGCACAGGGCACTGTTTTAGAGGGGCCGCGAGTGGTCGAGTCCGATGTGCAGATACCTCAGTTGTCCCTTATAAAATATGGGGGTTGTGTGTCCTTGTTTTGCCCCTGCATTTTGTGCATACGGCCCACTCGTACCCGCTTCGTGGTGCCTTTCCGGCTAAAATATGAAAGCACTGTGCAGGTTGACGAAATATTTAAACTGTTTTCGCTTTGTTTACCATGTCGTAAAGTAACATGAGAATACCACGACTACTGTATACCTAGACGTAAATAATGTGAGTGCATACTGTGGCAGGGTACTACACGCGCGTCGTATCAGGGGCGGACTCTCAGCGCGCAGTACGGCACTGTACGGAGGTTCTGGCGCGGCCACTTGTCATGTACCAGCACGAGCACCCAATCCACTGGACGCCAGTGTACGCAGGCGGGCAGCCCAATACGTTCAGACCAGGCAGTCAGCAGCAACTCATGACCTCGGTGTCGACGCCCGTGTTTGACCGTCGCAATTACTCGGTACGCTATTCAACAAATTAGGCCTTTCTAGATACAGTTAGCATAACCATATAAGCATGCTTTGCCAACAAGGGTGACGTCAGCATGATAAATTCCTAACCACTCAATTCTAGTATTGTGTAGTGTCGGTAAATTCGGCTAGTCTTTAGTCGTAGTAGGTGGGTCAATAACGTATTATCAAACCAAAATCACGCAATTAATTAAAACAATTTGAGCAGTAACGTATTATTGTTGGTATTTGCAGACGAGAAGCGCCAAGCTGCTGGGCGTGGTGGGCACTGACGTCGCCATCCTGCAGATACAGAAATTAGTCCCGCAATACCGGGTGAGTTATCTTGGGATTGGCGGTTTACCTCAAACTTATAAATCCAATTTAATTATATTGTAATATCTTATAACTTAAATATAATGTGCACCTTGACCTGATCGACTCATCTCAAGTCATAAAGTAAAAAGAACCGGTGCGAGTGAACCCATACCTGCTTCCCTATTTATCAATTGGGATAGGTACCGTACCATAATGAATAGATAAAATGAGTTGAGGTCCTGGGGTAAAAATTATTTTCTTAGAAAAAAGGTTAACCGCATACTAACAATAATTTAATTAATGTCTCCGATTGAGCTCAGCAGTCAGCTCCGTTGAGTTACGGCGCGTCTCCGATCGCATGGCGTGTAGAGACTAGCACAAGTTACCACCTTGCCTCAACTTTCCCTATCCCAAAGCAATGAAAGACGATTGCATGGGAAGACCAGTATAATATAACACAGTAATAATGACAGGGTATGCAATGTATTATCATTAATTTAATGAAAAAATACCTATCGTTTTTATTTCAAACTAAATCTTTGCTTGGGAAAGCTGTAGCGGGTAGTTGTTAAAAAAAACGGCTCTTAGGCTAACCCCCGCTCTGCGGGTAGTTCATCGGTAGGCAGGGCGTAGACTGTTGTGAATCTACCTAAGGCCTAATAAAATATAATGAGCTACGGGTCATAATAAATATATTAATTAATACTTATCTAACATTACCAAATACAATCATACCGGGTGTTAGTAAGCCATACAATAATAAAGATTTTAAAAGTAGATAATTGACTTGTGAATTATAAATAAGAATGATGATTCTTCAAATTTAGAGTAAGGAAAAATATAGGAGCGAACCGGAGTAATCCATGGGCTCAACTAGTTGGTCCTCCCAATTCCGAGGACAGGGGAAAAGTCGAGGTTTGGTAACCCCGGTTACTTAACTCCCATCCTTCCCTGAATCCCTGGCACATATAAATAAATAAGAAGGAGGAGGATCGGATGGAAAGGAAAAGGGGGACTTAGCCTCTCAGCAACAAAATATCAATCGTTACCTTTAACAAACAAGCTTTACATACAAAAATCGAGTGCTAATGTGTCAATATTACATGTTTTTGAATGCTGCTTCAACTTAGAACAATATAACTGTAACTTTTAATACGAAAAGGTTGAATTTACTGTACTGTAGGTAATAATTGAAAATAATTACGAACCATTCTTCTGTGGTTGATGGCTGAATAATAAAATATAAATGCCAAATGGCGAAATGGCGTCTCTCTCTCGAAAAGGGAAATTTTATGTCCATTGGCGCGAAGGGAAGGGAAGTGTCAGAAGACGGAAGGCGGGTAATAGTTGGGATATAGGTCCAAGGAACTAGGGGTTAAATGAAAATGAAAAGAAGAATATCGTCACACCAAGGTTTGGTGCGGCGTAGAAATAACGCGGGGAAAACCCGTTACAAAGCAACATGTTCGGCTTTGCCATTTTAGAACAAAATTGTTTTTGCCGTTTTGTTTAAAAGTTTTATGAGAGTAAACCCGCCAAAATGAGTTAGCCCATAAGAAAAAAAAAGTGATCCCGAGGTATGCTTTTTGTGAACCTACAGTAGCCTACATCAAGTACATGTCCCATTATAAAAAAATCCACCGAGTGGCTTACCCAAAAATCGACGAGCTGCAGGCATTTCATAAAAACCACTTTTCTGGTTCCTGCCCTTCCTGGTAGGCTATCTCAAAACGTGTAAATTCGTTGGAATATCGAAATCATTTCGACCAGCAGCTCAAAGCTTTCCTTATTCATGCTTATACCTGTGGGGACCACGTGGTCTCACATACCTAGTCCTGCCATAAGTTCTGTCCCTGCGGCATTTTGGCCACGCTGACTGTATCTCAAGGGTTGATGGTTGTCAACCCTGGCATTGTTTACATTGTTCTTTCTGCTAGTGGAATAACACCAGTTGCGGTTAAAACTTCGCCCTGTTGAGATGGAATGGGGTACTGATGAAAACCGTATTACCGTGATATGCCTCCACAAGTATGGTATGTCTCCTAATGACATTTTTAAAACTTTGAAGCCTTTAAAAATAACTAAAAAATTTGTGTACCGTGCAATTAATCGTTACAACGAGACTTCTAGTTTTGAAGACGGGCCGCGATCTGGGCGTCCGAGGACTGTGAGGACTGCTAAAGCAGTTAAAGTGATGAGGGAGCGAATTCGGAGAAATCCACTCCGAAAGCAGAAAATCATGCCAGGGAACTCGATATGTCCAAGAGGTCGATGTCATGACTTGTCAGGGACGATCTACAGATGAAGGCCTATCGGAGATCCACATGACACCTGCTCACTCCAGCACTACGAGCTATCAGGAGGACCAGAGCGCAGGCGTTACTTACGTGGCACGCAGCTCAAGGTCATGAGTGGATCCTTTTCAACGACGAAAATTTTGTGTGATAGAAGAGATTTACAACCGCCAAAATGACAAGGTTTATGCTCATTCATCTCGGGAAGCCAGGGAAGTTGTTCCCAGCGTGCAACGAGGTCATCACCCGTCTTCAGTTATATGGTGTGTTGGGGGGTGTCGTACCAGGGGGTGACAACAAAAAGGCGTATAACTGGAGCTAAAGTGTACCAGAATGACGTTTTGGAAGGAGTAATGAAGCCCCTCAATACCACTTTGTTGAACGGGCACGATTGGTGCTTCCAGCAAGATTCAGCGCCAGCCTACAAAGCCAAAACCACTCAGGAGTGGCTCAGAACCAAAATCCCGGATTTATTGCTATAGCAGACTGGCCCGCTGGTAGTCCAGACTTGAACCCCCTGGACCATTCATTGTGGTCAGTTTTGGAGGCCGAGGCCTGCTCAAAGCGTCACCCAAATTTGGATAGCCTGAAGCATTCCCTCATCACAGCAGCCCAAGATTTAACTCTGGAAACCGTCCGTGCCGCAATAGATGAGTGGCGAGTGGCCACAAGCCCACAAGCCACAACGTCTTCAGGCTAGTGTTCAAAATGATGGTGGACATTTTGAAATTTAGTATGTTTTATTGCTTAAATATGAATAATTAAATATAAAAAAAATAATCGAACCATATTAAACTTTTTGATGCCTTGCACCATGTCATAACCTTAGGGACAGAACTTATGGCAGGACTAAGTATAATAACCAGTCTGCTTCCAGCTTCACCTTTTTTTCCCGGTAGATGGCGCTGTTCACATTCACACAATTCTATATTCCTAAATCTTCTTTTTACATATTTATTTCCCTTATTCAATAATATCATGAAGCTACCCTCTGATTTGTATTGAAGTAGTTATCTCATCAGCTCCTTTGGCTGGGGACACAGAGGGTAGCTTAAAGATATTATATTGAATAAAGGAAATAAACATGTAAATAGAAGATTTAGGAATATTGAATTGTGTTAATGTGAACAGCGCCATCTACCGAGAAAAGGGTGAAGCTGGAAGCAGACTGGTAATTATATATTTATGTGGGACCACGTGGTCCCCACATACCTATAAATTTAATTATTAGATGTAATTATTGTAATTGGTTGTGTGCACAGGTGGGAGCTAATGGCTACTCGTTCATCGTCGACAACAACGGGCATCTGCTGTATCACCCGGACCTCCGCCCCCTGGTAACCACACTTTTATACCATTAGGCTATTGCACGTATATACGCACCTTTTCACAATAAAATTAATTGCACTGGCCCACCCATTTTACACTTTTCTTAATTCGCACCTGCTAATGCTTAGGTCCGAATGCTATGTGCTTGAATTCTCCATAAGAGAAGGGGAGGTTACTTCGCTCTGCTTTGTAGTTGTGGGTATAAAAGAGAATAGAAACAATTATACAATAAATATCGTACGTTGTATTACTTTGAAATTGATACTGGCCAATGGCGTCGGCAGCTTTCTTCCTACAGTGGGACAGGCTCGGTGGGGCAAAGCCCCCCCCCCTTGAAAATATCACTTATAGGTATGATATGTAGATATTATAGTTAATAGTGCTCGCGCATTCTGGTATAACGTTACCTACGTTACGAAATTAAGATTTTACGGATTTTGACGGCCAAAAAAAAAATTAGGTGTTGGAAATGAATGGCGTATCCATAAAACTGCAAACAGGGGACCTCCCCGGGGAGAAACAGGATAGCAGTAATGTTTAGATTAATGCAACTATCAACAGGGAGGCGGGGTCTCCCCCGGGTCCAATTTTTATTTCTGTAACATGTTTCCTATAGGCTATATAGAAGAATAAGACATTAAAGGCATTTTTTTTTGTCTTGGTTTTTTCCGCCTGACACCGGCATGTTACTCTTTTTCTAGTGCGGGGAAGCTCCCCCTGTGGACTCCCTTGGGTTTACTCGTTATTAGACAGCACCAAGTTGCAGCAGGCGGTATCATACTTTGAATACCTATAAGTGACGCAAGTTATGATTTAAGTTAGGGCTATAATTTAACTTTTTTCCTGTGGAATGTAGTGACCGAAATTAGAGGATATGGAAAAAACTGGGCTTGGCGGGATTCGAACCCACGATCTACGCCTAACCGGGGCGTCGTCTTAACCGCTGGACCACAAGCCCCGACAAGTCCAGTAAATGCCAAATCCTCTACTTATGCTCTAATTGACATGATTCGTGTTGCCCCGGTTAGGCGTAGATCGTGGGTTCGAATCCCGCCAAGCCCAGTTTTTTCCATATCCTCTAATTTCGGTTATAACGAGGAGGTTACCTCTTCAACCAAAGTTAATTTAATGTCAGTGTTATATGTACCATATAATACTACAATGTAATGGAATGTAGTGCACCAGTTGACACTTGTTTGGTATACTGCACACACACACACACCTGATTTGCTTCTTGTTTTTTGCAGTACCGCAAGGGAGAGGTGAGTACCCCTATGTATGCATGTATGCATCATGTTGATTGGCTTGCACTTTGATTGTGTCCAGCCATCATATTTTATTTGTTCCCACTACGCCCGGGGCGAGGGGGGGGGGGGGCTTATCATTTTGATGATGCTGATCGAGTGATATGGCTCACAAACTAGTAAATTGCTATCTCGACTGCAGTATTAAAATAAGTGAATGGTAGCCGGCGAAATTAACATAACAGCTGATCAGAGGAGAGAGTTGACGGCGTGAAGTTATTAAAAAAGGGTGTGGCGCTTAGTTTCAGGAGACCCTGCGACCGCAGTACAGCAGCGTCGATCTGACTGAGGTGGAGCTCGTAGACCCCGAACACGGCTTCCCCATGGAGAACAACACCATCCTGCTTGACGTAAGTTACACATCCCCAACTCTTAATGGGCAAAGTCCGAGTTGCCCCCTATCCGGGGTGGTATGCTGATTCCTGACCACTATTATATACCAAATCCGTCTTCATATTATATATAACGTATTTGATTGAATTGTGAGAAAAGAAACCAGTACCTACGAGTCAACTGGTATATATGCATCCCTATTTATGAATTATTGTACATACATAATAGATAATGTAGTTATTGCTTTCCAATTTGTACGTAGTATCCATAAGGAAAGCTTTGTGATGGTCCAAATTTTCGATTCCGAGATTTCAACGGATATACACGTTTTGAGGTCCCAGGAACCCAAAAAAGTCTGTCGCTCTGTCGCTCTGTCTGTTGGTCTGTGCGTCGATTTCCGGGCAAACTACTCGGTCAATTTTTATGAAATTCGGCATGTAGGTTCATAAAAATCATACCTCGGGAGTCAGGACAATGTTTTTATTTTGGGCTATCTCAATTTGGGGGGGGGGGGTTTATTTTCAAAAAACTCCAAAAAAACGTCCAAAAAAATTATTTATCAAAAACGGCTCCAACGATTTCTTTTAAATTCACATATATTGTATTCGTTATTAATGTTGACAAAATGCGTGGGGTCACTTACCCCTTGATAGTTTGCTTCTGGGGGTAAACAAATAAAAATAACTAACTTTTAATGAAAAATGACTAAAAAATAAATTTTCTGTGAAACCTTTCCATCGATGATTTCTACCTTCAGGAATGTTTTAGGTGTTAAGTTGAGTAACGAAACCGGACAGATTGCTTTCCCAAAAACTATTGGGTTTTGTGCAAAAAAAAATGTTTTCGAAAAAATGAAAACAAATTGACGGTCAAATGCATTGCGTGCCCTGCCATTATTGCTGTGTGGTAATTTGTTGGTCTGACTAATCTATAAATTACCTCACCTCCAGTGACGGCAGGTGGACAACCCCCCCCCCCCCCCCCCACCCCTCCCCGACCCGAGATGCCCGAAACCTTTCTATCGATTATTTCTACCTTCAGGCATGTTTTAGGTGTTAAATTAATTAACGAAACCGGACAGGTTTCTTTCCCAAAAAACCATTTGGTTTTGAGCAAAAATTTTGTTTTTTGAAAAAATGATAGAAAATTTACGCTTAAATGCATTGCGTGCCCTGCCATTATTGCTGTGTGGTATTGTGTTGGTCTGACCTATCTAGAATTTAACTCATCTCCAGTGACATCAGGTGCTACAACCCCCCCCCCCCCCCCCCCCGAAATATCGGAAATGTAACTATAGGAAAATTATTTACCATGAAATTACTCATTTTATCCAGCTACTACTTGATAAATTGGAAAGAATGTTCGAGTAAACTCGGACCGGTTCTTTTGAATTTGGCTGGAAACTGTTAGTGAGAGAGCGAGCGCTGGGGGCCGGGGTTGTCGGTGCTTCGGTTGGGAATTCGGTCGGTTGGGAATTCGGTCGGTTGGAGAAGACAGCATTTTTGTTGGAGAATGCATTATTCCGTATAATAATTGAAATCCCCCAAATTAAGTTAGCCCAAAATAAAAAAATTTTTCCCGAGGTATGATTTTGGTGAACCTGCTTGCCGAATTTCATCAAAATCTACTTAGTAGTTTGCCCGGAAATCGACGCACAGACAGACAGAACGACAGACAGACAGACATTTCGTAAAAACCACTTTTTTGGGTTCCTGGAACCTTAAAACGTGTAAATCCGTTTAAATCTCGGAATCGAAAATTTCGACCGTCATAAAGCTTTCCTTATAGGCCTACTACGTATAAATTGGAAAGCAAAAATGTCAAAAAAAAAAATTTGCCCGCTCACAATTTTTATCTACAGGGTGTGGCTGCGTAACGGAGTGTTAGTGGTCTCGTTCGAGAGGCGGGGACTCTAAAGTTCTGTCTTACTAAGTTTTGAAGATCAAAACGTTAAGATCCCGTCTTCCAATCTCGATACATTGAGTATTAGTGGAGCGCCGTAAGTCAAAAAAAATGGAAAAGCCTCGGAATTCAGGGACAGTCAATGAATATTTATAAAAACTTCGAAAATGTGTTTTTAATAGTATATAGAAGAACCGGTCCGAGTTTACTCGAACATGCTTTTTAATAGTATATAGAAGAACCGGTCCGAGTTTACTCGAACATGCTTTCCAATTTATCAAAATTAGTAGATAGAGAAAATGAGTAATTTCATGGTAAATAATTTTCCTATGGTTAAATTTCCGATATCCCGGGGAGGGGGGGGGGGTTGTCCACCTGACGTCACTGGAGGTGAGGTAAATTCTAGATAGGTCAGACCAACACATTAACACACAGCAATACTGGCAGGGCACGCAATGCGTTTGAGCGTGAATTTACTATCATTTTTTCAAGAAACCATTTTTTTGTAGAAAACCAAATACTTTCCTGGGAAAGCAACCTGTCCGATTTCGTTACTCAATTTAACACCTAAAACATACCTGAAGGTAGAAATCATCGATAGAAAGTTTTCACAGAAAAATTATTTTTTAGTCATTTTTCATTAAAAATTAGTTATTTTTATTTTTTTACCCCCAGAAGCAAACTATCAAGGGGCAAGCGACCCCCGCATTTTATCAACATTAACAACAGCTACAATATATGTGAATTTAAAAGAAATCATTGGAGCCGTTTTTGGGAGATAATTTTTTTAGACGTTTTTTTGGAGTTTCTTGAAAATAAAAGCCCCCCAAATTGTGTTAGCCCAAAATAAAAAAAATTATCCCGAGGTATGATTTTTGTGAACCTACTTGCAGAATTTCATCAAAATCGACTTAGTAGTTTGCCCGGAAATCGACGCACAGACAGACAGAACGACAGACAGACAGACAGACATCTCGTAAAAACCACTTTTTTGGGTTCCTGGGACCTTAAAACGTGTAAATCCGTTGAAATCTCGGATTCGAAAATTTTGACCGTCACAAAGCTTTCCTTATAGGCCTACTACGTATAAATTGGAAAGCTAAAAGGGCAAAAAAAATTTTGCCCGCTCACAATTTTTATCTACAGGTAACGTAGGCAGCGTAATGGAGCGTTAGTGGTCTAGTTCGAGAGGCGGGACTATAAAGTTCTGTCTTACTAAGTTTTGAAGATCAAAACGTTAAGACCCCGTCTCCCAATCTCGATACAATGAGTGTTAGTGGAGCGCCGTGAGTAAAAAAAAAAAAAAAAATGGTAATGCCTCGGAATTCAGTCAATGCATTTTTATAAAAACTTCAAAAATGTGTTTTTAATAGTATATAGAAAAATGTTAAAAAAAAGATTTTGCCCCTTCACAATTTTAAACTACAGGGTTAACATTTTTTTAGGGAGATTCATCTACCCATTGAGATGGCGACCAATGTTCGACTTTCAGAAAATTTCTTCACAACTTTTCATTTCATGACCCCCTGAGCCTAAAACCACCCTCCGTTCAAAATGTTATAAAATGTTTTTAACTTTTTTTCTATATACCACTAGCAACACATTTTTAAAAATTTTATAAATATTCATGGACTGTCCCTGGATTCCGAGGTTTTTGTCTAATTGCAATAATTTCCATGAACATAAATTCACACTTTTCGTTATACTGCCCGTTTGACAATTCGTGGACTTTGGTTTTAATGCTATCGTGCACGTATATCCCAACGCCACCTCCACCCTTCCCAATGCGATCATTCCGAAAGAAGGAGTAGTCGGGGAGAGCGACCAGGCTAGAGTCCAAAGAGGGCTTCAACCATGTTTCACTGACCGCTATATGAAATTTACAGGAGAGAAAGGAGGCGTGTATAGGTAATCGACATGAGCTAAGAGCATTGGCGGAAAATCTCAAAAAGTCTGGGGGGTCTAAGCCCCTAATAATTTTTTTTAATAAAACAGTAAATCTGTAAATCTTCCAGAAGTCTCGCCCTTCACCCCTGCTTCTCATTAAAACAAAAAACAAAAAGATTTTCGGAGGGGGGGGGGCATTCCGGGGAACGTGGGTGTAGCCTACCAAGCCAAATTAATTTTTAGCGACTGTGCAATTGGTGTATTTGTTAGCGAAACAAGGCCCATTAATTTACAGTGCCTTACTTGAATAACCCATGCGCCTGCAGCCTGATGGAGGCGATTGTAATACCGGGGTTAAATAAATACCCTTGGATTATAACTGTAAACAAACAAATTTTGAATAGCACTTTCCATTATAAAATTATCCTGTCTACATTTTTATTACCAGGGGATTAAATATATACCGGTATTATAATCGCCTCGATCAGGCTGCTGATGCAGAGAGATACCAATGGGGCGTCCGGGGGTGTCCCCGAGGAGTAACATTTAGATTTCACTGGCGATGAAAATAGCTGGACAAGGGGGCCCGGAGGTCTTTCCCGGGTAAAATTTTTTTGAAAAATATCTATGAAATATTGGGGTTTTACGCGTTTTTATAGAGCAGTAACAGTTAGATATTAAAGGCGAAGAATATACTCTAAACAATGGGGGCCCGGAGAATTTCATCGAGATAATTGGCTAGATTTTACAGACGAAGATTTTCTTAAGACATGAGTTATCATTATTTTTTCATAAATACATCCAACATAGCGACTTCCTATAAAATTACTGGGACTTTATTCGCTTAATGGATGGGACAATACATATAAATTTTATAGTTACTTAGGATGCTAGAGGGGCAGGGACAGACCGGAGGGGCTTGGGGGGCTAGGCCAGACCTGGGAGGCTGGGGGGGGGGCTAGGCCAGAGCTGGGGGGGAGCTAGGCCAGAGTTGGGGGGGGGGGCTTGGATAGAGCTGGGGGGGGCTACGCCCCCCAGGACCCCCCATTTTCCGCCCATGGCTAAGAGGATTGTGAATTAATGTTAGCAATATGAAGTGCAGTAGGGTGAAGTTGATGAACTGATTGTAATGAGTGCTCTATCGAGGATCCAGTATCAATATTAACAGTATTCTCTGGTGAATCAGTGTCTAGCGTTTAGTGACTGAAACTCCGGCAATGACTCAGAGCACTTAATGTCCATTGCCGGTGTTTCACCTATTATAAAACTTCTTTTATTATTATGTTGCTGATTTGTTTGTTTACTATACCACACAAGGAGTTGTCTTGCGCTCATAATACTGGCCTTCCTTAGACGCTTGTTCCACCTATACGTCAATAGTCAATAGTAAATGTGGTATTGGTGTGGTAGCAGACACTAAAGACAGTCTAAAATGTCTGCTACCACGTCAATACCACATTTACTATTGACTATTGACGTAAGTGGAGTAAGCGCCTTATTAATGAGCTAACTGCATCATCATTGCTTCCAGTTATTAGGAACTGAAACGATTTTGTGTGTCTTGAAATAGCTTCTATGGCGTGAAGAATGCTGTGGTAAATCTCCAGCGGCAATGGATTCATTCTGCACAAAACAACGTGTTCAGATGTTTTCCCTTGACTCTGCTGGACTGTGCAGATTTGGATGGGTCCACTTACGCTCTAGTGCTTTTGAAATTTTGCGTTTCTCAGCTTGAGTAAATGTTAAAATAAGTGAACGAAGTTTTAACTGGTATTATTCACCATTAGATAACGTTAGGGCCACTGAATTTACGATTGGATTTCTGCTTGTGATATTCGGGTAGGTTATGGACAAAGCGTATGCTACATCTACAGGGCACCTCCTGGTCTGAGTAAGGAAAACTTCCGGGCTGCACAGCCCAGTGACATTGTAAAAATTTACTTTGAAAGGGCTTCTCTCTATATAAGGAATTTGATTATTATTTCCCAGGGGGACAATTTCCTTTGCGTGAGTAAGATTAGCGACAAAGCCTATAAAACCGGCATGAACAAGCGAAATTTCATCAATAAAAACCCTTTCATACTCTTCCAATCGATAATTGATTATGAATGATGAAATAGTGCGATAGTTCTGGAGAAGCTGTAGATTTTTGTTGTTTGGAAACCGCTTTACTGCTGCTATTCTTATATCTTTTACAGCCTCTCTAGTGTGGGTCAATATTAGATCCCGATTCCCGCTCCGGGCAGTGCTGCTGAATGATGTAATGCAGGGCAGCCCTCAACGATAGTCAGCTTAGGCATAGGACGCGCGTTTCCGTCAGCTCAGCATTCAGCATTAGCTCTGTCTTGTCTGTTACCAAGATATATTTTTCTGCAGTATTAAATTTTTGGGAGAGGGGGCAAAAAGAAACATAACCATCATTTAGAGCGTACCCCATCCTATACATAACATACATAACATTTAACCAAAATAAGAGGATATGGAAAAACCTGGGCTTGGCGGGATTCGAACCCACGATCTACGCCTAACCGGGGCGTCGTCTTCACCGCTGGTCCACAAGCCCCAAAAAGTCCAGTAAATGCCAAATCCTCTACTTATGCTCTAATTGACATGATTCGTGTTGCTAGAGGGGTTAGCACAACTACACAACTATCTAACCGAACAGGTCTGTGAGCTGACTTAATTGCATAAAGGCAATGCTTTATTCATTACATTGTAGTATTATATGGTATATATAAAACTGACATTAAATTAACTTTGGTTGAAGAGGTCACCTCCTCGTTGTAACCGAAATAAGAGGATAAGAGGATAACGAGGAGGTGACCTCTTCAACCAAAGTTAATTTAATGTCAGTGTTATATATACCATATAATACTACAATGTATTGAATAAAGCATTGCCTTTATGCAATTAAGTCAGCTCACAGACCTGTTCGGTTAGATAGTTGTGTAGTTGTGCTAACCTGTCTAGCAACACGAATCATGTCAATTAGAGCATAAGTAGAGGATTTGGCATTTACTGGACTTGTCGGGGCTTGTGGACCAGCGGTGAAGACGACGCCCCGGTTAGGCGTAGATCGTGGGTTCGAATCCCGCCAAGCCCAGGTTTTTCCATATCCTCTTATTTCGGTTATAACGAGGAGGTTACCTCTTCAACCAAAGTTAATTTAATGTCAGTGTTATATATACCATATAATACTACAATGTAATACATAACATTTGTTTTGATCAGAAACGAGGAGCTCTCATTATTGTATAAGTTTGTGTAAGTTGACCTAATTAGGCTAATTGCAGCACCTGATCTGCGACTACTTGGTGAAAGTGCTGACTCAAGGATAGCCTGATATTTCACAGCGTTCATTAGATCGGCATTTAGCAATATATTTCTAAGTTCTATCATGCCATTAATATAGAATTCATGTTGATTTTTATGCAATACGTAACCTGAAGGGTTAGGTTGCACATCGGGGGCATGATTTGGAATCTGCAGAAAATCAATATTTATGTAACCCTGATTGTAAAAAACAAATTTTAAGTTTCATTGCATCAGTACAATATTATGTATATCTAACGCCGGAAAGTCCATGTAGCCATTAATAGTATTTATATCTACACCTAAAACAAGGGGATAGTTATTTACAATTCTGATAAAAGGCTAGAAAAACTTTTATAGCCTACAGTGGAATCCCAGATTTCTAGAATCAGTGTACAACATTTTATGCCAGTTAGGCCTATACAGTGCCTAAGGCCAAACGATTCACCATTTCTGACTAACGGGTATCGCTGAAATTTTTCTTCACTCAATGACGCAATATTAAGACGTTTGCTTATGATGCCTTTTTCTTTACGCGATCATGATAACCGAAACCAATGAGTAAATCGACTTCTTCCCCTAACGTAATACATAAGATTAATTTTATTCTTGGGAGTGAAATTATTAACAAAGAAATGATTAATATTATCTTATATTGCTGAAAGCTCAAAAAGTTGAGAATTTTGACTTGGAGCACATTTGTCATTTTTCCTGCCAGAAAATGTTTTAAAGACAGATTGCAAATATTTACTACCCTTAGAAGTCAAGGCCATAATTGGTATTGTCAATTAATTGTTTCGTGGCTTTTAGATAAGAAGGGCAAGTAACTGAATTAACCTTATGATTAAAGTCTTGGAGGCCATTTCGCTTACAATTTATGCAAATTAGGGAGTGGCCATTCTTGGTAGGGCAGTCTTTGTATACTTGACATATGGTCGCACAATAATCACAAATTGGGCTACTTTGCTGGGAAAAACATTTTTTTCTGAGTGATTAAACTAGTGACATGAGTAGCACCTTGATACAGCGACATGATATTTGACCTTACAGGAGGTCCAATCCGTACACCCGTCCTGCTCCAGTAATTGTATTCCTCACTTCAGGTGAGCACTCCACCACCCAGTGACTTGTGCTCTTACCTTTGGGCCCGGTCTTGTAAAGGGGCACGAAGTCCTTGCCCATGTCCACTGAGATTGATCGGTCCAGATTTTTTTAGAAGAAACTGAGCTTATTTCTGTCCTCTCTAGAGTCGAGGACTAGCAGCACTCCCCCTCCCCGGGCTTCAACCGCTTGATCACAAGAACTTTGTCTCGTGGTTTAAGCTGCTGCAATGACTACCCATTTGATTCATTAGGTTGGCTTGACTTTACACTTGGGAGCTTTACTTTGTCGGCAAAAGATTGGGTTTTTGCTGGAACTTTTTTTGTCAGCTCTTTGATATCGCTCGCAACGGTCTCAAGTTTTGCATAAGCAGGGGCTAGCAGCTGGCACATGGTTTGGGCCCGCGTCTCCGTGCATGCGACAAGCACTGACACCTTACTAAGAAGGTCACAAAGCTGATCATAATCAGAACTCAATATTTTTCTTTTTTCAAACTCACCAGATGCCCAGTTTTTTGCGATTGTCTGCAGATCTTTCAATTTCCTTATGTCTAGATTAAAGTCATGCAACACCAAACTCACAGGGCTCGTGATGGTACCCGCCATGGTCCAACAGCTTGTTGCCGCTATATTTCCTGAAATTCAGGAATTAATCATTTTAGTAGTTGAAAGGATGGCAAGTCCATTCACAATGCACATACACCGATATTAATGTGATGACCTCAATTTACACTATAAACTACGTACGTATACGTAAATATAAACAAAATATACGTCTACACTCTACGACAGCTACGACTCGACTCCAATTTAGTTATTTTTATTTTTTAACCCCAGAAGCAAACTATCAAGGGGAAAGCGACCCCCCGCATTTTATTAACATTAATAACAACTACAATATATGGCAATTTATCAAAGGAATCGTTTGATAAATAATATTTTTAGGACTTCATTTGGAGTTTTTTGAGAATAACCTCCCACCCCCCAAATTGAGTTTGCCCAAAATAAAAATATTGTCTCGGGGCATGATTTTTGTGAACCTACATGTTAAATTTAATCAAAATCGACCGAGTAGATTGCCCAGAAATCTATGAAATGTTTCTATGAAAAAATGGTAGAAAATTCACGCTCAAATGCGTTGCGTGCCCTGCCATTACAACAGTTTTTTTTTTCTGCAGCCTGTGCACCTGTGCCTTTACTTGCCTCCTTTCATCACTGCCATGTTCGCTGCATGTGTGAATCAGGGTAGCATCCAGGTAGTGAGGGGTTAACTGAGGGTTCAGCCTTATACAAGAGTAGGAAAATATTACACGACTATCCTGAAGAAATACTGAAAAGTGCTGGTCCCAGGATAGCTCGGGAAGAAGAGAGAAAAAAAAGAAGCATAAAACTAATAATTAAACATTAAAAAATCCTGAAGACTATGGCCTTGTACTCAGTAGTCAGCAGGAACGTTTATTTTTCGCATTTTTTTCAACAAAATGATGATGTATGCCTGTTATACTGGAGTTATAAAGGAAAGATGAGAACATGAAATACGTACTGTACAGTAGGAAAAATCCCTTTCGACTCTAGCCGATTCCAGACCCCCTCTTTTCCTCTAAGCTACCAACGCTATGTATGTAATAAAAAATACTTCATTCATTTTCCGATCACAACATCAAAAACACAAAACACTCTTGTGTTCCAAATTTCGAACCACGATGACAACAGCTATGAACTTTTATTTCAAGTATCAACATTATTTTCACTTTGACTGGACGCCATCTTAAAATGGTTGATTTTTCGTAAAAAGTGTTCATTACCATTATCATCGATAATAATAAGGAATTTCAGTCAGATTTTAATTCATGCCTCTGCGACCAATATTAACTGAGATATGAATTATATAAGGTTTTGATCGACTGCCATCTTGTAACCAAATCGCGGATCGCGCTGGTTGATGAACTCGATCAAGACATTAATTTTGTACCAAGATTCATCAACATCGGATAATATTTACGCAAGTTAGAGTGTTTCCTAAAATCTAAGTACATACATTCAAGTACATACACTAGTATATATATATATAGTACATACACATATATATATATATAACATTTTGAACGGGGGTTGTGTTAGACTCAGGTGACTATGAAATGAAAAGTTGTGAAGAAATTTCCGGAAGTCGAACATTGGTCGCCGTCTCAATAGGTAGATGAATTAATCTAAAAAAAAAATTCTATGCAACATAATATTGTACGGTTACGGTACTAGGCTATATAAATGATTACTTTTGGGATTTCGCCTAAATACATATGCGGTTTTGTTTTAGTTGAGACACGACTTGATTGACCAGAAAGAAGGTGAAACCGAGCTTGGAGTCATCATACATTATGACAACATGGTACGTTTTACGACAACAAATTATAAATTATTGTACCCACAAGTACACGCCTTGACTGTAGCATGCGACCCGCTCGGATTATCTTTCACCATCGAGTAGGCCTACTGGTATAGTACATTAAGAGCTTTGTATTTTAATTTTGCAGAAGAGGGTGATGAGCCGCCGACACCGGTACTTCTACAATGCCATAGACGGAACGCCGTTCTCCTTGGGGCTAGCCGTCCCAGAGGGCTATGGCATGTACGAGGTCCGCGGCACCCTCGAGATCAAGCACAGCCAAGTCAATGGTACGTGCCCGATTGTACCATATCAACATAAACATCTATAGGTGTTGTACAATACAATGGGCTGCATGATAACTATTTCGAGTTGTTAAACTTTTGCCAAAAAATGTTGGAATATTGTGTACTTGCAGCATAGTCTGCTGGTGGTATGTGCGGTACCAGCCTTGGGCCGATCGGTTCCAATTGTAAATGTGGCAAGCAACAGTCAGTTTCAAATTGCTTGCTTTATTTTTATTTTGCACAACTTTACTGTTAATTAACAGATGATTTATTTTTTTTAGTGCTCGAGTATTTCAAAGGCTCCAACTGGCGAATCCATCCTGACTGGTGAGTATACCTATACTCTGCACACCATCAGCAACAGCTACCCGCACTTATATATTTTACACTATCCTCTCAACTTGTTGCTGCATATAGCCATTGAATATATAACACTAGTGTTATAGGCCTACTGTATATTCAATGATATAATTTGAAATTGGAACAGATAGCAGTAGTTGTGTTTATTGCAGGGTTTACTGTGAGTACAACTACGCATCGGAGCACTGGTTCGAGTCGGCAGAGGAGCAGTTGTTGCACTTCCTTGAGCGCACTCACAAACCCGGCTGGAAGTGGATGTCCCTCCGACCGAGGTCCCCTGTCAAGGAAACAGGTACGCACAACAACTCTATACACTGCATCTAACACTATCCAAAACAGTTGAAAATAAATAAAATGGTGATATGTCGCAGGGCACACGATCAAGAAGATGGAGCGGGACTCGTACTTCTGCGACAAAGAGCTGACACAGAGCCTCGTCTACGACGCCATGATCACCGACCACCTGGACCGCCACGTCGCGCCCCCCGCCGACGGGAACAACCAGTAAGTCCCCAATGTCATTGAATATATTATAACACTATAGAATGGTCACGACGGTCAAATATTGCAAACAGGCTTTTCTGGTGAAAAACCTACAAACTAGAAAAAAGGTCGGACGTCCCGCTGGTGTCAGCCCATTGTGCAATTCGTCAGGGTCCAACTCGTCACATCTTTACCAGGGACGGTCTAAATACCCTCACTATGCAATACTCTCAATTTCTTCCTGCCCCTTCAATTGGCTGCCTATTTTAATAATGGCCAGTGGTATATACTGTATATATTTTATTGCTTTCCAATTTATACGTAGTAAAGGAAAGCTTTGTGATGGTCGAAATTTTCGATTCCGAGATTTCAACGGATTTACACGTTTTCAGGTCCCAGCAGGAACCCAAAAAAGTGGTTTTTACGAAATGTCTGTCTGTCTGTCTGTCTGTCTGCCTGTGCATCGATTTCCGGGCAAACTAAGCGGTCGATTTTGATGAAATTTAGCATGTAGGTTTACAAAAGTCGTATTTTTTTTTTATTTTGGGCCAATTCAATTTGGGGGGGTTTTATTCACAAAAAACTCCAAAAAACGTCTAAAAAAATTATTTCTCAAACACGGCTCCAACAAGTTCTTTTAAATTCTCATATATTGTAGTTGTTGTTAATGCTGACAAATTGCGGGGGGTCACTTGCCCCTTGATAGTTTTTCTTCTGGAGGTAAAAAAATAAAAATAACTAAATTTTAATGAGAAATGACTAAAAAATAATTTTCTGCGAAACCTTTCTATCGATGATTTCTACCTTCAGGCATGTTTTAGGTGTTAAATTGAGTAACTAAACCGGATAGGTTGCTCTCCCAAAAAATATTTGATTTTGCACAAAAAATTATTTTTTGAAAAAATGATAGAAAATTCGCGCTCAAATGCCTTGCGTGTCCTGCCATTATAGCTGTGTGGTAATTAATGTGTTGGTCTGACCTATCTAGAATTTATCTCACTTCCAGTGACATCAGGAGGACAACTCCCCCCCCCCCCCCCCAGATATCGGAAATTTAACAACTGGAAAATCATTTACCATGAAATTACTCATATTCCCTATCTACAAATGTTGATAAATTGGAAAGCATGTTCGAGTAAACTCGGACCGGTTCTTTTATTTGACCTAGCATTGTACTTCTGCTCAGCATAGGCTTTCCAACAATAGCTTATTTTAGAATTGCAGGTGATTTAATTACACTTAATGGATCTACTGTAAAATACTAAATCTACCTATTATTATTTTGAAGCCGTATATGAGAGCTTCTTCAAATTCAAATTGGAATAATGCTAAGGCGGCTATTCCACTGGTCAATTATACTTCAAATTTGATTTTGTCATTGACGGAAAATCTTCAATGATACTTTATTTATTTTTACACCACATTCCACTGGTTTTCAACAATTGATCATTTTTGTTTTCATTTTTTTCCAAATTTGTAAGTTTGCCCGCAGTCTTTCTCAAAAAACTAAAAAAGCGGCTCCAACGATTTCTTTTAAATTCATATATATTGTAGTCAATATTAATGTTAAAGATAGTTTGCTTCTGGGGGTAAAAAATATAAAAAAAAATTAAGGAAAAATGACTATAACAAATAATTTTCGATGATTTCTACTTTCAAACATGTCTAAGGTGTTAAATTGAGTAACGAAACCGGACAGGTTGCTTTCCCAAAAAAAATATTTATTCTTGTGCAAAAAATTATTTTTTTAAAAGATGATAGAAAAAAACGGTCACGAGGTATGATTTTTGTGAACCTACATGCTAAATTTCTTTTAAATTAACCGAGTAGTTTGCCCAGAAATCGATGAACAGACAGTGGCAGACAGGCGGACAGAGCGATAGACAGACGTTTTGTAAAAACCACTTTTTTGGGTTCCTGGGACCTCAAAACGTGTAAATCTGTTGAAATCTCCGAATTGAAAATTTCGACCATGACAAAGCTTTCCTTATATAGGTGCTACGTATAAATTGGAGAGCAATAAATAAAGATTTTTGTTGTTGTTTCTATGACTAAACCAACCTAGCGGAGTTAGGGCTATAAAGCCCTCTCTTACACTCAACTAGGAAGGCCCGGTACCGCCTGCTGCACATGCCCTCCGAAGCATGGCATCCACTCATTACATCACCTTTGAATTACCAACAGATTTTTAGCAACTATGAGTTAAACCAAAAAATATATATATACAAATATACAACCAAATAATTATATTGTAAGTAATGACAATTCAAAAAGAACCGGTCCGAGATTACTCGAACATGCTTTCCCATTTATCAGCCACTTAGTAGATAGAGAAAATAAGTAATTTCATGGTAAATAATTTTCTTTTGGGTTAATGTCGCATATCTCGGGGGAGGGGGGGGGTTCACCTGACGTCACTGGAGGTGAGGTAACCTCAATAAATTTTGAAATCTATAAAACTCCATTCTATCTAGTGTACGCTGTAACCATATGGGAAGGGGGGGGGGGGGTCCGGAACCTAAGGACCCCCTCTGGCAATCGCCTAGGATATCACCTATCCCAAAGCACAGAATTAATCGATGGCATTGCATATTCAAGACCGGTCAGACAACACATTACCCCACAGGGATAATGGCAGGGCACGCAATGCATTTGACCGTCAATTTTCAGTCATTTTTTTCAAAAAAACTTTTTTGGGAAAGCAACCTTTCCGGTTTTCTTTACTCTTTTTAACACCTAAAACATGCCTGAAGGTAGAAATCATCGATAGAAAGGTTTAGCAGAATTTTTTTTTTTTTTTTTTAGACATTTTTCATTAAAATTTAGATATTTTTATTTTTTTACCCCCCGAAGCAAACAATCATGGGGCAAGTGACCCCCCACATTTTATTAACATTAATAAGGGCTACAATATATGTGAACTTAAAAGAAATCGTTTTTGAGAAATAATTTTTTTAGACATTTTTTTCGGACTTTTTTTAGAATAAACCCCCCCCAAATTGAGTTAGCCCAAAATAAAAAAAATCGTCCCGAGGTGTGATATTTATACGTAGTCTAAGGAAAGCTTTGTGATGGTTGAAATTTTCGATTCCGAGATTTCAACGGATTTACACGTTTTGAGGTCCCAGGAACCAAAAAAGTGGTTTTTACGAAATGTCTGTCTGTCGCTCTGTCTGTATGTCTGTCTGTCTGTTCGTCTGTCTGTCTGTTCATCGATTTCCGGGCAAACTATTTGGCCGATTTTGAAGAAATTTTGCATGTAGGTTCACACAAATCATACCTCGAGACTATTTTTTTTATTTCGAGCTAACTCAATTTGGGGGTTTCATTCTCAAAAAAACTCCAAAAAATGTCTAAAAAATGATTTCGCCAAAACGGCTCCAACGATTTCTTCTAAATTCACATATCTTGTAGTCGTTATTAATGTTAAAATGCAGGGGGTCGCTTGCCCCTTGATAGTTTGCTTCTGGGGGTAAAAAAATGAAAATAACTCAATTTTCATGAAAAATTATTAAAAAATAATTTTTCTGCGAAACCTTTCTATCGATTATTTCTACCTTCAGGCATGTTTTAGGTGTTAAATTAATTAACGAAACCGGACAGGTTGCTTTCCCAAAAAACCATTTGGTTTTGAGCAAAAATTTTGTTTTTTGAAAAAATGATAGAAAATTTACGCTTAAATGCATTGCGTGCCCTGCCATTATTACTGTGTGGTATTGTGTTGGTCTGACCTATCTAGAATTTAACTCATCTCCAGTGACATTAGGTGCTACAACCCCCCCCCCCCAAATATCAGAAATGTAACTATAGGAAAATTATTTACCATGAAATTATTCATTATCTCTATCTGCTAATTTTGATAAATTGGAGAGCATGTTCGAATAAACTCGGACCGGTTCTTAGAGATGTAAAGAAAAAAACACACACAGTAGTGCACGTATTGGACTTATAATTATCTTGAAACATTTAAGTATAAATGAACGAGGCCCGTGAACTGCTCAGTGCTTTCTAAATGAGTAAATGCTGTACCTGGCCCTGTTCTGAAACAGGGATAAGGAAGTGTACAATGTGACTTGCAAACCCTAGCTGGACCCAGGTATGAAGCTCCGCGGGTGGTGCTTGCGTTGAGCAACAGTTCGCTGCCAAGTATCATCTTAGTTCGCGTTTCTATAGAATGGAATCGTAAATGCAGGGGCCTTTCTATAGTGTTATATATTCAATGCCAATATCTAGCCAACCGTTGGCCATTATATTATACATTTGGTGGTATGGTTACAAATTACCACTACCCCTATCTGTATGAAGTAGGCCTATTATATGCGATGGTCAAACACTGAAATAGTAAAATGACTGTGTTCTTAACCGTCAGTACAATAAGAAATAGCATTATAATTTTGCAAACGGGAAGACAGCGAGGAAATTTGTTTTCGCAAGTGCGGAAAAAGATAGTAAGTACTCTTGAAGTGTAAACTTCTATAGGCGCACCACACACAGACTTTAGCAGGGTAGTAAGTTGAGCTGCCCCCCTGTGGCGCGTCACGTCACGCAGTATGGGCTGTATGGGCGGGCTTAAAACAATTTTTTGGGCAGATGTAGAGGGTTTATCTCAATTTAAATTATACCCATGTCTTCGTCTATTCTTTCTCTTTCAGGCCATGCTATATGTGTTGGCATAGGGCAAAGGGTTCGACTTTAGGGGGAGGAAACGTGAGGAGGTGCGCCAAAAGTTGCCGATTTTAATCGAAAATAGGCCTTTTTCAGCCGCGTTTTTGGAGGTGTTAATATCAATTTGAAAACTTCAAGCTACTTTAGTTCTTTTCCACCTTTTTTACTCTTTCTAGACATGTATTCAGTTTTATTATCCGTCTCTTCGTTCAGGCTCAGGTGAGTTGGTAAGCCATCACTGCTTCGTCGGAAAACAGGTTCAAAGGGTACTTTTGAATTTACATGCATAGAATAAAAAAATTCCACAGCCTGCAATTTCAACCGAAATTAATTTTTAATGTCTCATTAGAAGCAGTATGAATTAAGGTTTCAAACGAGTATAAATACATATTTTCAAAAACACCCCTTCACCCCTTAAACACGAGTGGAACACAAAATTTGGCTTTGGGGGGGGGGGGGGGTCAGGTTTTCAACAAAAATCGGGCTCTATCGACCGCTTTATTATTATCTATTTCAAAAATTCAAACTACTTAAAACTATTATTTGTTTTACATTGTGAGACTATAGTGTGTGTATTTAGCGGTTTGGTAATATTGAAAAATACTACATTTTGAAAAAAAAAAACCGATTGTGTGCTTCAGATCGCACGGCAGAAGTATAAACTTGATTGGCAATCCCAATTAATTTATATGGGTATATAGTAAATAATATTATATATTAGGCTATGTAGTATTATTAGGGATCATGTTCGTAGATTGAGTGAGAAACAAGTCAGAAATTAAAAATAATATTTATTATTAAATTCTATATAGATCAAATTATTTTTTACTAGCCTATGTTTTTTTAAGCATGCATTATTAGGTAATTTTCTCTTTCGTTTTAATTCGTCATCAAGTTTGTTGTTTTGATCCAGCATCGGCGATTTTCCATTCTTAAAAGACAGTAGACAGTAGTCCTCCATATTTCATATTATTATAACTATACATGAAAATGAAATTAATTGTTAAAATAATTATCATTATGTATCAATTATAACTACAGGTTTTAATATAACAAAGACAATTAAGACGTAAGAATTAAATATACTAAAAAATAATTTGATTTACATAGAATTTAAGAAATATTAACTTTATTTTTCATGCAATCTACGATCCCTAATAATACTGCATAAAACATGATATTATTTACTATCTTAATATATATATATTTCGACTGTCCAAACTCCTCTCAAACGACTTGACCGATTATGATGAATATTGTTGTGTGTTCAAGGAGATTCGAAGATGGTTTAGATTAAAACTTTCGTCCACTGGAGAATGTTTTTATAATTTGATTTTGGAATATTTTACATTGGTGCGTGTACATGGCTGCTGGTAATGCCGACATCTAGCGGCAAACTGTGTTACATTTAATTTTCGTTTATCCCGACAGTGGGGTTCATTTGTGGCGTTATTTTGTAGATGGCAGCACCAGTTGCACTGATATCAAAGCGTTGATTTTTCCATAAGCCTCAATACTATTTTAAAATGATTTTTAATTACGTATTATTTTAAAGTGATATTTTTCTATAAATCATGGAGAATATATATATTAAGTTATATGCAGCGAAATGAGGTCCAGGCATAGTAAAAATATTATAAAAAATATTAAAAGAATTAATTAGTTGCTAAGAGCTTAGTTTTTGCATGCAAACGGCGGCCATTTTGAATAATATGGATATCGGCATGGAGCTAATAAAACTATGGAGCCACCATGTCATATTTCGGCCGTGCTGGAGGACTGAAGCCACACCACGCCCCCTCATAAGTGCATTTTGGTGGGAAATTCAAATTTAATAGTTTTATTATATGTTTTCTTTATAGTTTTCTTTGTTGTTTCATATATAATTATATTTATTATTTACATTTATTATATATATTGTTTAAAATTTAAATTAAAAGTACTGAAAGATCTGCATTAAAAAAATTTATTTTTATCTAAAAGTAGGGAAAACTTTGCTTAAAATATTGTTTAAAATGTAAATTAAAAGTACTCCAAGTTCTGCATAAAAATATTGCTGGTTAGCTGGCATGATTTTCCGTTCTAAATAATCTTTAAATAATCAAATAAAAAATAAAATGTTAACATGGTATCAAATGGCAAAAGGCTCAATCTGGTCCTATACTACGGAAATAGCCGATGTCAAGCGGCTTCAACCCGAATGTTTACGATGAGTCTATAGTTTTACTATGTCTATGGATATCGGTTTGTCGTCAGCGAACCTAGTGACCAAAACTGTCCCTACAGAACCTCGTTGGTGCTGCGTGTATGTATGAAAAAGGCACATATACCTGCACACCGCAATGTAGTATATTACGAGCAACCCAGCCAAGTCTTTACCGCTAAAACAAGTAAACACACCTAATATCGATATATTCGACTCTGCATTGACAATCTTCAAAATATTATAATTTGTTTTGTAGGCTACATTTATAAAAACACGTTGGAGGCCCCTAGACTGTACTGTCGTTGAGTTCTGTCCTATCCTGGTGAAACGACAGTTTAAAACATGTTTACATCTGATCGCGTTCAAACAGTTGCTGCAATGTAAAACTATGAGACCGATGATTTAAGGTCGCGCCGCGTTGTACAAGGTAGTTTTACCCGACTAACTATACTTAGCTTATGCAATAGTCATAAGCAGAACTTACTTACTTATTTATACTACTACGAGTAGTATAGAAATTATTTCTATTTTTAAACTGGGCTAGCCTATACTAATACAATAAATTGCTGATTGCGTAGGTACATTTAAAGAACATAAGCTATTGAAAAATAGAAACCACAGGAAAATGTTGTCATGTAGTGTCATTGGCGTAAATTCCCCAAATTTTAAGACCCCAAGACTTTGATTCATTCCCTTCTGAAGTCTGCGTCTGCCTAGTAAATTATATGACTCTTTTATCATTTAAATACATTTTTTAATGTGTATGAAATACATTATGTGTAGGCTACACTAAACTATTCAAGTTCAGTAAAACAAAAAAATTAAAAAGAAGTTTTTGTTTTCGAAATTAAAAAAATTAAAAATTAAATGTTTTTACTCTCCTGAAAGTATTGTAGGCTATATACCGGATTTAGACATTTTTCTCGGAGGAAAATTGGAACCTATGCATTCAACTCCCAAGACTGCATATAAGTATAGTCCACGCAAAATGAGAAAAGTATGGATATGGAATGTTTTGATCCTGTGCAGCACTTTAAAAATATTCTTTGCACAATTTTTTGTTATGCCTTGCATCCAATGCAGTAAGGTAACACAAAATGGTGCAAGAAATATTTTTATAGTGTTGCACAGGATCAAAACATTCCATGTCCATACTTTTCTCATTTTGCGTGGACTATACCAAGTTGTACCTGTATCTAAGTTTAAAAGGTAATTTTTTTTGTTGAAAATTTGAGTTTTATTCAATTCTTTTCTACTATTATATGAATTTACTCAGTTAGGGGGGTCATGACCCCCCTGACCCCCCCCCCCCTCCCCACTGAGGCCCCGGGGGTCTCCACCGCCGGAAAAAATGTCATAAATAGGCCCAAATTAGTGAGGTTTCTTGCATTTTGCAAGCAGGAAGTACTGTTGAGATTTTACCGACGAATAGACCAACCATTGAGGGGGGGCGGGGGGTCTCCCCCGGAGAAAACGTTTCAAAAATAAGTCTGAAGTTTTGGAGTTTCAAGCATTTTGAGTAATATATTTTTTATGACAGTACTTGGGCAATATGTTTATTCTTTCCCGTCTTTCATGTTAAATAAGCATACCAAGAATTAATTTCCCTTTAGTTATTGTGGATACTATGCCTCCATTTCATCTTTGTCAGCAGAAATTCTGGGGAGGACCCCCCTATTTACGCCAATGTGTAGCGTGAATAGAACATTACACTACATCGTCATTTTATTGCCCTCTGCTAAATTAAAAAGTCAGGGAATAATGTACCGTAAGACAATAATGCATGTTGTTTACGCACAATTTTAAATTTTTCGCACTAACCACGATATTTCTGTCGAAAATAGCCCGATCGCCACACTTATGGCGCTACTGCACAGGTAAGACTTCCCTGTAGCCTGCAACCTACAGTACACCACACCCCTCGTAGGTATCAATATTATGTTTCACAATACTGTACCTGTAGGCTAAGACATGGTTTGTCGTATGCTGATTTTTGTCTGGTCGGAAATGATAGGCTTACCCGCAGTGACAGTAAACAGTAACATCGCCAGTGATAAAGGCTAAAAGTGTAAGGCTACAACATTTATTGTATATAAGAGCTAGTGCACCGAAGGCTAAAGGTGTAGGCTATGGCTAGAACGTTTATTGTATAAGAGTGCACCGAAGGCTAAAGGTGTAAGGCTACAACGTTTATTGTATAAGAGTGCACCGAAGGCTAAAGGTGTAAGGCTACAGTGTTTATTGTATAAGAGCTAGTGCACCGAAGGCTAAAGGTGTAGGCTATGGCTAGAACGTTTATTTTATAAGAGTGCACCGAAGGCTAAAGGTGTAAGGCTACAACGTTTATTGTATAAGAGTGCACCGAAGGCTAAAGGTGTAAGGCTACAACATTTATTGTGTAAGAGTGGACCGAAGAAAGTCCCAAAATTCGCCCAATATGACAATAAAGACAAGACAAAAACAAAGGCAAGACTCTCTTTTTTTGTTTTATACAATTGGTGTAGCACAGATGATAATACCTGTATGTCTAAGAATGCGCCTTTCTCTGTAATGTTTTAGAATTTTCAGCATATTTGATATTGTATATACTCCGTGCGCATTGTAAGCTATACATAACCCTGCTAAGTTACATTACACCATAGGGTAGGCCGATGAATATATACAGTAATACATTTACTCAACTCATGTCATTTTGTGCGTCACAACTTTGCAATAGCGCCAAATTTCTAATCTAGTTTCTTAATTGTAACCCTTGTTGAATTACTTAATAAAGCCAAAAAAGGGGGGCTTATCGTGGCTAAGCGATGTATGTTAGCCCACTGCGTCTAAATTTAGTAACAAATTACCCCATCAAGTAATTTAATTTGAAGAAAAAAAAACTGGCACTTTGCAAATACCATTTATTTACACTGGACACTATATTATTGGCGTAATTATGTTGTAGCAATTGTGTGTGCTTTTTTTGCAAGCAGACAAGGATACCAGATGTTCGGAGTGCAGAGGTCGTTTGTGGCGACCAGGAGCGGGCTGGTCAGGTGGCACGACCACGGCACCGACCCCAGCCCCATGTGAGTACCTACCACAAAAACAAAGCCATCAGTACAGTAACTTACATTATTTTTTAAGTACGAGTTGTTAGGCATGAGTGCATTGTTATATACCGTATACCGCTTACCACTGCACTCGGCACTCACTGTCTGTTGACCTGAACATCTCTGTTAAATCTGGTAAATTTTGCATTACAACAAATCATATTAGTTAATTTCTTCTTATATTTTACCCCTGGTCCCACTTAAAATTGCCTCTGATATTGATATAGTGTAGGTAGGCCACCAGGTCGTCTATAATGATATAAAGATTGATAGTAAAATACATAGGTAATTGAAACCTGGAAAATTGACACATGAAAATCAGACAGTAATTATTTTATATTTTATTGCTTTCCAATTTATACGTAGTATAAGGAAAGCTTAGTGATGGTCCAAAATTTTCGATTGCGAGATTTCAACGGATTTACACGTTTTGAGGTCCCAACCCAAAAACCCAAAAAAGTGGTTTTTACGAAATGTCTGTCTGTCGCTCTGTCGCTCTGTCTGTGTGTTCGTCGATTTCCGGGCAAACTACTCAGTCGATTGTGACGAAATTCGACATGTAGGTTCACAAAAATCATACCTCAGGTACATTTTTTTTTTGGGCTAACTCAATTTGGGGGGGTTTTATTTTCAAAAAAACTCATAAGAAACGTCTAAAAAAATTATTTCTCGAAAGCGGCTCCAATGATTTCTTTTAAATTCACATATATTGTAGTCGTTATTAATGTTGACAAAATGCGGGGGGTCGCTTGCCCCTTGATAGTTTGCTTTTGGGGGTAAAAAAAAAAAAAAAAATTAATGAAAAATGACTAAAAAATAATTTTTCTGTGAAACCTTTCCATCGACGATTTCTACCTTCAGGCATGTTTTATGTGTTAAATTGAGTAACGAAACCGGACAGATTGCTTTTCCAAAAAACTATTTGGTTTTGGACAAAAAAAATGTTTTTGAAAAAATGATTGAAAATTCACGTTCAAATGCATTGCGTGCCCTGCCATTATTGCTGTGTGGTAATGTGTTGGTCTGACCTATCGAGAATTTATCTCACCTCCAGTGACGTCAGGTGGGCAACCCCCCCCCCCTCCCCCCCCCCGAGATATCGGAAATTTAACGAAATTTTACTATAGGAAAAATATTTACCATTAAATTACTCATTTTCTGTAACTACTACTTGATAAATTGGAAAGCATGTTCGAGTAAACTTGGACCGGTTCTTTACTATATTAGCCCAGGGTAGATCCCCTAAAAAATGGTGGAAAAAAACATTAAATTATAGTATAATGAAACCCATTGGAAATGGAAGAGAATATGGCAGACATTATAGGAAAAATAAATTACGGGCGGTCTGAGTTCGGGAGGCAAGTAGGGGTGGTTTTTAAGGGTGAAATACTGTACATCTTTAATTTCCGACAAAACTACCAGTTCTATGGAAAAACGTCCAATAGCCAAAAGGTAGATAGTAAGAAGATGTACAACTTTAGTGATTACACTTTTTTCACATAACCTCAAATTTTATTAGAAAAATGCCAAAAACCAGGGTTTTGGTTTTTTGTAACTTTCACAAAAAAAAAATTTTTACGTGAAAATTGGGGAAAACATACTTGTGTATCTTCTAAATATACTGTAATTTTTTTGATTTAAAATATTAATTTTTTCCAACTGATTTTGACTATATGGAAAAAGCACCCTAATTTTCAATCGAAAAATTTTACGTCAAAATGTCGATTATTTTTTTTTTTTGTTTTTTGTTTGTTGAAATCTATTCTTTCGGATGGTATAAAGAACAATATACACTACTGTGCAAAATTCTCTTAAAAAATGCAAAAAACCAAATCGAAAAATGATGTCTTTAATATTTAAAATATAGTCCGGTCAATTTAGTCATCCAAAATTACAATAACTCGCATGTAATATTGTACTAAAATATCATTCGCTTTTATTTTTTTCGGTTATGTATCGTTAAACATTCTATTTAAGAACGACAATATTACTATTTTTATTTTAGAGCAGATTGACACAGATATAAATATAGGCTAGAGGGCTTAGATAAACTAAATTTTGCACGGTAGTGTATATTGCTCTTTATACTATCAGAAAGAAGAGATTTCAACAAACAAAAACCATTACCTTTTTTTTTTTTTTTTTTTTTTTTAATTGACATTTTGACGTGAGATTTTTCGATTGAAAATTAGGATGCTTTTTCCATACATAGTCAAAATTAGTTAGAAAAAAAATAATATTTTAAATTAAAAAAATACAGTGTATTAAGAATATGAAAAAGTAAGTTTTTCCCAATTTTCAAGTAAAGGAAATCTATTTTTGTGAAAGTTACAAATAAAAAACCAAAACCCTGGTTTTTGGCATTTTTCTCATAAAATTTGAGGTTATGTGAAAAAAGTGTAATCACTAAAGTTGCACATCTTCTTATTATCTATGTTATGTAACGTTAAACATACTATTTAAGAACGAAAATATTACTATTTTTATTTTTGAGCTGATTGACACATATAGGTATAAATTTATAAAATATATAGGGCCTAGATAAACTAAATTGACCGGACTATATTTTAAATATTAAAGACATCATTTTTCGATTTCGTTTTTTGCATTTTTTAAGAAAAGTTTGCACAGTAGTGTATATAGTTTTTTTTTACCATCGGAAAGTAGAGATTTCAACGAACAAAAAGTCCACTTAATTTTTAAAAAAATTGACATTTTGATGTGAGATTTTTCGATTGAAAAGGGTGCTTTTTCCATATAGTCAGTATAGTTGGAAAAAATTAATATTTTAAAAGAAACAGAATACAGTGTACTTAAAACATAAAAAAGTAAGTTTTCACCAAATTTCACGTAAAATTTTTTAAATTATCTACAATTTTGCTAGTTGACGTTTTTCCATAGGACTTGTAGTTTTGCCGGAAATGAAGATGTACCGTGTTTCACCCTAAAAAAACCCCCTAGGTCTACCTACTTACCGAAATCAGATCACCCGTAATTTATTTTTCCTTTAAAGTCTGTCATATCATCCACCATTTCCAATGGGTTTCATTCTACTATAATTTAATGTTTTTTTAAACAATTTTTCAGGGGATCCAGGCCTACCTACAGGGCTATTAAATATTTAGTCCATTCAAATTTTTATATGGACTGTGGTACTTCAATTTCATAGATTGCATTATGCTTGCCCCATACATAAGCTTTTCTTTATAGGTATCTCTATAGCATTGTATTATGAAATTTTTGATAGAGAAGTTTTAAGTAATTCTTGCATGAAAATTATTTGATACTAAAAATTTTATTGTCTACAGTACCGAAAATTAAAACTCCTTATGATTTCCTGATGATACTTATTGAATAGTCCGGATAATGTTCTCTTGATGCTTGGGGTTACCTGGTTGATAACTTATAGTTTGAAATGTACGCTATTTACAGGCGCTTGCTGGAAGGCGGTGGAGGGGCCGTGGACGCGGTGTGGTATCAACGCGCCGTCCACCAGCACACTATCGAGCCCGAGAGTTTCGTCTTCACGGTGCCGTTCGATGTGGACGCGCACAGCCGGCCGCTGGTCACCGTCACGCATGCCGTCTTCGTCGAGCATAAAGGACACCGCGCGCCCGCCGCCGTTGTTGGTCTCCAGTTCCTGCACTCGTCGCTCGCCTCCCACTTCATCAACATCACATCTGCGGTACGCTACAGCTCCTCTTAAGACGTTTAAGTAGCCCAGCCTATATATTATATTGGTGTCTTATGCCATATGGCACCAGCGCTGAGACTTAATTAGAGCCATGTGTGTATGTTGCAGTGCACGGGGGGAACTGAATGTAGGCGAAACTGTGCGGCCCGCGAGCTCGACTGCTACATCCTCGACAACAATGGCTTCATCATCCTCTCCGAGAGCAACGAGCACACCGGCAAATTCTTCGGGCAGGTCGATGGCACCATCATGGACTCGCTTGTCCAAGACAGGATTTACAAGAAAGTACCCGTCGTGGACCACCAGGTACAGGCGGCGCAGCAACTTTAAATTTGAATTAAGTTTAATGGACATAATACAATATGTACACAGTATTTCTTAGGCTAAGATACGATAAGATAAGATAAGATACTCGTATAATGGCGTCCGCTCGTTGGCGCATGCTCAAATAATGCAATAAGATAATATTATAATAATGAAATCTTTACTGAAAAATAATAATAACACAGGGACAAGGGGATTGGGGCCTAACTATATGCATATCAATGCTGTCAATGATAGCCTAGTTTAACATTAGATTAGATACCTCACATGAGAAACGAAAAGTAAGCGCCCTCTGCATGTAATAATCCAAGGGAAGATAGAAGGGCAGAGCTAGCTCCCGGCAGAAGAAGAATTAATGAACTAAAATGAAGTAAAACTCCCTGTAAATTGTACAGGGTGCCTGCTACGACGACCACTCGGCATACCACGGGGCAGCACACCGCCCCCGCCTCCACTACAGCCCGCTGCGGATGCTGTGGCGCTGGGTGGTCCACGCCACCTTCTGGCTGTGCGCCGAGGCGCAACTGTGGGGCCCCAGCCCCTCGGACGACATCGACTACAGTGACTACGGGGCCGAGAATGTCCCCTACGGGGCATTCAGCGGTCCCGACGGGCCCCTCGAGGAGGTCCGGTTCCCCTCCAACACGAACGCCCCGCCCGCCGCCAGGTACCAGCACAGCCCGCGCAACGCGTCGACTCCACGGCCATGCCGTCAGCTCGTGCAGCTGTACAACTTGCAGCCTGACCGACTCAACAACAGCGGCATTTTCAACCCCCTCAAAGGGAAGCTCACCAACTGCCACTCAAGCGGCTGCGAGAGGTTCGTATCTTCGTTTCTATTGCATCTGTCCGGGTTAACATTAAAAATAATCGGCCCACTGGACATTCCCAGGAATGCCGCTAGAATTTTCTGTTTGCGACTTCCTTTTATATCCCCATTCAAATATCCGTTTAAACTATTTCTATAGGCCTAGTACAATAATATTGAATTTTAACATTTGACTTCAGCTGGTGGCTACATTATTTGAGACAGATAATGCAGTATGTACCTCTAGACCCTAGAATGGACTTTTGAAGGAAATTAAGAAAAATTATTACTCAAGTAAAGGAAACGCGATATTTTTCCGGAAACCGCCCCCCCCCCCGAAACCTTTTTCTGAAACCGTCCCAGCTCCAGACTAGTCTTTCTTGATTCTTATTCAATAATCAATCGTTTCATTTTGTAATACTTTTCCTAATTATTCCCTTTTGTTCTTATTTAGGCCTACTATTATATATTATAATGGAGGTGGAATAAAAACAAATATTTCTAAAAGTAAATTGTTATTTTGCCCAGGCATATGACGTGTCTAGCTAGATCCCAATTCCTACTTAATTTCTACAGCAGAGGCGGTCCCAGACCTCATAAAAGGGGGAGGCACTTTTCAGTAGCGTAACGATAGGTTTTCGAAGGGGGCGGTGTATAATTTGGCGCCCCTCCACCCATTTTCATAAAAGTGTATAAAATGGGAAAAGCCGTTTTTATGGACGTACGCAGCTTTTGAATTAATGACCTTAGTGCCCTTTGCGCATGAGCCAGAGGGTTCGGAGGAAATGAAGGGGGCCTCGGGGGTCTCCCCCGAGTATTCTATCTTTTTTTAAATAGGGTTGAAACATTGGGGTTTTGCGCATCTTCAGAGCAATAAGGGTTCTATATTACAGGGAATTAATAAAATAGTGCACAAGCGGTGCTCGGGAGAAAAATCTGGAAAAATAGGCCAGAAATAGTGGGGTTTTACGCATTTTGAGTGCAGTTAACACGTGTATTTTAGAGGTAAAGAATATAACTTCCTTCCAAAGGGGGGGGGGGGGCAATTGCCCGCAGTGCCGGTCGTTGCGTTCGCCTCTGTCCTACAGACCTATATCTTTGCCTTTAGAATTTAAAATTTATGGTTGTAACTTACCGGACGCCCCCCGACAATTTTCATAATTTTTTTTGTAACTTGCAGCAGTTTTCAACCGACTTTAAGGTAACAATGCAATGTTTAAAAATGATTCCTTATACATCCTCCTTACGCCCCCTGATGAGTCATGAAAAACCTGAATCTGCGCCTGACTTTTTAAATGCACTTTTTTAAAACTTACTTTTTCAACTAGGCTATGGGCGTAGGTTCCAGTATTTCCATGTTTCTTATTAAGATATTCTACGTACATACTGAAATACCCATATTTATGTAGAAAGAGAGAAAGCAAATTGTCTTTATTTTCCATATGGGCAAATTTTGGACCTTTTGGCCCACTCTTACAAGTAACCCATTTTTTATTTTTTTATTGGGGTACAGGTGTTACCTATGATGTGCGCTCATTGTGCCCCCTACAACGATGTATCTACATCACTTCCTCGAGGCCTATCTCCTTCAGGAGAGCCAGGATCTTGAGCTAAGGGGGTTTAGAAGCGGTAGGTCTTTTACATGTAACTGCGAGCTTCCCAAGCATTCTGCTCTTGTTCGTGCGATTGCATCGCAGTGAAGGAGGATGTGCTCGGGGTCCTCCGCTCCTTCATTGCAGAATCTGCATGCTCTAGACTCTCTGACACCTACAGTATGTTAGTCTCATGTCCATTCCAGTTGCAATGCCCAGAGAGGAATCCTGTGATCACTCACAGATGTCTCCTGTTCATATTAATGCATAATTGGGCTCTTTTGCGCTGATGGCTTCCCAACAATTGACCCATCACGCTAACTTAAACATTGCACAAAAAATGTATCTGAAACTACAAAACTTAACAAAATATACCAAACTAAATAAAATATATGCTGTACGGTTAGACCCCACACAAGGCGCATGTACCTCTGGTCCAGCAGTGTAACTTTAGGCTAGTACAGTGTGTATACAACAATGTGCCAACATGCCAAAACTCAATTTTAAGCAGCATGAGCTGAGGGCAAGGTTTCACCGCTGTGGGCCGTTCAATCTTCAATGTGCAAAAGATAACCCTCACAGCTCACAGCAACTTTATGCTGGTGATGGTACCTTTCCGGCAGCAGCATCTCAGTACTGTTTTGACTGTTGCAGACCGTTCAGCGTTCAGAAGATACCTCACAGCAACCTGATCCTGCTCGTGGTGGACACGCTGTGTCCGTGCGGTAGCAAGCAACTCAGTATAGCACCCCAGGAGCTCGTCGACACTGCATGTAGGAGAAAGCCGCAGGAGTTGATGTACAGGAGGCGCCCCACCAAGTGCATCAACTACCACCCCGAGGTAACAGGCTTAGGCCCCAACCCACCGTAAAGGTTGTCAGCGATTTTGAGAAATGTGTGGGTTGCAAAGGACGGCTCCATTGCTCAATCCACTACGCTGTTCCCATGGGACTGGTACTGAAGGCTGTTTTCTTTGACAACCTCACCATCTGCACTGTCACATGCGTGCTGCAGCAACGAGGCAAAAACGTTAATTTAGCCAACGATATTATTGTAAGAATAAAACTAGAAACTAATCTTGAGTTTTCATGTTCTATGATATAAGCATAAGCGCAACAAAAAATGTTGCCTTGTCGATCTGTTGCACTTTTTACGAATTCACGACTCCAATGTCAAAATTAAAATTAAAATTTTCTGAATGTTACTTAATTGTCTTCAACTACTGTAGCAACGTTAGTGGAACGGTTTTAGGATCGTCATAGAACAAAATCAAAGCAATATTTATTGTTATAAATATTATTAGTGATGCGTTTCTTGAATTTGAGAAATTTATAACATTTCCATTTTATAAGATGAAAATTTTATAAATTTCTCAAATTCAAGAAACGCATCACTAATAATATTTATAACAATAAATATTGCTTTGATTTTGTTCTATGATGATCCTAAAACCGTTCCACTAACGTTGCTACAGTAGTTGAAGACAATTAACTAACATTCAGAAAATTTTAATTTTAATTTTGACATTGGAGTCGTGAATTCATAAAAAGTGCAACAGATCGACAATTTCAGCTAAAAAAAATAAGCAATGTCCACTTGTGACCTTAATGCATTGAATTTGGAATGGAACCCCCGTAAGTTTTGTGTATACAAACACATGCAAAGTAGTTCTATCTGATTTGAAAATGCAGCATAGGGAATTTACATGGAGAGGCGGGGCTTGTCCCCGACTTGGTAAAGCATTAAGGGATGTTTTCATGGACATTTGCAAACTTTTCTGGGCGAACAGTAGCTATTATTGGAAATATTTCTCGACATTTTGATACCTACAGTCATGATAAGCTACCGTGATCCACTAATATATGTAATATGTAACTTAGTTGTAAATAGGAAACAATAATTTAGAGCTAATTGTTGCAGGAGATTGAGATCAAGGAGTGCAGTGGGGCCATGCGGCGGGGGGCAGGGGCGGAGGCGGCGACGGGGGCGGCGCTACTGTCGCTGCTGGTCCTGTCGTGACTGCCAGCCCTCAGCAGTCTGCAACCCGACTGTTTGAAAGTGTAGGGTTGTGAGATAGGAGTGATGCCTTCATAGTTATCAATGAGTTTCGTATTACGAAATGTTGTCTTCCATTAGCAACACTATTGTTAAGTAATGTACTATAATTATATTTATTAATAAATTAGTAATGATGAGTCGGTAGGTAGATTATGCGCACTGCTCCAGTAGGCACAACATGCACAGCGCGTACCTTTAACCCTCCCTATACTCGCAACCTATTGTCATTTACTCATTGCCACTACATCTCTAAGTCCCGAGAATTCCGCCAATGTCTCGTCAGTGCTTGCTGGGCTGCACTTGAATGACCCCAACGACTAAAATACATATAGTGATGGCTATGGACGGAGGGCTACTACTATATAGCTAACCTAGAGTTACACGGAGCAACAACCAAGTTCAAGTCTCTACTTACACACGGAAATGAGACCAACTAGGAAATAAAAGAGAGAATCTGCGCTGGAAATGGTGTTAATTCAGCATCGAGAACATGCAAGGAAATCATAAATCCGACCAATCGTAAACTACGGTTGTGAGACAGACATGGGTTACGACTCGGAGGAGCAAGGAGCTGTATGATAGTTGGGAGCGTACGATTCTCCAAAAGGAATACCGACCGATCCTAAAGCAGGAAGAGAAACTGTGGGGTTCATCGCGATATACCAAGAACCTACGACAACATCAAGTGAGTTTGCATCAAGTGGCTAGGGCACGTGAAACAAATACCAGATAATGGGCAACACGACCAGCCTTACACAAGGTGCCCCAATGGAGAAGACAAGTGGGACGACCACGGATGCGATCACTGGACGACGTTGAGGTGGAAGCCCTAAACAGGCAGGTATGCCCACTATTTCACGCATATTTATTCAAATAATTTCGGGAAACCCCGATTCCCCCTGCTTGCACTTTTATTAATATTTCTTCGAAAGAATCCGAAGTGAAAGCTTGCTTACGTGTCTGGCCCTAGAGCGGTGGATGTAGCCACCAATAAGCCCTGGCTAAGAGTTCCCACACACTGATCGAATGACCAAAATGACAAAAAATTCATTAGTTAACAAAAATTGTAAAAACTTTTATTCTAAGCGGCTATAATTTTAAACGAATTATGTCTGTGCAATCTTTGTTGAAATTTATTAGTTAAAAGTTGCTAAAAACTTGACATTTCGTATCTTTGTATAGGCTATATTTTAAAAAGTTTCCCCGGCAGCTATCTATTCCTGGAAGGTATATGCAAACAGAAATGTGTCATGTTGCGTTCGATACAGACCTAATCTTTAAGTTCTTCTTCAGCCAACGCCCGTCCTTGGCTGGTAGGCCATTTGACATGTTTAAGCTGTTGGAGAGTTGCTGTGGCTTAGAGGCCCCTTGCCGGGCTAGGGTAACCCTATACCCATAAACTCAAATCTAAATTATTTAAAAAATTGATTGCTAGCCGGCTATATAGTTAATACATTTTTTTGTGTTATAATTATTAAATACTGTTAATTTGTACGCGTGTACGCGTGTCTGGTTTGTGGAGGAGTGCAACTTAGTTAAAGTCAACTGACCAAACACGACATTGTGTTTTGCTTTGAGGGACTTGATCTTCTCACGTATGCCACTGCCACTGGCCACATGGCGTATATATGCAGTCTGTAATACTAGGCAACAATGTACTTAGCTAAACTTACTTTAACCGTAAAAAAATATCCCGATTATAAATAAGAGTTGGTTTAAGAAGCCACATTTCATAGTAAACCACATATACAGAATATGCAGGTACCTACAATTTGAATTTGGTTTCGCTCTTCCCAAAGTAGCCTATATACATACCTTAAATTATAATAAGTGATTGACATGCTTATTAGCTGCTGACTATGAATGATATGTCGCACCACCCATCCACCCATTTTATTTCGGTTATTATGTGGAAACATTTTGGGGGGAAATTGCGGAATCTCTGAGTTTTCAAATGTGACTTGTTGCACATCAAATGACACTGAATGACATTGAACCTACGCCTTAATGGTACAAATAAAATTGCCATTGTATATCATTTTTATTCAATTAATAAAAGAGCAACTGGCTTTTTGTATTGCCAACAGGTTAGCAGAGCTACACAACTATCTATAACATTACATATAAGTCTGTGAGCTTACTTTGTTGCATAAAGGCACTGCCTTATTCACTATATTGCAGCATTATCGTATATACCTATTAAATAATATGGTATAATTTACTACACTGACTTTAAACTAACTTTGGTTGAAGAGGTAACCTCGTTATTATAACCGAAATTATATTATTAAGTTTATAACCGAAATTAGAGGCTATAAAAAACTGGACTTGGTGGGATTCGAACCCACGATCTACGCCTATCCGGGGCGCCGTTTTAACTGCTGGATCACGGCGTCAATACCTGGGCAAAAAAACATTTTTCAGTAGGTACCTTTAAAAATTAAGGCATATAGGTTCCAAATGAGTACGTACTGTAAATGAAAGTTCTTATTAAGAGCTGTCATTTGATGTGCGACAAGACCATGGGCGTACGCAGGTTTTTAATTAAGGAATGCAACACTTGTGTCAATCCCTCCTCCCATTTTGACACCCTTGCGCAAGGTGACCCACAGGTTTGGAAGGCCTGAAGGGGGCTGGGAGTTTCCCCACGGGAAATTGTAAATTTGCCTGAGATAGTGGGGTTTTACGAATTTTGATTCCAGTAACGACTTGATTTTACAGAGGAAGTACTTATACCGACAGGTATATAGGTATATCAGTATGCAGAAAGTACGTGAGAATGTGTACCTAACATACACGCAAACAAAGAGGGGTTCTCCCCGGGGATTATTCTTAAAAAACTTAGACGCATTTTGACATCAAGAGCGATTGGATTTTTGGGACGAATTAGCCTACCTAAATAAAACCCCCCGAGGAAACTTTTATGAGCAAATGAAAATGGTTAATATCAATGTATCAAGTATCACATTATTTTCACATTGACTGGTCGCCATCTTTCAATCGTCAATTTGTCGTAAAAATTGTTAATTAACATTATCGTAGATAAAAATACCGGCTTTCCGGCACATGACCAATACCGGTATTAACTAAATGTGAATTTATAAGGAGATTAATCTAAGTTACATATTGAAATCATGGGCGGAAAATGGGGGGTCCTGGAGGGGCTTAGTCCCCCCCCCCAGGTCTGTCCCTGCCTCCCAGGATCCTAAGGAACCATAAAATTCAGGGGCGTCCCATCCATTAAGGGAATAAAGCGACCACTTAAAAACTTAAAGCCCCACGATTTAGTATTTATGAAAAAATAACAACACCTAATCTTAAAATTCTTCGTCTGCAAACTTTAAAATGTTTTGCTGATAGAATGCGCGAAACTGCACTATTTCAAGCGAATCATCTCGAAGAAATTCTCCGGAAGAATATTGTTCGCCCCCTGCCTCCTTCCAGACCCCGGATTTCCGGGATATATTCCTTTGTCCCTTTTAATCTGTTGACTCAATCTATTCCACCGCAGTTTGTATATACTGTGCGTCTACAGTATAGCAACCAATGACACGAGATAGCATATGGATAGATGGGATATGTTATACGGTGTGGTGTATGTATATATATTGTATGGAACGTCTGTTATCTTGTGTAGAGTGGGGTTGCTGCTGTATAAGCTAAAATAATTGAGATAAGGTCCCTCTTAGCACTTGGTACAGTACCCTACTTCTATTATCGTATTATAGTAGACAATATTTTTATTGTGATATGTTAGATTTTGTCACATTTCTTGGAATAATACATAATAATTATTATTATTATTAATTTCGTGCGTGTACAGCCGTATGTTTTGTTATTTGACAATAAACTGAGCAATATGCGCAAAAGTCGTGACCACAGTTTTATTATTAATTATAGAACCTACATCTTTATACCTTCACATTATTTTTAAGTGTTTAACTTAAAAGGAATGTCATTCGAATAATCTTTCAACATTGAAATGTATAAAATCCTGTATTATTTTACAAACACAAATATCAATGGATGACCAGCCACAGCCGGATTGACCGTGTCACAAGTAATAAAAATCCCTTTCGGCTCTGGCCGATCAGGAGTAGGGAGATTCCGCAGACCCTGCATTCCTCTACGCTACCTACGCTATGTATGTAATAAAATATAAAAAATACTTCATTATTTTCCCAAAAAATGCCGACTATGAACTTTTATTTATCAAATTACTTTCACTTTGACGGGATGCCATCTTATAATGGTTGATGTGTCGTAAAAAGTGGTGATTACCATTATCGTAGATAATAATCCGGACTTTCAGTCAGATTTTAATTCATTCCTGACTGAGATATGAATTATACAAGGTTTCAATCGGCCGGCATCTTGTAAATAAATTGTGGATCTAGCTGGTTAACGAACTCGATCAAGACATTTGTATGAACAATTTTTGTGCCAATTTTCATCAAAATCCGTTAATATTTACGGAAGTTAGAGTGTTTCCTAAAATCGATATACATACATACATTCATGTTATATATACCATATAATACTACAATGTATTGAATAAAGCATTGCCTTTATGCAATTAAGTAAGCTCACAGACCTGCTCGGTTAGATAAAGTAAAGTAAAGTAAATTATATTAAACCAGTAAGAATACAAATTGTCAAAAAAAAAAACACATTCCACACCACATATACGTATATATGCAATACATGTGCACGTGGGGGAACCAGGCCTTTGGATCACATCACAATAAGTTATTTTACATACTTACTTATATAGTTATTTAGTACTTATTAATTTTTTACTTAGGTATACCGATTTATTCATTTAATAGTGATTTAAGAAATGTTATTTCCGAATTATTGAGCCAGTTCTTTGTTGATGGTAAAAAATCTTTTTTTCTTAGTAAATCTGTAATATGAGTGGGGAGAGCATTTATAATTTTCGTTGAAAAGAAAACAGGCGAGAAAGTCGTGCGGCATTTGGTGATGTTTGGGAAATAACTAATGTTCTGTACTGATCTTGTGTTGTAATATTTAACGGAGGCTGGTGGTAGGCAAATTTTATTATTGTGGACCAATTTTAACATTTCCCAGGTGTAGGTATGGTAAACTGACGGAATTTGTAATTGATTATATAAGGGTTGGGCATGTTCTCTTCTGCTTTTATTTAACATTACTCGTAGGATAATGTTCAGGGATATATTTACTTTATTAATAAGTGATCCAAAGGTCCCTCCCCACGCACATATGCCGTAGTTTACAATTGGCTGAGTTATGGCGAAAAATATCATACGTAGTAGAACATTCAGAACATTTCTCAATCGTCTAAAAATGTATATCGTTCTGCTAAGTCGCATAGACGTTTGTCTTACATGTTCGGACCATGTTATATGTTGGTCAATTAACATTCCTAAATATTTTACTGATTTTACTCTAGTAATAGATAATAATAACAGTTACATTCTACCCCTAAACAGTCAGGCTCGTGTATCTGTATGACTCTATCAGTTGAAGGCTGCCTCGTTTTAGTGTAGCTGAAACATACGAAATTTGACTTCTCAGCATTGAGCACTAATTTGTTATATAACAGCCATTTATTAATTATATTTAAGTCATGATTTGCGTTAAAGAAAGATTCATTCCATGTTTTTCCAGTACAAAAAATTACAGTATCATCAGTATAGCAAAATAATTGCCCTAACAAAGGCAAATATTTAAGGCTATTTATATATAGTATAAAAAGAATTGGGCCAAGCACTGTTCCTTGCGGGACTCCACAACATACTTTTTCATAACCGCTAATAACTTCTCCAATCCGTACACTGATACCTGTCATCTAAATAGCTTTCAAAAAGCTTAAGTACTGTTCCAGATAGGCTATTCCAAATGCATTTTTAAGTTTTTTCAATAGGATATTGTGGTTAACCACATCGAAAGCCTTTTGAAAGTCTAAGAAGATAGCAATTGGGTTCTTTTCACTTTCAAGACTGGAGTAGATTAGATCGCATTAGTTCATTTTTTAGATTGGATCAGTAGTTGAGAGTTTTGATCTAAAGCCGTATTGTTGTGCCATTAATTGAGGTTCAACCCAAAACAATAATCGAATTTTAACTAATTTTTCAATAATTTTAGCGAGATTAGAGGTTGACGATATAGGTCTGTAGTTCGTAACATGCTCCTTATCACCTTTCTTGTGAATATTAGGACCAATAACCGCAATTTCTAATACATCACGGAATTCACCAGTGATCAAAATTAAGTTGGCAATGTGAGTGATAGGTATTTTAATATACTCAGAGAATTTTTTAAGGATTTTTGTGGATATTCCATCTACACCCGGCGAAGTACAGTTTTTCAAACTCATTATCACTTGCTATACCTCATTCACATCAAATATTTCGAAACTGTTTATGCTTTGTGTTCTAGGATTAATTTCTTCATAATATACAGGGTTATTATTTGTGATTTGATTCAGTCTAATACCAACTGATGCAAAAAATTGATTAAATTGGTTCGCTATTTCTAAAGGGTTACTTTGCGAATTTTCTGAATATCCTTATGGGATTTAGATTTGCCAGATATTTCATTAAAATTATTAAATTTATTAAATTAATTATAAAATTATTTTTATAATAACATATTTTCGCTTTTTTAAGCATTTTTGATAAAATTTTCCTATAATTTTTGGTGAAATTGATCAAATTAATGTTTTCAGGTTCATTTTTGGATTTTTTGAAGAGTTTATCACTTTTCTGAATTGAGATCATGAGACCCTGTGTAATCCAAGGTTTAAGTTTTAGATTTTTATGTTTAGCGATTTTTTCCCGTGTGCACTCACTGATATACTTTTTCATAATTTCAATAAAATTTCTACTAGCCACCACGGGATCCGTCTGGCATAGAATCGAGTCCCATCTCTCAGAGGTTAAAATATAGTCAGCTAGAGAATAATCAACAAAGGTGTAAGTTTTACGCTTATTTTCCGGCTCAATTTTGTTTAGTTGTTTACATTCATTTACACCTTGAGTTCTCATGAGATTTCCTAACATTTTCTGTGAAAATTACTTTCAAAAGTTCAATCTTTCAGTTTATTTTCTGTGGATTTTGATCAATAGTTACATAAAAGACAATATTAACTGAAATTAAATCAAGATAAAATTTATTTCGTCGAGAAGTACCCATTTAAGAACAGGTAATTGGCGTTCTTTCCTTTCTTTCTATCCACTTGTGGCTAGTCGAAGGACGATGCAATTGAATAGGCAGTGTAGACTTGAATTGGTTTGTATTGCAGTGCTTCGACTCAAGTCAGAGTAATTTAACACACAGTGGTTACAATATGAGCTGTGAGACGAGAACGATACATGCTTACAATTAATATTGAATTTGATCCAGCCTGCTTCCATATAGAAAAACCAACTCTGTGTCCACAGCTAAAGGAGCTGATGAGACACAGAGCGTAGATTAAAGATATTATTGAATAAGAGAAATAAATACGTAAAAGGAAGATTGAGGAATATTGAATTATCTGAATGTGAACAGCGCCACCAGAGAAATAAATACGTAAAAGGAAGATTGAGGAATATTGAATTATCTGAATGTGAACAGCGCCATCTACCGGGAAAAAGGTGAAGCTGGAAGCAGACTGGTTATTACACATGTGGGACTAAATGGTCCCCACATTACCCCCCTCCTAAGACTGGAAGTTGGAGAAATGTCGTGGAACGTGGACGTGACGACCTGAGCGAGTGGTGCGAGTCGGTGGTGTCGGCACGACGTCAGTGGCAGGAAGTGGTGACGAGACCTTCTCCTGAGGTTTATCTTGAGCAGGATGCTGATGCGGGGGGTTGGTCGTAGACTGGAGACGGTTCGTCTGTACTGGCATTAATGTAGGCCGGCTTGACCCTGTCCATTGACACAGTAACCGCACGACCGCGGCTTGAAATCGTAACTGTTTTGTCGGTGCGACTTAACACAGGGAATGGTCCCGCATAAGGACGTTCGAGGGAAGCACGGACGTGGTCTTGTCTCACGAAAACGTGCGTGGCCTTGGCAAGGTCTTGTGGGATGAATGTTTGATGAGCCCCGTGTCTCTTGACGCGAGTGGGGCGTAGTGAGTCGAATTTCCTTCGAAGTGAGATGAGAGTGTCCGCCGGACTCTGATTTGAAGGAGGAGTTGTCAGCATCTGTCCTGGTAGTTTTAATGGTTCACCATAGACCAGATCTGCTGGAGAAGCTTGAAGATCTTTCTTAAGAGTGGCGCGCATGCCCAGTAAAACTAGCGGAAGGGCTTCCGTCCATTTGTCATTGGCATGACACATAATGGAGGCTTTGAGTGAGCGGTGCATACGCTCTACCATGCCGTTGGATGCAGGGTGGTAACTGGTAGTCCGTGCATGGTGAAATCCGCATAATCGGGCCAGGTCAGCAAACAAATGGCTCTCAAACTGTCGGCCGCGATCTGTAGTAATTGTCTCCGGGCACCCAAACCGGCTGATCCAGCAGGAAATGAGGGTTCTGGCGACGTTTTCGGCGGTGATGTTCACCATAGGAGCGGCTTCCGGCCATCGCGTGAAACGGTCAACGAGTGTTAGCAAATACGTGTAGCCTTCCGACGGTGGTAATGGGCCTACAATGTCGAGGTGTATGTGCAGAAACCGTCGGTCAGGCTGAGTAAAGGTTCCAATCGCAGTGAGGGTGTGTCGATGTATCTTGGACAATTGACAGTTGACACACAGACGAGCCCGGGCGCGGCAATCCTTACGGATAGAAGGCCATATGTAGCGTTGGGCAACCAGGTTAGCAGACGCTGCTATTCCTGGGTGATGTAGGCTGTGTAGGTGCTCGAAAAGTTGTCGACGTAATGGTTTGGGTACAAATGGGCGTTGTATGTCTTGACTAGAATCGCACGTAAGGACTGAATCAGAGCCCAGAATGGGAACATCAACGAGGATGAGGGACGTCTTTCTACTGGACCGAAGCTCTTTGAGTTCTCTGTCGTCTTTCTGAGCAGAAGAAAGTTGCTCAGGAGATACGGGAGTAGAGATTGCTTCGATTCTTGAGAATGCATCAGCGGCCAAGTTGTCCTGCCCAGCGATGTATTGGATGTCCGTGGTGAATTGAGAGACGAATTCCATTTGCCGCATTTGGCGAGGTGAGCAACTTGTTTTTGGATTCTGAAAAGCGTGCGTCAACGGTTTGTGATCGGTATATACACGACAAAAGCGCGCGCTTCTAGCAAGTATCGGAAATGACGAATGGCGTCGTGTACCGCAAGCAATTCGCGATCGTAGGCGGACCATGTCCGTTGGTTTTCTTTAAGTTTCTGCGAGAAGAATGCCAATGGCTGCCAATGATCGTTGATCCGTTATTGGACTGTAGCTCCGATACTGGTGTCTGATGCATCTGTGACTAGTGCAATCGGAGCCGTATGATCTGGATGCGCGAGTAGGGTGATGCGTGCCAGACTGTGTTTGCATGAGCTGAAAGCTTCGGTAAGCTTTGTTGTCCATGGTATCGTAGCGTTCCCTTTTACCTTGTCTCCAGATAACAAAGTGTTGAGTGGTGCTTGTTCGTTGGCTGCATTTGGTAGGAACCGGCGGTAGTAGTTAATCATGCCAAGGAAACGGCGTAGATCTTTGAATGTCTTTGGAAGAGGGTATTCAGTGAGTGCCTTTACCCTGTCTGGTAGGGCTTGTGTGCCTTCTGCTGACACGAGGTAACCAAGAAAGCTGATTGACCCAACGCCGAGGGTACACTTGCTAGGATTAATGACCAGGCCATATTCTCGGAATCGTTGGAAGAGTTGACGTAGGTGTGATTCGTGCTCCTGCTTATCACTCGATGCAACCAGTACGTCGTCGATGTATGAATATGCCCACGGGAGGTCGCGTAGGATGTTATCCATGAAGCGTTGGAAGGCTTGAGCAGCATTGCGAAGACCAAATGTCATGAATGGGAATTCGAAAAGGCCGAACGGAGTATTTATTGCTGTCTTTGGAATGTCACCATTGGAAACTGGTATCTGGGTGAATGCTTTGACCAGGTCTATTTTGCTGAATACGGTTTTTCCTCGCAATTCTGCACTGAAATCTGCGATGTGGCGGACTGGGTACGCGTCAGGAATTGTTCGAGCATTGAGCCGTCTGTAGTCCCCGCATGGGCGCCATGAATGGTCGCTTTTAGGTACTAGATGTAATGGTGAGGCCCATGGGCTGTCGGACGGACGACATACGCCGGTCTGGATCATGTCGTTGAACTCCTTTTTGGCGATAATAAACTTGTCCGGGGCCAACCGGCGTGGGCGAGCGGCGACGGGAGGTCCGTCTGTCGTTCTAATGAAGTGGACCGTGGAGTGTTTGACCTGGTCTGTGGGTTGTCTCGGCCGCGTGAGGTCGCTAAACTCCTCAATTATTACTTTTAGACTGGCTGGGGTACTGTGCGGTATTGTTAAGGTAGAAACGCTAGGTTGCTTGGAGGGGCTTTGACACAGGTTCGCCTTGCGATGCGTTGTCCCGTCGATCAGCTTTGAGTTCCGGAGATCCACCAGCAAATTAGAGGCTGCGAGAAAGTCTGCACCGATGATGGGTTGCGTGACATCGGCAATGATGAAATTCCAACGGAAACTGCGTCGTAATCCCAGGTCCAGTTGTTGAGCTGTTGCTCCGTACGTATTGATGATTGTGCCATTGGCGGCAGTCAGCTCGAGTTGAGTACGACGGAGCGGTAGGTTGAGACGGGCACGTAGAAAAACGCAGATGTCGGACCCTGTGTCAATGAGATAACGTATCTTGGTGCAAGGGTCCGTGATAAGAAGGCGATGTGAGGTTTTAAGCAGGTGTGTAGTGGCGCAGGCAGGCCCTGCCTTTACTGGCTGCGATCGTCGTTTTTCGGAAATCTGCATGGCTGCTGGCACTTTCTGGCCTTCCTCCCATAGGTTTGGTGGTAAAAACACCAAGTTGTGTCTTGTTTAGGCGCTGGTGAACGGAACTGGCGCTGGAACCGTGGCTGTGTGGCACGTTGTCCGTATCTGTCGGCGAACTGTGCCTGTAGAGCCGCGACGTTCTCTGTTAACGTCTTCAATAGGTCCACAGGGGCCATTGTGCACTCAAGAATCCGGTCACGTGTTGCTGAATTGATGGTGGCCATCTTGTCGGCGAGGTTCGCGACGTCACCTAGTGACAGGTGATCATGACCGATGATTGCCAATTGTATAGCGTGCGGGAGGCGAGACGTCCAAATGGTGCGTAAAACCGAGTCTGATATGGCTTTCTCTGCGAGGGCCCGCAGTCTCCGGAGAAAAGAGGTGGGAGTTTTGTCCCCTATGTCTTCCGACATTAGTAGCTGAATGCGACTGCTTGCTGGAAGACTCATTCGTTGGATTAATTGCGTTTTTAGCTCAGTGTATGGGTTTACTGGTACTGGGGCAGCTAACAAATCTGAGATCTCGCAGAGGGTACTTTGGTCGAGCGCTGAAAGGACGTGGTAATATTTCGTCGTTTCCATTGTGACCCCAGCAAGTGCGAACTGAGCCTCCGCTTGAGTGAACCAAAGTGCCGGTGACAGGTTGGCCGACTGTGTCCAGAAGGGTGGAAGCTTGACCGAGACTGCCATCGTACTAGCAGGGCCTGTCATCTTGGTTGTAGCCGTGGGTGTCGGTGTTGTGGCTGTAGCAGTTGTAGCTGTAGCGGTTGTAGCTGTAGCGGTTGTAGCTGTAGCGGTTGTAGCTGTAGCGGTTGTAGCTGTAGCGGTTGTAGCTGCAATGGTTGTGGCTGTGGTCTGCGGCATCTTGCAGGTTGTGGCTGTGCTGCTGCGGTAAATGTAGCTGCTCCGGGGTGGTTTCCACCGCCTATGGCCGGATGAGACGTTCTGGAGGCTGGAACTGGAACTGGAACGGGCTGGAACTGGAACTGGCTGGAAGCTGGAACTGGCTGGAACTGGAACTGGAACTGGCTGGAACTGGAGCTGGAACTGGAATCTGGAAGGCTGCTTGTTCCGTTGTCGAGGGTCACCAATGTGGCTAGTCGAAGGACGATGCAATTGAATAGGCAGTGTAGACTTGAATTGGTTTGTATTCCAGTGCTTCGACTCAAGTTAGAGTAATTTAACACACAGTGGTTACAATATGAGCTGTGAGACGAGAACGATACATGCTTACAATTAATATTGAATTTGATCCAGCCTGCTTCCATATAGAAAAACCAACTCTGTGTCCACAGCTAAAGGAGCTGATGAGACACAGAGGGTAGATTAAACATATTATTGAATAAGAGAAATAAATACGTAAAAGGAAGATTGAGGAATATTGAATTATCTGAATGTGAACAGCGCCATCTACCGGGAAAAAGGTGAAGCTGGAAGCAGACTGGTTATTACACATGTGGGACTAAGTGGTCCCCACACACTTATAGCAATGGCAGATGGCTCCACAACACTCCCTACAGAGGGTACGGGAGTTCGCTATCTAGTTTTATTATTAAAATCTATGGGTACCCCTGATTCTCGGACATCACCCCCTCATTTTAACATGGAGTGTATTAGGCTTTCCAATGAAATTTATTTTATTTTAAGAAATTTTAGCTTTTAAACGGCAAATTAGTGCTATCTATATGTTCCTTCAATACTTGCACGGGTACTAACAAAAAATTACGGCAAAGTAGCTGCTAATAATTGTCGAAAAATACTATTTACTTGTGTATCTAATTTTATTTCATTGGTTGTGATACTTCCGCGAGGGCAGAACAGATTTTTAAATGGGTATGTGAGCCTAAGCATGCTTATACATATTACAATTAATGTATTAGTAATGATTTATTACCATAACCATGCAACTTCACTGCATAACTACCATGAAATATAGCCTAGTCGGCTGGGCTGCCGACACGCTAGCCTATCATGATGTTTGTAAATATTAGTAGCGTAAAAAGGGTTATTGTCTCTCCACAATACTATCACTAGAATTCAATTTAGTATCTGAGCACCAAAGCAGTTAATTTTCGTAGGGCCACAGGCCGTGCCCAGCTTTTGTTTTTGGGGGGGGGGGGGGTATATATGGATATTACGTAGTAGCTTATATTTTTCCTCTCAAAATCCGATTCTATTTAGTATCAAGCCGTTTCATCACGCTGGGGGGGAGGGGGGGGGAAGGAGGCTGAACTCCCCCTTGGCTACGGCCATGATCTCAATTGACTGTCCGATTGGATCTGGATAATCTTCTGTTGGCACACTGACTTACTTGACTTGACTTAGGGTGGCGCTAACAGCCCATGGGGACTTTTGGCCGCACGTACTATGCCTCTCCATTCTGCTCGATCACAAGCCACCGTCCGCCACGTTTCTGGGTGCAAGCCCATTTTTTGGACGTCATCCGCCATCTGGTCCTGGTACCTCTTCCTTGGCCTTCCCAGGGGTCTGGTTCGGTCAAGTGAGCCTCCCATACAGCGCGTGCTGCTCTGGAGGGGTCCATTCTCGCTACATGACCTATCCATTGGAGTCGCTGCCCCCTGAGACGATCCAAGACACTAGCTGATTTGTATAGGGCGTGAATTTCTGCGTTGGTTCTAGCTCTGTAGTTGCCGTCCTCAATGATCCCACCAAAAATCCGCCTGAGCATCTTGTTCTCGAACACTCGCAGTGCGTCGCATTCCCTGGATGTTAGCGTCCAAGCTTCCGCGCCATATAGCAGAACCGGTAGTACGAGGGTTTTATAGAGCCGAGTTTTGGTGGTCCATGATAGAAGCCTGGAGTTGAAAAGGAGTCTCGTTTGAAAGTAAGCCACATTGGCAGCTTTTATACGGCTGATGACGTCTGCTCTTACTCGGTTGTCTCTCGTGATTACCGATCCCAGATACCGGAACTCTTCAACTTCCTCAAAACGGCCTTGTTGGGGGGGACAGGGGTGGCGAGACACTTGTAAATACTTTGTTTTCTCCACGTTTATCTTGAGGCCAACCTTCCTTGCCTCCTCCTCAATCGAGACCACCAATGCATCCACTTCCGTTTTTGTGTGGGATATGACGTTGAGGTCATCTGCGTAGCCCAGTATCTTTATATTGTTGCCCACCGTCACTCCTCCTCTCATTTCTCTTGCCTTCCTCGTGCATTTTTCCAAGACCAGGTTGAAAAGAAGTGGAGAAAGGCCGTCTCCCTGCTTAACGCCGGTTGCCACGTCGAAAGGGGCTGAGAGGCCTCCATCCGCTTTGACTCGAGCTCGGGAGCCTTCAACACACACCTGTGTCATTTTTCGTAGCTTTCTGGGCACCCCAAACTCATCTAGGATAGTCCACATTTTATCTCTAGCTATGGAGTCGTAGGCCTTTGAGAAGTCAATGAAAACATTGTGCACTTTCAAGTTTCAAGTTGGCACACTAGGATCCACTAAATGTTTTCAACATAGGTCTATATACAAGGCTGTTACCAGGTTATGATTTCGGGGGGGGGGGGGGGGTCCAAACATTTTTTTACGTAATTTATTAATGAATTAATGAATAAATTCTAAATAAATAAATAAATAAATAAATCAGGACTTTTTTGTTCTATTACTAAGCCAACCTAGCGGAGTTAGGGCTATAAAGTCCTCTCTTACACTCAACTAAGAAAGCCCGGGACCGCCTGCTTTACATGCCCTCCGAAGCATGGCCAGAAAATGTAGGAAGTGTAGAACTCGAACCAACAACCTTTCGGGTGAAAGTCAGAGTCCATACCACTACTCTACATGTCCTGTTCTTCAAACCATACAGGTTTACCTGCAGAAATTTATTTCGGGGGATTGCGGGGGGGGGGGGGGTGCGGACCCCATGGACCACCCCGTGGGCACGGCCATGCATATGTATGTGTATTTTGTAACTTTAAATATTGTGGACTTCGTTCTGCCACAAAGATGCAACCTCCACTTGCATTTCTCAAGTGTTTCCAGTGGCTTGGGAATGATATAATTTGGACCTCTCTCGTATGTGGTCTGTCCAGGTATCAGCTTTCACTATTAAACAAGCCATGGCAGCAATGTTTAATATATAGCGCTAGAAATGTGAGTAATAACAACTAAAAACTTTAAAAATCAATAGCGCTCAATGCACTTTATATCCTCCAATGGCCGAACAACTGATTTTGTTTACATTATTATCGCAATCACGCATGCGCTGTTAGTTCCGCCCTCTTACTATGACGTCACCATTCTAGCAGGATTCTAGCATCCCTATCTGATGAGAAGGTGATGGTAAGGGCCACCAGGGGTACGGCACAGGGTGGGGTTATCTCGCCCCTGTTGTGGAACCTTGTGGTGGACAAAATCATCACCAGACTCAATGAGGTGGGAGTGTACGCACAAGGATATGCGGATGATTTGGCCATTGTGATTAGGGGTAAGTCCATGAGGGTCATAACCGAGCTAATGCAAATGGCTTTTTCTGAAGTAGAAAAATGGTGCAAGGCTGAAAATCTGAGCATCAACCCATCCAAAATCTCGATGGTACCATTTACTCGAAAGAGGAATCTTGATGGGGGAAAGCTGCCTAAGCTTTTCAATCAAGTTGTAAAACTGGGGACGGAGGTTAAGTATCTAGGGGTTAACCTAGACAAAGGACTTACCTGGAATCCCCATATTACAAAAACTATTAACCGAGCTAAACAATTAATTTATGTTTGCAGACGGGCAATAGGCACAACGTGGGGAATCAGGCCTAAAATGGCAATGTGGATTTAGACAATGGTCATTAGGCCGGTGATTACCTACGGAAGTGTGGTTTGGTGGACCAAGACTACACAGGTCACAGTGACAACCAAGTTGAATGGGCTCCAGAGGCTGGCCTGCCTCTGTATCACAGGAGCAATGTCAACTTCACCAGGGGATGTCCTGAATACTCTATTGAACCTGCCAACCTTGGGAGTCTTCATTGAAGCACAGGCCAGGATGGGCGCCTATAGATTGGAGCTGGAAGGCTGCTGGAGAAGCAAAAGGTCAGGCCACTCCAATATTACCAAAAGCATATCGGAAGACACGCTTTTAATGCCGTCAGACCGAATGACACCCCTGCTCTCATTCAGCAAACCATTTAACACTAGAATTCCAGCTAGAGAAGAATGGAATGCTGAAGAACATCAAACCGGGGACAATGACCTAGTCTGGTATACAGATGGGTCGAAAATGGAAAATTGGGCTGGAGGAGGAGTCTATGGGAAAACTGTAGACAAATCCATAGTCCTAAGCCTCGGAAAATATGCAACAGTCTTTCAGGCTGAGGTAGGGGCCATTATAAAATGCCTAGAGGAGTGTATGGAAATGGAATGCAAGGGCAAAACCATTATTATCTATACAGACTCGCAGGCAGCGATTAAGGCTGTGGGGGCTATAAAGATCACATCAAAAATGGTGTGGCACTGCACCAACCTCCTAATAAAGGTGTGTCGGGAAAACTCAGTCTCGCTGATTTGGGTCCCGGCGCACTCGAACTTTGATGGGAATGAAAGAGCCGACGAGCTGGCTCGAAAAGGTGCAGAAACGCCATTCATTGGTGCAGAACCTAAGTACGGGATGGCTTACTGCCAGGCCCGTACTTCTGTACAAAAATGGGTGCAGAGAAAAACTGCAGAGGAATGGAAGAAAGTCCCGGAAAGCAGATTTGCTAAGAAGGTTATTCCGGGTCCTAGTAAGAAGCTCACCGATCAGCTTCTCTCTTTAAGTAGAGAGCAAGCTAGAAGGGTGGTTGGCACGCTTACGGGCCACGGCCACTTCAACAAACACATGCATAGGGTTGGCGTGAAAAACGACAGTAGATGCAGACTGTGTGAAGTTGAAGAAGAAACAGCTGAACACATTCTCTTTGAATGTGAAGCGCTGGGACAAACTCGATACCAAACTCTTGGCCACCCTAGGTCTGAAGAGGAAACCATCCGATCTAATCCCATCACAAAAACACTAGAATTTATCAAAAAGACTGGTGTTATAAGATGGGCGTAGACGGCAAACGTGGAAGCAAAAGACATTCTAGGTCGACGCTTTTAGGATCTCAAATGAGTAGGCCCCACGATGGAAAAAAAAAAATGACGTCACCACGCAAGAATTCTATACCCATTACATTCTCTAAATCTCTTTAACCCATTGAACTATATATATATATACACTGGAAACACACCAGGAGCGCTAGGGATGTCGACAACCGGCAACGGACAAAACCTGATATCTTGGATATTATGGCAGAAGCGTTCCATGCCATATACACTTGCGTGTAAATTTGATGTATTTCAATAATTTTTTTAATACAATTTGTTGACATTTTCTGCTTTTGTAATATTTTTTTATTTATTATAGAACAATATTCTATGGTCACACACCGGCATTTATGAAGATTTATTAATATTTAGCTAGGAATATGTTACTAAGAAAAATTGTGTCAAGCAGCAATTTAACAAAATATAGCCAAACTATTTAGTCCAATCTAACCATGTTCGTCTATTTAATTTCATTGGGACTAAATTTGAAGTGTTCAACTTCCTAAATTTAGGCTCCTACCTATACCAGGAGTAGATCCAGCCCATTGGGGGCGGGGGGGGGGGGGGGAATTTGGCTCAAAATATAATAAACATATGTAGTATCCTTTACATTATAACGTAATAAGTTAGGCAACTTACAACAGGCTAGCTTATAAGATTTTGGGGGCAGCTCCCCCCTTCATCTGTCCTTGACTACACTTCAACTAGAATAAGCAGAATATAAAAATAATAAGTAGTCACTCTGGCTAGACCCCATGGACGGATACAGGGAGGCAGGTTCCCCCCTGGATCCACCCCATGGACGGAGACAGGGGGGCAGATATCCCCCCCCCAAAAAAAAATTCAGTAAATCTATTTTATAAGTTAATTTTTATAACGCTCTGATTTAATCGATACTACATAGGTTTTTCCTATTTTGACCCACAGCTACCCCCCCCCCCATGGTGAGCTGGATCCGTCCCTGATCAACCAACACCGGCATTCGAATTTTTAAATCACATAGCCTACTTATTATGCTTACACGATGTGAATATTCTGTGTGCTATCATCGATGAAAAAATATCGCGTTTCCCTTACTTGAGTAATAATTTCTCTTAATTTCCTTCAAAAGTCCATTCTAACTATAATAATGCTATTTCTCTCGAGGGGGGGGGGCAACCGCCCCCCAAGGGTTCCCCCTTGGCTACGGCCTTGAGGATAATTGAAAGTGTGCAATTTGTTAACATAATGATTAAGAAAACTGAAATTAACCCATAAATGTTGCCTCAACTAATGACCAAACCATGCGAACACTTACTTGTGAAAAGTAATATTTTCCCCCGTTTCTCGACATATCTTGAACCTATTAGTGCATTTATAAGCAGAGCAAGATATGACCATTATGTCGAACCAAAGAAAAACTCAATAATTGGGTAAATAGATTAAATAACAGGCAATGAAATACGTCTAAATCGCATTGAACGCAATGGAGTCAACCACTTCTTGCCATAATACCCCTTTTGTCACGTGACCAAAAGTGAAGACATTTGTTCAGCGTGGGCTAGGTGCCGTGGTAGCAATCCATGTATATCAATGCTTTAACCCTTTGGAGAGTAGTGGATGGATGCGAGATCGATGGAAACACCGCCTAAGTCTTGAATGTCTGCTACCACGTCACCATTTTTGTAAATAGCCCTAGCCGGTCGGTGGAATGGGCACCTAAGGGGCACTGGTTGCAACCCACAACCGCGCCTGTTTCGAGTATAACAGTGTTCTCAGATGGCCAAAGTGTAAAGACATGAGATCGGAACATGAGATTAGGGAGAAAAGTGGCTTATTCAACCAAAATACGCGGACGGGGAGTGGAGTAGAAAGTTATGTCAAAATAGTCATTAGATGAAAGAAAATGTATATAATAAATAAATAAATAAAATTGAAGAGCAAAAGAATATCTATACTTAAAACTTTTTTTCCCTCCAAAACAGATGATGGTAAAATTAAATTTTTAAGTTTTATTTTGGATTGTTGGTACACTTGTTAGTTAATAATGGCCGTCACCAATTTGAGGTGTTTTATTTGGCGGTGTCTAAATATTTGTATAATTTTTAATGTTTCTGTAATTAAAATGCTTGTATGATTATTTCTTTTTAGTAGGCAACACTATGAAAATATGTTATTGAAGTTTTTAAGCGCATAATTGGAAAATTAATACGTTTAGTAAAGGTATGTGGTGGTTGGTTTCTCAACCATAATACTATGGTAATGTTTTTATGCTTTAGAGGCTGCAGTAAGCTATTCCCATAATTTTGTTAGTGTATTTGATGAGAGTGTAATCAGTTATCTAACGTTGTGTAAAATACTTAGGCGCACGCCTATTAGTCCAATGGGTATCCTTTACCTACGTCTCATGTAACCGTAGAGCTCTGCACAACAACGGGCATTTCAATAGTAATAATAACTAAGAAATTTTGCCTAACTGTAGGCAAGGAACCTGAACTTGTGTGTCAGAGTGTCACAAAGAAGCTTAGTCTATACTCAATCCTTATTAAGCAAGCCTTTAAGCCGTTATGGCATTAGTAGAGTAGCTATACGCCCTCCCCATTTATAGTAAAATGTCGTGCTTTCATTAAAAATAATATTTTGGCATTTATTAAAATTCTATTTTCCTATGATCAATTCCCGACTAGCCGTGGCCCCCACGTCACATGTGTAATAATGGCCATATGTAAGTAAGTAAGTATTTATTAATCAAAAAACGCAATACAATTAGTAAATATCCAAGGGCCACACTAAGTGCACCCTGTGAAGGGGACTTGCGTCGTGGCCCTTATAACTATTACAAACAAAAACATTACATATTACATTACATAACAAATAATTATAAATAATGGTCTAAAACACTTACAAATCTTAGAATATTTTATCTATTTATTTATATTTATGTTATATTATTTTGTTTTAACATTATCGCTTCAAAATATCTTTAAGTTCAGTAAAAGGCATATTATAAATGATTTTTTTTTTTGTGATTGTTCTAAATTTTAAAAAACTCAGTATAATACCGTACTTTAATTTCCTTAGGCAAAGCATTAAAAACCTTGACGGCTCTGAAATTTGGCGATTGTTTAAAGTGCTCAACGAAAGGACGCTCTGTTTTCAAGTTATTGGCTACGCTGTATCTGGTATGAAGGGCATGAGTGGAACTCACACTATTTATTTGAGAATTTTTTAAAGTCAATAGCAGATTAACACAATAAAAATGCAAAAAATGAGGCACCTTAAAATCTTCATAAATTTGAGTCGTCGGGGTTCTACGAAGCATAAATAAAGATATTTTTATTAATGAGTTCATAGCTACACAGATTTGTTTGATATAAGAATCCAGGGCTCCACCCCAAGCAGACACGGCATACTGCGCTATGGACTGTGCTATTCCAAAATAAACCTGTCTCATTAATGTCTTTGACAAGCAAGCCCGTAGCCAGGATTTTTTTTCGGGGGTGGCTGCGGCAACTGTGATCCTATCCAGTGTAAAAAAAATTTCTTGAATTCAATTGTATCTAGTGTATTCTTTTGAGGTTATGGTGTTACTGAGTATATATGATAGCATAGGCACACCAAACGTCAATTTCTAGGCGGACTTAGTTTTGGTGCGAACACTGACACACAATATTTTGCGGAAATGCGGACTAAATCCTAATGTTACCATTACGACGGTTTAGATTGAATAGAAATCATATTGCATTTCAACCCAAATGGGGGTTCGGGGGTCTCCCCCGGGGGAAAATTTGAAAATATTAGTGCAAAATAGTGGGGTTTTACGCATTTTAACAGCAGCAAAAGATAGATTTTACAAAGCTTACAACGGAATACTTACTCATAGAAATAATATTGCATTTAAACCAGAGGGGGGCCTCCCCTGGGGAAAAAAATCCACATATAAGTGCAAAACAGTGGGGTTTCACAGCAGCAAAGCTTACAAAGGCATGCATATTCATATATCTGCAAACAGGGGGGCCCGAGGGTCTCCCCCGGCGGAAATGTTTTTCAAAAGTTTTCATTTCGGGGGGGGGGGGGGGCTGCAGCCCAATAAGCCCCTCCCCCTGCCTACGGCCTTGTTGACAAGATATTTCTCAATTCAACAAACTTATATATAGTCTTCCGAAGGCGGCTTACAGATTGCTGTATTTGTAGGTGCCATTTTAAGTTTTCATCAATTAGTACCCCCAGATATTTTATATACGAAACATTTCTAACTAAAAAACAATTATTACATCCATACAAATTATCACAGTTAAAGTCAATATTATCACAGTTCAAACAATTTTCACAGAGTATTTTAAGTATTTTATTTATGGGTTGACCAGATTTAGAAAGAGAAAAAGTCATGTAATAGGTTTTGTCATAATTTAATGACAACTTATTAAATTTAAGCCAATTCTGAACGTGGTTAAAAGCAAGTTGAGCTTTCGTAAAGGTATCTTCCCAGTCATCACCTGATACTACAATGGCACTATCATCGGCATAACTAATAATATGACCATCAATTTGGGCATCACAAAATTCATTTTCAAAAACTAAAAACAGTATAGGGCCAAGAACAGTACCTTGAGGGATTGTCAAATAATTAAAAATTTCCTCCTGAGAGCCGGGGACTCGGCTCGTTGCGCCGTCTGACGATAATATCCTGGCTCTAACCGTGGCATGGATGTAATGGGGGGCCTGAAATGCGATGCAAAAGCTTAAACATCATTTAAATTTTATTTATTTCAAGATTCCCTGGCTTATCCGGCAAACCCAGCCCCATACGGCATGTCGTTCTAAGTCCTTATTTCTGCTTCCCGGTGTCCTTCATGTTTTTTTGGCAACCCTAGGCATTGGTCACCCCTGGCCCTGAATCGGCCCTAAATTCGACCGCATTTCAATGTTAATTCAAATTGTGCTTTTGTATTGTTTTATGCATGTATAAATTAAATAGTTATATTTATGTGTTGTATACTTTCATGTACATCATATGATTGGGGTATTTTTAATTGTTTTTTTAGTTTTTCCATGAACGTCAGGGGGAAATGTTAGCCCCTAGTAACTTTCATAAAAGACTTGCTGTGCCGAAAATTAAAAAAATCTTAAAATATGATGTATGGGTCTTCTGCAACTTGTATAGACTAAATCTGTTATAACTTGCTTAGTAAATCTAATAACAAATAAAAACTCAATATTAACCTCAGCTTTTATTGTGCCAATTTTCTACTTTCCACGTCCACTTAAAGGTATTACTATCTATTCACTTATTTATGGCTAGAATGATTTCTGAATCGTTGAATTGAAATTTCTGATTATGCAAATGAAAAATAATGTTGGTACTTAGTAAATTACAGACAAGGGACTAGCACCGTACAGGATGACCGGTACGATTCCTGTATGTACCCGGCTGTCTAACTTGGTCGTCTACCCCTCCTTTTGAGTGTTTATTTGAAAGTATGATGGTGCCCAACTGCATCAATGTAATGGAAAGAGGAAACTAGTTAAAATTGTGTGGCTGAATTACGTAAGATAGTGAGTAATAGTCGGTGTTATCTGCGTGCGTGGGATGGCAGATAGGCGATAGCGCATGTCATGTCATGTTTGTTTCAGACAATGGGGAAACTTCTGTCTAAAATATTTGGAAACAAGGAGATGCGAATACTGATGCTCGGATTGGATGCTGCTGGCAAAACAAGTATCCTTTTGCTGCTCTGTTATGGAACAACAAATTACCATACATAAATGTGTTTAGGCTCATTACGCAATAGCCACAATTCAGTTTATCCAGGGTAACTTATCGAATTGTTTATAACTAACCTAATACTGACCAGCGTTTTTTTTGTTGTTGCCAAAATTAATTAAAATCTTGTTCCGCGTATTAAAGATATAAAAGATACAAGCTTTCGCAGTATATTTGCATTTTCCCACCTAAAATAACACGATAAAGCGCATTGTCCAAATTTTAGAGTAGTAAAGCAAGTCTGCTGGGTAATGAGCATCTAGTTTTTTTTACGATTTTATATACGATTATATATAATTGTTTTTAGATGTTTGTAGTCGTGGATACAGAAATTAATTAAGAGAGGGTTTGGCGAGCTCAAGGCCAGTGCCACAAAAATGTATAAACAAACTAGCCTAGCAATGTCATCAAAAAATACTCTTGAGTGACATTTCGCGCTAGAATTCAAATACGATTTACATAATTGTAATTTTTTTAATAAATTAATTATATTAAATTCAAGACGCTTCTTATTGAATCAATTTGTGGAAAAGTATCTGCACTCTAATATACGAGGGGGAATTTATATGCTCGTACCCTGACCTATTTGCAATAGAGCTATTGAGCTAATTATTGTATATATTGTAGCTTGGAATGTGCGAGTAAGATGTGCAAAGTTGCAACTTGAAACCTGCAAGTCTAGTAGCAGCGTGGATCGGGCCTCCGCAAACCGGAGCTTAGTGCGAAAATTGACGTACACGAGCAACGTTGTGTTGATAAGTTTTTTTTCTGAAAGGGTTGTCTCCGACTGAGGTCCACAAGGAGTTAATGGATACAATAGGAGACTTTTCACTATCATAAGAAATCAAAGATGAAAGAGCACTTGCGTGGAAAACAATGAAGTCATATACTGCGTAAACACCTGGTTTGCAGAGGTCGAGAAAACAATTTTTTAGACAGTCCTGGAAATGTTGGAGCATCGTCGAAACAAATGCGTTGAACTCATGAGAGACTATTTACTTCAAATTGCTACTTGCTTTTAATTGCGTTAGCAGTGGTTCCTAAAGCTCATTTCATTGTATTGATGATCATATTTTTGCCTTAGGGGCAGTCGTGCTCCTAAGATTTAGGAAAAAGCTGCCCTATGCTCAAGTTACGGGCCGTTGTCGCGCCCAATATCTTTCCCCACTCTTACTTTCGCCAGCCACCCTTTGTTTTCAAAAAAATTGGAACTATTTAAAGTCGACTCAAGTTAAAGATTGTTTAATTCTTAATTTGGACATGCATTTTTAACAATAATAAAATAGAATATATAGCCCCAAACCATAAGCCAAGTATGGCTAATAGCGGTGAAACGTAAGGGAAAATCTGACAAGACAAAATAGCGGGAAATTAAAAAGAAAGGAATAATTGAACAGGCGCAGTACGTTCCTGCGCATTTGACTCGAAATCTAAATAGCTTGCTTTTTGACTATATTAGACTGAGCCCCGGATGACCATCCAGCCCACCTGGGTTGCTGTATAGTAGCTGTAAACTGCGGCAACTTGTTAGTGTGCACAGCGTTGGCAGGGGAACCTGGTGGGACATGATAACGCGCTTAGGCGGTATAAGTCGAGTCCTGGTCACCTCCGATTTAATCGTGTGACTTTTCTATGTTCCCCAAGTGGTTCGGAATCCACTATAATCATAACACCCTGTTAGTCAACTCCCCTTTCCCCGAGGTGAAAGAGTCTGCCCTTAGGGTGCCTCAAGTTAACAAACAGACTCACTCCCCCCGCCAGGCTGACAGGGTTGCTTAAAGCAGAAATGCTGAAAGCAGGCGTTGGAAACAACAACAACATTATTGTCTATTAGGATAATGCATCCCAATTTAATTCTTTAATTTGTGTCGACTGTGCCTTAAGTAAAAATTAATCACCTTGTCTTAGTGCTACACTATGAAAAATCATAGCCGTCATGAGTATAGAGTACCGTATTGAGTAAAATAATTTTGCTTAACATATTGACAGCTATTTTGTACAAGTTGAAACTGGGCCAGGCAGTGACGACTATTCCTACCGTGGGGTTCAATGTAGAGACTGTCACCTATAAAAATGTCAAATTCAACGTATGGGTAAGTACTACCTACACACAATGTTCATATACCTACCGCTGTGTTTTACCTTGTTACCTGGTCAATAGCGATAATGATTGTGTTGCAGGACGTGGGCGGGCAGGACAAAATCCGTCCTCTGTGGCGGCATTACTACACCGGGACACAGGGCCTCATTTTCGTGGTGGACTGCGCGGACCGGGACAGGATCGAGGAGGCCCGGGTCGAGCTGCACAGAATCATCAACGACCGGGAGATGCGGGACGCCATCATACTCATATTTGCCAACAAGCAGGACCTTGCTGACGGTAATCAGAACCTAAAATGTAACCTAGTCATGCCAGGGCAAGTTTCACATAATGAGTGTCTGCATTATTTCCAAATAGCTTAAAGAAGACGCCATGTGGTTTGATTAACGAGTGTGTGGATGTGTGTTGCAGCGATGAAGCCTCACGAGATACAGGAGAAGCTGGGCCTGACGAGAATTAGGGACAGGAACTGGCACGTACAGCCAGCGTGCGCCACCACAGGTGACGGCCTCTACGAGGGCCTCTCGTGGCTCACCTCAAACCACAAGTTATAATACCCATCCAGCGAACGCACCGTCGTCGTCCTACAACGCAAATCTAACTTAGCTAAATTGTATTGTAGTCAACATGAAAAAGATATCATCTTACAGTGCGAAGTTATTTCACAGTTGACTTATTTTACGGGTTTCGGCATCTTGTTGTTCCTCCGCTGTTGTCTACTGAATTAACTCGGTACTTGGTTGAGCTAGAAAATCTGCGGGATGCGTAATCATTTGTGAGTGTTTCTACATGCCGTGACGTTTGGCTTGCTAAAACGTTCAACAACTGAAAAACTTGGCAAATTTTTTTAATGTATTATATGCTCCTTGAAAATTTTTAAATTTGCATATTTATAAATCCAGGCCAGTACGCCCACGGTACAAAATTAATTTTTGGGCAACAATGTTTCTTAATGTGTTTAGTACTATGCTAAATCATATAGCTGAAACAGTGGTGGAACCGGGCCCTTGGGTCTTATGAAATACAGGTCAAGGGCTTGAAACCCCACTGTTTTGCACATGTTCATTACCTCCAGACCGTCGCGTCGTTCGCGCGCAATGCATAATTTATTGGCAATTACGTTAGCTTCGGGGACCCAATTCCTGGTTCCGCCCCTGAACTGAAAAGTGTTGCACTTAGCAGTTTTCAGTTTTATTTCGGATTTTTTTGCATGCATGCAATATATCAAATTACTTTGCTGGTAACGTTAATGGGCTTTTATAAAACTGCCCACTTGGCTAGCTGCCAATCATAACAGAGAAAGGTTGCGGCCATTTAGAGGAAAATAAGTGGTCGGTACTTAATCCACTTGCCAACATCTAATTAAAAATAAAATCAGTTTTAAAACACCATTTTGCATTTGTTATATTAGTTACATTTAACTTTTTAGCCTTTGGTGTTGGACTATGCCTGCAGATTTTATTGCGCACATTTGAATAGTTTAGGGATGTAATACTGCCTCACCCTCTCAATAAGTCTTGCTCAACTCGTAAAATGCTGCTAACAGTAGACAACTTTTGTATAGGGAAATGACGTGAAAACCCTAGATTTTGTTTCCTATTCCACCAAATGTTGGTTAATCCATCGGAACGATTTAAGGTAGCAAAATTTTTGTAAACAAAGTAAAATTAAATAGGCTTATTTCTCTATCCAATGCATATTGGGTGTTATGGAAAAAATGTATATAAATTCATATAATAATATAAAATAAACAAATAATAATAATTATTATTATTATTTCTCTATACAACCATCTAAAAATGGGCTTTTGAAGTGGAGAGCGGACTTACTGCTATTCTACATAACATCTGGATAATGCACTTGATCGTGTTTTTTGCTTTCCTATTTATACGTACAGCTAGTTTAAAGAAAGCTTTATCTATTATGGTCGAAATTTTTGATTTCGAGACTTCAATGGATTTACACGTTTTGAGGTCCCAAGAACTCAAAAAAGAGATTTTTACAAAATGTCTGTCTGTTCGTCGATTTGCGGGCAAACTGCGCGGTTGATTTTCATGAAATTTGGCATGTTGGTTCACATAAATCGTACCTCTGGATATTTTTTTATATTTTGGGCTAACTCAATTTTGGGGGGTTAAACAGCTAAAAAATGCTTTTCTCAAAAGACAGAGACTAATTATTTATATAACTACAAACAGGGGTAAAAAGTTTGAAAAAAGGCCCGTAATTGTGAGGGTTTATCATTTTAACACCAGTAATGTTAAGATTTTACAGACCAAGACAATTTCTAATTATTCCTGGACACACTTTTTGCTTTCTTATTTATTTAAAATATACGGGTGAAATAGTGGGATTTTACGCATTTCGACAGCAAAAAAATTGAATTTTACAAATGAAGACTTAGGCATACTAACTGCAAGTAAGGGATGATATTGAATTCTACCTACCAAACCGCCTATCGCTCATTGTTGGCCCGAACAACTATTTCATGTGGCAAATTTAGCATTACAACTATTGGGCCTGTATGTGCGCCTCTGATTTTCACGCAAAACAATTAAAACGAAAACAAGAAGATATATTCAGCCACTGTAAAAACCATGTCTTTCAGTAAGCTACCCAAAGCCAAAGGGCAGCATGACATCAAAAGGAAAATTCCTCAAGTCGACTTTTAGTAATAATAAAACTTAAATCAACTTAATAATGTCATATCTGGACTTATGAAAGCTTGAATTAGGCGGTAATATACGGTACCGTATTTTATATCTAAAACGTCATTATCTCCCACACCTGTAAACCCCATTCAAATATTATGTTTGTGGCTGTGCATCGAGATATTAATTAATTAATATTGTCAAGGTGGCCTTTGTCTACAAAAAATTTGGAAAACTTATCCCTTAAACAAGAATTGAGTTTATATTAAGAGAGTCTGTTTATTGTAGCCAACCGAACAATTCAACATCTTGTCGAACACGGTTACGTCCTTACCAAACGTATTCGCTTAGGTTAGCCTTATGTCCACACCTAAGGAGGAAAGCCTACACCTCGCAGTGAGTTAGTGGACTTTGTCGATGTGCCTCAGCAAATGTAAATACGACCAGTAAGAATTATTTATTTGTTATGATTTGTATTTTATTTTTGTAACTTGAAGCCAGGCGGCTTAAAGGGCCTATTAGTCAATTACTGTAAAGTTTGAAAAATAATTGTAATACATTCCAGCTCATCATTTTGAAATTCGAAAAAGGTCCAAAAATGTGGTGTGTTTTGTATTTACATTGACCGGACTAATGCTTGAAACCCTATGATATCTCAATTAGTTACAACAATCAATGGGCTACTTGTATTTTTTAACGTCATATTTTATCTTTTTGTGACGTCACCAAAGTCCGAGGGAGGTTATGACCATGAAATTGTCTGGCTCGCCTGTTCGCAACTCGGACATTGTCCACGCTAGCGCCATCTCAACCGATTCTCCCGGAAAACTTGCATGGCTTATAGTTCGGCTATTTTAATTTAATTGTCTTGTGGTTAATGCCAAAATTATCGCCTTTTAATAGACATAATAGTCTTCTTATTAACTTTGTAAAACTTAATGTCACTCACGGTAAAAATTGAAAGCCTTTGTATAGTTTTACATTATAATCATAAAATACATGACCGGTTTCGGTTTACGCTATCGTCATCATCTCCAACTTAGGCTTAGGAGAAAGGGAGGAAATCGGGTTTATTATCTACACTGGGAGGATTGTATATTGGGCAAACAGGAAAGTGTTTTAAAGAAAGAATAGCGGAGCATAGACCCGGAGTAGGATAAACGAGCACTCAGTCATCCCTGGCCCAACATTTCAATGCCCATAGCCACTCGTGCGACTTTGATCTAATGATTTTGCATATTGCCAACAAGGGTAGATTACTTGATAATTCAAAAACTATGGAGATTAATGAGGCAATTGCTAAGGACAAAACTGTACAAAATGACTTAGCCTTTTTAAGTAGTTCTCCTTTGTTGGCGTTACCTTTTTAAATGTTACATACTAAAAACTGGATCCTGTGTTATTAGTGTATTTTATTATTTTTTTTTATAATTATTTTTTTTATAAAATTAATAATTATAAAAAAAAAAAATTATTATTTTATATAAGTTATTAGTGATTAGTTAGTTGTTTACTATGTAGGGTAGAGTGGAAATGATGTTGAGTAGCTCAAAAGAGATACAGCGCGTGCAATATATTAAAATGGTAGTCCAAAAGACATATCACTACTACCTTTTGGTCAACCGCAATTCGCCTACTCCTGTATAGTATCTGGTTACACTTATTTCTCTCTACCGCATTGAAGCAAGTAGCCTACGTTTCACTGGAAATTCATTAACAATATTGTCAATTGGGAAAACTTGTCATCTGCTTAGTAATTAGTACATGCCTAGTAACTGTGAGACCTAGTTTTTATTGGTTTACTTGACTGGGTTGGGAGTGAGGTTTATTTTATTGAAATGAGATGTATCAGTTTAGTGCATTATTTTTAATTGTAGCTAATCCCTGAGTTTGACTGCTCTCTTGTTATGAGGAAGTACCTAGCTGTATGTTTAGCAGGGCGAGACCGCAGAAACCGTAAACTTATTGAACAACAGTAAAACCCTGTGCCTTAAATATGGCGTAGTGCTTTCTTATTTTGCTATACGTATCAATTTCACTACATAACGTTCCTTCTGCTCAGAATTATTAATTTTTTTCCGAGGCTTTTGTCATTTGAAGTAAAAGTATGTAGCGCCTTGGCTTCATGTAATAATTACGGTGGCTATGGCCAAGCTCCAAAATTATGTAGGCATGTACTTGTTAACTCGTATTAGTCGTAATAAATTGTATTGCTTTATGCAAATGATATGGGCTAACAATATTAGAATAATTGAATTGTCTGCAATATGGGCATTCATGTTCCATGTGGCAAACTACAGCAGTAGAATCCATATTTGCAGTAAGTCCGCTTTCTGGATTTTACTTCTTCATAATTTGCCTTAGTAGTTAGACTATATTCAGTGAAATGTAAAATTAGAAACAAATAAACAAGTTTCCCATTGTAGATAGGCTTATTTCTCCTCGACTACTATTCGACCACGTTCCGAAGACATTCCTTAGGCAATGTTTACAAGGCATATTCATCATATTTTCAGGATAACATTATTAGTAGAATGACACACTTAATGTCTATTAATAATTCGTTTTTAACTAGGAGTGAATTAAAAATCTCTTTCGGCTCTGGCCGATCAGGTGGGATCACGGGGTTCGCACTAGCGCCGAGTATGGGGGGTCCTGGGGCTAAGCCCCCCCCCCCCCGGTCTGCCCTACCCCTACCCCCCAGCCCCCTCTAGGATCCTAAGTAACTACAAAATTTATTCGTTTTGTCCCATCCATTAAGCGAATAACGCGACCACTTAAAGCTTAAAGCCTTGAAGCCCCAAGCCCCCCCCCCGGACTTTTTGAAATTTTCCGCCAATGGGCCGCCGCCGACTACGCTTTTCCTCTATGAATTGTAATTTAAAATAATAGGAAAACTACGCTCTCTATTGACCCCATTCTTTTCCCGACCACAACATCAACAAACAAAACACTCCTGTGTTCCGATTTTCGATCCACAATCACGACTATCAACTTTTGCTTTTAAAAGTATCACATTTCTTTCACTTTGACTGGACGCTACTTGTCGTAAAAAGTGTTAAAGACCATTATCGTAGATAATACGGGCTTACCGTCACAGTCTATTCCATTTCTCTGCGTTCAATATTAACTGAGATATGAATTTTTTTAAGGTTGTGATCATGTAATAAAACAGCGGATCTACCTGGTTGACGAACTCGATCAAGGCATTTGTATGATCAATTTTGGTGCCAAGATTCATCAACATCGGAGAATATCTACTCAAGTTACTGTGTTTCCTAAAATCTATACACACATACTGTATATGTATGCTTTGCGCAGTGGCGATATCGTAACCAATTAGGTTTTACCGAGGTGCGATTATTGCTAGTTGAAAACTTATACCAATACCCCGACTTGGGCTTGTGAAATACCAAGCCCAACGTCAATTTGTATAACAGTATATGTAACATTTTGAATGGGGGTGGTTTTATGCTCAGGGGGTCATGAGATGATAAGTTGTCAAGAAATTTTCCGGAATAGGTAGATGAAACTCCCTAAAAAAACTAGTAATGTAATGTCTTCGTCGCGTGGTCGCGTAGCATAGATATTATTTTCTAGTTTCGTATTTCACGGATGACTTCTTTCAATTTTTGTAAAATATGAGATAATCAGTAGTGAATCCCCTATTAATTTTACTGTATTGGGAACTGGAGGGATGCAACAAATGTAGTGTATGCTAGTCTACCGATACTTACAACTATTTTTTGTGTGAAATAAAGATTAATTGTTATTTCGGTGAATATGCATTTAGTGGATCTTAAAATTGCAACACCATATTTTAGTGAATCCGCTTTGAAGCGCTACAAGTAGAACTTGCCGCCATTTGTACAGTATTTGATTAGGCCTGCTATGTGTTACTTTATGTACCGTATCTCTCTTTATCGTACGCCCGTCCGCGGTTGCTGAACCATTCATCATCATCTCCATATAGGCCTACATAAACATGTAAATTTAATGATTAAAGTAATGAATGATGAAGGCGTGTCTTTAGTGTTTAAGAGTGACTCATGTTTGCTACTGTACATACATATGCAATAGTTGACATTCCGGTGAGTAATGTACTGTATTAAATCTTGTAATATGCTCTTGGTTTTCTAATCTATTGGTAAAAGTTAATGTTAATATTATTAAACAAAGGGTTAGCTCCACTTACATAGCCTGGTGTGTTAATAGTCATTAGAGGCAGGGACCTGACAGCTATCGAACAATTAGGGCGGAGCCCATTGTCAGGGGAAGGGAGTGACGTTTCGGGAGTGGGTGCTACTCCCATCAACAGGCTAATTCCTGAGAAAGACTGATGCACCTAATTGAAATGCAAGCTCTACTTGAGCTTGACTTTTTGTTGTCTAATGTCATACTGGGCTCAGTATGGAATGGGATCAGTACTGCTTTTAGCTTCTTCTGCTTGAAATCTGTGTCCCTATTTCCTTGTTTTTGATTTGGCTATAGACATGACTTATGGTCAGTTTAATAAATTAATGCACTTTATCGCGTTTCTCTAATAATTCAAAATAATAATTCAGGTGCGAAAATATACAGCTAGGCTAGTAATCTTAATGCATTTTTCATAAAATCATTTTCCTATCTTAACAGCTGTGAATCGAGGAATTCATTTTTTTTTTTTTTTTTTTGGAAATTCCCAGGCTAGGGTTGTATACAAATTTCTAATACTGTAATATTATTGAAAGGAAAAACATTCAAATAATTCGTGGCTTCTGCCGAAATTATCCACTTTTAAATGTTGGCGCGAAAAGCTAAACTCTGTTTCGCAGGCAGTGTTGCCAGATGCCCCGCATTTTTGGGCTCCAATCCGCATTTATTTTTCGGGTACATCAAAAATACCGCATTTTTTAAAATTTCAAAATATAATATTTTGAATTGTTGTATTTGCGCGCCACCCGCAAGGAACCCGAAGAGAGTTGAAAATTCAATATTTTTGTCATGTTTAGCTTAGCAGGCGGACATAGAATCTTTTAAACACGTCGAATTTAATAGTCTTTCAAAGTTGGAACTCCTTCCCAGCTGCCGTTCAAATGCTCAAACGTGAATCGTGATCAAATGAGCAAAATCCCCGTTTAGTATGTTATGTTACTTGTGTTCAAATTTACTTTTACTCAAAGTTCAGAAAATCTAGGTATTTAAAAAAAAACTGTCTTAGTTCATATTATACGGCCGACTGCGTTTTTCGCGCCGCATCGTCTATGGGTGTCAAATTTGACAAAATTTGTCAACATGAATAACATGTACGGTACTGTTTTAAATAAATTATACTTGAACTTTAAACGATGCTTTATTATTCCCATCCTCCATTATTGACTGTCTCCTGCCACGTTCTCCAGGCACGACATTTTATCAAAACAAACATCACAACATCTTCCTTTCTTAAAAGTTAAAACTAATACTCGGAGAAGGTAAACCTTCGAGGCGCATTCCGCACTCTTAAGGGACGACCTTCTCCGATCTCAGGAGCAGCTGGAGACTCAGTAACAGTAACATTATTATCATTAGAATTAACGACCGGCATTTTTTCAACTTCAATGATCTCATTATCAGAATATACATTTTCTTGGTTTCTGTTATATGCTGCCTATTTCTTCTATACTGTCCTCCACCTTCCCCTTGAACAATATACGAACGAGGTTCAGAGCATTTTTTTATAACTCTACCAGGTAAAAATACACCATCAGGAAATTTTTTAAACATAATGCTGTCTCCTACATTAAGATCTGGCAATAATTTTGAATTTTTATCATAGTAATTCTTTGTTTTCATACGCTTAAGTAGTGTATTCTTTTTATGTTTTTCGAGATCAACTACCTTTTGCATTAACATTTCCTTAGTTTTCGGTATCAATGTACGTAGCTGCCGTGACATTAACAGTTGCGATGGGGAATCAATCATACCTTTAGGGGTTGTCCGATATTGCAACAAAGCCATATATGGATCATCACCAGAAGCTTCACACTTAGCCAGCATTTTTTTTACAATTCCTACTGATTTTTCGACTAATCCGTCACTTTGCGGATATTTTGGGCTCGATTTAGATAATTTGATTTCCCATGCATCTGCGAACATTTGAAATTCATGGGAATCAAAAGGAGGTCCACCATCAGACATTATTTCTAGTGGAATGCCAAAATGCGCAAACATAGACTTAAGCTGATGAATAACTGGTTTAGCTTTAGTTGAGTTCATAAGAGCTATTTCTATAAGTTGTGAAAAATAATCCACAACCACTAAATAAACTTGGTTTTTAAATTTAAAAAAATCCATGCCAACCTTCTCCCACGGATATTCGGCAATTTCATGTTGAAGTAATGGCTCTCTTTTTTGTTTCTTTCGGTAAGTATTACATGCAATGCAATCGGCTATGAAAGCTTTCAGATCAGCCGTTATATTCGGCCAAAATACAATTCCTCGAATTTGATCTAGGCACCTAGTAAGTCCTTGATGCCCACTGTGAATATTCTTTATAAAACTGTTACGCAATGCTTGTGGAACAACCAATGCCGTTCCCTTAAACAATATACCGTCAATTACGTGCATCACATCTTGCATATTAAAATAAATTTTCGCCGTGGATTCACAATCGTATTTAGACTTGGGCCACCCAGATTTACAATAATTTTGAACCTATGTTGAATAGCCTCATCATGTAAACTTGCATCTCGAATCTCATTTACTTTATTTTCTGTAACAGACAAATTCGTTTTAAACGTGTGAACTTGTATTTCTAAATCTTTAGAAATTTCAGATATGACTATATCTTGTTTAACAGCATTACGCGAAAGCATATCAGAAATGTACATTTCTTTACCAGGAACATACAACAATTCAAACTCATAAGCCAGTAACTTAAGCAACATACGTTGTAAACGGGCTGGTACCTTGTCAAGTGATTTTTTTACTATAGTAACAAGCGGTGTATGATCAGTGTGGCAAATAATTTTGCGTCCATATGTGTACTGATGGAATCTAGTACAACCAAAAACTACCGCCAATAACTCTTTTTCAATCTGGCTGTACGCAATTTGAGTTGGGGTTAATGTGGTTGACGCATAGGCTATTGGATTTTTCCCATGCATTATGCAGGCCCCCATCGCATCTTTTGAACTATCTACAGACAAAATTAGCGGCTTATTACTATCAAAATAAGTTAATACAGGTGAAGTCGTTACTTCTTTTTTTAAATTTTCAAATTCCATTTGATGTTTTTCTAGCCATTCCCATTCCACATTCTTTGATAGTAGTTGCCTCAAAGCACTAGTTTTCTGTGACAAATTTTCAATGTAACTTCCTAAAAAATTTACTGTGCCTAAAAAACTTTGTACCTGTTGCACATTTTTAGGAACTGGAATTTCTAAAATAGCTTTTACAGCTTCTGGATCGCATTTCATTCCTTTTTCTGAAAAAATGTGCCATATGTACTTCACTGAGGTTAGTCCAATTTGACATTTATCTTTATTAAATTTGAGCCCTATTTCTTTAGCTCTTTGTAAAACTTTTTGGAGCGTTTTATCATGACTTTCGTAATCACCAAAAATTAAAAAATCGTCTTGATAAATAAGAAGACCATCAGTGTCACCAAAATGATACAACATTTCAGCTTGAAAAATTTCACTACTAGCACTTATACCAAAAGGTAACCGCAAAAAACGCCACCGCCCACTTGGTGAGTTGAACGTACATAGTTTTGAGCTCTCGTCGTCTAATCTCATCATCCAATAACCATTTTTTGCATCCAACACTGAAAACTTAGATGAACCATTTAATTTTGCTTTAGTTTCATCTATGTTAGGCGTAGAACAGTGAGCCCTTTTAATTGCCCTGTTAAGATTTCTAGGATCCAGACAGATACGAATTGAATTATTTGGCTTTTTTACAACGGTAATGGAGCTAACCCAATCACTAGGTGCAAATACTTTTTCAATCATACCCAAGTGCTCCATCCGCTTCAACTCCTTTTTTACCAAATCTATTAAACTAAATGGTATTTTTCTGTTAGGTTCCACAACCGGTTTAACACTCGGGTCAGTTTCCAGATGAACTTCTCTAGGCAAACATCCGAGACCTTCAAATACTTCCGCATAATTTTTAAAATTTACAATATTTTCTAAATTGTTATTAATTACGTTTCCAGACCCAACCTGGCAAATTTTTTTTACCAAATTTAATCTACTACAGGTAGTCAAACCTAAGATTGTGGTGCATGGTATGTCTGCTACCAGGAATTTGAAAGTATGCAATTTATTATTTATGCGGCCTTTAACAAACCCACATCCAATAACTTTAACACGTTCACCACTTACAGTGGTAATTTTCATTGAGACATTTTTTAGGTCTTTATTCTTAAACCCTAATCTCTTTTATGTACTTAATGACATCAAGTCTACAAAAGCCCCTGTGTCTAATTGGCATTTAATTTTTTGACTACGAATATGCACGTTGACATACCATCCACCAGAACCATTTACATTAGGCCTACTAACATTTCCGATGAAGAAAACATCATTTTCGCCTTCATCATTAGTTTCTAATTCATCACGGATTGCCTTGACTTGAGGGCGGGTTCGGGTTCGACACATTACTGCAAAATGGTGTAGCAATGAGCATTTCATGTAAGTTTGGCCAATAGCTGGACATTTGCCCTTGTCTTCATGCTTCTTTCCACAACGTTTGCACACTTGCTTGTTATCATCTTGTTTCCAATTAGGCCTATACGAGGTAGAAGGTGCAGCGTTTCGCCTTTTGCCTATACTTCCCATGAATTCACTCAAAAAACTGTCCCTCAATAAAGAACTTGACTCAATTTTACATCTATCCATTGAACGAGCTAATTCAACAGCTTTTTGTAGCGTCGTGGGATTATCAAACAGTAATTTTTCTCTAATATTGTTAAATTCTGAACGCAAACCACAAATGAACACATCCTTTGTGATGGAGTCCGCCAGTTTTTGCAAATCACAGGAACTTGCAAGATTTTGCAGTTTAGTAGCGTACTCTTCAATTGTTTCACCACTTTCTTGTTTGCGAGTAAAAAATCGAAATCTTTCCATTGAAGTGTTTTTTAGTGGATTGAAATATGTATCAAACCGTTTTTTCAAATCCTCAAATTTAACAGTGTCCAAATCAACACCAAATGATGTGAATATTTCTAGAGACTCTGGACCCATATGGTGCAACAATAGGGCTACTCGTCTTGAGTCTGATTCATTCTCTAAATTCGAGGCTCTTAAATAGATGGTGAACTCAGTTATCCATCGATTCCATTCATTACAGAGATTGCTTGAACGCGTATTCATGTGCCTGTGGCTAACACTGTGTTTGGTTACTGTTGGGGCGGTTGGGACCACTCCCGTTTTATCTTCATCTGAATTAGGCATATTAAAGAATACAAATTAACCAACTTTTTTACAAATAAATCAATTCTGACACCATGTTTTAAATAAATTATACTTGAACTTTAAACGATGCTTTATTATTCCCATCCTCCATTATTGACTGCCTCCTGCCACGTTCTCCAGGCACGACATTTTATCTAAACAAACATCACAACAGGTACCAAAAAAAATAAAACAGGCCTAAAACAAATTAAACATTTAAAAATAAATAGGTCTATACCAAAATATAAGCTACTGCAATAGCCAACGTGCAATAAAGCTGGTTTCTAAACAGTTTGACAATTTCCCCACATGCGGTCTTTCGCAGAATTATTGAAAAAAGGTAAAAAAAAAATCAATTAAAGAGCACAAAGACAATATCGTAAGAGAGGCTGAGCTCAGGGGGCTGTCAACGCTGTATAAAATGGAATTTTGCCTTTCTTCCACTAAGAACCGTCTTCTGCTAAGTGGACGGAGATAATTTTTTCCGCACCGCGGCGCTTGCAGCGTTCCCGCTTAAATTCAAATTTTGGTCTGTAACATTTTAGTTGCCATATTCCAATGGAGATTAATATTATTTTTTTTATATTCCATTATAATGACAGTTGACTGTATTTCAACGCTTATATTATGTAATGTGCCATTGGCAGTGTAAAGTCTAATAAGTTTACGTATGATAAGTAGATAAGTATCGGTAATACAGTAAGCAGCGTTAGTCAATTGCAGTTCAAACGTTAAATTTCCACATTTCAATTTTATTCATATACTTTTATACTGTACTGAACATTCCCATTAATACGGTAGTTTATTTTTACTCTTTGGCACTACAGTCTAGAGCCCGTAATGTCCTAAAAAACTTTTTCATAACCCGTACGTAGCACATTGTTTATTACTCTAGATTATTATTAGTAACCCATTCGTCCTATGTCGAATGCCTAATACCAACGACCAAAATTGATTGTTTTTTCCATTAGCAATCCGTTAAACGTCTTCGATGTCAACTTATGCTATCTACTATACGAGGGATAATGGACACTATGAGAGAATGAGCCATGCTCAACATGGACAAAATGTACAAATGGTCGTCCCACTACTACCTATTCCTTCTCAATCCCTAGGACTTATCACCCTTTTGACTGGCATATTAATTGAATTGAAACAGCCCACAACCGAGCAATATCGGACTCTTCTTTTGCTAGCTTTCGGCATTTTTCTACTAAAACTAAAATCTAAAATATAATAGTGCCCAGTTGAAAATGCAAACAAAACAATTTCAGTAATGGCTGGTAGGCTGGATGGCGTGCGTCCTTCAGTGATCAGTCCTTGATTTTGGACTATCTTTTTGAAAATAAGTTTCAAATTGAGATTTTAGTGATAGTTTCAGAATTTGTAAAAAAATCATTACAATTTTTAAAATACATTTTATTCCCATGAATATTTAATTTGACATTTAAATATTTACAAAAGAATTTAACTTGAGCTCTGTTGTTCAAGGAAAGTGGACGGAGAAAAAATTTCCGCTGCGCGGCGTGGCGCTGCTATCGCGAACTGAATCCCTATCCCGGTGACGAGTCTAGTTATCTGTTGTCTATGGCTGAGCTCTGAGTCCAGGGGCGCCCTTCTCTGCCCGTTAAGTGAATAAGACCACCAAGACCCAAGTATGTCTTCCGTAGAAACTCACAATTTTGCGCCTATTAAACCCAAATAATAATTTCCCCCAGGAGAGACCCTGGCCCCCTCCTTCCAGTTCTTTTTTTAATAATGTTCTCGCTGCAAAATCAAAAAAAATTTCGGATTTAAAAATTGCAATCTTATTTTTATCAAAAAATCACCAATAAATTTTAGCCTAGCCTAATAGGCCTAGGAATTTTTAAATTTATAAAAAAAAATTAAAAGCTGCGTGAGTCCATGGGAACGGTATTCCCATTTTTAATTTTAATGAAAATTATATGGAGGGGGGGGGGGTCACTGGCTTTAACACCAGCAAGTGATTTTTTATAATAGATAAGTAAAGTACCGCATTTCTTCTTCTAAATCCGCATTTTTAACGTCAGCCCTCCGCATTTCGGTTTCCAGCATCTGGCAACACTGCTCGCAGGTTTCGCTTTCGGCATTCGCTTCAGGGGGATGTCAACGCTGTATAAAATGGAATTTTGCCTTTCTTCCACTAAGAACCGTCTTCTGCTAAGTGGACGGAGATTATTTTTTCCGCACCGCGGCGCTTGCAGCGTTCCCGCTTAAATTCAAATTTTGGTCTGTAACATTTTAGTTGCCATATTACAATGGAGATTAATATTATTTTTTTATATTCCATTATAATGACAGTTGACTGCATTTCAACGCTTATATTATGTAATGTGCCATTGGCAGTGTAAAGTCTAATAAGCTTACGTGTGATAAGTAGATAAGTATCAGTAATACAGTAGGCAGCGTTAGTCAATTGCAGTTCAAACGTTAAATTTCCACATTTCAATTTTATTCATATACTTTTATACTGTACTGAACATTCCCATTAATACGGTAGTTTATTTTTACTCTTTGGCGCTACAGTCTAGAGCCCGTAATGTCCTAAAAAACTTGGTCTACTAGGCAAGCCACAGCTACCCCGATGCCTTGTAGCCATTGCATCCGTGGTCGTCCCACTACTACCTATTCCTTCTCCCTAGGACTTATCACCCTTTTGACTGGCATATTAATTGAATTGAAGCAGCCCACAACTGAGCAATATCGGACTCTTCTTTTGCTAGCTTTCGGCATTTTTCTACTAAAACTAAAATCTAAAATATAATAGTGCCCTGTTGAAAATGTAAACAAAACAATGTCAGTAATGGCTGGTAGGGTAGGCTGGATGGCGTGCGTACTTCAGTCCTTGATTTTGGACTATCTTTTTGAAAATATGTTTCAAATTGAGATTTTAGTGATAGTTTCAGAATTTGTAAAAAAAATCATTACAATTTTTAAAATACATTTTATTCCCATGAATATTTAATTTGACATTTAAATATTTACAAAAGAATTTAACTTGAGCTCTGTTGTTCAAGGAAAGTGGACGGAGAAAAAATTTCCGCTGCGCGGCGTGGCGCTGCTATCGCGAACTGAATCCCTATCCCGGTGACGAGTCTAGTTATCTGTTGTCTATGATTCGCTTATGTTTACATACAAAATTATAATAATTAATTTATTATAAATATTTACCCATTACCCTCACTACGGGTCATTAAAATTTGAACTTAGAACTAGTTTTTGATGTCTTAGTTAAACTTGCTTATTTTTCCAATTATTAGGTATTGGGTATATGAGTCATAAAATGTTTGAAGCTTTGAGCATTAGCGCAGAGCACAAAGATGTAATACATGATGTCGCGTACGACTTGTATGGGGAGAGAATGGCCACTTGCTCCAGTGACCAGTATGTCAAGGTAAGAACCATTCTCTAATATACTCTATTGAATATATCAGGCTTACTAACTTTTGGTAAAGGTTAAGTTTAGCTACCCCGCTGTATCAAAAGCCGAATGAAAATGCTTTTAATATGGAAGGAAAACATCCCATTTGCAAGGGAATTCATATTTTAAGCAAGGGCTGTCTTATTTACATGCCTCTGACAATGTTCCTTCCATAAAAAAAAATTATGAGCAATTTGTCCCTATGGTCTATACCTGCTCTTGCAAAAATTCGAACTAAATTCGGCTGTAACTCAAAAACTATACTTTTCCGGCTTTTAATTCTTTCGGAAATGGGTTTCTTTACAGCTAAATCAACGATATAGAACTAAATTTTGTGATTTTATGAGGGGTAGCTAAACTTAACTTTAACCTAACTTTTTCACGCAGGAATTAGTCTAATCTCGATTGGAAACAAATAGAGCGTATATTAGATTTAAATGGTAAAAAACTCATCAAGCTGCTGATCTGAACGAGAGGTGGGCTGAATAAGTGAATATAAGGCACGTAGAAACCTTACTTCACTTACTTCTTACTTCAGCCAACGCCCGTCCTTGGCTGCTCAGCCATTTGACGCCGTGCCTCCCAGTACATCCGTGCCTTGAGATGTACGTCATTGTCGTCGATTCCATGTAGGGCAGGGCAGTGGGCCAGGTGGTCTGCCGTGCCTTCCTCCAGCGAGCATAGGGGGCACATTGGGCTGTCGACGACTCCGATTTTGTGCAGGTGATGTTGCAGAAAATCGTGCCCTGTGACCATCCTGAAGGTGGCCACCGCCACATCCCGGGGCAGGTTGTTGGGGATGCAACGGTAAGCAACGGTTCCCATCTTTTGCCAACTGCTGCTGCTTTCCAGGAGTCCGAGACTGCTTTCCTGATGCGGGATGAGATAACATTGCTAATATTGCTGTAGGTGGTGGGTACTGACGGCTGGTTCATTGAGCACCCTTCCTTAGCTAAGGCATCAGCTTTCTCATTCCCTTCAAGGTCGCAGTGACCCGGTACCCATTGCAGACATAATTCAGTATTTTCCTCCAATCTACGGAGCCTGTCTTGACACTGTGTTATTAGGTAGTCTTCGTGTAGTACGTGGGAGCTTAGAGCTTGTAGAGCTGAGGTGGAATCGGATAGGAAGACTACCTTGCGGGCGACGTTTGATTGTATCAGGGCATTGGCTGCTTCACTTATGGCTGCGACTTCTCCATCAAAGTTGTTTTTCATTCTGCCTACAGGGAAGGCCCCACTACCTTGTACTGAGAAGAAACCAGCACCCGCGCGATCGTCCTGGGCTGAGCCGTCCGTATATACGTGGAGCCATTCTGATGCAGGGTAGGATCTGGATATCATTTCGAGTGCTGCAGACTTCAGTTTGTGCGGTAGGTTGTCGGCCTTCGGGGTATCAATCCCAGGGATGCTGATGACAATCGGAAGCTCGTTAACGTCACGACAAAAACTGGGTTTTGAGAAGCACTGGCGTTCACTCGGCTCAATATTGTATTTTGCCAGGAGGGCTTCTGCGCGGCCTATTGGTGTAACTTGTGTTTTAAGTCTAAGAGAAGCTGGTTTGTAATGTCGCCAGAAGGTGTCCGTTGTTCTATGACTTCTTTCGTAGAATTTAAGCAGAGCTTTGTCCTGTCGGTATTCGAGGGGTTCGATCTGAGTTTGGCATTCAAGGGCCGCGATTGGTGTTGATTTGGCAGCACCGCAACATACCCTCAGGGCGTTGTTCTGACTGACATTAAGCTTGTTCTTTGCGTTTGTGCTTGCTGTGCTGTAAACTTCGCATCCGTATTCAAGTAAGGGCCTAATATATGTTTTGTACGTAGTAGTCAGGACATCTTGTGTTGCTCCCCATCTTGATCCAGCAAGTCTTCTTAGGATGCACTGTCTCTTGTTAGCCTTTGTAGAGGCTCCTTCGACATGTTGGTTCCAGCTAAGTTTCCCGTCGAGTTGCATTCCGAGGTATTTCGTTATTGGTAGCATAGCCACTTCAGTTCTGTCATATTCGAGGTGCACTGCATGGTTTTTGGTTGAGGTTGTGAAAAGTTGGGCTGAGGTTTTTTCTCTACTCACGACCATATCATTGTTTGTACACCACTGTTTGAGCACTTTGAGAGCCGAATTAATGGCTTGTTCCATACCACTTATGTTGCTGCTTGTTGCCCAGATAGTGATGTCATCCGCGTAGCAGAGAACTTCAACTCCGGGAATGCGTTTTAGCTCGGATATCAGGTCATTAATCATAATATTAAACATGGTGCAGCTCAATACCGCTCCTTGTGGGAGGCCCCTATTCTGTTGCCGGTATCTTGACGTTGCATTGCTATATTTGACCTTTACTAGCCTCTGGCTAAGGAAGCTGTTCAACCACTGGAGCATGTTCCCTGTAACGCCGAGGTTGTTTAGTTTGTTCACAAGAATGTCTCTGCTGATAGTATCGTAGGCTCCTTGGAAATCTATGAAACATGCTAGCGTCGACATTTTCTTGTGGAACCCGTCTTTGATCTGTTGAGTGAGCTTAATAATTTGGGTTGTTGTTGACATATGTTTTCGGAAACCGGCTTGTTCGTTTTTGATGATGTTGTGCTTTTCAAGGAATACTTGCAGCCGGTGGTTGACCATCCTTTCTGTAAGCTTGCATAGTACTGATGTTAGGCTGATTGGTCTATAGTTCTTGACTTGACATGGGTCTTTCCCTTTCTTGTGGATCGGGATTATTTCCGCTTTTCGCCATGTATCAGGTACCCCCATTTTCCAAGTTTTGTTTATTGCGTCGAGCAGGACTTTCGACGAGCTGTTCCCCAGGTGTTTAATTAGTTCGGGGAATATTTGGTCGGGTCCGCAGCTTTTGCCTTTCTTGAGGTTGTGGGTCGCCATTTTGAGTTCGGCGCTATTGAATTCACTATTCATGATAGTGTCATCATCTTTCGGTGATGGTAGGGCAGCGACGGCATTCCTCTTGCGTCTTGGGAATGTCTCAGGGCGCTTTACGAAGTGCTGGCAGAATGCATCCGCTATGTCTCTCTTGCTTGTTAGCGTTCTGTTGTTGTGGATGATGGGGTGGGCTTTAAATGCGTTGCCATCGTTGTTGAGCTTGGAGATAAAACGGTGGGCTTTGGTACCATCTTTTCTGTAGTCAAGTTCGGATAGAAATTTTCGGAATGTATGTCTCTTGCTCTGTATTATTACTTTCTGTAGAGTGGCCTGGGATTTTCTGAGTTGTATGGAGTCTAAACCGTAGAAACCAATTTGTATCAGTGTTGCGAAAAAAAATAAAAGACTATATTATTCAAAAAAGATAGAAGAGTTTCAACTTTCAAGACTACAGTTAGGTTAGGTCAACTCTCTTGCCCAGGACTTCTGCCAGGGAGTATGGCCAAGAGGAAACGAGAGAACTTTGACGTCTGTGAGGACCCAACCAAGACGACTACGGCAAGGCTAGCTAATAACATTGTAGAAAAACTGTTAAAAGTTACAAGTGGAAATAGCTGTTGATATTCAGGATAAAGACGGCATTGATAAGGAGTTGTAGCAATAACGGAGATGGTGCAAGGAGTCACCCTCAACATTGAGGCAGCTAACGCGGCTACCCAAACGGAGGCAGTTGAGAGCATTATTGGGCAACAGGAGGCGCTGCTTATTAGGCGGAAGATAAAGATGGCTGTAAATCTCGAGACAGAGATTTTAGATTTGAAATGGCCAAAAGAAGCGTTCTGTAAGACTAAATTTATGAGGCGAAGTATTCTGTCTGCTGAAGGGTGCCAGGCTGTTGTCATAGAATCAAACCAAGAAAAGGAAAGTCACCTTATTAGGAACCTAAGTGGCCAATTTTCTGCTATACAAAAAGTATTTGATAGTGAACACAAACCGGGAAACCTGGGTATGTTTCAAAGCACCCAGGTTGCTGCCCTCGATGATGATATACTGAATAAGGAAGAGCAGACACGGATACTTCTAATTGGAATAGTCAGCGAAGATACCACAAATGATAAGGAGATTTTTGATATGCTTTTAAAAGTAAAGAACAAGGGACTCCAAAACTGGCCATCTACATTCCGCGTTGTAGCAATGGTCTCAAATTACGTAAAATAGCTGAATGCTGCTTTCACGATTACACAGGAAATGTTGACATTTGTTTTAAGAAAACTAAGTACCGAGAAGGCGGAGGCGCAACTAGCTATGCATCTAGGCAAGAATATAAAAACAGTACATTTATTGTTAAAAGCGCTCAACCCTACGCAGAAGTGGTCCAAAAACTGCAAGCCAATATTAATCCTTCTGATATGGGAGTGACTGTCAGATCCATTTGTAAAACTACTGCTGGTGATATAAAGCTTGTGGTTTCGGAAAAAACTGCTGGAGGAAGACAAACATTCATTGAAGGTCTTAAAGACAGCGATGTGGTGAGGGAAGTAAAGAAACCTAACATAGCAATGTCCCTCAATGACTTGGTAGGGGGTACCACAAATGAAGAAGTTCAAGAAGCCATGCAGAAAGCACTGAACATCAGTGCTGGAGAGATTAGAGTTGGAGAAATCCGGGAAAGTTCTGATGGGAACTACTATATAGTTGTATTTGTTCCAAAGCAATTGGAAGGGAACGCAAAGGAACTGCGATCCATTCAAATGGGCTGGATGAAATGTCGAATCCGTGAGCGTATATCCCCCATAGCATGTAGAAAATGTCAGCGATTTGGACATGAAACCAGTAGGTGTACCAATGAGCAGGTGACCGAAGTTATCTGTAGAAGGTGTAGCGGACATGGTCACAAAGCTTTTTCATGCAACAAGGAAGTGTTTTGTTTACAACTCTGCAGAACATCGAGCAGACTCTATGAAGTGCCCCCAGTTTTAAGCAGCTATTCAATCAGCCAGGCTGGTAGGAAAACAATCTAAATCCAATGGTTCTTAATGTTATACAAGCATATATACAGCATGCAATCGTCGCAACTGCAGTGTTAGTGGAAACAGTGAACCGAGATTTTATTCAGCTAGCCATGGTGCAGGAGCCTTGGATCGGCTCTGATGGGAAAATCAAAGGCCTCGTTGGGTACAAAGGCCATGTATACTCCTGCGCCCCAAACTTGAAACCAAGGTGTTGTGTTTTAGCGGCTAAGGACATGAATACCACCTTGCTATCCCAGCTCTTAACCAGAGACCTAGTGGCCGTTTCCACTAGAATTTCTGGTCGTACCCTAGCTATTGCATCGGCATATTTCCCTTACGACCAAGATGGGGACCCTCCACCTGCAGAATTCTGTAATCTTGTTGACTTCTGCCTGAAAGAAAACCTCCAACTAATGGTGGGCTGTGATGCAAACGCGCATAACGAACTATGGGGTAGTACGGATACTAACCAACGAGGTATAACACTCATGGAGTACTTAGCTGAGCGCAACTTAATGGTAGCTACCAGAGGATCAGTGCCCACTTTCATAAACGCCATTAGAAAAGAAATTCTTGGCATAACTATTGCCTCGAGTCATGCACTACCGATGATAGGACTTTGGATGGTCTCTAAGGAGGAAAGCATGGCCGACCATCAGCACATACGCTTCACTTTAGCTCACCAGGTGAGCTCAGTAGTGAAATCTATACGGAAACCGAAGCTAACCGATTGGCAGAGTTGCCATAAGAAACTCGGTAACATTCTCGAACGTTTTTCATGTGACGTAAGTGAACCGGCGAAAGTTGATATCAGTGTGGACGAAATTACTTGGGCGATGATTATGGCTTTCCATAAATCCTGCCCTGAGATAGTAACAACACCTTCTAACAAAACTCACTGGTGGAACAGCAAACTAGAAGCTCTTAGACGGAAGGTCCGGAAAACTAAAAAGTGGGTGTTTCGCTCAGACTCACAGGCAGTACAAAAAGAGTACAAAGAAATGAAGCGGAAATACAAAAATACCATAAGGAAATCTAAACATTCATCTTGGCGAAAGTTTTGGGAAGCAATCACTCAAGGCCCCACAGCTTGTCGCCTTCAAAAGATCTTATCATGGGAAAGACGTTCGGTTGAAGGTCAACTGATTAAAGAGGAAGGCAAGATGCCTTAAGATTGTTGATAGAAACCCACTTCCCTGAATCGGAGGTGGCTACAGCCATACACCATGAACTTGAGCTTCTTCCAGTCATGGACTTACCAGACAACTTATTTACATCCGACAGGGTGGATCAAGCTATTTCAAGCTTTTTACCGTATAAGGCCCCCGGGCTCGACGGCATCTTCCCCGTGCTTCTTCAAAAAGCACCTGTAGTTGTTTTTGAATATCTTGCAAGAATTTTTACAGAATGCGTGAGGACTGGACACGTCCCAAAGTTGTTTTTATCCCTAAAATCGGGAGAGTTGATTATACTTTAGCTTCCTCGTTCAGACCTATAAGCCTCACTTCATTTCTCTTGAAGACAATGGAAAAAATCCTTGACTGGCATGTGTGCAAGATACTTGAAAGAAACGGCGGCCTACATGATCCCAACATGCTTTTCGCCCCGGAAGGTCTACTGAAAGTGCTCTCCATACTCTGGTCGCGAAACTCGAAACGTGCCTGGATAGATCAGAACTGGGTTTAGCTTGCTTTATTGACATCAAAGGGGCCTTCAATAACGTGACGGCTGAAGCCGTTCGTAGAGCTTTGGGCTCCCAGTAGATGCCAAGCTTTCTTACTACATGGATTGAATAGTGCCTAACAAAACGTATAGTGGTCTCCAGCCGAGGGGAAGCCTCTATAGCAGCCGCCGTGAAGAGGGGTTGTCCGCAAGGCGGTGTTCTTTCTCCAATTATCTGGAATATGGTAATCGACGGACTGCTTAGACTACTGACAAGTATGGGTGTATTCGTTGTTGGTTATGCTGACGATATCGCTCTAGTGGGAAACGTGCCTTGTGTTATTTTTGACCTCATGCATAACGCTATGACTGCAGTTACAATTTGGTGCGAAACAAGAGGGCTCTCGGTGATTCCAGCAAAGGTGAACGCCGTACTGTTTACCACAAAGAGGAAGCTCCATTGTCCAGAGGAGCTCAAGTTCAGAGGCACTGTTATTCCTTTAAGTGGCTCAGTAAAATACTTAGGAGTGTATCTAGACAGTAAGCGGCTGCAATAGATCTCAAAGGTCGACGCAACGAACCTTACCTTAAGGAGGCACCGCAAAAAAAAAAAAAAAAAAAAAAAAAAGAAGACAGTAAGCTCATTTGGTCAACCCACGTTGAAGCCACTATTCTCCTTCAAGTTACAGCCGGATGATGGCTGGTTGGCAGCAGCATATTGCAGCGATGTCTCCAATCTCCGCGATTTTGACATGCCCTCTTCAGCTCCACATAGGACGTTATCCCAAATCATGTTTAACTTGTTGGAGATATTCGTCTCGTGGCCTTCCCCGTCGATTTACGCCTTCCATAGTCCCCTCAATGACGCAGCTGAATATGTTATCATGCCGAAGCAGGTGTCCGATCCAGCGTGCCCTCCTAGTGGATATGGATGCAATAAGGGTCCTTTTTTCATTTACTTGGGTTAGGACTTCCTCATTAGTTACATGGTGTTGCCAAGGTATTCTCAAAATGCGGCGATAGCACCACATTTCGAATGCTTCTATTTTCTTGACATATTTTTCGCTTATGCACCATGTTTCACATCCGTATAGTAGAATGCTCCACACAAGAGACTTAAGCATTCTTGTCCTGAGTCTGATATTTATAGTGTTAGACTGAAAAATTTTCGACTTTTTATTGAAAGCGACTCTTGCTTGGTGCAATCTATACTCAATCTCTTGGATTGACCTGCCGTCAGAGGTAATTTTGCTACCTAGGTATGTGAAGGCTTTAATATTGCTGAGTGGAGTGCCATTCAGTTGTATGTTTGTGCTCTTTGTCTCGTCAGTGCTTACTACCATCACTTTGGTTTTGGATTTATTTATCTTCATGTTGTATGTTAGAAGAACGTTCTCCATGGCGTTTAGAGCCTCTCTAAGCTCTTCCTCACTTTCCGCCAGCAAAGCAATATCGTCCGCATATCTGACCATGTCTATTTTTACGCCAAGCATTTTTATACCTCTTGCGTCTTCCAGCTCTTCTCTCATTTCCTCTATTGCATACTGAATGTAGAGGTTGAACAGTACTGGTGAGAGAGCGCATCCTTGTCTCACGCCCGCTTTTATCACAGCTTGTTCTTCTGAGTTTCCACATCGGATTACGGCCACTTCTTCTTTGTATAGAGCCCAGATTCTGTCCTTGTGCTTTATCCCGGCTTTTCTAAGGATCTCAAATAACTTTTTCCAGGACACTTTGTCAAAAGCTTTTTCAAGACGCAATATATGTGTCTTTTCCCTTTTTTTAGTCTTTTTTCAAGTATTAAGCGCAGGGCTAGAATGGCTTCTCTTGTCCCCATGCCTCTCCTAAAGTCACATTGGTCGTGCGTTAGAGCTCTATCTATATTCATATCATATATCATATATATATATATCATATTCAGCATGACATTTGTGGGAATTTTTTACGCTACGCGTGTGACATAAGGCTTAGAGTGCGGTGTTGTTCGCATTTTACTGCACCGTCTTTCTTTGGCAGGATCACTAAGGCGTTTTTTAAAATCTACGGGCATTTGCCCTGACTCGTATACATCATAAATGATTTTGAAAAGCGCTGTTTTCGTACCTTCCCCTGAGTTCTTTAAAAGCTCTGCGTGAATGTCGTCTATGCCAGGAGATTTTCTGTCTTTTAGTCTTTTAACTGCTTTGTTAAACTCTTCCCGTAAGATGCTGTTTCCTATTTCCCCTTCTTTATCAATAGTGTCGTCGACATCTTCTATTATTTCATGTTCTTCGTAGAGTTCATTTCCATGGTATAAACTTTCTATGTACTCCTTCCATCTCTTGCTAATCAGGTCATCTTCGAAGAGCATATTTCCATTTGACGCCTGTATGGCCCCACATTTCCCTTTATTTAATCCAAAGAACTCTTTCACTAGGGCATATCCCTTTTCCGTGGTTCTACATTGGTCTATATCTTTACACATATCTTGATAATAGTTTTCATTAGCAATTCTCGATTGCCTGTTAATTTTGTTGCGAAGTTCTCTGTAGAGTACATCATCTCCATTATTTTTTGTTGTTTTTCTTTCCTGTATGAGCTGTAATATATCATCGTTTATCCAGTCCCTTCTAGCGGCAACTACTCTTCTACCAAGACTTCTTCAGCTGTTTGTTTTATTCCTTCTCGTATCTTAGTCCATTTCTCATTATGATCATTGTTTTCATCAAGGTACCCTATGTTCTCATCACTCTTCCTTTGGTATTCAGCCCTTGCGTCTTGGTCTCTGAGTTTTTCTAGGTTCAGTTTAATTCCTTTTCTTTTCGCCAATTTCTTTAGTTTAAGTTTGCTCTTTGCCATGACCATATTATGGTCACTATCTATGTCCGGGCTGGCGTAAGCCTTACAGTTTTTCAGTTGACTTTTAAATCTGTTTCTAATTAGTATGTAGTCAAGTTGCAGCCTTGTTCTGTTCCCACGAGACATCCACGTGTATCTCCTTCTCGGGTGGTGTTCAAAGAGTGTGTTTGCAGCTACAAAATCGTGTCTGGCACAGAACTCGTCTAGCTTGTCACCTCTCGGGCTTCTTCTGCCTAGGCCAAAGGCACCAATATGGTTTCCATCACTGCCTTCTCCTAAGACAGCATTCCAGTCTCCCATTACTATGACATTCTCATGTGCTTTAGTATTATTAATTAGTGTGTCTAAATTTTCATAAATGTTATCAATGACTTCATCGGGGTATTGGCTTGTAGGCATATATCCCTGGATTATCACAGTATCAACAGGTTTAGTCTCAATTTTGACTAGAAGCCACTATTAAACGTGCTAAATCCTCCTTCTATATTCTTCGGAAATGCACGGGAAGCTCCTGGGGGTTCCCTCCTCGAATTGTTCGCCTCCTGTATATTCTGATTATAAGACCCATGTTATCATATGGTTGTCCAGTCTGGTGGAAGAGGGCACAACTTCATACATGTCAAAAGTCGTTAGGCCAGCTACAAAGATTGGTTTCCATAGCAATCACCGGTGCCATAAGAACCACGCCAACAGCCGCCCTTGAGGTTTTGATGTGCCTACCACACATACACATCTATCTGGAAGGCGTAGCAAACATGGCTCTCCTCAGACTGAAGCAGCTTAAGCTCATGCACCCGCGCCCTGTTAAAGGCGGCCACGCTGATATGAGTATCAAGTCGGCTGAACTGTAAATGCCTAAAGACAGATGCCCAAAGGAAGATGTTCCCTCCAAGGTGGACATTTTACTCCCAGAGCGAAACGATTGGGCGGACGGAGCCGTTCCTTATAACCCAGAGGATCTTGTACTCTTCCCGGATCTGAGTAGGAGTTACGAATCAGTTAATTCTGACATATTCACGACTTCTTGACGGGGATTGAAAAAATTTGGGGATGTAGTATTGTCGCTTTGGGATGTAATATGTAGCTTTAAATGTGTCATATTATAGTCCAGTAGTTAGCGTCGTTGAGGTCGTGTCTCATGTCACTCTATATTTTTGAAGACAATACATTGTGAGGAGCTGCAGGTGTCTCTCTCGATCCCACTGGGGAAATGGGCAACAGTGTTCCAAGCAGAGGTTTATGCAATTGACTAGGCACTGAGATTGTGTGCTGACACCAATATCGAAAATCGGACCATTGTCGTATGCAGTGATAGCCAAGCAGCTATAAAGGCTTTTATTCAACCAGTCGTCACATCCCATATCGTCAGAGAGTGCAAGGTGACAATAAACAAGCTTTCACGGAAGAACCAGATCAAGTTGATATGGGTGCCAGGACATGAAGGAATCTCAGGCGACGAGGCTGCTGACGAATTGGCAAAGCATGGTGCTGAACTAAATCCAATTGGGCCAGAACCTTTCCTCCCCATAGCCTGGAGCCGCGTCAGAGCGCATGTACACAGCTGGATGGCGGAAACGTTTTCGGATGAGTGGGGTATGCAGACGTTCCGGCATTCACGATTATGCATTGCCGACCATTCAATGAAGCTGACAGAAGAGCTGCTGGGACTCGGGCGTATTGGCGCGCAGAGTAATTGCCCTCCTCACAGGGCACGGACCTTTTCGGCAACACCTATCACGAATCGGAATGCCGATCAATCCGGAGTGTCGCTATTGTGAGAGTGAAAACGAAACAGGGTGGAATATACTAGCAAACTGTCCAGCAACCTGGCGTTCACGTTTGGAACACTTGGAGTTTGCGGTGGCCGATGGAAAGTGTCAAATAAACCTCAGGCTACGGGAGCTTCTGAAGTTCAGCAATATGATAAAATTGCAGTAGAAGAGCAGGGCGGACATATGGGCCCAAATAGCGGCCTGAGTCCCTATAGCCCTTAACAACAACTACTACTACTACAAATATCTTAAGACACATGATGATCAGGCAGCGATTGATGAACTTATAAGTGATTTTAATGTTATTCGGGAATGGCTCACATCTAATTTCCTATCACTGAATGCCTCGAAGACCAAAGTTTTGTTTATTGGCGGGAGTGAATCACGTGATGAATATTTACCTATTAAGATTGGAAACGAATTTATAACACCTGTACAGTCTATCAAATATCTTGGGATCACTATTGATAACCGTCTCAATCTAATGGACCACTTTGCTGAAGTTCTTTCCAGTCTAAAGACGAAAATCGGAGTTGTGAAGAGGCTATGGCTCCTACCTCGAGGATGTAGAATAACTCTTTTCAAAACATTGATTAAACCACATGTGAATTATTGTCAATCACTGTTTGTACATGCGCCCGTCCACATTACAAACCAAGTTCAAATACTCCTAAACGATAGAATTAGAGCGGCCTTAAATATTCGAGTGGCGAGGGAGGTTCCACGAAAAGTGTTTTATGAGCAAATTGGAGTTATTCCACTGATTGATGAAATGTACGTTCATGTAATGATTCTGTTGCACAAGATAAAACTGCGAGAGTGTCCAATTTATATGGTTGACAAGACTCGAAGAGTAAATGAAGTCCACTCATACAATACACGCCGAGCTAGAAACTTTTATTATGAATTGTCAAATTCTGAAAGAGGAAGAAAATCAATTTTTAATGAATGGATATCAAAATACAATAAACTGAGTTACGAACTAAAGAACTTAACCGAGATTGCGAAATTTAAAGTTGCCCTGACGAAGAAGATCCAAGAAAGTTAAGAAGATGAGAAGTTGATGATGTGGCGGTCTACAAATTAGCAGCTGCTGCTGCCATGTTCAACAACAACAACAACAACAGCAACACTGAAGATTGTTCAGGATTCGAGGCCGTGGTTACAAGGAGAATGAAGGAATGTCCACTGTACAGCTTGGACGATTTCAGGGAACTAAGTTGGCATGCATAAAACATTAACCTTAATACAATGGCAAACGTTTAAATTGCAGGTATGGGATAGGGACGAAAAGGGTGACTGGAAGCTCACAGCAAACTGGAAAGCTCACAGTGGGTCTGTCTGGAAAGTCACATGGGCTCATCCAGACTTTGGACAGGTCCTTGCTACCTGCTCCTTCGATAGGACGGCTGCGGTATGGGAGGAAATAGGTATGGACTGGACTATCGTTTTAAATTACAGTATAACCGTAAGCAAGTTGTGCTTTTAATGATTCGTACCCAGCTTAATGCTTGAAGCATAGCGAGATGTAAAATAATTATTAGCGAAGCGCAGAAATTCATGACGGTGCAATGTCAAAATACAAATAGAATTGAAAACAAATCGCAATACCGGGGCCCCTACTACGCGTTTTTTTGTTGTTTTTTTTAACAAGCTCGATTTTTTTCAGGAAATATTGATCTTAGTGCCGTTAAATTAACATAAATGCTCTTCTAAATTTCGATACATGACATGTTATATTGTGTATACTAACGTAACTACGACACAGTTCTTGAACTCCTGCCTTGGGAGTACCACACCAATTGATATTTGTGAAATTCAGTAATTGTTCCCAATGATAGGTCGCCAATCTCTATGAAGAGGTTATCATGTAACAAAAATTATGAGAAAAACTTTTTAAAGGGGTGCATATATATATATATCATAATGTTCTGTTTCTCCTGATATTTTTGACAACTTAACGAATGATGTGTCTTGAAATATTTGATCCTCTGATTTACTCTTCTACCGGGTTTACAATACACGTTTTGGCGCTGTTGAGCATTTTTGACTGATATTCTGTATGAATGTAGTTTATAAAAAAATATTTCAATCAAACTATATCGTTGTTATGTACAGTTAGGTGTACGAGAGGGCCATAGGCCCTAATCTCGCTGTATCTACATATTTTTTTTAAATAAAGACTTTATTATTATTATTAGCCATGAACGATGCAATGCAATAGACTAATAGAGGGCATGCCAAATTAAATGATTGATCAAAATGTCACGGGCAGGCTATCAACCAGAGCTCTCCAACGTTTCTTCTCCAACGTTTCTTGAATTTCCCCTGTTGCTTGTAACTGTGCGTTTTGTTTATGATTTAATTTGAGTTGGGGACGGGGCGAAGGAGAAAGAGACATTACGGCACTGGGTGCGCCGGACCAACCTCGTCGACTCGAGAACATCTGTCACCGATGTCAAGTTTGGTCCAAAACAGGTTAGAAACATTTATTGTGCTCATATTACATTGATGTCTACGTAAAATCTCTGCTTCAAACGCGAAACGTCGGGACAATTATTTAATTATTCGTGTACCTTCATGCCCAGGTCAAAAGTGTGTACGGCCAATGAAAGGCCTTCATCATCTACCATAAGGCAGCTTGACTAAATAATATGTTAAAATTTGAAGAGTTACAGGATAACTCGCATTTCCACACAAAAGGTTGTGCAACCGAGTCTTTGTTGGCTAATTGTTTACTGGGTTTAAAAGTTGCCCTTAATATCCGAAATGAAGGGAGTGTCTGTATGAAAGGAATTACTTTTGTTTTGTAGCTGGGGCTGGTGCTGGCCACGTGCTCGGCGGACGGCGTGGTGCGCGTCTACGAGGCACCTGACATGATGAACCTCAGGTAGGCTAAGGCGCCATTACTTATTCATCCATTTCCATTGGAATAGAAAATGTGCTTGTTGTTAGATTTCCTGACTTTGATTTGTAGTATTATATGGTTGCAGTCAGTGGACGCTGCAACACGAGATCATTTGCAAGTTGAGCTGCTCGTGCCTCTCCTGGAACCATACCCTCTCCAGGTAATCAATATTTTAGGCTTGAGGTTACAGGGACATGTATACATTTAGAGGAATGCTCCTTCTAATTTAAGTTATCACATCCCATTCATGATATTTCACGTAAAATTTGAGTTTGTACAGAAAACGGTCGAGTTGGAGATGGCCGGTTTGCTCTTAAGGATTCTACTGCTGAGTGCCTATTTGTCATTGCACACATGTACAACTGGGTAAACGCAATGTGTGTGGTTGCAGGTTGCATCCCCCCATGCTGGCAGTGGGCAGTGACGATTCCAACCGCTCCAACGGCGGCAAGGTGCTCATTTATGAAGTAAGATTGGCCTTTTTAATAATAAATATTTGTACAAACTATTATGTTATGAACTTCGATGTTTGAATTGCACGCCATTCAGATAGTAGCAGAAGGTTATGAAGAATCGCGCATGCTCAGACACGAAGAGACGAGAGGTAACATTATGTTTCTCCTTTTCAAACTTTTCATTTTTATCAATATTCTCATTTAACAATAATAGATTTTGTTGTGGTCAATATGCCTGGTTTAATTTTATTAACTTCCAAGTACAGTGACGCCGCACGACGTTGGACGCGGACCGAAACGCTTGCCCAGGTCCAGGACGCGGTTCACGACATCGCCTTCGCCCCCAGCATGGGTAGAAGCTACCACCTGCTCGCCATAGCCACCAAAGACGTCCGCGTCTACATCATCAAGTAAGCCAGAATACATTTCTGATATGGCGGCCATTCCACTGGCAAATTTACTTCATTTGTGATTTTGTCATTGACGTTTGCTTTGTTTTAAGGAGATTATTATGTAGATACTTAACTTATCTATTATAAATTAAGTTATAATATGGTAGAGACTTGTTAATGATGTCTGCTACCATATTATAACTTAATTTATAATAGATAACTACATAATAGTCTCCATAAAACAAAACAAACGTCAATGACAAAATAAAAAATGAAGTAAATTTTCCGGTGGAATGGCCGCCTATGTAAATACATAAGCAAGCTCTAACGCAGAACCGGTGACGCAGCTTTGTTTCTGTTTTAGAGAGAGTTTGAGCCTGAGTGCGGGGTTGCGATACGAGATGGAGCCAGTAGCTCAGCTAGATGACCACCAGTGCACGGTATGTACTCGTAGTATGACCCATATCAAATTTTCCTATTAGTGGAGTGCAAATAGACAAAAAAATGGTTAAACCTCGGAATCCAGGGACAGTCCATGAATATTTATAAAAATTTTGAACATGTGTTAGCTGTACATAGAAAAAGGTTAAAAAACAATTTTTGCCCGCTCTCAATTGTTAACTACAGGGTGTGGCAGCATAACTTCCTCTTTTTGTAATGTGCGCCATTCGGTCGGTTGATGTCATAGCGGAGTGTTAGTGGTCTCGTTCGAGAGGTGGGACTACACACTTTTGTCAGAGACCTACATAGTTTTAAAGATCAAAACAGTTAGATCACGTCCCCCATTCTCGATACATTGAGTATTAGTGGAGCGCCGTAACACAAAAAAAAAAAAAAGGAAAAGCCTCAGAATTCAGGAACAGTCAATGAATATTTATAAAAACTTAGAAAATGTGTTTTTAATAGTATATAGAAAAATGTTTAAAAATTTTTTTGCCCGTTCTCAATTTTTAACTACAGGGTGTGGCAGCATAACTTCCCGTTTTATAATGCGCGCCATTCGGTCGGGTTATGCCGTAACGGAGTGTTAGTGGTCTCGTTCGATAGGTGGGACTATAAAGTTCTGTCTCACATAGTTTTGAAGATCAAAACATTAAGATCACGTCTTCCAATCTCGATACAATGAGTATTAGTGGAGCGCCGTGAGTAAAACAAAAATGGTAATGCTTCGGAATTCAGTCAATGTATATTTATAAAAACTTTGAAAATGTATTTTTAATAGTATATAGAAAAATGTGTAAAAAAAGTTTTTGCCCCCACTCAATTTTAAACTACAGGGTTACCATTTTTTTTCCTCGCGGCGCTCCGCTAATACTCATTGTATCGAGATCGGAAGACTTATTGTTTTGATCTTCAAAACTATGTAAGACAGAACTTTATAGTCCCGCCTATCGAACGAAAAAAAAATAAACGTTGAAAAAACCAAGTACCTATTAGTGGGAAGAGACCAAGATACCTGCACAGGCCGCTTTGAAAGAGTGCAAGATTTCAAATACCTTGGGTCCATCATCACGTCCGACAACAAGATCAGTCAAGACGTTCTTAACAGAATTAAATCAGCCAATGTAGCTTTCTTCCAAACAAGAGCACTATTCTCGACTCGGATTCTATCATGGACAACAAAGATCAGGCTTTACAAGACGCTAATCCTACCTGTCCTTATATATGGTGGTGAAGCATGGGCCCTGACAAAGAAAGAATCAAGAGCGTTGGCTGTTTTCGAGAACAAGATGTTACGAAGAATATTCGGAAGAGTTTTTGAAAACAACAGTTGGAGAATCCGAACGAACGAAGAAATCCACCAACTCTTCGGCTCGCCAGACGTCACACAAATACTACGTAGCAGAAGGCTCCAGTGGATGGGACACGTCGTCCGTATGCCAGCGGATAGAACAGCACAAGCAGTATGGATGGCATGTCCCAACAGAAGAAGACCTTTGGGGCGTCCGAGACGACGCTGTGGCGACCAGCTAAACGAAGATATGCAGGAAGTTGGCCTTTGGGCCGATAATTGGTGTGATCTGGCGAAGGACAGGATCCGGTGGCGTGGTGTTGTGAATGCGGCCAAAAGTCCCCCAGGGCTGACAGCGCCAACTTAAGTAAGTCAAGTCATCGAACGAGACCACTAACACTCCGTTACGACTTAAACCGACCGAATGGCGCGCAATACAAAACAGGATAATAGGTACGCTGCCACACCCTGTAGGTAAAAATTGAGAGCGGGCAAAACAATTTTTTTTAACATTTTTCAATATACTATTAAGAACACATTTTCGAAGTTTTTATTAATATTCATGGACTGTCCCTGAATTCCGAGGCTTTTCAATTTTTCTGTGTTACAGCGCTCCACTAATACTCGATGTATTGAGAATGGGGGACGTAATCTAAATGTTTTGATCTTCGAAACTATGTAGGCCTCTGACAAAAGTGTATAGTCCCGCCTCTCGAACGAGACCACTAACACTCCGCTACGACATCAATCAACCGACCGAATGGCGCGCATTACAAAAAGAGGAAGTTATTCTGCCACACCCTGTAGTCAAAAGTTGAGAGCGGGCAAAAATTATTTTTTAACCTTTTTCTATATACTACTAACAACACATTTTCAAAGTTTTTATAAATATTCATGGACTGTCCCTGGATTCCGAGGTATTAAGCTTACGGTACTCCACTATATGTATACGTTAGTATAAGGAAAGCTTTGTGATGGTCGAAATAGTCGTTCACGAGATTTACACGTTTTCAAGTCCTAGAAATAAAAAAGTGGATTTGCGAAACTCGATTTTGCAGTCAAACTACCTACTCGGCATAATTCGATTTGATTTGTGGGTTTCATCCCCCAATCATTCCCATAATATTACGAAATAAAAGTTGTTTTTTAAACGGATCGGTCGATTTATTTTAAATGCGTGAATATTTTAGTACTTATTAATGTTGACAAACCCACTAAGTTGTAGGCCTACCCCCTGGATAGATTGGTTCATTGTGTAAAAAATCTAAAAATGCTCAAATTTCATGGAAAAATTACAAAAAATAATAATCATTTTCACTGGAAGCTTTCTATCGATGTTTTGCAACTTACGTGTGTTTTAATGCTAAATAGAAACTCCGCCTAAGACGGTCCCAAGCCCGGTTGAGAAAGGAGGAGGGGGCGGAAGTGGAGGCAGTGGTGGGGGGCACCAAGTGGCGAGGGTCCCTCCAGAAAATACCACAGTTGCCGACGAAGCTTCCGGAACAAGGCGAGTAGCACCGCCTTTACATAAGTGCAAGCACGTAGCCCATAGCCAATGGCTCCCAAGGCGGAAGATGGTGCTTAGAAACATCACAACGGCGGAGGAGGCAGAAGAACTATGAGAGAAGCCACCCCACTGCCTTGTGGGAAGGGTGGGAAACCCAAAGGCTAAGTGTGAGCCCCTGACAGAAATGCTCACACGGGTAGGTGAGCCCGTCAGTCTGGTAAGACAATCGCCTAGAGAAGGAAACTCGTACAAACCAAGATGTCAGGCGTGGTCGGCCGGTTGTAAAAATGACTAATCAAATTTAACATGGATAGTGGAAATATAATAGAGAGTCAAGAAGTTAAGGCGTCCCCCACAAGCGACGCGCTGCGAGTAAGCCCGCTCAACAGTCCGCTTTGCCTCATTAAATGTGGGTTCAATGACAGGAAGATGGATGGAGATCGTAAAAGTTATGCAACCTAGGAAAATCAATATTTTGTGTGTTCAGGAAACGAAATGGAAAGGAGACCGAAGCGGAGAACTGGGAGAGGGTTATAAATTAACCTTCTACGGAACTGAAAGCAAAGCAAATGGCGTTGGTGTTATATTGGATCCAAACTATAAGATCTCCCTCGTTGACGTTGTGAGGCAAAGCGACTGAATAATTCTTTTTAAAGTTATTTTGACAGACAAGATGGTAATAAATATCATCAGTGCGTATACACCTCAGGTAGGGTGCAGTTACGACGAGAAAGAAAAGTTCTATAGAGATTTTGACAACTTGATGGCGACAATACCCCATAAAGAAGCTATATATATTGGTGCAGACTTGAATAGCCACGTCGGGAAAGACAGTGACGGGTATGTCCAGTGCCACGGTGGACGTGCTTTCGGAAGGAGAAACGAAGCCGGAACCGATCTGCTAGAATGAGCAACAGCACACGATCTGTGGCTAGCAAATACATGGTTTCTCAAGAGGGGCGAACACCTTATAACCTACAAGAGCGGGCAAAACAAAACACAGATAGACTTCTTTATGACTAGGGGTAGAGATAGACGCAGTTGCCTCGACTGTAAAGTAATACCTGGAGACCCAATAGCCGAGCAACACCGGCTACTTATAGCTGACCTGAGGGTGGTAGGGAAAAGGAACCGCCAAGCCAAGCGAGACCGGAACCTCCTACATGAAGATCCTGACAAAACTGAAAGATTCAAAGCAGCAGTGGAGACATTCTTCAACGGGTGGGCCGCAAAATGGGAAACCAGCAAGCAGCAGCAGCAACGATGCGTGGAACGAGTTTGAGAAATGCGTGCTAAAATCTGGTGAGGAAGTGCTAGGTATGATGAGAGGGGGTGCGAAAACTGAAAGAGAAGCTTGGTGGTGGAATGAGACGGTGAAAACTGCCCTCAAGGAAAAGAAAACCGCCTATAAAGCTTGGCAGGCAGGCAGAACACCGGAGAAACACAGTGAGTACAAAATGCGGAAGAGTAATGCGAAAAGGGCAGTCAAAAAGGCAAGAGACGACGTGACAGAAAGGTGGTACGAAGAGCTCATTACCTGGGAGGGAGAAGGCAAGATTTTTAAAATTGCAAAAGGCAGAGCCAGGCAGCAGCAAGACCTTGGAGCGGTCCTATGCATTAAAGATGAGCAGGGCCGGGTATTGACCCAAACTGGGGACATCATCGAGCGTTGGAGAGCGTACTTCAATGGTATTATGAATGAAGGCGGAACGAGACAAGGCGAAGATGAAGAACCATATGTGGGGCCTATACTAGAGTTCAGTGAATCGGAAGTAGAAAAAGCCCTTAAGAAAATGGCAAATGGAAAGGCAGTTGGACCGGATGGGGTCCCAATTGAAGTATTTAAATCACTGGGAAGGAGTGGTGTTTCGTTCATGACAAAGCTAGCCAATAAGATAATGACAGGAGAGCGTATGCCAGATAGTTGGAGGGAAAGTGTCACAATCCCGATATACAAGAGAAAAGGGGACGTACAACAATGCAACAACTACCGGCCGATCAAGCTAATGAGCCACTGTAGAAAATGGTACAAGAGACTTTTGGAAACTCGGCTAAGAGACCAGCTAGAAGGCGACATCACCGAAAACCAACTGGGCTTTATGAAGGGTAGAGGCACGACGGATGTCATATACGCAGTTAGAACCATGCTAGAGCTACAAAGAGAGGCAAACACACCGCTGCACTATATCTTTATTGACCTGGAGAAAGCATACGACCGAATACCTAGAGACCTAATCTGGGAATGCCTGAAGAAAAGAGGTGTTGTGCTAGAGTATGTCCGAGCTATCCAAGACATGTATGAGGGTTGCACAACTAGGGCAAAGAGCACTGCAGGACTCAGTGAAGGTTTTAACGTCCAGTACGGGTGACATCAAGGCTCAACATTTAGCCTTTTCCTCTTTGTCATTATAATGGACACGATCACGAAAAGCATCCAAGGGGAAGTCCCTGCAAGCCTGTTATATGACGTGGTAGTAAGCACGAAAGAGAGAAGGGAAGGCGAAGCAGAGCTAAATAAATGGGTGGAACGCCTAGAAAAAGAGGGCCTGAAGGTAAAGAGGAACAAAACCGAGTACATGGAATGCGGGAAACCAGAACCAGACACTGTAAAAATAGGTGACCAAGAACTTGAGAAAGTGGAGACATTGAAGTATCTGGGTAGCACCCTTGAACGAAACGGTGGATGTGAAGAAGACGTGAAAGGATGAACAAAAACAGGCTGGGGGAAATTTCATGACATGGCACCAATTCTCACAGACAGAAAAATGCCAAAGAAGCTCAAGGGTCGAATATATAAGCAAGTGATCCGACCATGCTTGCTATACGGTGCGGAGTGCTGGGCGGTCAGAAAGCGAGATGAACACAAAATCCACGTGGCGGAGATGAGAATGCTACGAAGGACGTATGGACTGACCCTGCAAGACCAGCGCCGAAATGAGGACATACGGTTAGAGATGAAAACTGGTGATGTCGCACTGAAGCTTAGGGAAAGAAGACTCAGTTGGTGGGGCCACTTCCAGAGGAGGGAGGAAGCATCCCTCCTAAAACGTATACAGAACATGACACTCCCCCCCCCCCCCCCGGGGAAGACGGAAAATAAAACTCCCCAGAAAAATCGAAGAAGATATAAGGACTCTCGCCCTGAACAAGGAAGACGCTCTAAACAGAGTTGTTTGGAAACGCCGCTGCCGTACCGCCGACCCTCCCTGAGGACAAAGGCGATGTAAAAGTAAAAGTAGAGTAAAAAAACCGAATAAGTTGCTTTTCTCAGCCAAGGTTTTTTTTGGAAAAAAAAATTATTGTTTTTGTGTGTAACATTGTATTGGCTTGCGCATTCTAATCTGACAGGGTTGCTTGGAAACAGGCGTTAGAAAAAAAAGGTCTGCGCGTTCTAGACTATGCAATCGTTCCATCGATCAATTCAGTGCTTTATGATAAGTAAAACTGTATACTAGTTCGCCCAGAAAAGTTGGCAAATGTCCATGAAAATATCCCTTAATGCTTTACCAAGTCGGGGAAAAGCCCCGCCTCTCCATGTAAATTCCCTATGCTGCATTTTCAAATCAGATAGAACTACTTTGCATGTATTTGTATACACAAAACTTACGGGGTTCCATTCCAAATTCAATGCATTAAGGTCACAAGTGGACATTGCTTATTTTTTTTAGCTAAAATTGTCGATCTGTTGCACTTTTTACGAATTCACGACTCCAATGTCAAAATTAAAATTAAAATTTTCTGAATGTTAGTTAATTGTCCTCAACTACTGCAGCAACGTTAGTGGAACGGTTTTAGGATCATCATAGAACAAAATCAAAGCAATATTTATTGTTATAAATATTATTAGTGATGCGTTTCTTGAATTTGAGAAATTTATAAAATTTTCATCTTCCCTTACTGTGTTATAAAATGGATCAACTTGAAAGTAACAACAGTAACAGTAACAGTAACAGTAACAACAAGCCCACTGACTGTCCCCGCACATCAAACTGCCGCAACAAACTAGCCGAACTCATCAATGCTGGGTGGAATGCCAGGCTTCAGTGGGTCCCAAGCCACGTCGGTCTCGTAGGAAATGAAATAGCGGACAAAATGGCAAAAAAGGGAGCGGAAGCAGACCAACCCGAAGCTCCACAAACCCTCCAGTCAGCACGGAACATAATAGCCGCGAAAATCTCCAAGGCCACTAGTCTTCAACTTCGGAGCCTGAGCACTGGTAAAAAATGGGAGCCACTCACCACCCCCGGACACATCCCGTCAAACTTGGAGAGAAGCGCTGCGGTCGCGCGTTTCCGCCTAACTACCGGGCACGACTTACTCCAAGCCCACCTTCACCGCATCGGAATTGCTGACTCCGACATCTGTCCACTGTGCGCGTCCGGAAGGATGGTGGCCACTCACTTGGAGACCTGTTCCAGATTAAAACTTCTTCCTGCCGACACAACGAGGCGCTACTGGGAGGCTCGGCGTCTAATGGCCCAACTGCCACAGACGGGCGTTGGCTAAACTAAACTAAACTAACTAACTTGAAAGTAGAAAGTTAACTTAAGAGCGTTCAGGCCACAGAATAGAGTTTCTGTGCATCACACCAATAAGGGTCTCGTCAAGGTATACAATGCGATTTCCTTCAGACCTGACGTTTCGGATTCCTTGTAAATACCTATAACACCAAGAAAGCGTGCGTGGCGACTCGACCAAGGCGTTGTATTTTGTCAAACATCTTAAATCTGCACAGCATTTAAATTGTGACTTCTTTGTTTCTGCTGCACTTCTGATGCGTGTATTTATAATAGTCTCCTCAACCGACTGGTTGTGTTTTTTATTTTACCTGAAATGAAGACGCCTAGTGATAAATACGCGGAGGCTCTCCTTGGGTATTTGGTAACGACCATCAAGCTCTAATATTTCTTGTCGCAGGGTGTCCAAGCTTAACAGTCAGCAATCATCCTAGGATGAATATACATAATTATGGGGTTCCTTATCATACTTTCATCACATTCGTCGAGATTATTGTAGTATTTTTGACGTCTTCTTTCCTTGATATTTTTGTTGATTTTATACCTCGACGGACTCCTAGAGTCCTAGACTCTGTATATAGGCTATATACATATAATATATATCTTAAATATAACTTTCAACTTCCTTAAATAGTTCGCAAAGGTTTAAGATCATCATTCATGCCTCCTAGTGAATTTGCTTGCCTTACCAAACGGTTCATGCGGAAATGTTGCTTCAGTTGCTTCCTCTTACTAGGCCTGCTTCCTTTGGTAAGACTTAACACTCTTTTCTGTGGTCTGAATGCCGTTAACTTCGATATTAACTGTCTACTTTCAAGTTGATCCATTTTATAACACAGTATGGTAAGATGCAAATTTTATAAATTTCTCAAATTCAAGAAACGCATCACTAATAATATTTATAACAATAAATATTGCTTTGATTTTGTTCTATGATGATCCTAAAACCGTTCCACTAACGTTGCTACAGTAGTTGAAGACAATTAACTAACATTCAGAATATTTTAATTTTAATTTTGACATTGGAGTCGTGAATTCGTAAAAAGTGCAACAGATCGACAATTTTAGCTAAAAAAAATAAGCAGTGTCCACTTGTGACCTTAATGCATTGAATTTGGAATGGAACCCCGTAAGTTTTGTGTATACAAACACATGCAAAGTAGTTCTATCTGATTTGAAAATGCAGCATAGGGAATTTACATGGAGAGGCGGGGCTTTTCCCCGACTTGGTAAAGCATTAAGGGATATTTTCATGGACATTTGCAAACTTTTCTGGGCGAACAGTACCATGAATTTCCTGCTCACATTTTCTGTTGAGTCACCTTTTTTAAAACGATCAATAGGAAACTCGTTCGGTTCTTTCATGAGGTGTGCCATGACCATTGGTAAATATCCTAATATAGCTGCAACATAAATACTAATGAGAGGTTTATCGTGTTGTAGGTGTGGCGGGTGTGCTGGAACGTGCTGGGCACGCTGCTGGCCTCCTCGGGCGACGATGGTTGCGTCCGCCTCTGGAAGTGTAAGTACAGCAAATACACTGTGTCCGATAAGTTCAGATTTAAAAAAGCAGCGACCCTGCTTCGCGGGGCGACATTACTCGGTCCCTTACTAATAAGAACATATTGCACTATTAATGTACACTAGACAATAATTTGCACAATCACCGGCCCCGCTTGTTTTTCCCTTTCAAATCGCTATGTAGACGACTATGAGTTTTAATACTTTCTTACTTACTTATGATGGCGCGTTCAGCCCTAGGGGACTTTTCGCCTCACACACAATTCGCCTCCATCTCGCCCGATCCTCTGCGACGATCTGCCAATCCAGGAGCCCTAAGTCTACTGCCTGGAGGTCCTCTTCTGTTTGTTCCCTCCATCTCCTCCTTGGTCTTCCTATCGGTCTCGGCGCATGTATTTTTGCCTCCCACGTTTTCTTGGCCGTACGGTCGCCCTCCATTCGTTGTACGTGTCCCAACCACTGTAGTCTCCTGGCTCGGAGCTTCATAACAACATCGACTGACCCGAACTGATCGTGTATCTCGTAGTTATGCCGAATTCTCCATCTACCTTGGTCCCACACTCCACCATAAATTCTTCGCAGCATTTTATTTTCAAATAGCCTACTCGAAGCGCTTGTGACTCTTTCAATGTTAGTGTCCATGCTTCTGCACCATATAATAACACTGGTCGGATCAGGGTCTTATATAGGCGGGCTTTGGTGGTCCACGAGAGAAGTCTGGAGGAGAAGAGTGGTCTACTCTGAAAGTATGCGACACTGGCCGCCCCAATACGGCTCTTAACATCTTCACTTACTTTATTGTCACTGGTCATTATTGAACCGAGGTAGCGGAAATTGTTAACCGTTTCAAAACGGCTTGAAATGGCATCTTGTCTGCGTGCAAGCTGTAGATGCTTGGTCTTCTCAGCATTTATTTTGAGTTATAATAAGAAATGTATTCTATTCTATTCCCTAAAAATATTCTCGTGCGTGGAGCAAGAGTTAAACGCAAACAAGTGGAATATTACTCACTAAAACAGGATAGATAGAATAATTAATATAGGCTAATTATGAACACTAAAGAATCGGGTTAATTCCTGTAGCCAATTAAATCTCGCTAAAAGAGCACGACCATAAAATCAAATTTGAATTTAGACTCAGCGGGTACTGAATTGAATAGTTATGAAGAAATTTTCCAGAAGTCGAACATTGGTCGCCGCTTCAATAGGAAGATAAATCTCCCTGAAATCTTGAAAAACTGTACACGGATACATTGGACAAGGTGTATTTACGAGTATCTTATAAGATTTTTAACCTTAATTGTCAGTTATCTACGTATTTAGACATTTGACCTATAAGCTTACTTTGTCGTGTCCGAACGTCGAGTACAGTAAAAAGGTGTTACCAGTACTGGGCTAAATCAAATACCAGCATATTCCACAGGTCGCCGTATGTGTAGCCACTTGGGGCCCTTGGGCAATAGAGTAGGTGTTCCATTGTTTGAAAATCGCCACATTCATAGAGAACTTTTTTTTCTCTGTCTTTCTCTTTATACACTGTGGATGATGCTCTTCTTCTTTCATTCTTTCATGTGTTTGTGTTTGCAGTCAACTACAAGTCCAACTGGAAGTGCGTGGGCGTTCTCAAGGGGGACGGCTCACTGGCTGCCACAGCCGAGCTCGTCACTGCCAAGGTACAGTACCTGTTACCAGTAAATGTATCGTATTCTAATGAGCCAATTTTAGTTTTACATATGGTAACATGCGCCTCGTTTGTTTGTTTAGTACCTGAAACTTGGACCGATACACAGCCTGGCCAACGCTCCCATCAGGCCCTAGCACCATAATAACACATGTACAAGCAAACAGTGATGGACCTTCAGACTGCTAAAATTCATCATTGTCTACACTAGAAATACATCTTTTGTCTAATGGGAACAATTGGAATTACCGTGCTCCGAAACAAGGCCCGAACTTGGTTGTATAATAATTCGGGATACAATTTTAGATAGTTAGAAAAAAAATATTTTTTAAGTGAGTGTTGAAATTTTGATTCATGTTTTGATGTGACGGATACTTGGGCAAGTTGGGGCAGGAGTAACATAATAATAATAGTCTTATTATTATTAGGTGATGTTAAACCTCTGTAACTCCTTAGCCTATATACTAAGACGTTTTCCGCTAGGTGTCTCGCTATCTTTCTCGTTCTCATGTGTTGTCCACTATTTCCTCAGCTGATAACTGATACATCTCAAGCAGTCGAGAGATCACTTCATGTTGCACAGCTGTTGATATTATAACCAAGTGTGTTTCTTGCATTGAATTGCACTATTCTTGTTTATTGTATATGGTAGGCTATATATAACCCTGACATTAAATTCACTTTTTGGATGATAACCGAAATTAGAGGATATAGAAAAACTGAAAAGGTTTTCCTGCTATGCAAAAGTTTCACTTGTATCGTCAACTATTTAGCTTAATTTCTCTTAGCTCGGCATTGATGCTCGAAAACCAAATAATCTAACGAAGACAAGGACTCATATCTTTATTTGGTTAAGTCATGCTTTCACCTGTTTCATTGCGTTAATGGTAAGCTTGCCTTAGCTCGTCCATTATCGCGTGGAGCCGGTGTAGGTTGACATCGAAAACGTATAACTTACCAGTTTGCCAATGGCCAAAAATTCATCCGGAAACAATACAAATAATGTCTGAAATCCATGAGGTCGTTGGGATTGGCCAAGGCACCTATGGGCCACACTATTAGGCCTGGGTCCATTAAAAAAAAAAAAAATCATACAATAACGATGACAAGATGAGTTTGATGATGGAAGAATCGAGTTAATATTAGCGTAGGCTACTGGCTAGCTGCAGTAACTTTAGAGGGACAACTTGCCAGTAAAGAATCATTCAATAAGGCACGCACAAGGTAAGTACGTAAACATTATGTATTGGAAGATAAAACAAACATCATTATTAGTATGACAATTTTCCCTGTTGACAGCGATTGGTATTCAACACGTCCCCAGCATGATCTTCATTCGTCAATAATTTTTTTCACAATTTAAGAGCAGTTCTAAGACGCTTCCTAGCTATATTTGCTGCTTTCTTATTTATACGTTAGTATAAGGTTAGCTTTGTGAATATTATTATAATAGAATATTCTCCAATATAATATCAGCCTAATTTATAAATAATAATAATACGAAACCTTACTGTCATTACATTTTATATTGGTTTAACTTTAATATAATCTTGAATGGGAAGTAGGCCCTACCGTACCGTATGTTTTTTGCTTTTCCACAAACGTATGTCAATTTCTTGAGCCGGAAAATAATTTTCAGAGGTTTTGCTCTTCAAATGCTCCTCAATGGGTCTTGGAACTTGTCTCGTGCGCTTCCGCGCGCGTAAATAATTTACAATGTGCTAATGGAAATCTGTGACTGGGGTTTTGTTCCTAAAAGACAGAACGAGTGATACCCTTTATAGCGCGCAAAACTAAAAAACCCTCCGTAGGAACCCTGCTTCCCCGCTGAAATGCAGAATGCTAGTTTCCTCGTATCAGTCACATGTTTTGCTGTGTTAAATCCATTGCAGCTTCATTTTTTAATTTAATTTTTTGTTGATCTCGTCGTGGAGCCCCGAATATATATAGATAGCCTATATATTGTGTTGTTCTGTGCCCCGAGTCAGTCTCCGCGGAGCCCTGGGGGCTGGGAACAATGCACTAATGTGTGTTTGAGTGATGTGACTTAATTGTTCCGTAACACATACAATCATAACAATTAAAGCTATTGTAAGGCGGTGTTTCCACATATTACGTCAATCGACAATGAGAAATATGGTTTTGACGTGGTAGCAGAATTTATAGTATGTCTTTAATGTCTGCTAAGCCTTCAATTTCTCATTGACGATTGACGTATGTGGAAACACCGCCTAAGTTAAATATAATTGCAAACTTAACTATTGACCTTTTTTTAAAAGGCGCATATTCCACCAACGTCAATAGCAATAGTAAATGTAGTATTGACGTGGTAGCAGACATTTTTAGACTGTCTAGTGTCTTTAATGTCTGCTACCACGTCAATACTACATTTACTATCACTATTGACGTTGATGGAATATGCGCCTTAATGCAGGCCTGCGTATAATGTGCAGTATAGTGTGGAGCACAGAATAATACCATGACATATCCTAAGCTGTCATGGGCGCCGGTTCCATAAGGCTTGATTTTGATAAATAAATTCACTATTTTACATTGCACTTATTTAGAACAACTCTTATTAATTTATTATGAAAATTAAAAATTAAAGGAAATGAAATCGATTATTTAAATCGAAATTGGCGGGAGCGCTGAAGAGAATGGAGTTCTTGCGCAGTTAAACAAAGATGGCGGGCTGTCGGAAAGGGAGGGGGTACCCCTGATTCTCGGACATCACCCCCTCATATTAACATGGAAAGTATAGGCTTTCCAATGAAATTTATTTTATTTTAAGAAATTTTCGCTTTTAAACGGCAAATTAGTGCTATTTATATGTTCCTTCAATACTTTCGCGGGTACTGACAAAAAATTGCGGCAAAGTAGCTGCAAATAATTGTCGAAAAATATTATTTACTAGTGTATCTAATATTATTTCATAAGTTCTGATACTTCCGCGAAGGCAGAACAGATTTTTAAATGGGTATGCGAGCCTAAGCTTGCTTATACATATTACAATTAATGTATTAGTAATGATTTATTACCATAACCATACAACTTTACTGCATAACTACCATGAAATATAGCCTAGTCGGCTGGGCTGCCGACACGCTAGCCTATCACATGGAGCTAATAAAACTATGGAGCCACCATGCCGTATTTCGGCTGTGCTGGAGGACTGAAGCCACGACCACGCCCCCTCATATGTGCATTTTGGCGGGAAATTCAAATTTAATAGTTTTATTATATGTTTTCTTTATAGTTTTCTTTGTTGTTTCATATATAATTATATTTATTATTTACATTAATTACATATATTGTTTAAAATTAAAATTAAAAGTACTGAAAGATCTGCATTAAAAAAAAAAAATTATCTAAAAAGAGGGAAAACATTGATTAAATTTTTGTTTAAAATGTAAATTAAAAGTACTCCAAGTTCTGCATAAAAGTATTGCTGGTTAGCTGGCATGATTTTCCGTTCTAAATAATCTTTAAATAATCAAATAAAAAATAAAATGTTAACATGGTATCAAATGGCAAAAGGCTCAATCTGGTCCTATACTACGGAAATAGCCGAAGTCAAGCGGCTTCAACCCGAATGTTTACGATGAGTCTATAGTTTTACTATGTCTATGGCCTATCATGTTGTTTGTAAATATTAGTAGCGTAAAAAGGGTTATTGTCTCTCCATAATACTATCACTAGAATTCAATTTAGTATCTGAGCACCAAAGCAGTTAATTTTCGTAGGGCCACAGGCCGTGCCCAGCTTTTGTTTTCGGGGGGGGGGGGGGGTGTCCAATTTTTTTAAACATAATTTATTGTTGAATTAATGGTCATTGAGCAATACAGGTTTACATAAAAAAATTATTTCGGGGGGGTCTGGACCCCATGGACCACCCACATGGGCACGGCCATGGCCACTGGAAAGTAACGACGATTTATATTAATATACATTATATAATATATATGTATATTATATTAAATTATATACCAATCAAGGCCGTAGCCAGGATTTTTCGGGGGGGGGGGGTTCAGAAATTGGCTACGGCCATGATCTCAATCGACGGTCCGATTGGATCTGGAAAATCTTTTGTTGGCCCACTAGGATCCTCTAAATGTTTTGAACAGATATACAAGGCTGTTCCCAGGTTATGATTTCGGGGGGGGGGTCCAAACATTTTTTTTACGTAATTTATTAACGAATAAATTCTTCAAACCATACAGGTTTACCTGCAGAAATTTATTTCGGGGGATGGCGGGCGGGGGGGGGGGGTGCGGACCCCATGGACTACCCCCTGGGCACGGCCATGCATATATATGTGTATTTTGTAACTTAAAATATTGTGGACTTCGTTCTGCCACAAAGATGCAACCACCACTTGCATTTCTAAAGTTTTTCCAGTGGCTTGGGGAACGATATGATTCAGACCTCTCTCGTATGTGGTCTGTCCTGGTATCGGCTATCACTATTACACAAGTCATGGCAGCAATGCTTAATATATAACGCTAGAAATATGAATAATAACAACTAAAAACTTTAAAAATCAATAGCGCTCCATGCACTTTATCACAGAAGAACATAATATATAAGAACGTTAAGTCAATGGTAATATTTTGTTAGGGAAAGACTGCCAACTCTAAAAAAAATAATAATGATGTTGGCCCTCCTGTGTTTGAGTCATTCGCTCCTTTTTTCAAAATTTGTGTGGCCGGGGTCCCGGCTGGCCCGGCTCGCGCACCCTTCCTATTTCATATTATATTGACCTATGTTGTACATATTATTGATTGTTAATGACTACTCTGGTATGTACTCTGACAACTTTGTTAGTATTCACCTTATTTTAAACAAACTATTTTTTTTCATAGTTCCACTCTAAACCGTAACTTACCTAAATATTAAGTACAAAATTAAGAAATACTCAATGACCAACGCACATTATGCTTATTAAGAAATATACATTTCTTTTTTTTCCATAATTGAACTCAGTCCATACAAAATCCAACTACAAATTATTTGTGATAACGTGAATAGCTCGAAATGTAATGTATCAACACGTCGAAATAGATTGTTATGTGGAAATACATCCTCGTCCTTGGTCTTCTTCTGGAAAGTCGAGACTGACATCTTGTGCAGGTTCCACCTATACTCTTCATCGGTTGCAAGCCTTCCCTTGCTCGGCGATGAGCCATTCGCCGCCAATAAACCGAATCATTTAGGCTTTTGCATAGCGAACAATGTCTTCTTCTTCCAGCATCACGTCTATCTTTCTCCTCCTTATCAAAGCGGCATGCATGTTCATCCCGAACTAGATTCCCTTAATAAATTGCTGACATGACATCTCCTGAAAGTTCAAATTATATGATAAGACAAACTACCCGCATGAATATCAAGAAGAAAAAGTAACGATGCTTCTCCTGTCTCCGATCACATGGTGCATCTTAATACCTTGCCACTTCATATACTGTAGGTACCGTAATTGATCATCATTCTTAATCAGAGGAGTAAGTTAATGGTAATCGCTATGATCAGTCTGTATGTGGAATGACTTTAAAAGGTGTGTTCAATTAGTACCACATGGGCTACTATTTCTACTTGTAATTTAACATTTTATTTTCCATACAAAATCTTATTTTTGCCTCCACAGTCAATATTTCAGTACAATTCAGAATATGTTAAAATGTTAGTGGAATAAGGTCAATGTCAACACACAAGTTTGGTTGTTTATCTCTCCAATAGTATATGCCAGCTACATTAAGGTGCAATTTGAGTATCAAGTTATTGTGTACATTAAAATGCAATTGTAACGTAATTTGCCTTTTTCAAACAGTTACTTCCACGTTGTGGGTTCGAATAACCTTTTACACATGGTCAAAACTGACTCGTAAGTGTCCAACTTAACGTGATTAAATTATTGTAGGTCACACATTTCACCTTTTTTTGTTAACTAGGCATATATGGTTGTGCTAACATCTTATGGGCATATCTCATAGCACTGACAAGAGATCTATCAAAGTGAGTGCGTAGGTTTTAAAAATTTGAATTTAAAAAATTGTAATTTACCAAATCGACCTGTTAATATTTTTCCTTCTCACTTCAACACTTCACAAACAAGGAATGAATGATGAATTAAACAATTTTTAGTTGTTTTGCTACACAAATGAGTTGCACATGCTGACGATTTTCCATTTTGAAAATTAAAACCACGTAATATATGTAAGGTTTTGGATGGTATACAACTGAAAATGTTGAAAAAAAACAGGCACATGAAATATGTTTACTCACCTCACTTCCCGTCGTAGTTAAATTTTATATTAAATTCACAAAACTTCTGAAATTATTAAACCGTCTATTCAGGCCGCTGTGTGTTGTCCAAAGTCCGTTGTATTCATAGAAATATATTAATTAGAACGGCGGGAGGTATAGTAACCCTTACGGGGCACCCCTCAACCATAAGCCAAATATCAGACATGAGTACCAATGTTAAATATGTCGAAGCGTTACACATTGCAGAACGGATATCTGACTCGGTCTCAACCCTGTACTTAGCTTAAAGAGGCTACACTAGCCGCCATGTTGACAAGGGTCTGCAGCCACGGGATGGTTGTAGTAAATAACCAATGAACTATATATATATACACTGAAAACACACCAGGAGCGCTAGGAATGTCCGCAACGGACAAAACCTGATATCTTGAATATTATGGCAGAAGCGTTCCATGCCATATACACTTACGTGTAAATTTGATGTTTTTCAATAATTTTTTTAATACGATTTATTGACATTTTCTGCTTTTGTAATATTTTTTTATTTAATATAGAACAATATTCTATGGTCACACACCGGCATTTATGAAGATTTATTAATATTTAGCTAGGAATATGTTACTAAGAAAAATTGTGTCAAGCAGCAATTTAACAAAAGATAGTCAAACTATTTAGTCCAATCTAACCATGTTCGTCTATTTAATTGCATTGGGACTAAATTTGAAGTGTTCAACTTGCTAAATTTAGGCTCCTACCTATACCAGGAGTAGATCCAGCCCATTGGGGGGGGGGGGGGGGTAATTTGGCTCACAATATAATAAACATATGTAGTATCCTTTACATTATAACGTAATAAGTTAGGCAACTTACAACAGGCTAGCTTATAAGATTTTGGGGGCAGCTCCCCCTTCAGCTGTCAGCTGTCTGACAGGGGGGCGGATATCCCCCCCCAAAAAAAATCAGTGAATCTAATTTATAAGGTAATTTTTTTAACGCTCTGATTTAATCGATACTACATAGGTTTATCCTATTTTGACCCACAGCTCCCCCCCCCCATGATGAGCTGGATCCGTCCCTGATCCACCCACACCGGCATTCGAATTTTTAAATCTCATAGCCTACTTATTATGCTTACACGATGTGAATATTCTGTGTGCTATCATCAATGAAAAAATATTGCAGTGTTGAATTAGGGATGTCAATATCAATAAGCCTAATAATTTCTAGACATTTTGCAGTACGTGTGATTTGCAAGAAAGCCACGAAATTCGCCCAAATGGGAAATAAAAACACTTTTTTCCTCTGTAAATTTGCCTTATAGTGTTTCGCTATTTCTATTCACTATCAAAACTTAGGTTCTGCAGGACTAAATTTAGGCCTGCTTAGGCTGCTGGAATTTTCAACTTCCTAAAATAATTTTAAACTTGACGATCGAACTAAAAAATGCCTTGAGGTTGAAACAATAATAATAATAATAATAATAATAATAATAATAATAATAATAATAATAATAATAATAATAATAATAATAATAATAATAATTAGTATTAAAATTATACAAGACAATCAAGGCCGTAGCCAGGATTTTTTTTTGGGGGGGGGGGGGGGTAAAAATTTCATTGGGTATTACATAGTGGTTTTTATGTTTCCTCTCAAAATCCGATTCAATCTAGTGTCAAGCCATTTCATTTCGGGGCAGTAACGGTTTCAGAAAAAGTTTTCGGGGGGGGGGGCGGCGGTAGCCCAAAAAATATCGCGTTTCCCATTCTAACTGGAATAATGCTATTTCTCTCGGGGGGGGGGGGGGCGACCCTCCCCCCCCCTCTCCGCCCCCAATGATCCCCCCTTCGCTACGGCCTTGAGGACAATTGAAAGTGTGTGATTTGTTAACATAATGATTAATAAAACTGAAATAAACCCATAAATGTTGCATCAACTAATGACCAAACCATGCGAACACTTACTTGTGAAAAGTAATATTTTCCCCCGTTTCTCGACATATCTTGAACCTATTAGTGCATTTATAAGCAGAGCAAGATATGACCATTATGTCGAACCAAAGAAAAACTCAATAAATGGGTAAATAGATTAAATAACAGGCAATGAAATACGTCTAAATCGCATTGAACGGAATGGAGTCAACCACTTCTTGCCATAATACCCCTTTTGTCACGTGACCAAAAGTGAAGACATTTGTTCAACGTGGGCTAGGTGCCGTGGTAGTAATCCATGTATATCAATGTAAATAACAAACAGGTAATACCAACATAAAATTAAAAAAAAATTACAATTTTACGGTTGGCTATCGTGCATTAGGATCAGGGCCAATCAGAACAGTTCCCGCGTATAACGAAAACCTCCATTGAAGTTAAACGCCCCTGCACTTTATACCCTCCAATGGCCGAACAGCTGATTTTGTTTACATTATTTTGGCAATCACGCATGCGCTGTTAGCTCCGCCCTCTTACTGTGACGTCACTACGCAAGAACTCTATTGGCGCGTAGACTGTCCACCTCGGCTAGGCTGATCTTTGTCATAAGCTAAGCATATACAATTTTATACAAGTTTTTTTTGGAGACTGATACCTGAGTGATACTTCCGACGCTGCAGCAAAGTGTTCCGGTTATTTAAATCAAATGGAACTTATTAAAACATTTTTTTCTACTATCGCGTTACCGTTTCATAATGACCACTCTGGAAGAAGTAAACAAACAAATTCAGTCAGCTGTCAGCTCACATTGGTGCTATTGAAATAAAGGAAAAGCTAGTGCTAGACTGTTTGATTGATATTTTAAGGACCAAGCGCGAGGAATTTGGAGACTTCTGAAGAAAAAAACAATTGACAGAAAATTAGAGAAAGAAGAGTTACATTATATTGGTGATCCTCAACTCCATAGGAAACGGAGTGTTCCAAGAAAATTCTGGTTATTTTATTCAAAAGTGAAGCGGAGTACTTCAGACAGATTAAAGTTTGTGATAAAGTATTGACGGCGGTAAAAGGAAGATTTGAGGCGTCATCATTAAATAAAATTGTGGCTGTAGAAGAAATCACAACTTGATTAGCTCAAGGCGGTGACTTTCAGGACCCTTCATTGAAAAATGCTCAACCATTTTTCTGCAGCGATATCAATATTGGCAGACTAAGTTTAGACCTGAAGATGCTGCATGACATATGCAAAGAACAGAAGGTCCTTGTGAAAACAACTAGGGACACACGAAATTTTTTAATGAAGGAAGCGTCGGTAAGAAGCCTTATATACCGGAATAGTGACAAAGGCGCACTAAAATTGCTTCGCACCCCATCTGTAACTACGGCCACTGCAGAAAGGTGCTTCAGCGCATTGCGCAGCCTCAAAAATTATTTGAGTTCCGCGATGACGCCAGAGCGACTTAACCATGTTGCCATTTTAAATGCCCATCAACACCATTTAGACGACTTGGACTTGAGACGGCTTGTTATGTTGTAAAATCTGAATTCATAAGGCGCTTATTCCACCTACGTCAATAGTCAATGTGGTATTGACGTGGTAGCAGACATTAAAGACAGTCTAAAAATGTCTGCTACCACGTCAACACCACATTTACAATTGACTATTGACGTAGATGGAATAAGCGCCTTAAAAAAATGAAATGATGAGGAGTGCTGTGTTTGCGCTGTTTTAAAATTAAAAAATATTTGAATTGTGGGTTTAGCCTACTCTTATTTTGTCATTTTCGCTGCAGATTTATTGAAATGATAGCTGCAGAGTGAAGCCATATCCAACCCAAAACACTCCGTGTAAAAAATACCAAGTTCCTTTGGCCCATCAAAGTTGTGATATCCAGATGGGCCAAGTTCCTTTTTTCTGCCTATGTATGTTGTGAAATCAGGATGGGCCAAGTTCTAGTAATTTTTCGCTTTGAATATTTACTCTAAAAAATTAATTTAATTTTTTTCAGAACTTGGTGCTTCCCTTGCAAAACTCTTCGTAGTTTCCTATCGTTTATTAGAGGTATACCTACGTACGTAACGACACTGTGGCCTCAGTTGGATGGTGCTCAGTTGCAAATTTGCCATTTAGCCATATCTTATGCGTTATCATTGGCCAATTACGGCAAGTGTCAGTGTCAAGGTACATAAGCATGAAGAAGCACCAAGTTCTGAAAAAAAATTAAATTAATTTTTTAGAGAAAATATTCAAAGAGAAAAATTATACTAGAACTTGGCCCATCAGCTGATATCACAACATACATATAGGCAGAAAAAAGGAACTTGGCCCATCTGGATATCACAACTTTGCTGGGCCAAAGGAACTTGGTATTTTTTACACGGAGTGTTTTGGGTTGGATATCATATCTTTTTGTACAAATAACTTTGACATGTAGAATGCCAGTGCCCTAAAAAGGCAGTTACCGTCCCCTTGTACTCCATGCTGGACCAGAAGGCACCCATCTGCAGCAATGAAACTGACCGGAACAGCCATGATGGAAGATCGAGAATAAATTTGAAAAGTGAAGATTCGAGAATTTTCGGGAAGTGTCTAAGTAGCACCAGAGTAACTAGAAGACTGACAAGTTATAGAAAGCCCAGCATATGAAAGAAAGAACAATAGCCTATACAACATGCGAACCTCTATATAGATATACCTACCTACCTACGTAGGAATTAAGCACATCTAGAAGCTAGCTTTCTTTAAGTGACTACGTTAAGTTACGTAATTAATTTTCTGAATAAAGTGGAAAGAATGGTAAGAATGAACCCAATCCCAAATTTCAGTTGTCCTGTACACGTGCGGATGGGTAGAGCCACAGAATACTATAATATATAAGAACGTTGACTCAATGCTAAAATTTCGTTGAAAATCCGTACCAAATGGGATGAGCGTGCCATAGGTATGCTCGGCCGTAAGCTAAATACGTAAAATTCATTACGTGATTGCTAAGTTATCATTAAACTTTTTCGGGTTTTTTGATTTATACTGGGGGTTTGATGGTAAGAAGAGACTATATAATTCCTGAGTTTCGCATCCCCAGTGTAATATATTTGCTTTATAAACCTAAAATAAAACCACGGAATTGACGCCATTATTTATTACATTATGATCAAGGATCCAGTGATCCAGGAAACTCGTCAGATTCTCCAGACCATGATTCCAAACAAAGGTGTCATCTACGTTTCGGTTTTTGGGCTGCTGAGTCTAACGCCGTTTTTTCAAATGATTCCATGTAGAAGTTGGCAACCACCGGGCTAATGGGACTCCCCATTGCGACGCCATCCAGTTGTTCGTAGAAGGTTGAATTCCATTGAAAGTATGTAGTTGTCAGGACGTGGTGGAACAAAGACGTGACGTCATCGATGAATTTTTCCTTTATAACCTCCATAGTTTCTCTGATTGGTACCATAGTGAAAAGTGAGACGACATCAAAACTCACGAGCAGGTCATCGGGTTCCAGGTGTAGGTCCTTCAGTTTTTCAATGAAGTGAAGCGTCGAGTCTCTTATGAAAGAATCTCCGGTTCCTACATGCGTCCGTAAGGTAACGGACCAAAAGGTGACACCATGCATAAAGGTGACACTTTATCATAAACTTTTATTTATTAAGAACTGTAATATATTTTCGCGGTTTTTTTTAAATTTGAACTTAGAATTCAAAGTTTGTTTACCTAGAAATCCATGCGCTATTCTTGTTCCACGAAAAACATGGCCGCCACTGACATGTTTGTTTACGCTTGTTGACGATTGCCAATTTATTCCGAGTTTATAATGGATTTGCTTAAGCACGGTAAGTAGCAAATTAAGGTTTCATGTTTCTAACCATGGTTTTTTATTGTGTCTGAAGCGTTTATTTTCCTTGTTATACTCTTAAAAAAGGCGTCAAAACTAAAATTGACCTGAAGATTGGTTTTATAGCCAACTGCTGGGGGTGTCACCTTTACGCACGGTTATTTCTTAAAATTCCTTAACCTGACACCCTGTCATCTTCAGGAGAAAATGCCTAAAATAATGATTTGGTGTAATTTGGACTGGGACTTTAATGATAAATATTATTATATGCTCGGCCTGGCAATATTCGATCGGGAACCTTAAGCTGACATGGGGGTGTCATCTTTGGGTATAAGTGTGTCATCTTAACGCATTTCTATTTTTTAGGGCAAAAGAAAAGAAAAAACCTGCTCTATACGGAGGAAAAAATGCGTCAAGCCCTTATTGATGCAAGAAACGGGATTTCCATAAAAAAGGCAGCAAAAAACAATGGGGTTCCACGGATCACCTTGTTGTATAAATTGAAAGGAAAAAATCCGGAGGGGAGAAGAATTGGAGCACCAACAGTTTTTAGTGCGGAGGAAGAGGACATATTAGTGAAATGGGTGCTTGGGATGTCGGCAAGAGGTTTCCCTGTTTCTAAGGAGCTGTTCATATCCAGTGTAAAGAAAGTGGCTCGTAAATTGGAAAAAGATGCATTTCAAAGAAAGGAGCCCAGCAACAAATGGTTTTATGGATTCATGGGAAGGCACAAGGAACTATCAAGCCGTGTTGCACAAAACCTAACCAAAAGTAGGGCTTCGGTTTCAATGGAGGAATTAAGGAACTGGAGCGTTCAGGTGAAAAAGTGTCTTGAAGAAAAGGGGGTGTTTGATGTTCTAGAAAGTCCTGCAAGAGTCTTTAACGCTGACGAAACGGCCTTTTTTTTAAATCCTAAGGGCGGTAAAGTACTGGCTACAAAAGGGCAGCGTGCAGTCTACCAAAAATCTGGAGATAATGAGAAGGCATGCATAACGGTCTTAGTTAATGGCAATGCCAATGGAGACATGGCCCCCCCAATGATTGTGTTGAAGTACCAGAGGGTGCCAGGGGAAATCGAGGAGAGTTTGCCTCCAGGATGGGCAAGAGGGAAGTCAGACCGAGGATGGATGACCCAAGAACTTTGGTTTGAATACATAGCAAATGTATTTAATCCCTGGTTAGATCGCGAAGGGATCACTAAGCCTGTTATTCTATTTGTTGACGGACATTCTTCTCACATATCAATTGAAGTGAGTGACTTTTGCATGACACATGGAATTGAACTTATTGCCTTGTTCCCAAATTCTACGCATATTTTGCAGCCGATGGATGTAGCCGTTTTTAGAAATCTTAAAAGAGAATGGAAAGATGCTGTTCAAGATTGGCGGCTTGCAAATGATAATTGTGAATTGAAGAAAAAAGACTTTTGTAAGGTGCTCAAAGCAGTGTTAGAAAAATGTTTCACACAAAAAACATTGGCCAATGGATTCAAAGCTTGCGGTTTAGTGCCTTTCGACATTGAGGCCGTTAGAATGCCATCATTCGATCAACCAACTGCAACTCAACATGTTAATGGCGCAATTACTCAGGAACTACCGAAACAATTTCTTGCCTGGCTTAAAGGGCTTATTGGTGACGTAGAGAACGCAGATCCTGCACTCATAGACCTGTGGTGCAGAGCGAATGCACAATTTGCGAACAGTGTCAACAAAGATGCGCCTCTTCCCAATGCAGCTACTCCATCCGGCCCTAAGGAGGCAGATGCGAATGCTGCTACTGAGGAGATGTTTACCGATGACTTTTCCTTGTTGTTTGAGAATGATGCAATGGAAAGTTTTATTGATGTGGTTAACGACCCTTTACTTGATGAAACTAGTTCCACAAAGAACCAACGTGAAGAGCCCGGTGTGGAAGACACCCCTACAAAACAAGCTATCTCTACTTCCGGTAACAATTCCGTACAATTGCCATCAGTTCATCCGCCTTGGCCGGTGTCGCCGTACAAATTAAGTTTTATTGATAAGGTTAACGACCCTTTACTTGATGAAACTGGTTCCACTAAGGACCAACGTGAAGAGCCAGGTGTGGAAGACACCTCTACAAAACAAGCTATCTCTACTTCCGGTAACAACTCCGTACAATTGCAATCATTTCATCCGCCTTGGCTGGTGTCGCCATACAAATCATGCTTAATATGGCCAAGAGCAGACCCAAAGACAGGGAAAATGAAAGTACCCAAAGATGGGGTCCCCCCGGTAATTACATCGGATCTGTTCCATATGCATGCAAATGCAAAGGCGGCTCAAGCAAAGAAGGTAAAAGAGGATATAGAGAGAAAAAAACAAGAACGTTTAAAGAAGAAGAGGAAGATGGAAGAAGACAAAGAGAAGAAGAAGCAAGAGCGTTTGGAGAAAAAAAAGAAGAAGAAGGCAGACGACATGTTAAAGAAAAAAGCTGAAAGGGCGCTTTACACAAAGCGGCCAAAACGTACGAAGAAAAAGACTCCATTTAAAGATTTCATCTTGGTAAAATTTGTAACCGAAGAAGACCAGAGGGAGAAATTTTACGTTGGTGAAATAAATGGAGAGGCAAAAGAAGCAGGGGTGGACGTTCTGTTTTTTCGAAAAAAAACCGGGAAAATAGGAACTTTTTTTAGTTTCCCCGAAGTGAGGGATGAGGGGTTTGTGGAATATTATAATATAATTGCTAGATTGTCGGAGTATAATATGAACAGGGACAGCTACGTTTTCCCCAATCTGGGCAATTTTGTCGACTTAAATAAGGTACATTAAATTAATATAATTTAAACACCAAAAAATGTATTATTTTCTGATTTTTGTGCTATGTCACCTTTAGGTCTTTAAGTGTCATCTTTAAGTCGCAGGCGAAAATTTGGTGTCATCTTTAGGAGACAGAACATGGGAAATTAAAAAAATTAATGACATCAAATATTTAATCATATTATGAGCTTTATTGTATTAGGAAGCTGCTAGATGAACCAATTAATCAAATTTTACCATTGGTAGAGTTCTGACTTTCACTACTCAACAGTAGGAAGTAACAATATAAAGAAAAAAGCTTAAGGGTGTCACCTTTTGGTCCGTTACCTTAGTAGCTTCGTCAGGTATTTTGCCACGTCGTAGGTAGGAGATCCTATCGCGCTCATAATCGGACGTAGTGGCACATTCTGCTTATGGACCTTTGGGAGACCATACAGCCTGGGTGGTAATGCTTCTGATTTTACCAGGTTCCGCTTATTCTCGGTTGGTAAAGTGGAATCTTTGACCAGTTTCTTTGTTTTCGCCAGGATTCTTGATGTGGGGTCACGGCTGAGCACTTTATAAGTCGTAGGGTCCAGCAGGTCCAAGATCTTCTCCTGGTAATCAGTGGTGTTCAAGATAGCCGTGGCATTCCCTTTATCCGCGGCCAGAATAACGATGTCCTTGTTGTTGTTTAAATCCTTCATGGCCATCCGTTCCTTACTCGAGATGTTGGATTTGGGTGGTTGGGCGTACTGTAGTATTCTGGCTGATTCACGGCGTATTTTTTCGGCAGCAGCTGGAGCCAAGAGCCTTACTGAGGATTCAATGTTGGCAATAATGTCCTCCGTGGGGATGCTCATAGGAAATACTGCGAAGTTGCCTCCTTTTTCCAGAATTGGTCGTTCGTCGTCAGTCAGTTGGTGATTGGAGAGATTGATGACTATCCGGTTTTTATTCAGGGTGGGCGGCGTCGGCTTGGTAAGCAGAAGGCGTTCCAGCTTCTTTTGGTGGCGTTCCGTGGTCACCGCCATCTGCGTTGACATGGATGTGTGTGTCAGCCTGTCCACCTTGTCCCAGTCATTCTGCCTCAGCTTTCCACTTAACTCCAGGTGAAGAGAGAGTAGATCTTTATCCATTACGGCCAATTCTTTCATGGTGAAATGGATCCGTTCTCGTACAAGGGCACGTTATTTCATTAAATAGTCTTATATTTCCCTAAAGGAGAGCGTCTTAACGTCCTCAGGTGCGCACACATTTTTAAGTAATAAAAATGCATCATTGCCAGATGCGACAACACAGTTGGCGTTTTTTTATCATCCGCCGTCTCATTGGCTAAGAAATGCATTTCTAACTTCTCGACCCAAACTTCAAAGTTTTTGCCAATATTAAACTCCACAAACCTTGCCATTTTTTTTTCCTTTATCACGCACGCACTGAATTTTAATTAAAATTAATAATAATCCCGCCTCGTCTCCAATTTGTGATATATTTGCTTTATAGACCTAAAATAAAACCACGGAATTGACGCCATTATTTATTATATTATGACATTGATATAGACTACATGGATTGCTACCACGGCACCTAGCCCACGCTGAACAAATGTCTTCACTTTTGGTCAGTGACTACTTTAAGTTACGTAAATTGACTCCTTCCCCCCGAAAAATAATTTCCTCCGGCAATATTGGGCCATACCAATAATTTTCACTACTCATCGGCGCCCATTCATTCATTCACCGGCTGCCCTGTAGTTAGCATTCTAGAGTAGGCCTAGTCATATGATGACGACTCACACGACTGAGTCAGCTCAGTGTCTACTGCTATGATTTTCAACATTAAAATATACAATTTTGTTTTTCTATGGTGCCCATTCCACATACGTACAACGTCAACGAAAAATTGAAAATTGACGTGGTAGCAGAATTTTTAGTATGTCTTTAATGTCTGCTAAAACGTCATTTTTCAATTTTTCGTTGACGTTGTACGTATATGGAATACCCCCCTATGTTCTTAGTGCCGCCTTCTACCGGACCCTTTATGTTTAAGGGTGGGGTAGCCCATCTACCTATAAAGCACATTCCATAATGAAATCTGAGCGTGTTGGAAATACTACATGACGCCCCTGGGCCCTTCACTTGATAGGTCAAGTTTCACTTCTAATTAAAGTAAATCTGACCACACGACCAGTCTTCTATTGTGAGGCGACATTTTTGTTTAATTTCATTATGAATATGGACATAAATGCGCATAGGCTATGAATGAAACCTTTTCTTAGTTTTTGGCGAGGTTGAACTTTATAATCCTATCCGGGCAAAGCATAAATTGAAATCAAATTGTCGAATAATAAATTAGTAATGGTACCGGTACATATAATATTTATAATAACTTGCTAATAAGGTAAATCAATTTGCTAACTCGGCGGGCTTGAAATGATTGACTACGTTGAGAGTCCATTGGTCGTGGACCCCTTTGCTGTAATTTCTGATGAACCGGTAGTTGAGGATGAAAATCTTGTCGCGGTACTCCGGAAGCACCTGCAAGTTAACTTCATTTTATTATGCGCCAAGCACCCATTTCATTACATAACTGCGGAGACCTACGGCCTTTATGAATTTCTAATTTTCTACCTTGTGGATTTCCTTCCCTACTATAAGAACCGGTACGAGTTTTATTTTTTTGCAATTAGTAATTGGTACCAAGATAGATAATATGAGTAATTCCACTAAATAGGCTAATTTTTCGTTGGTTAAATTTTGGTTGCATAGACATTTCCTATTACAAAGCACTGCATTGATAGATAGGACGATTGCATACTAAGTCAAAAAAACGGCAGACCAATAAATTAAAATCCCGTTCGGCTATAGCCAATCGGGAATAGGGATATTTCATAAAAGCACCGATGACACTGTACTATTCAAGTAGGCCTACAATGCAATCGCCATCCCCACTTTGGCCCCTTTAAAACGCTATGTAGTCGACTATCAACATCAATAAAAAAAATCTATTATTTTCCCTAAAATATCCTATTAACACGAGTTAAACGCAAACTATGTGAAATATTACTCACTAAATCAGGATAGACAGAATAAATATAGTATAATTTATGAACACCAAGGAATCGGGTTCATCGCTGTAGCCTCTATTATAAAAATCTCCCTAAGGCGGCAGTACCACCGGCGATTTTACTTCATTTGTGATTTCAGATTTTTTTTTTTTTTTTTAACTTTAAACTTGGAATTTGTTAGTAAACACCAAGAATGAATATAAAGAACCGGTCCGAGTTCACTCGAACATGCTTTCCAATTTATCAAAATTATTAGATAGAGAAAATTAGTAATTTTATGGCAAATATTTTTCCTATGGTTAAATTTCCGATATCTCGGGGGGGGGGGGGGGGGGGGGGCGGTTGTCCACCTGACGTCACTGGAAGTGAGGTAAATCCTCGATAGGTCAAACAAACACATTAATTACCACACAGCAATAATGGCAGGGCATGCAATGCATTTGAGCGCGAATTTTCTACCATTTTTTTCAAAAAATAATGTTTTGGGCAAAACCAAATATTTTTTTGGGAAAGCAACCTATCCGGTTTCGTTACTCAATTTAACACCTAAAACATGCTTGAAGGTAGAAATCATCGATAGAAAGGTTTCGCATTATGTTGTCATTTTTTCATTAAAATTTAGTTATTTTTATTTTTTTACCCCCAGAAGCAAACTATCAAGGGGCAAGCGACCCCCGCATTTTGTCAACATTAATAACGACTACAATCTACGAGAATTTAAAAGAAATAGTTGGAGCCGTTTTTGAGAAATAATTTTTTTAGACGTTTTTTTGGAGTTTTTTGAAAATAAAACCCCCCCCAAATTGAGTTAGCCCAAAAAAAAAAAAATGGTCCCGAGGTATGATTTTGGTGAACCTACATGCCAAATTTCACTCAAATCCACTGAGTAGTTTGCCCGGAAATCGACGAACAGACAGACAGACCGACAGACAGACATTTTGTAAAAACCACTTTTTTGGGTTCCTGGGACCTCAAAACGTATAAATCCGTTGAAATCTCGGAATCGAAAATTTCGACCATCACAAAGCTTTCCTTATACTACGTATAAATTGGAAAGCAATAATACATAACTAAAAGTAGCCTATACAGTATAATGGTGAAGTACCTACAGTAGCAGTACCCACAAAAAAACAAAAACAAAAACGTATTGACAGTCAGTCTATTGTAACCAAGCCCTTTCTGTGCATTATTCAGTAAATTTAATGTATCTGGGAATTGTTCTTTTCCTCCTTTTACACAATTTCTTGACGAATGACCTTATGTTCACGTGTCACATCATTTTCACTTTGAGTGGTGACCATCTGGAAATCGATGATTTGTCGTAAAAAGCGTTCATTACCATTATCGTACCTAGATAAAACTACGAACATGGTATCCCATCAATATAAACTGAGGTATGACTTTTATTTTCCGATCGGCTGGTTAACCACGCTGGTTAACTCAATCAAGACATTTGCATGATAGACTTTCGTGCCAAGTAAATAATATCTACAGAAGCTACAGTGTTTCCTAAAATCGATGTATTGACGCTGTTTTTGAGAAAACAATTTTTATCAATTTGTTTGTAGGGTAAAACCCCCTAAAAGTGAGTGAGCCCAAAATAATAAGAATAAGTCCGGAGATATGTATATTTTTTGTGAACCTACTGCACGGCAGGTGCCAAATATCATCATAATCCAAAAGACATTTCATAAAAAAACACTTTTTGGGTTCCTGGGACCTTAATACGTTTAAATTCACTGAAATCTCGAAACATTAAAATAGGAAAGCAATAAACTTACTGGCTTTAATCCAGTAAGTTATATAATAATATTATATAATAGAATACAAGTATTGCCGATAGCCGAAATTAGAGGATAAGGAAGAAACTGGACTTGGCAGGATTCCAACCCACGATCTACGCGTAACGAGGTCGTCGTCTTAACCACTGGACTACAAGCCCAAGACGATGCCCCGGTTAGGCGTAGATCGTGGATTCGAATCCCGCCAAGTGATGTTTTTACTATAATATTCTCTTATTTCGGCAATAACAAGGAGGTTACCTCTTCAACTAAAGTTAATTAAGGGTAGGGACGCACTAGGTAGCCTGGCTGCGGCAGCCAATCCGACAGTTGGTTGTTTATCGGAACCCGCGCACTACGCAGCCAAATAAACGGGCACCCTTGCATGGCAGCCAACTGACAAGGTAAATGCGCGTTTATGTGTGTGGCTGCCTTCAGTCTCCGCGCACTAGTCGACGCAGCCAGCCTAATTTTCCTACTTTTCGTTTTTTAACTTCGTTCATCAGGTGATTTATCGAAGAAATGACTTTTGATACAGAAAAATTCATCCGAGAAGTCGAAAATCGACAAGCCATTTGGCATATATCTTTAGAGTAATATAGCGATCGTGACTTGAAAAGAAGGAAATGGGAGGAAATAACAAATATAATGTGTGAAGAAAATTCAACAGAAAATGAAAAAAAAAAAAATGAATTCGGTAAAAGTTTTCTTTATTATGCGTAATAATAATAATAGTAATAGGTAACTTATTTTGATATTTTATTATTTATTATAATATAATAGACTAATAATATAAATATTCTGTGACTATGTCAATGCTACCCGCATGCTCGCATTCGAGTTTCAATGCCCGTAATTGAAATCCTTACATCTTGTTGAAGGGCATCAAATGATTGTATGGACATTCTAATGTAATTAAAAAACCGTTCTGGATATTGTCGTAAATCGTTAAAATAAGTTTTAAATAAGCCCTACGAGTGCCGTTCCCGAAATAGTGCATGCATCCAATATCTACTCTTTGTTCTGCGTCTCCTACGAGAGTACGAGACAATAGGTAAATCGCAACAACATCTTCCACGTCCATTTTTATAGAGTGTAGAATAACGACTAACGAATAATAACGAACTCTCGGAGACCAGCCGGCGAGCTGTTTATAACTGGCTGCGCAATATTTTGGCTGCCTAGTGCGTCCCTAGCCAAAATGTCAAAGTTATATATACTGTATAAATAATTAGATTACTCGTGACTTCGTGGTATTTCATTTTAATAAACAAAAATTAACAAAAACTTAGAGTTTTAGAAAAACTTGTTATAACAACCCGAATTAGTAAAACCCAAATAATCGTTAAGAAATTAACTTTGTCTAGGAAACCCACTTGTGTTAGTATAAAACCCTGAGCGCTTTCGGCAAGAACTGCCATCTACAGAGGGAAACCCACTAGCACAGTTACACCTTATCTGCGATTTGAGACTTGCTCAACTCGAGGAGAAGATGCATTTGCATCTTTTGCTCAGGGTTTTATACTAACACAAGTGGGTTTCCTAGACAAAGTTAATTTCTTAACGATTATTTGGGTTTTACTAATTCGGGTTGTTATAACAAGTTTTTCTAAAACTCTAAGTTTTTGTTATTTTTTGTTTATATATACTGTAGTCATATAATATTGCAATATGTTGCCAATAGCGGTGAAACGTTTTGGGAAATGGCAATGGAAGCGTTTCCCAGGTGCGCTGGATGGGCATCCGCAGCTGAGTCAATCAATGATTCCTAGGTAGTTTCCTTGTGTAAGTGGGTGGTTCTCGCCATAAGGGTAATACAGTCCAAATTTAACTATTTAGACTGCAAATCAAGGGCGCAAAAATTACTGCACCTGTTGAATTGTTAATTTGTTTTCATTTGCCTTTTTTTAACCCTACAACGAGCAAACGCTTCTTTCGCAATTTCCCCCATCGCAGGGCACTGGGCAGTCAGATGTTCCCCTAAGTTTTACCGCTATCGGTAATACTTACCTTATCGCTTGGTGCCAGCTATTCTATTATCGTTTCTACATTGTAGGGTTCTAACATAAAAAAAGAAAAAGCGGCAAATGAACAATTTAACAGACAGCGCGCCTGTGCACTTGACTTGCAATGTAAATAGTCATGGTAATAATTAAAATTCTTAGTACATTTTACGTTATGATTATAAAATATGCCACGTGCACTTAACTATGTAGATGAATTTTTTGATATGAATTTTAAATTTGCCAGCAAGCTTTACAAGACTTATGTATTGCTATATGGCGAGAAGCAACCTCTTACACGAGGAAACTACCGTGGCATCCAGCCCACCCGCTTATTAGATGGTGCTCTCGTTTCATAAACAACCGCAAACCTATAAATAGCAAATATTTGGAATAATTCTATATTGTATTACCCCTATGTTAAGGGGAATGGGTTCCCCGCGGGCCAGCATGTCCGAGTGGCCCCTGAGCACGTGATGCACCACCGTCACCTCCACATGGCGTGTTTGTCCCCTCCCTGTAATTACAAAACCCCAACAATTAGCCAATTATTTTGTCATATTTCACTTGTAGCTAGTCTAGATTTACAAAGTAAAACCAGTATTAGCGGTTTGGTCGAAGCGTTCAAGCGAAACATTGTTTTATAATGATCCAACTGACGATTTTCATTTCTCTTTAATTGTATTATTGGTACATCAGACCAACCAATAGTCAAAACTTAGGGAATAGGAGGGCTCGCATTATTAATCTGAATAGAAAGGGGTAAAGGCTGTCATTGTGAAAATCCCCCATGTACAGTCTGTTGGGGCATATGCTGCAGGCAGAATATACACGTTCTTTTGCCACTTTCCTTATGCAAGATTTAGCTTTGAAATGTTAAAACCCTATCTACCTATAGTAGTGGTGGCCTTTACCTTATCAACTAGCCTACGTTACGCTATCTAAACACATTTACCTATCAGTTTAATAAAATTTAAAGCATTGTATGGCATTATTCAAAATATTAATACAGTACCTGAGATATATCCATTTACCATTGTAAATAGGCCCGAGTGTGAGTGACCGATACAAAAAAAATCGTAGGTCTTCTGTCTATACGAGTAAAACTATTTACTGTCGCCCTCTGATATAAATGAACTTCCCTGGAGCTACACAGGACCGCACTGTATGCGTGGACGGTCAATGACGAAAATTGTTGATTTGACTAGAAGTTACCTGTTGCTGCATTGCTGTCATCAAATATGACTCCCAACTCATATGGAAATGAAAAATAAATGTCATCTTTCTTAATGCCGAGTTCATGCCGTTGTGTGGTGCTGAGGTGAGCAAGATTTGATTTAATTTGAGAAATGCAGTCTCCAGTCAGCAAACCTTGCAGCTCATCCAACTTCCCCTCGGCCAGATAATTTGAAACCACCTCGGCCGCCTGCTTAGCTCCGTCGACAAAACTACCCAAGTGGAACTCCGGGTCAAAATACGGGCGCACAATTAGAGCAGCATAAATCCAGTTTTTTACTGATTTAATTACGTTTGGCCACAATATGTGGTTGAACTGCATGAGATTGAGCTTGTGTGGGGCAGGCTCAGACGAGAAGTACCTTCTCACGAGTAGCGCGGCAATTGGCGTCTTACAATGCCTTACAATGTCATTTCCACTATCAACCATTCTATGCTTTCCCGCATCATTTTTTACAAATTTAGATGCAGTAAAACTACTAATTCTATGAAAAATTGATTTAAAAAAATTAACCTTCATAGTTTCTCCACCATACTTTCATGAAATTGAAATGTACATTGTACACAATAATATTCGGGGCAGCAGATGCATTTGACAGTGGTAAAAGAATTATTGTTTACAAGCAGCAAATAATAAATATTTAAATATGGAGTATGGACAGTATATGGTGCTCGACTGAAGTGAACTAATATTTTAAGAAATGAAATTCTTTTACATTTTTCAACGCAATTTTTCACAAGTTAGTATTCAGAACATATTTTATACGGTAAATTGTATTTTTTGCGTTAAACATTAATCAATTGTACTTTTAGACTGCCAAGTGGCCGAGGAGAATTTTTTCCGGCATTCAACCGACCGGCGACGTCCACTTGGGAAATTATTTCGGGGCCATTCGAAAATGGGTCGAGCTGCAGAACTCTGGCGCCGAAACTATCTTCAGTATCGTAGATCTCCATTCTATTACATTGCCACAGGTCGGTGCTGTAGTCTAGGCCTTGACCACAGTTATTTCGTTTTCATTGCCATTTATGTCATTGGCATAGTTATTAAATACGAATAATATATTCCCTGACCAGTCAGAGCCCAGAGCCGGATTGACCGTGTCCCAAATTGCGATAGATTGCAGGTAAATAATAAAATTATAATATCCACCCTAGATGGTATTGTTCAACAATGGCCAATGGGGGGGGGGGGGGGGGGGGAGCACGTACAACACATACAGAATTCCATGATGCCGGCTGATTAAAACCTTATATAATTCATATCTCAGTTAATATTGGTCGGAGAGGAATGAAATATATTCTCAATGACAGCCCGTATTATTATCTACGATAATAGTATTCAACATTTTTTTACTACAAATCAATGATAACAAGATGGCGTCCAGTCAAAGTGAAAAAAATTTCATAAGTAAAAGTTAATAGTCGTCATTGTCCCAGTCTTTTTTATTTTTTATTATATAAAAGCAGGGTCTGCGGAATCTCCCTACACCTAATTGGCCAGAGCCGAAAGGGATTTTTTTTAGATATGGCTGCAAAATAGTGGGGGAACAGGCAAAGGAGAACATTTTCGTCATTTTCCCTGGACAAGCGAAGTAAGTCACATTTTACTAGTAGGAGTTAGGACGTTACGTTACAAACCCTACTTCTCGCTCACTATTTGTACAACTACTTGTCATTAATAACAGTGACACGATTGTTTCGAATTTTTTTATATCTTTACTTGCAATTAATAATTTGCAATTGTGATACGGTCGATCCGGCCCTGCCTGGTCAGGAACTCTAATTGCTTTCCAATTTATACGTAGTATAAGGAAAGCTTTGTGATGGTCGAAATTTTCGATTCCGAGATGTCAACGGATTTACACGTTTTGAGGTCCCAGGAACCCAAAAAAGTGGTTTTACGAAATGTCTGTCTGTGCGTCGATTTCCGGGTAAACTACTCGGTCGATTTTGATGAAATTTGGCATGTAGGTTCACAAAAATTATACCTCTGGACAATTTTTTTTATTTTGGGCTAACACAATTTGGGGGGCTTTTATTTTCAAGAAACTCCAAAAAAACGTCTAAAAACATTATTTCTCCAAAACGGCTCCAACGATTTCTTTTAAATTTACATATATTGTAGTCGTTATTAATGTTGACAAAATGCGGGATGATTAAACAATAATTTTTCTGCGAAACCTTTCTATCCATGATTTCTACCTTCAGGCATGTTTTAGGTGTTAAATTGAGTAACGACAGGACAGGTTGCTTTCCCAAAAAACTATTTGGTTTTGTGCAATTTTTTTTTTTTTTTTTTTTTTTTTTTTTAATGATAGAAAATTCACGTTGAAATGCATTGCGGGCCCTGCCATTATTGCTGTGCGGTAATGTGTTGGTCTGACCTATCTAGAATTTACCTCACCTCCAGTGACGTCAGGTGGACAACATCCTCCTCCCCCCCCCTCGAGATATCGGAAATTTAACTAGAGGAAAATTATTTACCATGTAATTTTCTCTATCTACTAATTTTGATAAATTGGAAAGCATGTTCGAGTTAACTCGGACGGGTTCTTTTTGTATTGTATTTCAGTGCATATGTAAAGGGCAGGCTTATTGGCACATAAATTTTACAGAAAGAAACGACGGTGTGACTGCACGACTGCACCCACCCTTTTCATCTGCTGCCACGTCAATCGGTTAAGTCGTCTTTTTTGCAAAAAAATTTAATTTTGATATTTCATGTAAAATGACAACGATAATAGTCTGAATTTGAGTTTAAATTAGATGACGGGCAATTCCTGCTACTAATAAATTGGAATAATCCTTGGGATTTGTTGATATCTTGTGAAAGTGACAGGTAACCCGTACTAACCAAACCTGGTATGCTTAGTGATAGTTCTTTAACATGTGACTACACATACAGTATGTAGCTGTTCAATATTATTGTTAAGAGAGGCTCGATTACAAATAATCCGATTTAGTTACCTTGATAGGCAAATTCTAATTTTAATTAGGTACTGGTGTTTCATCATGAGTGGGACCGCTACTTGAGTTTTGTTTTGGCTCAATTTTAGTCCTGTTTTATCATGACCGGTACGTGCCAGTGCAACTGTAACGACAGTCGTAGTACTGATTACATAGAATGTAACTTATGCCACAATGGAGCTTAAGGCAACGGCACTAGAAACCCTAGCAACTTGGTATCCTGAAGATGAGTGGGCTCACATTTACACAGACGGTTCGGCATCGCAGGCGAAATTCAATGCTGGAGCCGGCGTGTACTCTAAATTTTTCGTCCTAGCTGCGCCAGTCGGGAAGTTAGCTACAAACTATAATGGGGAAGTAAGTGCTATTCTGCTGGCTCTGAGGAAAATTGCAGAATTGCGATGGGAAAATAGAAAAGTCGTCGTCTTCGTTGACTCTCAGGCTGCCATCTCGTCGATTGCTAGCTACGAACACAACGAGGACTTTGATATTCTGCAATGCAGGAAAATCGTGAGCAATCTCATCCGCACTGGCTGCACCATAGTACTACAATGGATCCCTGGGCATGCTGATGTCCATGGAAATGAGGAAGCGGATAGACTCGCCAGAGAGGGAGCTGCTATGGAACAACCTGACAAACCCATGACCTTAAGTGACTGTAAGAGGCATACCAAAGAATTCTTTCAGGTTAAGTGCGGGACAGCTCACAGGACCGACGCCGCTGGAAAAACATGGGAAAATCTAGTGCAGAAGAATGACAGGCCGCCAAAGAACCTACCCAGATACCAGTCAGTTGCGGAATTCAGGTTAACTACGGGTCATGACTACCTTCAGAAACATCTCCACCGTATAGGTGTAGCAGCGGAGCCTTTCTGCCCTTTATGCGACACCCGGGAAGTGATGGACGGAAATCATCTTTGTGCCAGGCTCTTGCCAGTAGCAGAGGTTCACCAGATTGTGTTGTATTGGGCTGCAAGAAAGCTGATGGCGGAAGCCTAGCGCTATGGTGTAATTAAAAAAAAAAAAAAAAAACTTATGCCTGACTTGGTTCCATAAGACGTGCGCCTCTGAGCGGGATACTGTTCTGAAAGGGCTTTTAGCGGAAACCTAGAGCAAAACGGGTTCCATCCCATTCTGGCGTTGTGCCGATTGCTTCGCACTCTGGAAAAAAGTAATTACACAGCAAACTGTTGATTTTTGTAGTGGAGTAAGTGAGGAAATAGGAAAACTCCGAGTGGAACTAGCTTGTAAAACAGATGAAATAAAGGAATTGAAAAAGATGTTTGGAGGGATTATTACACTTTTAGGAGATCAAGAAATCAAAAAGCTTCGGTCTACAAGTGCTAATCTGTCATGTAGCGTTGAGCCCACAAGTTTTTCTGCCCCACAGTCAAGTTCAGACAATAGACACAATACTTTATCGGAATCGACCTCTCCCGTTTTAAGTAAACCCAGATCTGAGGGATCTGAAAAGTCAGGTACTAGGGACATTGTGGATACACAGGGAAACAATTGCCATAATCCTAAAAATAACAATCGAAATAGCAAACCAAGTCAAGCCGCAGTAGTACAGAGCCAGCAGCCTATGCCAAACGACTCATTAGTATCTGACGCAACCAAGCCAGCATCAAAGCAGATGGGTTCTCCACATATAGAGTTAAAAAATATTAACTTTGAAGCTGAAAATGTTGTTATTGGTGACTCAACTGTTAGAGGAACGTGGCACTGTCTAAATAATAAAACCACTAAAGTTAATTGCTTCCCGGGCTTAATAGTTACGGAACTGGAAAAACTGATAAGTGGATCAATTGCTAGCTGTCGAGCCCCATGTTAAGAAGGTCAAACGACATTGTCAGAGAGCCAACTCCTGACTACGTGGTTGGTGACTTGTGGCGAACAGTGGACTGCATAAGGGCTAGAACCACTAATGCCAGGATAATAGTTAGTGCAGTAATTTATAGCAAGGCAATTATTCCGAAACTAAACTTAGCAATTGAATGGATGACAATAAAGACTGGAATCGGGTTTATTAATATGAACGAAGCGCACAATGCTTACAGCCTACTCGACGGAGATAGTCTCCATCTAAAAGTAGAGGGGAAAAAACTATTAGGTTTATTTTTCAAATTTTTTTTAGGAATGAGTTTAAAAAACTCGAGCCGTCCGCTCCTACAAAAAGTTCATCAATGAACTTGAAACTAAGGCCATTTAGACTCTATCATCAAAACGTACAGAGTATTCGAAACAAGCGACATTTATTAGGTATGTTCCTCGATGAGAAAAACATTGACGTTGCATGTATAAGTGAGCACCACCTAGTGGAAGATGAAAATATTATACTCCCTGGGTATACGCTAGGTAGCATTTTCTGCAGACGGGACCGCTCCATTGGTTACGGTGGAGTTTGTATATACTTAAAGTCTGATCTAAAATATAAGGATAGATGTGATATTAATTTACTAAGCCAGGAATGTGATGCAGAAATAACCGCGATTGATCTGCTTACCCTCAATGCCACAGTCATCTGTGTGTATCAGGTGCCAAATGGGGACTGGGTAAAATTTTTGACTGTCTTTAGTCAGTCATTGGAGCTGGCGTGTTGATCTACTTCGAACCAAATCTTTGTTTGTGGTGATTTTAATATTAATACTCTCGTTCAATCACGGGAAACGAAAAATTTTTTCGACCTCATAAATAGCTTTGGTGTTACTGTTAGCCCCACAATCTTTGAATCCACCAGAATTACCCCCATCTTCTTGTCTTGACAACATACTGACAAATATGTCTCCCGTTTATTTTTGTGCTACCGTCTGCTGCAGCGGGGCCTCTGACCACCAAGGACAACTTCTCTCCGCTCAACTTGGCCACCCCTCTACAAACCTTATATTCCACTGAAATTTCATAGGTCATATAGTAAAAATAATATAAAAAAGTTTTTATCTATACTTGAAGCATCTCACATGGCATGGTACCATGATGATCACTCAAATATTATTGACCCATATTTGGGTTTTCAAAACCTTATTGGGGGGATTTCAAGTGTTGCCGACCTGTGTTTTCCCCTTGTACGTAGGTACTCGGTTGAGTTTAAAACATTTAAGCCAACCAATATACACGTTCGAGAAAAATACCGGCAAATACGTGACCTTAAAAAAATAGCCGTGGCAAATAAGAACCCCGCCCTGCTAACCTTGCAGTCGAAAATGGCCAGAGAGCTTAATGCTGAATGCAATGCGCTACAGAGAGCCGACATTGAAAATAGCATAGCATTAGCTGAAAACAAGTCAAAGGTCAATGAAATCTGGGGTAGGTCTCCCTCCATCAGGGCCAAACCATTAAAGAAAAGCCGGAACCTTAAATTAGTGTAATATCTGAGCTCATTTCGAAAATAGCCACAGCACAAGCCACAGCCATCAAGTACGCCAGTCTCTCAACTAGGGTGGATGACACCTTCTCCTTTAGACTCGTGACTGATCATGATGTGGAGGGCATTATTCTATCTCTTAAAACCACCGCATCTTCAGGGTGGGATGGTCTCCAGTCAAAGGTGCTGAAATCAGTTTACAAGCCCTTGTTACAGAAGGTGGTAGAAATGATTAAAACCTATCACTCAGTACAGATATTTCTCCAGATTGTCTGAAGCAAGCAATTGTTGTACCTGTCTATAAGAAAGGCCCAATAACCGACCAATCTAGTTACAGGCCAATTAGCATATTGCCTACATTTTCAAAAATAATTGAAAAGATTGTTAATATTCAATTGCTTGAGTTTCTAAGAGACCATGATGTACTTTCTATGAGCCAATTTGGATTCCGTCAGGGTAGGTCTACCTCAGGCGCCATTGTCAAATTGTACCAAGACATCATTAGGCACCTAGAATCGGGTGAGCTTTCGGCTGGCGTCTTCTGCGATCTCAGCAGAGCTTTCGACACCCTAGATCATGAGGTACTCCTAGGGAAACTATCACTATCGTGGGGTCGCTGGAGACTGGTTCCGTAGCTACCTATTCGGTAGGAAGCAAAGGGTTGATGTTGACGAAAAATCGGGGTGGAGGGATGTTGAAACAGGAGTTCCTCAGGGAAGTGTCCTTGGCCCTACATTATTTATCATATATATAAACGATTACGTCAAATGCATGAGCACGGCCCCTAGTCGACAGTCTGTAGGCCTTTTTGCTGACGACAACTATTTCGTGTTAAGTGCCACATCAGCAACAGAAATAGAGGCTGCCTGTAATGGGGCGCTTAGGGTGGCAAGTACTGGCTAGCTGCCAACAAAATGATTCTTAATATGGGTAAAACCAATTTTGGGAATTTACTAGTCTAAACTTGCCTACTAACGTGCTCATTCCGGAAAGCAAGGCGCTTTGCATTTTGCCAGTTTGTTTTGCTCGCCATCAAGAGTCGGGCGTTGTCACAACTGTACTTTCCGAACTGATAAGTAACACTGTGAGTCATTTCAATGGTAAATCGTATTAAATCTGTTGAATTCTATTCATGTAAAGCAGCGGACCTAAAATTATAAGCTTTCACTTCTATTGCGTGTTACCAAGCACACGCCTGTGGCCCTGAACAATGATCCCTTTTTGAACAGTATTATGACTAGTTTTTAATAAAATTGTTGCCTAATAGTTGAAGCTCTATAATGTAACGTGAGGTAAAAATATTGTTACAGAATCCTGAATCCCTGTGGCGAAACATACACGGACTTGCAGCTACCCTAATTGCTTGCGGAATCGATCCCGAAAAAAGCATCTTATTTCAGCAATCCATGGTAGGCATATGGCTACGAATTGCGATTAAATGTGAATCTACCATTGTTATATTATAGTCCAGGAAAATAAGGGTTTCACCTCGGAATGAGAGATAACAAGCTATAAACTTGCATAAACCTTTATTTGGGTGCCCTAAAACTTCTCTCAAACCCTACCGTTCGTAGGGTGTCCGCGTCTACAGATTTTCCGAGGTCAAAGATAAAATATTCCGTTTTTTGCGCATTTATTGCAAATATCTTGTTTCCTTTGGATTTTACGCTATTTTTAGTATTATAAAAATTGTAGACAATTAAATTTGCTATACTTTTTGTTTCAACATTTTTTTTTATATCTTGAACCATTTTCGAGATAGAGGACAGAGCGCGCGCAATGTTTATTTATTTTGAGTATCATTCGAGGTCAACCGTAGTCCCGATTAAAAATACGCCGTATGAAGTTTATAAATTATTGCTAAATATATAATTCTAAATAATTTGCATTTTTAATAACTATTACGTGTATTTAATATATTTATTTAACTTATATTTATTTACTTAATATATTTTCTATAATTCATCTAACTTTAATAATACTTACGGTACCTACTGGTATAATTTTAAAGTTATTAATGGTAATGCTTCTATTTTTTTTTATTCTTAACTTATTTATACGAATTACTTCCTAACCAAATTGAAATAAAATAAATAATTGTTTATTTATTATTATTATATTTTATTACGTTTCTTACAACTGCACATTTTCTTACTATTTGCATGTTTAATTATTTAATATAGCACTTTGCTTTAATATGCAATCCTCATACCAACTTAATAGTGGTCAAGGACAAGTGATCGTTGTTACGAACCTAGGGTACCTTAAGCGATGCCATATAGTTACATCCATAGCTCACAACTGTCTATACAGGTACACGCAGCATACGGTATATGGGTTCATTGATAGGGTGAAAGTTGGCCAATATAGAAAATAAAGACAGTTTTCTATCCAAGTTACTCTCTTCATTTATTATATAGTATATACTGTATTACATTTTGTCTCATACCAATTGTATACTAGGTATACAGGGTGTTCCAGACCAGCCAGACACCCCATATATCTCGGTTATTATGAGGAATTTTGAAATGCGGTAAAAAACTCGATAACTAAGTAGGGGTCGAACTACCTTATGGTGGACTCAAATGTTTTCTCGGGGGGTCCAAAAGGGGAGTTTCAGGGGGGTCATAGGTGGTATCTCGGAATTTTCAAATAAAAAGCTATGTCGTTTTGCACATCAAATGAAAGCCCTTTTGAACCATTATGCACCTAGCTTGAAAGGTTCAGGCACAATTAATTCTAACATGTCAAAAAATTTATTATTTCAATACTGTTCTTTTAGAATAGATTCCCACTTTCTGTTCTTTTACATAAAACATGTTTGAATACAGTGAACTTATTTTCGCCAAACACCTTCAGGTACAGGTACGATCAGCACAAACTACAATTTTTTTCAGTTTCAGACCACCCCCTATATCTCGGTTATTATGAGGAATTTCGAAAAGCGGTAAGAAGTACGATAACAAAGTCAAGATCGAACTACCTCGTGGAATCAAATGTACCACAAGGTAGTTCGACCCCTACTTTGTTATCGAATTTTTTACCGCATTTCAAAATTATTAAAAATTACAGATTTGTAGGGGGTGTCCGGGTGGTCTGGAACACCACCAATTTTGTAATTGTTACATCAAATGAAAGCTCTTCAAATGGGCTTTCATTTGATGCGTAGCACGGCACACCTTTACAAATGGAAATTCTGAGAAACTCCCTTTGACCCCCCGAAACCCCCCTTGCGGACCTCCCGAAAAAACATTTGATTCCACCATAAGGTAGTTCGACCCCTAATTTGTCATCAAACTTTTTAGCGCATTTCAAAATTCCTAAAAATAACGGATTTGTAGGGGGTGTCCGGATGGTATAGAACACCAACAATTTTGTAATTGTTACCTCAAATGAAAGCTCTTCAAAAGGGCTTTCATTTGATGTGTAACGCGGCTTACCTTTACATTTGAAAATTCCGAGAAACCACCTACGACCCCCACGAAACCCCCCTTCAGAACCCCCCGAAAAAACATCTGATTCCACCTTAAGGTAGTCCGACCCCTACTTCGTTATCGAGTTTTTTTACCGCATTTCAAAATTCCTCATAATAACCGAGATATAGGAGGTGTCCGGGTGGTCTGGAACACCCTCTATATATACAGTAAACTGGAACTATGGTAGTCTATTCCGATTTATCCTATACAACTACATTTTCCTAACTAGTTGCTTGTATAATCATTTAACGTAGCACTATTGTTGAAAACTGTCTACGATAATAATATATTCTTGACCGTGTGTCACAATGTGAATCAGTTTTCAGATTAATAATATGATCTTAAACCAACAACTAACGAACATTTTGTTACAACAAACAAAATAATGTTTCAAACAAATAGAATAAATTGACTTGATTTCTAATGATGACCGAAACTTATATATATATAAAGTTTAAGGGGAGCTTATCTCACCATAACCTCCCCCTATAATTAGTGGCTGGATAAGGCCCGTAGGTCGGTAAGGGCCTTAAAAATTATGCATATAACCTAACGTAACAACCAACTACAAATAAAATTGGAATTTATCACCAAACTTGACAATCCCAGCTTCTCGAACATTCGAATATTTTTATGATCAACCCCAATCCACAGAACAAACTTCACAACTATTATTATATTATGTAATAGTGATTAGGAGACCCATGGAGTTGCCAACTTGTGGTACATTAAAGCGATAATTACTTAGCGCTACAGCAGTAGGCTGTGCATTTCTCCTTATAGTTGCATCTCTAATTACGCAATGTAGCCTATGAATAATTATTTTATTTGATATACCTCATTATAATTAAAGTGTGTTTTTAACAGTAACAATAAGTATGACTGCATCGCAAAGTCAGCTAGTGCAATTTTCCAGTTAATCATGCTGCACACTGTATTGAAGATATAGGTACATGGATACAGAATACGGGATATATAAAGCATATGCCGTAGGCTATATGTATAAATGAATAGATACTGAATTATTGAAAAGAATTAGTAATTAAAACGTCATAGTTAAAAAAAATTCAAATGATTTACAATTATGTATTTAGCAATAATTTATAAACTTTATGCGTCGTGTTTTTAATTGGGACTACGGTTGACCTCGACTGATATTCAAATAGTGAAACACTGCGCGCGCTCTGTCTTCTAGGCCTATCTCGAAAATGGTTCAAGATATAAAAAAAATTTTGAAACAAAAAGTTTAGCAAATTTAATTGTCTACAATTTTTATAATACTAAAAATAGCATAAAACCGATAGGAAACGAGATATTTTCAATAAATGCGCAAAAAAACGGAATATTTTATCTTTGACCTCGGAGAATCTGTAGACGCGGACACCCTACGATCGGTAGGGTTTGAGACAAGTTTTAGGGCACCCAAATAAAGGTTTATGCAAGTTTATAGCTTGTTATCTCTCATTCCGAGGTTTTGCTTAAAATGAGTTTAACGTTCCTGGACTATTATTGGGATTGGTAACGGCAAGTCTTTTTGCAGGTACCGCAGCACTGCGAGCTCAGCTGGATTCTCGGGACAATGGCCACGATGGCGCGCCTGTCCCACCTCCCTCAATACAAAGAAAAGTCAGCCAACCTCAGGGAGGTTCCTCTCGGGCTCTTCATCTACCCCGTTCTACAGGCTGCTGACATTCTTCTCTACAAGTAAGCATTCTTATTGCTACTGTATGATATTATGAAACATGCCTGCATCACCCCTCAGGGTTGGTTACCCTCGTCAAATTATATATTGTTGTGTTACAGGGCTACAGAAGTGCCAGTAGGTGAAGATCAGGTGCAGCACCTGCAGATGGCGCAGCAGCTCGTCAAGACCTTTAACCACAGGTTTGGCCACACCTTCCCTACGCCCAAGGCGACTATTCAAGGTATCCACAAAATTTTATTCTGCTTCTAGGGACATGCGAAAGATACAAATATGTAGTGTGCTACGCAACTATCAACCGGAAAACATGTTACGTTATAGGTCAGATATGATGTTGGCACCAGAAGGATTGAGCTCGTCAGAATTCAGAATTAGTAGTTTTCCGAGTCGAGTGCACCGACCTGTTGGCAGTTATGTTGGATACCGCCCTAATTATTTTTGTCAACAAACTTATAAACAATACATTTCAACAAAATGCCACAGGCCAGCAACAATGAAACTGGTAACTGGCACAAATCTCTTGGAAGTAGTTTTTGGCTCTTTTGAATTTTGTCCATCCATCGATATCACGGATTTAAGGGTCAGATTTGAATATGGTGAAATAATAATTTGAATAACTTGTTGGGGCCCTATATTATCTTGTAGTCTGATGCAGGGGGATGTCACTCCATGTTAAAAACTTGATTTATCCAATACGGCCAACCTCAGTTCCGCTACCAGAAACGAGAGGCGCTGTCTGTTTCCCGCCAGTATTCAAATTATCCTACTTTTCTTAAATAAATTTTTAAGTGAAAATATTTCCAAATATTAACTAATTTAAATGCAACCTCACTGAAATTCAGCTATACTATCACCTTAACTTATAATTGCAGCAGTGATATTCCATATTGAACTCTGACAATGCAAAAATTCAATCTTTTCATACACTTATGCATGTTAAGTCTAACACTAGTGAATAAAATCTATGTAAAGTAATTTGGTAGACCACGAAAATATTCTATAGGACGTTTTGATGCTTTAATTTTTCCTCTTCTTATCCCCTAAGGGGGAAGGTATTCCGGCATTGGCGCTTCTACAGCCATCTAAATGACGGTGCGTGAATGTGAGTTGGTCCACACCAGTCTGGATGTTTCTCGGCAGCGTCATCTCCGCTTCTCCTATTTCGTGGTACCACAATCTCCTCATCCTTTTCCAGGGGATGAGTCTCACCTCACCATTGAACATGCCGATTCCATACCAGACGCTTTCCCCCTAGCTTAAGTTATCTCGGCAGTTTTCAACCCAGCTTTGAACTGGTGGCTCCTTTGCCTGTCTGCCAGGGTTTCTTCAGCTGCCCAGCGTAGCAACCTCACCTCCACCGTATCAGCTAGTAGCCTACTAGCCTACCATGTCCATATATCAAGCAGGGCCTAACCACTTGCTAATAATTATTTCTAGTCATTTAACTTTTTCAGCATATCTTTCGGTCTACTAATAGCCCTATTCTTGCCATTTCTCAGAATTTGGCATACGCCTTCTCTTTCCATCATTGATGGAGAAGCCTTAAATTATATACCGACAGTAAGTTAGGGCCTAGGTTACATTTTAACACTGCCTACTTGCTACCTGCTTGGTTATTGCAACAAATACGAAGCAAAATAATTAATGAAATCAATATTCAATTGGCCATGCACCTAATTTGTCAAATAATGGCCGAAATGGCCGAATGCCGAAATCGAAATTCGAATGGCATGGCGATTGTTTATTTGTTTATTTATGACTTATGTACATTTCGGTCATGCGCATCCGTCAAATAACAAGTCAGTAAGCCACTTTTAAAATTAATATATTTTTATATAATCAAAAAATGCCGTTTATATTCGAAAATAATTAGAAAACGTTTTTGAGAATTAATTTGACGTTTTTGTTCTTAATATTATCAATAAAATGAACATAAATGTCTAACGTAGTGTCACTAGTTCCGCTACCAGAAACGAGACTGCGCTCTTTTGAATAAATTAAGGGGGGCTATGTCAGTAGCCCTTCTATTCTATCCTTATTCTGTGGTCTGATGGCTATCTGTCAAGTCACAAAGTCAGCTCTTGACGTCGTCAGTTGTTATATTTTATTGGCAAAACGCGTAAATATAAATGACTTTTTGTTAAATGGTCTTGTGTAGGATTGAAAAAAAAAATGAGCCCGATATTGCATAGGTTAGGCGAAATATATCTATCGAAAGAGGTCGGTGCGCTTAACTTGGAAACCCCGTTTTAAGCTGAATACGCACGACACATTGGCGTCGGTACAAAATGACAATCCCTACCAGTCCCCCAAGTGAATTTGCTTCATGAAACCATTAAAGCTGAAGCCCGTCATCGTACGGACTACAATGGATAAGCGGGTTCCACAATTTCCTGTACTTTGAAGGCAAAATTGTAATGGTTAGATGAGATATCATAGACTAAGAGCCTGTGACTTGCCTCATTTTGTTTAGGCTGAAAATTTCTTTGTGGACAACCCAAACAATGGTAACAACGAAATGGCCATTATTATGTTGAGACTTTGGTATCAGCGTTCAAAAATATGACTAAACTTAGCTCATACCATATTGTAAATTGTAATTTTTCACATTTGCTTTGGTATGAAACTCTTTTTGTGGTGACACTGACACTCCTAAACTATTTTATACTAATAAAACATAACAAATTCAGCAAAACACTGAAAAATAAAATAGATGAAAAAAATCCCTTTCGGCTCTGGCCGATCAGCAGGAGTAGGAGATTCCGCAGACCCTGCTTTTCGTCTACGCTACCTACGCTATGTATGTAATAACTAATAAAAAATACTTCTTTATTTTCCCGACCACAACATCAACACACAAAACACTCTTGTGTTCCAAATTTCGAACCACAATGCCGACTATGAACTTTTATTAATTAAATTTTTTTCACTTTGACTGGATGCCATCTTAAAATGGTTGATTTTTCGTAAAAAGTGGGGATTACCATTATCGTAGATAATAATACGGACTTTCAGTCAGATTTTAATTCATTCCTCTGCGACCATTATTAACTGAGATATATGAATTATACAAGGTTTCAATCGGCCGCCATCTTGTAACTAAATAGTGGATCTAGCTGGTTAACGAACTCAACCAAGACATTTGTATGATCAATTTTTGTGCCAAGTTTCATCAAAATCACGAAATATCACAAGGGGGAGGGGGGTGTAGTAAGGTATCACGTGTATTTATTTTACCGTGGTCGGAGGACAATGTACATTATATATGTTCATGTACTAGAACAATTTATGTTTTTCGCATGATTACACCATTCCTTTGATAGGCTATTATTTTTATGCCAGTCAAAAACAACCTGCAACCTTTCTGTCTAGGCGTTTTAATCATTGTCCTTAATTTTCTAGAATAAAATTAGATTATACTTTATGTCTGTATTTAAAAATAATATTATACAAATTTTAATATCCATTAGAGCTGTAAAAATACACGGGGTAGTAGTCTTAAACCTCACCACGGATCTCCAAGGGGGAGGGAGGGGTTAAAAAAATGTAAAAACAACATCACGTGATGGACAGCCCCTATAAAACTGAACTCCAAGAGTCAAAAAACGATATAAGAAAAACATGGAAAATCGTCAATAAACTGACGCTCTCAGGAAAGAATAGCTCACAAAAGAAACAAATAGACTCAATAAAAACTGAAAACAAAGATAAACGTGAAAGACGATCCACAACTTGCAGCAAACACATTTAATGAATATTTCACAATCATTGGTCATTCTCTAGCATACAATATTTAACAACCATACCAACGCCTGATGTGGAAATAAGTTATAAGCCTAATACTATATTTCTGACCCCGATATGGCAAGAAGACGTTCAGGGCATAATAAAAAAACATGAAAAAAGGCTACAGCGTGGGTTATGATGAAATTTCTATAGCAACATTAAAAATAACAGCACCAAATATCAGCAAAATATTAGCACATAATATTATAAACAAGATGGGCCTACTAAATACAGGGATATTTCCAAATGCTCTAAAAAAGGCTATCATTGTACCATGTTTCAAGCAAGGAGACCGCTCTGATATCAATAAATATAGGCCTATTTCACTACTATCCAACATACTGTAAGTAAAATATATGAAAAAATAATCCACCAGAAAATATACTCATTCTGTGACTGTGATCAGTTTAAACACATATAAAAAATCAGTTTGGATTTAGAAAAAAAAGTTAGCACAAGTGACGCTATCAACAAATTACTAAAAACGCTCCACGCAGCCCGCAAAAAAAGAAGATATTGTTTGACAATTTTTCTGGACCTCAAAAAAGCCTTTGACACCATACCTCACGCGCGGCTACTTGAAAAACTTAGCAAACTAGGAATCAGGGGCATAGCTGGGAATCTCATCAAAAATTACTTAACGAATAGAAAGCAATGCACAAAAATCAACAATACAATAATAATGTCACTCGGACTTCCACAAGGCACAGTATTAGCACCATTATTATTCAATTTATATCTAAATGATTTATTGGAAACAAATAGGTTCGAATCAATAATTGCTTTTGTTGATGACACCTGTATCACCTGCATAGCGGATAGATATCATGACCACACTAGCCAACTCAGAATTTAACTTAATCAAACAAAGGTTAGGAAAAATAGATTAGGAAAGAAATTTTTTTAAAAGAAAATCGTCTTTATTTTCCATATGGGCGACTTTTGGGCCTTTCAGTCCACTCTTACAATTAACCCATAATGTTAACTTAAATACCTACTATTTATAATGAAACTTAAAATAAACTAAACTAAAAGAGACCATTTCCACACCGTTTAGGCGTATTTTATTACACGAATATTTTACATTTGAACACAAATCCGTAAATTTATTAGAAGTTGGACCAATCAGGGAACAGGAGGAAAAAAAGCGAAAAATAGCGTGTTTCGTGTTATTCAGATATTATATTCTAAGCAGTAGACATGAATTCAAATTAAAGGCGCCAATCCAAAATTTGAAGAAAAGAAATGATATAATTGTAGTATCACCCATTATTAGAAATAACTACCAACTAAAAAAAATAAAGAACCAGTAGAAATTGGGCCGATGGGCCGTGGTTGATTTGAAAGTTGAATATGGAAGTTCGCCTTTCATATCGACCATGGACCATCAGCCCATTTTCTACTGATTCTTCCGATGACTCCGGCCGCGAAAGCCTTTGCAGTTACATTTTCAAAAATAAACCCTATAAAAAGTCACACTCTTACACCAACAACTTGTCCATAGAAAATATAATTCAAACTAATCACACGAAATACTTGGGCATCATAATAGATGAACAATTGAAATGGGAACCCCATACTCAACTGGTTGCCAAAAAACTAAGAAAAACTATGGATGAATTTGTCCAACTTCGAGACGTTGCACAAAAACCTCTAATTAAATCCTTTTATTACGCTATAGCGGAATCTCTTCTAGCGTATGGCGCCCATTCCACCGACCGGCTAGGGCTATTTACAAAAACGGTGACGTGGTAACAGACATTCAAGACATAGGCGGGGTTTCCACCAACCTCGCATTGCAGAATTGACGGAAATGTTTATTTTCCTCTATGCCATAGTTAAAATTGATCAATGATCATACATTAAAATCACAAACAAACAAACTAAAATTAAAAAATGGCGTGATGGGATATGTTAAGTACAAACATTTTAATAGATTTCCATAAAAATAAAAATTCTAATTTCCGTCAATGTCATTTGCATTCTGGAATGCGAGGTCGATGGAAATTCCGACTAATTCTGGAATGTCTGCTACCACGTCGCCGTTTTTGTAAATAGCCCTAGCCGGTCCGTGGAATGGGCGCCTTAGCAATATCAGCCTGGGGAGGAGCCTACCAAAATATAACGGACAAAGTCAATACCATACAAAGAACAATCCAAAAAATTATACATAACAAAGGGAAAATAATTATATCCAACAAAAGATCTATATACTTTAGCAGATGTCCTAAACGTTTATTATTATTATAAATAGGTGACCGCAGACCGCATTTAATTAAAAGTTTTAGAAAAGTCCCATCAGACGGGCTTACTTTTCGAACCCATGCACCTCGCGGGCGTGGGATAGATGGAATTAAATATAAAGTTGTTGATGATCTATATTTTTAAGTAGCACCGATGAAGCAGTAATGCTGTGTTGGAGGTTGATCTGCAAGAACTTGGTTGTTGTCATCTTGGGTGCATATACAGATTCTGTTTACAGATGTCACTTCGCTGTGGTTAAACTTGCCCTTTCTCTTAAGAAAAAGCTAGTTATTTTTCCCGGACTGCTGATTTCTCCCTCCGTCTTTTTCTTCTTTCCCACTCTAGGCGTAGGAGGTGGAGACCTGAGAATTGTAACGGGTTTGAGTGGATCATAGGCGCGCCCCTCAGGTTGCTGCCTGGGGGAGCATCGGGTTTCCTCTTCAAACTGGGTCTGCCTAGTGAAATGCTCCTGCTCTCTCCTTGGGGGGAAACATTAAGGGTATTTACCACAATCTGGCGTTTTTTGTTTTCCACTGCTGGATTCCCAGCTTGCGTTTGGGAAGTTTGCACTCGGCCACGCTCAGCTCGGGCCGCCAACTTCTTCTCCTTCCTTCGCTTAATCAGCTCTTCAATAGGAGTGAAAATGGCGCGACTCGTGGACCATTGAGGCTTATAGCTGTTTGGACTCAGATGGTTAAATGAGTCTTCATCGATTCCAACAGAAAGACGAACTCCGTTGTTCTCGTCTTGTCTGTTGAATATCCTCCATACGCATGTATTGAGAGACGGATTTTGATTCTTAATCCTAATGAGAAGCTCCTCATTGGCTACTTTTCTTTTGCCTGGAAGCCATAGTAGGCCCTTCTTAAGCTTGGGTATATCGCTAACCTCCATCGTTTTGATGCCATAATTATCCCAGATAGAGAGATTTGGGATAGTTTTATGGATCTTGCTTTCGCTATTCTGGGAATTTACAATAATATACTCATGCCGTGCAAAAGTTGAGTAGAAGGAAGGCATCTCCGCTTCTCAACCGGGAGGTCAAATAGGATATATATTGTAGTATTATATAGTATATATAACACTGACATTAAATTAACTTCGGTTGAAGAGGTCACCTCCTCGTTATGTCAGTGACAGTGTCAGGGTTATATATACCATATAATACTACAATATATTGAATAAAGCATTGCCTTTATGCAATTAAGTAAACTCACAGACCTGTTTGGTTAGATAGTTGTGTAGTTGAGCTAACCTGTCTAGCAACACGAATCATGTTAATTTGAGCATAAGTAGAGGATTTGGCGATTACAGGACTTGTCGGGTCTAGCGGTTAAGACGACGCCCCGGTTAGGCGTAGATCGTGGGTTCGAATCCCGCCAAGCCCAGTTTTTTCCATGTCCTCTAATTTTGGTCAAATAGGACATTGCCTACTGAATCTAGGAAGTCCAAAACGTCCTCTTCGCTAAAAAAGTGTCCTTGGCTCCGTGTATACAGCAAACTGCAGGGCCAAATTTGTCTTCACTTTTTCAGCAAACGAAGGTTTGTTTTGGGCTACCATGATGATTGCACAGTTTCAGTTGTAAGAATAATATAATAATATACCAGTATGTAACTGCACAAACATGCCGGAACACATAACAAAACACTTTTTGATCCGCCGCACGACCGCACTCGACGGAGTTCGGAACGCGTCTCGTCCTAACGTTAAACAATTATATGTAAAAAACTCAATAATATTCATGTGTCATTTCTTATGGATCGGATCACAAATAGCAATAGTCTAATATACCTCTCCTCTCACCACCCCCCATTTTGACGGCATCATATTGAACGACTCGTTTCATTATATACTATAATTTCATAAATAATATTAACTTTATTTAGTTTTAGAAAAAGTCAGAAACTAAACATTAATTAAACCAACCGCACACGGGCAAGTGCCTTGTCAGAAATTATTGTAATTGTTTGTGTTGGAATCAATATATTATTATTATCATTTAAGTTAAGTTATCGCATAGTGCTAAGGCTGAAATTTATGTTATTTCCATAAATATTAGAAGCCATTTCCCCAATTGCCAGGCATTTTCTGCGGTGACCACCACATGTCAGAAATCCAAACTTTTTTTATCCACTGACTGAATTTCAGGCGAGTGGCGACTGCGTTCTTGGCCGTGTTCCCAGTTCAACTTGGAGCAAAAAAAAAAAAATGGCAAATTGTAGCACCGAAAATGCTCCGTTATTAAGCTAGGGGCGGATTACGGGTGCATGAGGGAGATGTGTAGATTTGCAGGTCTTGCGCTGAAACCATTGGCGTAAATAGGGGGTCCTGGAGGGCTTAGCCCCCCCCCCCGGTCCACCCGTAGCCCCCCCCCCAGGATTTTTGGTGACAAAGACGTTTTGGAGGCTAAAGGCATAGTATCCACAATAATGAAAGGGAAACTAATTCTTAGTATGCTTATTTTACATGAAAAAAATCAATATATTGACCTAGTACTTTCACAAAAAATTTATTATTCAAAATGCTTAAAACCCCAATACTTCAGAGCTATTTTTTCCAAATTTTTCTCCGGGGGGACCCCGGGCCCCCCTCAATGGTAGGTTTATTCGTCTGTATAATCTCAACGGTACTGTTTGCAAAATGCGTAAAACCTCCTTAATTTGGGCCTATTCATCAATTTTTTTTCTCCGGAGGAGACCCCCGGGACCCTCTTTCTTCAGGATAAAATATTTGTAAAACCACGCTTGCCCTTACAATTATCAGTTTTTTTTCGGGAGGGGGGGCTCCCCTTTCTCCAGGGTATATCGAGCGTAAAACCTCAATAATTTGGGCCAATTTATCGGTTTCAAGGTCTTGGGGTCCTAAAGCCCCCCCCCCCAGAAATTTTGGGAATTTACGCCAATGGCTGAAACTAATCGCCAGTTGTAGATATTCATTATGATTATATTGTACATGAGAGCATATCAGTCAATTTTCAACTTCGTTTTAATAGTCCAGGGTAGAAAGATGAAAAAAATGGTGAAAGAAAAAACATTAAATTATAGTAGAATGAAACCCATTGGGAATGGAAGATAATATGACAGACATTAAAGAAAAAATAAATTACTGGTGATCTGAGTTCGGGAATGAGGTAGGGGCGGTTTTTAAGGGTGAAATACGGTACATCTTCATTTCCGGCAAAACTACAAGTCCTATGGACTCGTTGACTCTCAGGCTGCCATCTCGTCGATTGCTAGTTACGAACACAACGAGGACTTTGATATTCTGCAATGCAGGAAAATCGTGAGCAATCTCATCCGCACTGGCTGCACCATAGTACTGCAATGGATCCCTGGGCATGCTGATGTCCATGGAAATGAGGAAGCGGATAGACTCGCCAAAGAGGGAGCTGCTATGGAACAACCTGACAAACCCATGACTTTAAGTGACTGTAAGAGGCATACCAAAGAAATCTTTCAGGTTAAGTGCGGGACAGCTCACAGGACCGACGCCGCTGGAAAGAACCTACCCAGATACCAGTCAGCCGCGGAATTTAGGTTAACTACGGGTCATGACTACCTTCAGAAACATCTCCACCGTATAGGTGTAGCAGCGGACCCTTTCTGCCCATTATGCGACACCCGGGATGAGATGGACGGAGATCATCTTAGGCGCCCATTCCATCGACCGGCTAGGGCTATTTACAAAAACAGTGACGTGGTAGCAGACATTCAAGACTTAGGCGAGGTTTCCACCGACCTCGCATTGCAGAATTGACGGAAATGTTTATTTTTCTCTATGCCATAGTTTAAATTGATCAATGATCATACAGTAAAATCACAAACAAACTAAAATTAAAAAATGGCGTCATGGGATATGTTAAGTACAAACATTTTAATAGATTTCTATAAAAAGAAAAATTCTAATTTCCGTCAATGTCATTTGCATTCTGCAATGCGAGGTCGGTGGAAACCCTGCCTAAGTCTTGAATGTCTGCTACCACGTCACTGTTTTTGTAAATAGCCCTAGCCGGTCGATGGAATGGGCACCTTAAGACGTGCCAGGCTCTTGTCAGTAGCAGAGGTTCACCAGATTATGTGTTGTATTGGGCTGCAAGAAAGCTGATGGCGGAAGCCTAGTGCTATGGTGTAATTAAAAAAAATAATAAAAAAAGTCTTATGGAAAAACATCAAATAGCAAAAAGGTAGGTAAAAAGAAGATCTACAACTTTAGTTATCATAATGCATGTTCAAGATGGCGGATAATACAGTCTGACTTTAAATTGTGTGACATATTTTCTATATTTTGTGAAGCTTATCACCCTAAAGCTACCTAATAAAGGAACTACAAAATATATACGTAACTTACAAATATATAAATTTCACAGTAAAACGGAGAACCAACGAGAAAACCACTCATTGTTTAAAATCAACATTGGGACCTACGTACCTATTAAATCTCGCATAGCCTTTTAAATGCAGCAAAGTCAAGACCTGGTAAACAACTAAGTAACATATACTGTCATACGGACAAGTAAAGACTGGCTACTAACTTGCTAACTCCACGGAATCTAGGCTATATGTAATGATACAGTACCGTATATAGGTCTACTATATCAAATACAATAGAATGCCTTGCATTATTTGTACTCAGAAAATAACGAGAGATCTCCATACAATGTGAAAGCTGCAATCAAATACCTACCTGCCGTAATATGTTACAGGCTACAATTAGGGCAGGTAGGTATCTATTATCTATCTTGGTAGGCTACCTATAGTAATTGATAAATTGGCAAGCTCGTACGGGTCACTCGTACCGGTTTTTTGTATTAATTAATACTGGCTTTTTATTGGAAATTTGCAGAAACGTTGTTAAAAACTATTTCGAAATAATGCAATGTAAATCTGAATGTAACATAACTGACATTAAATGATTTAAAAGTTAAAAAAAAAAAAAAAAATGTCAGGACGAGATATTATTATTATGTAGACAATCGTGGCCGTGAAAGATGAATTTATGGGAAGAGTGACGGGGCTGTTTACTTTTAAATGCATTATTATTATTATTTTGTGATTTATAGTGAGTCCTAAGTCATGAGTTAAACATTGCAGGTTTCTCAGTATTTCTTGCATAATCAAGCACGCTTTTTCAATGTCAGATTCATACACTACAATGGCCATATCGTCAGCAAACATAAACACTGGGCAATTCCTAAGGTACCCACTTAATTGATTTATTAGTAGCCAGTATATAAAGTATTGGGCCGAGTAAACTCCCTTGGGGCACTCCAAATTTCCACCTTTTGAATTTACCGTTGACTTCAGAAATTGGCACAGTTGCTTTTCTGTTTGTCAGATAATTTTTGAACCAGAGTAATTCAGTGTTTTTAAATCCTATACTCTCTAGTTGGTTGAGTATAACAGTGTGATCGAGAACATCAAAAGCTAGTAGTCAACGAACGCTACCAGGTTTTGTATCCCTTTATCTAAGTTCTGGTTTATTAGTTCCCCAAACTTTTCTAGAAACATTTCGGAACTCTTATTTTTTTTTTTTAATCCAAACTGTTCACATGCTATTCTATTGTGTTTTTAATATGGTTTGTAAGCTGCATGTGAACAACTTTTTTTCTAATATTTTTTCTACGGAATTCAAAATGCTTATTGGGCGATAACTTATGCATTTATTATGTTGTTCACTTCTATATGTGGGTCTAATTATGGCCAATTTCGTCTCATCCGGCAGAATACCAGATTGCAACGATTTGTTAATTATCGAAATTGAATCGGCAATCATGTCATGTTCGGGTCGGGTTGCCAGGTGTCCGGTTTTTCGTACCTGTCTCTGTCCGGTGAAAAAATAAATTCTTTGTCCGTTTTTTTCGCTGGAGTATGCAACATTTTTTTTCTGGGGGATATAACGATATAACGAAATAATTTTAAAAATCTGATACTAGCTGCTATGATAGAAAGTCGCTCAAAATTCACTTAAGACTAGATAAAATGACATTTTTTTTAGAAAAATTTACACTTTATTGACTCTCTGTCCGGGTTTTATGTTTTCTTGCAACCCTATTAAATTAATATTTTTGCAGAGAGCTACTGTTGCCGTCTGCGTAGTCTCCGCAGCCCCGCGAAGAAGATGTCCAAGAGCGAGGAGGACCCACGGGGCCGTATCAGCCTCCTCGACAGTCCCGACTGCATCCGGGAGAAGTGTATCAAGGCCGTCACCGACTGCAAATCCGAGTGAGTATGCCACGCTAATATTGCTAAAAATATATCCCATTTAACCCTAAATATCGTGTTTTATGGAAGTATGTGTCTGGGTCCGCCTATTTAAATTCATAACTAAACACAGTGCTTGAATTTACCAGTATTTTCGGGATAATTGTGGCAAGAAAAATAGCCAGATTTAAGTTGTCAATAAATATAATTTACAATTCCAAGAAGTAGCCTTACCTTTACCTTGGAAAGGCGTAGATCGTGGGTTTGAATCTCCTTAATCAACTGACTATAACTAACTGTCCTACATGTTGAAATCAGGGTGACGTTTGAGCCGGAGCAGCGACCGGGGGTGGCTAACCTCGTGACTATCCTCGCGCTCTTCACCGGTCAGACAGAGGAGGAGGTGTGCAATCAGGCTCACCACCTCGACACCGGACAGTTCAAGCTGCGAGTCGCCGAGGCCGTGGTCGAGGGGCTGCGCCCTGTGCGGCAGCATGCCACTCAGCTCCTCCAAGACCCACACACCGTGCGCCAGGTGCTGGAAAAGGGCGGCCGGCGCGCCCAGGACCTGGCGCGGCAACACCTCGCCGAGGTCAGGCGCAAAATCGGCCTGCAACAGCCCTGAAATCAGTTATCTGATAAGCCTGTGGTATTTTGTACATATCTAGTCTATTAGAAATTTCACCATGATGTTTTGGACTATGTAGATAAAGTGCATCATTCTCCCTGCTGGTCCCTGTGTAGCCTAAGGCAGACTACCAGGTTCAATGTCTTTAAAAGTCAAGTGTGCAGCATCCAGGCTATTCCTCCACCTGGTTTTAAAACGCTTAACAATTGACGTGTAATTATTATTGAAAAGAGAGTTACGAGTTGACGAAATAGGTTGCTGATAGTGACATATTTACTCGGCTGGGCGATATCTCATCAGAAAGCTCCACACCAGACAACGAGTAAGTACCCTACTTCCTAGCCCCAGCTCTAGCTAATGTCATTCACTAATAATTCCCTATGGATAATATTCAACTACAATATGCCGCCAAATAACGCCCCGTTACTAGTGGCCTCTTCTCTAATTAATACAATCAATTGGATTATTTATCTGCGAAACAGATCATTTTAGCAATGTTTAATTCACATCAGATGTATATTTTATGTATTGTCACCCGTCCCGAAATTTTGCTGCAATCACATTGTATAAAACATGTAAAAATATAAATTAGCCGACTATTTTTATGCACGATATTAAGTAACTCTGTCAGTCCAACTGCGCACTGTGCTACTTCACACTAACAAACAGTTGGAATAATGGGATTTAAGCCTGTAGGTAGGCTAGCAACATGTCTGTGAGCTTATGTGACGCCGTGACGGTTTATTCATTATACACGAAACAAATGCGTATGGATATCATGATAAAAAATACAATGGCCAACATTTTTAAATCATTTTGTGTAAATGCTAGTAAAAAGAACCGGCACTAGTAATAGTGAACCCATGTTACATGATTTCCTATTTATCAAGTAGGTTTCAAGAGGGAATCGACCTAGTGGGATTTGTTGACATTGATAACGACAATTTGAAGATTAAAAATCCCTTTCGGCTCGGGCCGATCAGGGTTAGCCTAGGTAGATTTCGTTACTAAAACAAATTTCGCCGAACCCGCTTCTACCCTTAAAAACATTTCTATTGATAGTCTAACGTGACCAAGCCCTTTCTGGGCAATTTTCAGTAGATTTGATGTATCTTGGAACTGTTCTGTTAATATATGGCAGTCTGGTTCCTCCTTTTACAGCACTTTGTAGACTGAAAATGTGTGCAGACGTTTTCCGGAAGCTGAACATTGGTCGCCGTTTCAATAGGTAGATGTACAAATCTCCCTAATAGCTGGAACTGTGATTGGCATAATATTAGTACTAAGTGGTTAATAGGAAAGCAATTGCATTTTTAAAGGTTTAATAGCAACGTAACTACTGTACGTTAAGAGATGGGGTTGCGTTGAGCGAGGTATGTATGCATGTCGTCACGATTAGTCACGTACCGCCATCCGCCGTACGGTATCTAATCTGTGGCATTATCTGGATCAGTGACTTTATCACAGCTATGATAACGCTAATTCTCCGCAACCATTAAAATATGCCCTAAAAAACACAATGACTTGAACAGTGACGTCTTTGCTCTCATTTCAATTCCACACCCGCGTCAACCCTAGCCAGAGGGGTAGGCGTACCCTATCCTATAACTCGGATTTTACATGAACGGGTATATTCTGAAGAAACTTTGGCAGCTCCTGATCCAGTATACGAGTGAACCCGTACATGCTTTCCTATTTATCAATTAGGATAGGTACTGTAACAGTTCATTTGGTAAATAGTTGTCCTTTGGTTAAATTTCGAGTTTCCCTATCCCAAAGCACTAATTTGATCGTTGGGACGATTGCATAGTCAAGCATGCTGACTAATATAATAGGATGCAACAGTAATAGTGGCAGGATATATTCGTATCTGTACTTGTGGTTAAGTCATGCTTTCCCCTGTTGCATTGCGTCAATAGTAAGCTTGTCTCAGCTTACGTCCATTATCGCTTGAAGCCGGTGTAGGTTGACACCAGTTTGCCCATGGCCAAAAATGCATACGGAAACAATGCAAATTATGTCGGAAATCCATGGAGTCGTTGACATTGGCTTCAAGTCCTTAAGAAAATAATAATAGTGATGTATTATTGTTATTCAAGCTAAATTTAGTTGTTTCCTAGTAGTAGTGTTAATAACGACTTAGGCCTCATTTGGGCCCGACTTGACTGTCCTATGCCAGCCCATAGCACAGTGGAACAGTCAAGTCACACGATTAGTTCAGAGGTGACCAGGACAAGTCCTACCATGTTTCCCTACCGGTACTGTGCACACGACCAAGTTATCTGCAGCTATGAACCTGCTCTGGTCCGCTGGATTCAACTTGGTATGGCGGCCGCCTTAGTTGTGTACTAACAAAATTCTAGTTTGATTTTTATGTTGGTGCTCTTTTATAGGGAGATTTTTAATTTGCTACTGCAATTAACCCAATTCTTTGGTGTTCATAATTGGCCTATTTTCATTCTGTCTAACCTGATTTGGTGAGTAATATTTCATTCAGCTTGCGTTAACTCTTGTCCCACTCACTAGGATCTTTTTAGGAATTGATAAAGAATAGACATTTTTTAATAACGACAGCGGGGTCGGTGATTGTGTGAAAAATGTTCTAGTGTACTTAAACTTAAACAGCGCTATATGTTATATGTATCAATTACAGCCAGCGGAAAGAGAAATCTCCCTACACCTGATCGGTCTGAGCCGAAAGGGATGTATTAGCCATTTTTCATGAAAATTGAGTACCTATTTTTAATTTATTTTCCCCCAGAATCAAACTATCAAGGGGCAAGCCACCCATTGGGTTTTGTTGACATTAATAACGACTACGATATACTGTGTGTGAATTTAAAAAAAAGAGATTTAATTTTTTTAGAGGGTAAAACCGCCCAAAATTGAGTTAGTCCAAAATGAAAGAACCGGTCCGAGTTCTCGAACATTCTTTCCTATTTATCAAAATTAGTAGATAGAGAAAATGAGTGATTTCATGGTAAATAATTTTCCTATGGTAAAATTTCCGATATCTCGGGGGGGGGGGGGGGGGGGGGCGCACCTGACGTCACTGGAGGTGATGCAAATTCTAGATAGGTCAGACCAACACATTACCACACAGCAATACTGGCAGGGCACGCAATGCATTTGAGCGTGAATTTTCTATCATTTTTTCAAAAAAACATTTTTTTTTACAAAACCAAATACTTTTCTGGGAAAGCAACCTGTCCGGTTTCGTTACTCAATTTAACACCTAAAACAACATGCCTGAAGGTAGAAATCATCGATAGAAAGGTTTCGCAGAAAAATTATTTTTTAGTCATTTTTCATTAAAATTTAGTTATTTTTATTTTTTTACCCCCAGAAGCAACCTATCAAGGGGCAAGCGACCCCACGCATTTCGTTAATATTAATAACGACTACAATATATGTGAATTTAAAAGAAATCGTTGGAGCCGTTTTTGAGAAATAATTTTTTTAGACGTTTTTTGGAGTTTTTAGAGAATAAAACCCCCCCAAATTAAGTTAGCCCCAAATAAAAAAAATCGTTCCGAGGTATGATTTTTGTGAACCTACATGCCGAATTTCATCAAGATCGACCGAGTAGTTTGCCCGGAAATCGACGCACAGACAGACAGACAGACATTTCGTAAAAACCTCTTTCTTGGGTTCCTGGGACCTCAAAACGTGTAAATCCGTTGAAATCTCGGAGTCGAAAATTTGGACCGTCACAAAGCTTTCCTTATACTTCGTATAAATTGGAAAGCAATAATATGATACATAGTAAACAACTTTTCTAAAGTTAAATTTCGGTTGCCTCGAAATTCCCTTAGTCAAAGCACCGAAGTAAGTACCGTAGTGAAATGTCACACATCTGGAAATTTCAATTCCATCCAGTTTGAAGTCAGGAAATTTTGGGGGAGGGAGCTGCTGCCCCCCATCTGGTCTGGCTACGGGCCTGATGAGATGATTGCGTAGTCTAGAACGGGCAGATAAATGCATTATAACACAGTAATATAGGCAGGGTGTGTAATGCATTAATTATTATCCATAATTTCTTCAAAAAATAATTTTTTGCCCAAAACCAAATCTTTGTTTTGTTGGAAAGCCTCGATGAAAGGGTTACACAGAAAAATTATTTTTTTAGTACTGCTTCATGAAAATTTGATGAAAATGAACTACGGGGGGTACGCGACCTAAGTTATTGCGTTTAGTTAACATTAATAACGACTACAATATGTAAATTTAATGATAATCGTTCAAGCCGTTTTTGAGATATTTATATTTATATTTTTAGTTTTTTGACTCAAAATTGAATTAAAATAATAAATAAATATTCACTTTATTATAAGTTGAGGTACAAAGATATGCAGTGTATCAAAAGACTTGTCAGGACATGTAGAGCAGTGGAACGGACTCCAACTTTCACCCGAAAGGTTGCTGGTTCGAGTCCCACACTTGCTATATTTTCTGGCCATGCTTCGGAAGGCATGTAAAGCAGGTGGTCCCGGGCTTTTCTAGTTGAGTGTAAGAGAGGGCTCATAGCCCTAACTCCGCTAGGTTGGCTTAGTAATAGAACAAAAAAAGCCGATATTTATTTTATTTATTTAAAAGAGTAACATGAAGCAAAACAGCGTTACGTTCACCCACACGCGCAATCAAAATAACAGATTCACACAAATAAAAACCATGTAGGCCTAGCTTATTATTAAATTATGTCATTCACTGTTTAAACTTTAAAGTATGGTCGTGTCTATATTTCGTAATTCATCTAGCCTACCGCCTCTTCATTTGAATAAAAACATTGTAGCCTGTTATTAACAGAGTGTAGGACTTTATATTTTTTTCTAGATGAATGCAATAATGGAATAATACGAATTGGAGTATAATTGCAGAAAATATGCAATGAATGAAATGAAATAAAGAAATGTGATTTTTGTGAACCTACAGGCAAAATTTCGTCAAAATCCACTGAGTAGATAGGCCTGGTTTGGCCCCAAATCGACAGACATTTCGTAATCACCACTTTTTTGGGTTCCTGGGACCTCAAAACGTGTAACTCCGTTGAAATCTCGGAATCGAAAATTTAGGCCATCACAAAGCTTTCCTTACAGTACCTAAATAGGAAGGGAAAAATAGTCCCGAGGCATAATTTTTGTGAACCAACATGCCAAATTTCATTTAAATCCACCGAGTTTGCCCACAAATCGAAGACAGACAGATATTTCGTAAAAAAAAAAAAACACTTTTGGGTTCCTGGCAAGAGCGAATTCAGCGGAACATTATTTAAAGGAGGGGGGGGGGGGAGTCACACGTTGTATTCAATTTTTTTTTACCATCTTCTGAATTTACTTATAAAAACATTCAAACTATGTAGATAATTAACAACAGATGCCTATTTCTAGAGGCAATTAAAATAATAATGAGGTAGGTGCCAACGGCCTTACCGTGTTGAATCCTCATATGAGAGCAGAGCACAGGAGGTCCACCCTGTCACCCCCGAGGTGAAAGAGTCTTAGGGTGCCTCAAGTTAACAAACATATGCTGAAAGCAGGCGTTGGAAACAACAACATAATGAGTTAGGTACCAAGGTATTGCATATTGTTTGTAACTATTTGCTTCCTTATTCCAGGCAAAAATGACACTTTCACTGAGCAGTCCGATTGCAGTCCTCAACATTTTTGAGCTGGTAATTAATAATAATGACAATTTTTTTTCTAAGTTACAAGTTTTTTTTTTGAAATTGTAGGTTAGTTGTTATAAGTTTTAACTAGTTTAGCCACACCATAGGCCTAATACAAAATGAGCCACTAATTTTTCATAATTTTCCCGCATAGTAAAAAATTACACTTTTACCGTAATTTTACCGAGAAAAATGAATGGCACAATAATCACAAATGTATATGGTATGACACAGTTGACACTGCAACTTGAAATAATTAGCCTATAGTCGAAGAGCTGATGGGGAGAGGAAAATACATGTCTGGGTACCAAATATTTTGTGGCTGGACCGTGAAGAGGACCATAAAAAAGTAAAATAAAACGACTTCTTGCATTCGTCAGACTGGGTCCCCTATTTTTTCCGAAGGCCTAAATTTTTTTTTTTTTGTTTGGTCAAAGTTACATTTTTTAGTACCAGCGCAAGAACACTCCCAAAAGGTAGTACATGTCATCCCGACACCTAAACAAGCCGCAAGAAGTTGCACACATGGGGCTTTCCCACGAATGCGGCCGTTTTCCAAAAATTTCCAAAAAAATGTCGAATTAGCCATTTTCGGGTACCACTTTGAAACCGATCTCAAATTACTGCCTGTAAATAGACCTTTCATTTTATACACTTCTTGCTCTGCTGGGGCGGAGCTTTCCCCTGACAGAAGCCCATTTTTTTTTTTTTTTTTTGGAAAAACTTCATGCGACCATCCTGCCGCGTACCAGTGCAAGAACACTCGTAAAATGTCTTGAATGTCTGAACACATTAACGGACCGCAAGAAGTCGCACACATGAAGCTTTCCTACGAATGCGGCCGCTACAAATTTTCAAAAAAATGTCTCATTACTCATTTCGGGGTACCACTTTGAAACCGATGTCCAACTACTCCCTGTAAACAGACCTTTCATTCTATGCACTTCTTGCTCTGTTGTCCCGAGGCTTTCCCCCCGACGGAAGTCTTTTTTGACAAAAATTTCATGCGACCATCCTGCCGAGTACAAGTGCAAGAACCCTCGTACAATATATAGTGAATGTTCTCTGAACACTTAAACAGACTGCGAGAAGTTGTCGATATAAAGATTTCTGCACAATGCGGCTGGTGCTGATTTCCAAAAAATTGCTACCTTGAGACAGATGTGAAAGTAGCCTATTCCCTGCAATTATAGACGTTCCACTTTGTACACTTTTTGCTGTGCTGGGCCTTTGCCACTGACTAGGTATTTTTGAAATATATTTAAACTTTGATAATAATATGCCATATAATCACTTACTATACTATACTAAAGCACTTTTTGTGCCTTATTGTTATGTATGAGGAAAGTTTACTACATGCCTGAGCTTAGTCACATTATTACAGGGGCTCGGGAGCACATTTCTTGTGAAAGATTTCTGGCTATGCCATTGAATCAATGACAAAGTAACATGTCCAGCTTGGAGTCCTAATTTTAATGTGTGACTAAATTAAACCATTAAAATTGTGTTGACATCAACCACTGAACGATACAGGACGAAAAATGTCAATTGCATTGATGCAGCGATTCAACAACTCATTTAAATTTTAAAATGAGCTATTAACTTCAGCCTGCTTTGGAATGAAATGCCCCATCTGCCTGAAAAAATCGAAGTCATTGAAGAAACGTTAGGAGATGGGGAAAATGAGTCATCCAATGATTATGACGATATTTCTCTATCTTCGGGTGACGAATCTTACTAATTGTAAGTTATGTTAACAATAATGTGCAACTTGTTGCTAAGTGCCGTTTTCTGTCCATGTTTTCATGTGTTTCGCCCAAAAATTCGCTTCTTACGTTACCTCCCCATTTCATCAAAATCATTAGCATTTTTTTAGTTTTTAATTATGTTATTGTTAGTGGCGCAGCCGGAAACATGTAATGTGTATGGTGTCCCATACGCCTTTACGTTAATGTCACAATGTAGAAATTAGAAACATTGTCACATGTGCAATCAACTTTTCTATAAAAATCCTGCAAAGGCACATCAAATATAGAGTATGGGCATTGCCATTCTAAAACTTAATGCCTAAAACGTTGAGGCACAACCCAGCAAGAAGCGTATAGAACGAAATGTGCAACTACACGGGGTACCTTGAGCCCTTTTTTCAATTTGGAACCCCAAATTGGAATACCGAGAACTCAAAGAAATGGCTTCTGTTAGGTTAAAACTCGTGGAACAAGATAGCAAAAAGTGTATAGAATGAAAGGTCTATTTACAGGGAGTAGTTTCAAAGTGGTACCCCGAAATAAATAATGCGACGTTTTCTGGAAATTGGTAGGTATCATCCGAATTTGGAGGAAACTTCAAATGGGCAACTTCTCGAAGCCTTTTTAAGTGTATTTCAAGAATACCTAGTCAGGGGCAAAGGCAAATCCTGGCCCAGCACAGCAAAAAGTGAACAAAGTGGAAGGACTATAATTGCAGGGAGTAGGCTACTTTCACACCTGCTGTCTCAAGGTAGCAATTTTTTTGGAAATTAGCACCAGCCACATTGTGCAGAAATCTTTATATCGACAATTTCTCGCACCCTGTTTAAGCGTTCCGAGATCATTCACTATATTTTGCGAGGCTTCTTGCACTTGTACGCGGCAGGATGGTCGCATGAATTTTTTTTCAAAAAAGGCTACTGTCGGGGTGAAAGCCTAGGAACAACAGAGCAAGAAGTGTATAGAATGAAAGATCTGCGTACAGGGAGTAGTTTGACATCGGTTTCTAAGTGGTACCCCGAAATGAGTAATGAGACTTTTTTTTATGAAAATTGGCATCAGCTGCATTCGTGCGAAAGCTTCATGTCTGCGACTTCTTGCAGCCTGTACAGGTGTCCAGGTAACATGCTAACATGCACTACCTTTTGGGGGTGTTCTTGCGCTGGTATTAAAAGTAACTTTGACAACAACAACAAAAAATAGGCCTTCTGAAAAAACAGGGGATCCAGTCTGACGAATGCAAGAAGCAGGTTTTTTTTTGTCTTTTGTGGTCCTCTTGATAAGGACAACTTCTCGCAGCCTCTTTAAGTGTTCAAAAGACATTCACTATACCTATACCTAGGCCTATAGGTATTTTAGGAGGGTTCTTGCACTGGTACGCGGACGGGTGGTTGTATGAAGTTTTTTCAAAAAATCAAAAAATAGGCTTCTGTCAGGGGAAAGCCCCGCCCCAGCAGAACAAGAAGTGTATAAAATGAAAGGTCTATTTACAGGGAGTAATTTGAAATCGGTTTCAAAGTGGTACCCGAAAATGGCTAATTCGACATTTTTTGGAAATTTGTAACGGCCGCATTCGTGGGAAAGCCCCATGTGTGCAACTTCTTGCGGCCCGTTAATGTGTTCAGAGAACATTCACGACATTTTACGAGGGTTCTTGCCCTGGTACGCGGCAGGATGGTCGCATGAAGTTTTTCCAAAAAATAAAAAAAAATGGGCTTCTGTCAGGGGAAAGCCCCGCCCCAACAGAGCAAGAAGTACATAAAATGAAAGGTCTATTTACAGGGAGTAATTTGAGATCGGTTTCAAAGTGGTACCCAAAAATGGCTAATTCGACATTTTTTTGGAAATTTGTAACGGCCGCATTCGTGGGAAAATCCCATGTGTGCAACTTCTTGCGGCTTGTTTAGGTGTCGGGGTAACATGTACTACCTTTTGGGAGTGTTCTTGCGCTGGTACTAAAAAATGTAACTTTGACCAAACAAAAAAAAATTTAGGCCTTCGGAAAAAATAGGGGATCCAGTCTGACGAATGCAAGAAGCCTTTTTATTTTACTTTTTTATGGTCGTCTTCACGATCTAGCCACAAAAAATTTGGTACCCAGAGATGTACTTTCTCGTCTGTCAGCTCTCCGACTATACATTAAGGCGGCTATTCCACCCACAGAATACTATAATATATAAGAACGTTGACTCAATGCTAATATTTCGTTGAAAATCCGTACCAACTTAAAAAAAAACAAAAAAAAATCGTGTTGGTACACCTGTTTTTCGTCTCCCAGCATTTGGCGCCTTTTTTAAAAAAGTTTCTAGCCCGCCGGGGCTGCCCTGCGCGCGCACCCTTCCTATTTAATATTAGTATTATTGTTGACAGAATATGTTATATCGCTTCCCATGTGGATGTGAAAGAGAAGAAATTCTCATGACCAAAGCAGAATTTCAGTTAATATTTATTGTAGAGCTAGAGAAATATCTTAGCCACTAGAATATATATATGTAAGCATACATCTACATATTGATACTTGATAATTATGTTAACATGGCCACAATATTGAGAATTATTTTTGAACAAAACAATTCTGAACACAGCGGCCAATCGGTCAAAGTCACGGTAACATACAGTATCATGCCTACATATTTCTTCTAATGGCTATTACATTTTTCTAGCTCAACAAGAGTTTCTTTCACACGCACATAACAAACCAATTTAATACACTGAGTCAACATTATTGCCCGCTAAGGTAATGAAGTACCTAAACAAAGTTTCTTTCTTTGTCCGCATTGTTATAAACTGCGTACCTTGAGTTTTACAATGTTCAAGAGGAATGCTGGGTTCGGCGGGTCACTCCAAAATTCGATAGTTTGTTGCTGTGATCTTTGCATTAAGAGTGTACAGCCCGTAGGAAATTGGCAACCCGAAATTTATTCCTTTTTATTTTTTATTTAATTAACTAAGCATGTTATTAAAGATTTGGCTCATCAAAGTTGTAGAAAACTCTTTCATGCATCATATTATAAGATATTTTTAATTTTCGAAATTGTAGTTTTTTCATAAACATGCAGATATTTTATAAACAATAACTTTTCACGTAAAAGCGATTTCATAAAAAAAACTACAATTGCGAAAACTAAAAATACCTTATTATATGATGCATAAAGTAGTCTTCTACAACTGTTATGAGCCAAATATTTAATAACATGCTTGGTTAATTAAATAATACATAAAAAGTAATAAGTTTCGGGTTGCCAATTTCCTACGGGCTGTACACTTAAACTATTTTAAAATGAGCGCTACCACATTTTGTAGTGACCCGGCCGAGTTTTATCTCGAAATCTACCGACAAATAATTTGTTACTAATTTATTTAAAAATGTAATGACGTAATTTCAACTCAAATAATACTTCAAAGAAAAAAGAAAATAGTTATTTCCATGCAATTGGAATTGTGTCTGCACATTCTAGACACATTTCGACAACGAACGTCAATAGTTTGAAAACAGCATAGGTCGACTTATTCGGCGCTGCACCTCGGGGTGAGCTTTCGACTCAGCCACCACGTCTCTCCAGAAATCCCGGTCCTTGGTCTAACTCGGCCTCTTCCGATTCACTTTCTGTCCCATCTTTCTTATATGCCTTGCTAGGTGGTCAGCCATTCCTCCACGTGCCTAATATTTTCAGCTTATTTCTGCAAGCGAAACGATGTTTCTTTTTCCGAAAATATCGGTAATGTCGTCGTTTCGTCTCCCTCATCTGACACCACGTCCGTTAACCCCTGCGTGTATGCTCCTCTCGATGGCTCTTCTATATAAACTGGTAGGCCCCCTCCATTGCGTCGCTTGATTATTTATTCATTTAATTTGTATTAGGGAGTAAGACACGGTGTGTGTACCGCGAGCTGAAATTTAAAATTAAATGGTTAGACAAACTATATGAAATAAATATGGAAATAATGTTTGCATAAGTACTAACTAGTGCAGTAGTTAAGGGATACATTTAATTCAAAAATACTTTATGAACAAAGAATGGTCATGACTGCAAAGAAAAGAAAGGGGTCATTTGAAAATCTCATTAAAAAAATTCAAGATCTCAAATTGCAATCTATTTCCACAAATGACTCATTAACGTATTTTACACAAACAGGAATTTTTAAGCAGATATGTCAAGATACTGGCAAAAACCTCACTGCCTCTCTGTACGTAAGTGTTGGTACAGGGAGATCGATCATAACTCTCGGCTGATGTAGTGAAAATAAGTTATATTGGAGTCAATGAAAAAAGCTATTCTCACTATGTTGTAATTCTTTGCAATATAGATTAGTAGAAATTGGGCTAAACTGGTAGAGAAAATAAAAAAGAGTATAGTATGCTAATGCCTTACCTTGTTCTGAGAAAATTGCAGTCGTTTGCTTCCAATTTTCTACGCTTTAACGGCTGATTGAAAGGTGAGAAGTGGATTGACAGGAACTAGTGAATTCTTTTGAGTCAGTGGCAATACTCCTGTCCAGGTGTGTGCCAACAGCAGTCCAGTTACTAGGTTACTCCTGCACATAAAAATTAGTTACTGTATATTACGATACGATATAGCCTACTGGGTTTGTCCAACCCATAAGAACCGATAACAGTGAGACTACATGGTTTCCTATTTATTAATTACGAAAGCGAGCACGGGCTTAGATAATAACGGAAGTAAATAAAATAATTAAAATATTATAGATAATCCATATCCCAATTCATTGCAAACTTAGCTATTGCAAGTATGACTGCCCATTGTAGACTTTGTGCATGTCTCACCGATCAATCGAGGGCTTTAGAATACAGTTAAAGATTACATCCAATTACAGTTACAATTACATTACAATTACAGCCAAAATTGTCAAATTGAACCCTACGGCAGATATATATGTTGGTAGTTGGTACCCGGGAACAAATCTATCTGTTATGGCAAAGAATTTCAGTGCGTGTTCAGTTTCTAGAATGCTATTTAGGTAAATTAGCCAAAATAAAATTAGTAAATTATTTTAAAAACTGGACTTACAATAAATAATCAATTAAATGAGCAAAGAAGTAGCAATGTTGGTTTTATTCTGATTTCTGGCACAACCACGCCGAGTAGTGTTAAAAATTAAAATAGCAACGCCAGTAACGGCTTCCTAGTTCTCAGTTGTAATAAATACCAACACTCCGTTTTTTAACCAAAAAATGCGCAGTTTTTTCGTGCTCATTATGAAGCATAGTTAACTATACATAAAATACACACTACTCACCACTTTTCTGGATGAAATATCACTTAAACACTTATATATTGTCTCCCGTACCGTTAACGGTTTTGTTTGAGTATTGAGTAATGAGTTTTGGAAAATCAAAATGGTCGCCGCCTTTCAGCCTTTGAGCAGGAGACTACCAATGTTACAAAACCAATTTTTCATAATATGTTTTTATGCGGTTGGCAGTTTTGTGTCTCCTTTGTTCTCCGAAATTCCCGCCAAAAACGAAACAGGCCATTAGAGTTAAACCCATTGAACTATATATATATACACTGGAAACACACCAGGAGCGCTAGGGATGTCGGCAACGGACAAAACCTGATATCTTGAATATTATGGCAGAAGCGTTCCAAGCCATATACACTTACGTGTAAATTTGATGTTTTTCAATATTTTTTTTAATACGATTTATTGACATTTTCTGCTTTTGTAATATTTTTTTATTTAATATAGGCTAGAACAATATTCTATGGTCACACACCGGCATTTATGAAGATTTATTAATATTTAGCTAGGAATATGTTTGTAGCTTGTCGAAGGACGATGCAATTGAATAGGCAGTGTAGACTTGAATTGGTTTGTATTGCAGTGCTTCGACTCAAGTTAGAGTAATTTAACACACAGTGGTTACAATATGAGCTGTGAGACGAGAACGATACATGCTTACAATTAATATTGAATTTGATCCAGCCTGCTTCCATATAGAAAAACCAACTCTGTGTCCACAGCTAAAGGAGCTGATGAGACACAGAGGGTAGATTAAAGATATTATTGAATAAGAGAAATAAATACGTAAATGGAAGATTGAGGAATATTGAATTATCTGAATGTGAACAGCGCCATCTACCGGGAAAAAGGTGAAGCTGGAAGCAGACTGGTTATTACACATGTGGGACTAAGTGGTCCCCACATTACCCCCCTCCTAAGACTGGAAGTCGGAGAAATGTCGTGGAACGTGGACGTGACGACCTGAGCGAGTGGTGCGAGTCGGTGGTGTCGGCACGACGTCAGTGGCAGGAAGTGGTGAGGAGACCTTCTCCTGAGGTTTATCTTGAGCAGGATGCTGATGCGGGGGGTTGATCGTAGACTGGTGAGACGGTTCGTCTGTACTGGCATTAATGTAGGCCGGCTTGACCCTGTCCATTGATACAGTAACCGCACGACCGCGGCTTGAAATCGTAACTGTTTTGTCGGTGCGACTTAACACAGGGAATGGTCCCGCATAAGGACGTTCGAGGGAAGCACGGACGTGGTCTTGTCTCACGAAAACGTGCGTGGCCTTGGCAAGATCTTGTGGGATGAATGTTTGATGAGCCCCGTGTCTCTTGACGCGAGTGGGGCGTAGTGAGTCGAATTTCCTTCGAAGTGAGATGAGAGTGTCCGCCGGACTCTGATTTGAAGGAGGAGTTGTCAGCATCTGTCCTGGTAGTTTTAATGGTTCACCATAGACCAGATCTGCTGGAGAAGCTTGAAGATCTTTCTTAAGAGTGGCGCGCATGCCCAGTAAAACTAGCGGAAGGGCTTCCGTCCATTTGTCATTGGCATGACACATAATGGAGGCTTTGAGTGAGCGGTGCATACGCTCTACCATGCCGTTGGATGCAGGGTGGTAACTGGTAGTCCGTGCATGGTGAAATCCGCATAATCGGGCCAGGTCAGCAAACAAATGGCTCTCAAACTGTCGGCCGCGATCTGTAGTAATTGTCTCCGGGCACCCAAACCGGCTGATCCAGCAGGAAATGAGGGTTCTGGCGACGTTTTCGGCGGTGATGTTCACCATAGGAGCGGCTTCCGGCCATCGCGTGAAACGGTCAACGAGTGTTAACAAATACGTGTAGCCTTCCGACGGTGGTAATGGGCCTACAATGTCGAGGTGTATGTGCTGAAACCGTCGGTCAGGCTGAGTAAAGGTTCCAATCGCAGTGAGGGTGTGTCGATGTATCTTGGACAATTGACAGTTGACACACAGACGAGCCCAAGCGCGGCAATCCTTACGGATAGAAGGCCATATGTAGCGTTGGGCAACCAGGTTAGCAGACGCTGCTATTCCTGGGTGATGTAGGCTGTGTAGGTGCTCGAACAGTTGTCGACGTAATGGTTTGGGCACAAATGGGCGTTGTATGTCTTGACTAGAATCGCACGTAAGGACTGAATCAGAGCCCGGAATGGGAACATCAACGAGGATGAGGGACGTCTTTCTACTGGACCGAAGCTCTTTGAGTTCTCTGTCGTCTTTCTGAGCAGAAGAAAGTTGCTCAGGAGATACGGGAGTAGAGATTGCTTCGATTCTTGAGAATGCATCAGCGGCCAAGTTGTCCTGCCCAGCGATGTATTGGATGTCCGTGGTGAATTGAGAGACGAATTCCATTTGCCGCATTTGGCGAGGTGAGCAACTTGTTTTTGGATTCTGAAAAGCGTGCGTCAACGGTTTGTGATCGGTATACACGACAAAAGCGCGCGCTTCTAGCAGGTAACGGAAATGACGAATGGCGTCGTGTACCGCAAGCAATTCGCGATCGTAGGCGGACCATGTTCGTTTATTTTCTTTAAGTTTCTGCGAGAAGAATGCCAATGGCTGCCAATGATCGTTGATCCGTTGTTGGACTGTAGCTCCGATACTGGTGTCTGATGCATCTGTGACTAGTGCAATCGGAGCCGTATGATCTGGATGCGCGAGTAGGGTGATGCGTGCCAGACTGTGTTTGCATGAGCTGAAAGCTTCGGTAAGCTTTGTTGTCCATGGTATCGTAGCGTTCCCTTTTACCTTGTCTCCAGATAACAACGTGTTGAGTGGTGCTTGTTCGTTGGCTGCATTTGGTAGGAACCGGCGGTAGTAGTTAATCATGCCAAGGAAACGGCGTAGATCTTTGAATGTCTTTGGAAGAGGGTATTCAGTGAGTGCCTTTACCCTGTCTGGTAGGGCTTATGTGCCTTCTGCTGACACGAGGTAACCAAGAAAGCTGATTGACCCAACGCCGAGGGTACACTTGCTAGGATTAATGACTAGGCCATATTCTCGGAATCGTTGGAAGAGTTGACGTAGGTGTGATTCGTGCTCCTGCTTATCACTCGATGCAACCAGTACGTCGTCGATGTATGAATATGCCCACGGGAGGTCGCGTAGGATGTTATCCATGAAGCGTTGGAAGGTTTGAGCAGCATTGCGAAGACCGAATGTCATGAATGGGAATTCGAAAAGGCCGAACGGAGTATTTATTGCTGTCTTTGGAATGTCACCATTGGAAACTGGTATCTGGGTGAATGCTTTGACCAGGTCTATTTTGCTGAATACGGTTTTTCCTCGCAATTCTGCACTGAAATCTGCGATGTGGCGGACTGGGTACGCGTCAGGAATTGTTCGAGCATTGAGCCGTCTGTAGTCCCCGCATGGGCGCCATGAATGGTCGCTTTTAGGTACTAGGTGTAATGGTGAGGCCCATGGGCTGTCGGACGGACGACATACGCCGGTCTGGATCATGTCGTTGAACTCCTTTTTGGCGATAATAAACTTGTCCGGGGCCAACCGGCGTGGGCGAGCGGAGACGGGAGGTCCGTCTGTCGTTCTAATGTAGTGGACCGTGGAGTGTTTGACCTGGTCTGTGGGTTGTCTCGGCCGCGTGAGGTCGCTAAACTCCTCAATTATTACTTTTAGACTGGCCGGGGTACTGTGCGGTATTGTTAAGGTAGAAACGCTAGGTTGCTTGGAGGGGCTTTGACACAGGTTCGCCTTGCGATGCGTTGTCCCGTCGATCAGCTTTGAGTTCTGGAGATCCACCAGCAAATTAGAGGCTGCGAGAAAGTCTGCACCGATGATGGGTTGCGTGACATCGGCAATGATGAAATTCCAACGGAAACTGCGTCGTAATCCCAGGTCCAGTTGTTGAGCTGTTGTTCCGTACGTATTGATGATTGTGCCATTGGCGGCAGTCAGCTCGAGTTGAGTACGACGGAGCGGTAGGTTGAGACGGGCACGTGGAAAAACGCAGATGTCGGACCCTGTGTCAATGAGATAACGTATCTTGGTGCAAGGGTCCGTGATAAGAAGGCGATGTGAGGTTTTAAGCAGGTGTGTAGTGGCGCAGGCAGGCCCTGCCTTTACTGGCTGCGATCGTCGTTTTTCGGAAATCTGCATGGCTGCTGGCACTTTCTGGCCTTCCTCCCATAGGTTTGGTGGTAAAAACACCAAGTTGGGTCTTGTTTAGGCGCTGGTGAACGGAACTGGCGCTGGAACCGTGGCTGTGTGGCACGTTGTCCGTATCTGTCGGCGAACTGTGCCTGTAGAGCCGCGACGTTCTCTGTTAACGTCTTCAATAGGTCCACAGGGGCCATTGTGCACTCAAGAATCCGGTCACGTGTTGCTGAATTGATGGTGGCCATCTTGTCGGCGAGGTTCGCGACGTCACCTAGTGACAGGTGATCATGACCGATGATTGCCAATTGTATAGCGTGCGGGAGGCGAGACGTCCAAATGGTGCGTAAAACCGAGTCTGATATGGCTTTCTCTGCGAGGGCCCGCAGTCTCCGGAGAAAAGAGCTGGGAGTTTTGTCCCCTATGTCTTCCGACATTAGTAGCTGAATGCGACTGCTTGCTGGAAGACTCATTCGTTGGATTAACTGCGTTTTTAGCTCAGTGTATGGGTTTACTGGTACTGGGGCAGCTAACAAATCTGAGATCTCGCTGAGGGTACTTTGGTCGAGCGCTGAAAGGACGTGGTAATATTTCGTCGTTTCCATTGTGACCCCAGCAAGTGCGAACTGAGCCTCCGCTTGAGTGAACCACAGTGCCGGTGACAGGTTGGCCGACTGTGTCCAGAAGGGTGGAAGCTTGACCGAGACTGCCATCGTACTAGCAGGGCCTGTCATCTTGGTTGTAGCCGTGGGTGTCGGTGTTGTGGCTGTAGCAGTTGTAGCTGTAGCGGTCGTAGCTGTAGCGGTTGTGGCTGTGGTCTGCGGCATCTTGCAGGTTGTGGCTGTGCTGCTGCGGTGAATGTAGCTGCTCCGGGGTGGTTTCCACCGCCTATGGCCGGATGAGACGTTCTGGAGGCTGGAACTGGAACTGGCTGGAAGCTGGAACTGGCTGGAAGCTGGAACTGGCTGGAACTGGAGCTGGCTGGAACTGGAGCTGGCTGGAACTGGAAAAGGCTGGAATTGGCTGGAACTGGAATTGGCTGGAACTGGAACTGGCTGGAAGCTGGAACTGGAACTGGCTGGAACTGGAACTGGCTGGAAGCTGGAACTGGCTGGAAGCTGGAACTGGCTGGAACTGGAACTGGCTGGAACTGGAGCTGGCTGGAACTGGAGCTGGCTGGAACTGGAACTGGCTGGAATTGGCTGGAACTGGCTGGAATTGGCTGGAACTGGCTGGAATTGGCTGGAACTGGAGCTGGAATCTGGAAGGTTGCTTGTTCCGTTGTCGAGGGTCACCAATGTAGCTTGTCGAAGGACGATGCAATTGAATAGGCAGTGTAGACTTGAATTGGTTTGTATTGCAGTGCTTCGACTCAAGTTAGAGTAATTTAACACACAGTGGTTACAATATGAGCTGTGAGACGAGAACGATACATGCTTACAATTAATATTGAATTTGATCCAGCCTGCTTCCATATAGAAAAACCAACTCTGTGTCCACAGCTAAAGGAGCTGATGAGACACAGAGGGTAGATTAAAGATATTATTGAATAAGAGAAATAAATACGTAAAAGGAAGATTGAGGAATATTGAATTATCTGAATGTGAACAGCGCCATCTACCGGGAAAAAGGTGAAGCTGGAAGCAGACTGGTTATTACACATGTGGGACTAAGTGGTCCCCACATGTTACTAAGAAAAATTGTGTCAAGCAGCAATTTAACAAAAGATAGTCAAACTATTTAGTCCAATCTAACCATGTTCGTCTATTTAATTGCATTGGGACTAAATTTGAAGTGTTCAACTTGCTAAATTTAGGCTCCTACCTATACCAGGAGTAGATCCAGCCCATTGGGGGGGGGGGGGGTAATTTGGCTCACAATATAATAAACATATGTAGTATCCTTTACATTATAACGTAATAAGTTAGGCAACATACAACAGGCTAGCTTATAAGATTTTGGGGGCAGCTCCCCCCTTCAGCTGTCAGCTGTCTGACAGGGGGGCGGATATCCCCCCCCCCCAAAAAAAAAAAATCATCAGTGAATCTATTTTATAAGGTAATTTTTTTAACGCTCTGATTTAATCGATACTACATAGGTTTTTCCTATTTTGACCCACAGCTCCCCCCCCCCCATGATGAGCTGGATCCGTCCCTGATCCACCCACACCGGCATTCGAATTTTTAAATCTCATAGCCTACTTATTATGCTTACACGATGTGAATATTCTGTGTGCTATCATCAATGAAAAAATATTGCAGTGTTGATTTAGGGATGTCAATATCAATAAGCCTAATAATTTCTAGACATTTTGCAGTACGTGTGATTTGCAAGAAAGCCACGAAATTCGCCCAAATGGGAAATAAAAACACTTTTTTCCTCTGTAAATTTGCCTTATAGTGTTTTGCTATTTCTATTCACTATCAAAACTTAGGTTCTGCAGGACTAGGCCTGCTTAGGCTGCTGGAATTTTCAACTTCCTAAAATAATTTTAAACTTGACGATCGAACTAAAAAATGCCTTGAGGTTGAAACAATAATAATAATAATAATAATAATAATAATAATAATAATAACTAGTATTAAAATTATACAGGACAATCAAGGCCGTAGCCAGGATTTTTTTTGGGGGGGGGGGTAATAATTTCAATGGGTATTACATAGTGGTTTTTATATTTCCTCTCAAAATCCGATTCTATCTAGTGTCAAGCCATTTCATTTCGTGGCAGTAACGGTTTCAGAAAAAGTTTTCGGGGGGGGGGGGCGGTAGCCCAAAAAATATCGCGTTTCCCTTACTTGAGTAATAATTTCTCTTAATTTCCTTCAAAAGTCCATTCTAACTGGAATAATGCTATTTCTCTCGGGGGGGGGGGCGACCCCCCTCCGCCCCCAAGGATCCCCCCTTGGCTACGGTCTTGAGGACAATTGAAAGTGTGTGATTTGTTAACATAATGATTAATAAAACTGAAATAAGCCCATAAATGTTGCATCAACTAATGACCAAACCATGCGAACACTTACTTGTGAAAAGTAATATTTTCCCCCGTTTCTCGACATATCTTGAACCTATTAGTGCATTTATAAGCAGAGCAAGATATGACCATTATGTCGAACCAAAGAAAAACTCAATAAATGGGTAAATAGATTAAATAACAGGCAATGAAATACGGCTAAATCGCATTGAACGCAATGGAGTCAACCATTTCTTGCCATAATACCCCTTTTGTCACGTGACCAAAAGTGAAGACATTTGTTCAGCGTGGGCTAGGTGCCGTGGTAGCAATCCATGTATATCAATGGTTAAACCCCCCTGCAGGAGACTACCAATGTTACAAAACCAATTTTTCATAATATGTTTTTATGCGGTTGGCAGTTTTGTGTCTCCTTTGTTCTCCGAAATTCCCGCCAAAAACGAAACAGGCCATTAGAGTTAAACCCCCCTGATTCCACCTGTCAATATTCCGTCATTTGTGTATAAATAATTGATGGGATTTTTTTTTTATATAGAGTAAAAAAATCTCATCAATTATATTGAAGCACAAATTACGGATTATTGACAAGTGAAATAGCCATATATATTATGTTGTTCTGTGGGAATAGCCGCCTCCGGATTTTGGGTGTGAATGTCTACCTAGCATATTAATTTTTGTTTGTACGTATAGCTCATCAAACCGAGTGACCAGAGAGCAACCAAATTGCAAGTGCTTTAGACGGCTGTGGCTACAATTCCACTTGTCAATTTTGATAATGTCATTGACGGAAATTACACCTCATTCCACATGTCTTCAATAATTGACCATTTTTGTTCAAGTTAAACTTCTTTACGATCGAGAGTGAATTTTGACGATGCGCGCTCATTTCACAGAAAAAGTTCACATAATCCGCCGTTTTGTATCTGTGTTTTAGTTCTATCCGTACGTAATTACGTATTATTTCTTGATATAAATCAATATATATATATATATATATATATATAATTCCCAAAATTTCAGCGAGGGGGGCTTTAGGACCCCAAGAATATGATCCCCTGGAGAAAAAAAATCGATAAATGGGCCCACATATTAGTGAGGTTTTACGCACATTGTACCCTGGAGAAAGGAGGCCTCGAAGAAAATTTTTGAAAAAATAGGTCTGTAATATTGGGGTTTTAAGCATTTTGAGTAATACATTTTTGTGAAAGTATACTTGGTCAATATGTTGATTTTTTTCATCATGTCTTTCATGTGAAATAAGCATACCAAGAATTAATTTCCCTTTCGCTATTGCGGATACTATATGCCTTTCGCCTCCAAAACGTCTTTATCACCAGAAATCCTGGGGGGGGGGCAGGACCCCCTATTTACGCCAATGTTTGCAAGCAGTACAATTGAGATATTATAACGAAGAAGAAACCTCCCATTGAGGGGGGCCCGCGGGTCTCCCCCGGAGAGAAATTTGGAAAAAATAGCTCTGAAGTCTTAAGCATTTTGAGTAATATATTTTTTGTGAAAGTACGGTACTTGGTCAATATTTTGATTTTTTTCATGTAAAATAAGCATACTAAGAATTACTTTCCCTTTCATTATTGTGGATACTATGCCTTTAGCCTCCATAACGTCTTTGTCACCAGAAATCCTTCTACGGGTGGACCTGGACAATGACATAGAGTAAAACAAAAATCTCATCAATTATTGTCAAGTGGAATACATGCCATAGCCGGCTTAGCAAAGAAATATTTTATATTTATTTATATATTTTTTATATTTACATAAAAAATAGTACCTAAGCAAAAGATACTGCATTAGCCTGCATTACATAATTATGTTTGTAATATGAAATTTTAATATGCATTTGAAAGGGTTAAGGCGCCCATTCCACATACGTACAACGTCAATGAAAATTATGAAATTGAAGGTGGTAGCAGAATTTTTAGTATGTCTTTAATGTCTGCTACCACCTTCAATTTCATAATTTTCATTGACGTTGTACGTATGTGGAATGGGCACCTAAGGCTAACCCACTTTTGAAAGGCTTCAGTTTGAAAGGTAGGCTACCTATACCTACCTTCTGTATACATATGTAGAATTTAGTAATACGGTAATAATAATAATTTAACATTTACAGCATTACTACTACTGACCTTACATTATTTATATTATTACATAATTACATTAGGCTATTAGGTCAAAATTTGTTGAATCAATCATTGAGTTTATAGGTGCTGAGTATCGTTATTGTCGGGCTAGTAAGTGGGGTGGGCTGTTTGGCAGACGACATCTACCGCATTCAGTTCATCTCCTGCGTTATATTCGGCTTCCTCATCATAGACCTCATCGTCGCCGTCGCCATTTTCGTCAAGGACAACCTCGACAGAAACCTGGTAACAATCAACAGTTAGCCCATATTTGGAGTTGGTTTGACGTGAAGCAGTTACCGCCAATCAAAATACTAGGCCTATGTTGTTCTAATTTTATGAAGCAGGGATCTCCTTGTAGAGCTCCCAGAATAATTTTGGAATTTTCGGACCTCAATAGTTGAAAATAATAATTATTCAAGCAACCATAAGATTTCAAACTAAGTTTGAGTTAAGTGCCACGAACGAAATAGCATGGAATTGGATCGCCTCATTGCCAATTTAACAGTTGATCATATTAAATAGGCTACTTATATTGTAGATCTACAATGTTGACTAATTCTTAAGAAGGACACTTTTTCTTGGAACTCAGCAGTTTTCCCTCAGCACATTTCCCCCTCAATCGCCCTGGCGCGATAACGGTGTACTTTCGGGAGTAAAAATACGGGTAACATTGGCATCTAATTTGAATAGGGAATAAACCACAAAAGTTTGTCGCCGTGTCAATACTATTGTCCAATCAAGTTACAAATGATACAGTTATAATGACTTGAATGTGCATGATGCAGAGTTTAAATTTTTGGTAGCATACAGCAGTATAGTTTAAGATAACTATTTGTTGCGTTAAAATTTAAATTTGGTTTGGTTGATGTAGCCTAACCATGGCAAGGAATCAAGGATAAAATAATAGTTGAGCAAATCAGACACCGCCACCGTCGCACCGAGTGTTTTTTGCAAACATGCTACTGCAATATAACTTAGATTATATGAATCGATTATTTATGAAACCAGTCATGTCCTCAAACACAAATTTTTCAGGAGAGATGAAAAACCGTTCCGTTTCTTTAGTACGGCTATGATGTTTTTCCCTTTAGACTCTCCTAGTTTCTCTTCATGAGCCGCATATAATGAGCTATTTAGCATCGTTAATGATCGTTTTTTCTAACCTAGGGAGAGCTTTAAAGTTGGTGGACTTGACTGCTTTCAAAAATTAATACGCAACAATTTACGTTTTACAAACTTTAATGCTTCTCAAGTAGACATTAGGTCACAAATAAGACATTAAGTCATGCCAGACTTAGTTTTTTACGAGTTTTATTCTTTCCCTCGTAGGCCACTTCAAAACCTTGGCAAAAAAAAAATCCCTTTAGGAACGTGAATTCCCTTCGTTAACGTCAATTTCCCCAAATCTTCAACTTTGCTCTGAGAATTGGCACTTAACACTATTTTAATTAACGCGAAGTCTTGATCGCAGGGAAGAAAAGAATGGCCGCGAATAGGCAGATGATAATTAATTTTGTCAAATTGGCCAGTCTGTTAAGTGTACACAGCCCGTAGAAAATTGGCAGCCCGAAAGAACAAACTTCGTTTGCACCCTTCTGGGCGAAGTGTTCATGGTATAAATTATGCCTAATGGTAGCAGTGCCATCTCCCATGTTGTGAATCCCAAAAGGAAAGACAGAGAGCTGCCTTAAATAATAAGTCTCTTGTACTGGAACAGTAGGCAGTGAAATATTTTGCGTGTAGTCAAAGACAAGGGCTGTTTTAGTTTTGCCATGTTCAATAATTTCACACAGGTTTTAATTATGAAACCAGTTAAGTCCCGGACATGACGGGTTTCAAAAATAAATGAAATATTCAAAGCGATTCCATCGCATTAGTTAGAGTGGGACTTCACTGGTTCCACAACTCAACGATGCATCTTGCCACAAAGAACATACAAATAACAAAAAATAAAAATGTCGAAGTGTCACTTAACTGGTTTCATAAATAATCGGTTCAGATAGGCTACCTACTTTTAATTTTTGAAGCAATAGTTTATTTTAAAAACTCAAACTAAGTTTGTAGTGTAAAATTGTCTAACTTTGGGATAAATTTGCAGCGCCTCCTGACAGCGGGCCTGGGGTTCGTACTGTGGCTGTGCGCGTCAGCACTTTTGCTAGAATCCGCGGACGCCCGTTCATGCAATTTTGACATCTTCCAGGTACAGTACACACCTAAACCTATAGTGTGACATTGCTCACTATTAAGCTGCACACACTATATACTCTCCCTGTTGTTGCAGAGCTACGACCAGACGGTGGCCGCGGGCGTGCTCGGGCTCGCCAGCTGCGTAACCCGCGCCGTCGACGCCTTCTTCGTCTTCAGGAGCTTCGAGTCTTGAGACAATACACTAACAAGTAACTAAGCTATTTGCTAAGTGCCGATGACAGGCCGCCGAGACGTTGCGGCCATCATCGCTGCCCTATAAATGCAGTATGTAGAAACATGAGGCTATATTAATTTTGTATTTAATAGAAATATAATTTTTTTGATTTTTGTAGGTTAGTCTGAATGTGGCGAAGTGTTATTTAAGATTTACAAAGTCGAGCATGAGGTCGAACTGGAGCGCAGAGTCGTCGACTTGCTGGTCGGGGAAGAACTTGACTCCATCCCACCACCACACGCCCATGTTGTTATACGTCCCCCTGCAATCACCAAACACCACATACAGGCAAATAGCAATTAAATAAACAACCATCCCATACAGGTGTTCCTAATTATCAATTATTCCATGTACTATTGATAATAGTTCCAAGGTAAATAGTTGCCCCATGAGTCCTGCGCTTCATAAAATTAAGTGCACTAGAGCATATTTGGCCCTTTTAAAACGCTATGTAGACGACTATGAACTGTGATAAAAAAATTATATTATATTCCCTAAAAATATCCTAGTGGGTGGGAAAAGAGTTAAACGCAAACCAAATGAAACATTACTCATTGTATATAAATAATACATCACAAAAAGTAAGCAGTATATTATAGTGAGGCACAGTAGTAGTAGGCCTACCCGTGCTGTATTGGCAGTCTAACGTAACCAAGCCCTTTCTGGGAATTATTCGGTAGCTTTCATGTAACTTGGAGCGGTTCTATTAATACAGAGCAGTCTTAAGTCTCTTTTCAAGCACTTTCTAGACGATTAAACTTTTGTGCAAGTGTCATATAATTTTCACTTGACTGGTCACCATCTTGAAATCGTTGATTTGTCATAGTGTTAATTACCATTATCGTAGATAAAACTACAGCCTTTCAGTCATATGTAATTCCATCCCTTTTTGACCAATGTTAACAGAGATATGAATTTTTGAAGTTTTCAGTCGGCCGCCATCTTGAAACCAAATGGCTGGTCACACTAATTTACATAGACATAGTAAAACTATAGACTCATCGTAAACATTCGGATTGAAGCCACTCGACTTCGGCTATTACCGTAGTCTAGGAGCAGATTGAGCCTTTTGCCATTTGATACCGTGGTAACATTTTATTTTTTATTAAATTATTTAAAGATTATTTAGAACGGGAAATCATGCCACGTAACCAATTATATTTTTATGCAGAACTTGCAGTACTTTTAATTTAAATTTTAAACATTATATGTAATAAATGTAAATGGTAAATATAATAATATATGAAACAATAAAGAAAACATCTAATAAAACTATTAAATTTGGATTTCCCGCCAAAATGCACCTATGAGGGGGCGTGGTCGCGGCTAGAGTCCTCCAGCAGTCCAGCGCAGCCGAAATACGACATGGTGGCTCCATAGTTTTATTAGCTTCATGCTAATTTTTGTGCCAAGTTTCGTCAAAATCGGATAATACGAGTATCTACGGAAGTTAACGCGTTTCCTAAAATCGATGTAAATATCGTGTCACATACATACGAGGGTGCATTAGCATGACCGTACCCTAACCTACGTGTAGTTCCGAGTGCCTTACATGTTTTGTACATAACCTTTTTCAGTTTGGGGAAGAGTCGAAAATCACTAGGGACCAGATCTGACGAATAGGGGGATGTTAAACCAATTCGAACGCAACGTCGCGTATGGCGGGTATTCTATGGTATTCTGTGTGGGGGTGCATTGTCCTGGTGGTAAAGAACGCCTTTCCCAAGTTTGCCCCGCCGTTTCTCCTTGATTGCATCACGCAGTTTCGGAATTAAAGCTGCGTAATACGAACCTGCTATTGTGGCTCCCTAAGCAAGACAGTCGATAAGTAAAACACTTTCTGCATCCCAAAACTTTCCCGGAAAATACTTGGGCGGCAGCGAACCTTTGTGCTTACACTGAATTTTGGTTTCTGGGTAATAGTGATGAGCCCAAGTTTCTGTTTATCATGACGGAAGATACCGCAAAGTCGCCTGCTAATGTCCATTCGCGTTTATTTATGAGACACTTCTTACATTCGCGGGACCGATCGGGCATAAAAAATTTTTCATCTCCAAATTTTCTGCAAGAATACGTTGGACTGTACTATATGACAGCCCCATTTCCTCAGCCAGTTCGTGAATGGTTATTCGTCGGTTTTCCATAACGCCTAACGGTTTTGTGAATTTCTGTGGATGTTTTTATTGGTAGTGACGGTCACAGAGATTCCCCCGCCATGTTCATCTTCCACATTTGAATTCACCACACCGTTTATTAACTGTCACATACGATAGCGAAGGGTCTCCTAATGTATCCAATAACTCCTTGTGGATGGATGTCAGTCAGCGACAACCCTTTCAGAAAAAAAATCCCTTTCGGCTCTGGCCGATCAGGTGTAGGGAGATTCCGCAGACCCTGCTTTTCCTCTACGCTACCAACGCAATAGCCTGCCAATCGCAATAAGCAGACTGACATCCCTATGCTTATACATAGGATGCAGTATTTCAGGGCTTTTGATTTTTTCAATGAAATCACAGGATTGAAGTTACAAAATATTTGCGTCCCACGTTTAGCATTTTGGCCACTTGGTAGCGCTTGGGTGTTTCCCGCACAAATTTAAAAATTGAAATGTAGTAGTCAATAATAAAATCAATTTAATGTGTCATTTCATAATAATCAGTCCGTAGTGACCCAAATTTAATGAAACCAACTAGTTTTTTGTATCATTCGCACACTTAGGCCTATCTACAATGTTTAATGAATATTTAAAAAAAATGCTCGTGGTATCCTACGCAGTATTGTATTAATTTATGGAAGTATCACATACAATACTTCAAATTATGTTCCAAGATGAGTTTAGAAAGAGTACTGTACTATACGTTACGGCAAGTATTCATTAGGGCCTTTTCGTACAGGTCACTAGGGGTTTGACATTTTAAACCAAAACCCTGTATGGGGAAGGTGGCAAAAAACGTCTTTGCGTCGTGTTTATTAGGTACCCCTGTAGACCATGTATCGGACATTTTCACAACCTCAGCATTTACCCCTATTTATTCAGACGGGTAGTTTCTCACTAACTATAATTTTTTTAAATTTATTATTATTTAATTAACAATGCCAACTATGAACTTTTACTTAGGTGGCCATTTCACCGGCGAATTTACTAGAAAAATGGACTTTTTTTAGTGTCAACTCCGACTACCTATTATTGCAGGATTTAACTGTTGATTTGAATGGGACTTACTTGAAATCAGCGTCGACGCCCTTGGGTTTCTCCTCCTGGAAGCAAGCCTTCTGTGTGATAGTATTGTACCAGTAATCCGTGTTGCGCGTTTTACTGAACGCTCTAATCCATGGAGCTGAAAATCAATACAAATTCCTATCATTTCGCACGACTACCGGCATTTAATCGACATGTGCAAAAATTGCTTTGGATAGTTACGGTTGGATTGAGGGAGGCAGAGTAGACCCGACGGCTTGAGGAACCACGGGTACTCATCGAGCGGGTACCCGATGCAACGGCGGCCATTTTTGTGGACGTTTTGTGACACCTTCCTCAGAATACGGGTGCCCAGCTCCCGCAGGGGCACCATCTCTTTTGCCTGTATTTCGTTGTCTCTCCTATACAGGGCGCGCGCAAATGTCTCACACAACTTGATCCTAAAATTAAACAAACAACATATTGTATGGTCATATTGGCCTCACAAGCGCAATGGCTACTGCATAACACGCTATTTGTTTTTGCATTGTTACTAAAGTTTAAAATAAAATAACGTTGTCAAGTATTACTAAAATACATTTAAAGCGACCGGTTTCGGCACTAGGCTATCGTCAGGCTACAGACATACAAACAACACTGCATAACTTAACAAGTAAAAGCAATGGTTCGGGATATTTATGTTGGTGGCACTAGAAAATTGGCGGCAAGCTCCACTAGCGGTGATCTTTTAGACGTTTTTCATGGCTTTTTTTTATATATCTATCACCTATGGGGAGTCCAGCAATTTTCCCTTACCGGTACCAACCACGTGTAATATTTTAAACCTATTAAAATTACTAAGACAGCCTGTCATAAATAAATAAATTAGCGTTTATTTGCAAACAGACAAAGTCCAATAATATGCAAATTTAACTGAACTTACTTAACTATGCTTATCATAATTAACATGTGTGATACATAACTATTGTAAAATTACTATTATAAGCAGTATATCGTACATCTATTTGACAATGTGAAGATTATGGTTGATGTGTTGACAAGTTTTGTGAGGTTACATGAAAGGCGCTCCGGTGTTTCTTCTCTTATTTTGGTGGAAAGAGTTTTCTAATCGCAACCATAGTGATCGGGAAGGGACTGGACACGTTTATCCAAGGTTGAAGGGTCAGTGCCTATTCCATTTTCTACATTTTTTGGCTAATTTGTCTGTCTGGATGTGTGCTGAGCTGTTGTGAATGCGCAGACCGTGACTATAGCAAGAACGGCCTTCGAAAGTTAAGCGTGCTCAGGCGCTGTGAAAATACACCACACAGGAATTGACAATCAGCTGTGATATTGAATTGATAAGAGTCTTAACGTGTTTAAACCAGCAACATTCTTACAATATTCTCGACAGATATCTACTGTTTGCGTGATATTAATGGGGAACTGTGCAAAATGCGGGAAGCAACTAACCGAGACCGAGGTCCCTTCGTGCGCTGAATGCTTTGGGAGTTACCATCTTGAATGCGTAAATATAAGATTGAGTGTCTTCAAGCTACGCACTCCCGAACAAAGGGCTACTTGGCGATGCCAGGTGTGCAAAGCAGCTAGTGACCCAGCGTACTCGGATAAGGCACAGCTGAAGGCTATCGAGAGCAAAATTGATAGTCTAGCCGTCGGACTTAAAAAAATGGAATCAGTGCCAGAGGAAATAAAAACTATACAGTCATCCCTGAAATTTCTGTCGGACATATATGACGTCATAAAGGGTGAGTTACAAGAGGAAAAAAAAAAGGTCTTATCTAAAGAGGCATCAGTCCTAAAAAATCAGAACCAATGGCTAAATCGAGAATTGTTAAAGATAAAAACAGATGTGAACGATCTCAACCAATATGGCCGGAAAAAAAAAGTTGAGATACATGGACTTGACATAACCGAAAATGAAGACCTCATGAAGGTAATAACGGATATTTCTGAGCACCTTCGACTCCCAGTAATACAACCAAACTCAATCGAAGCCTGCCACCGACTGAAAACACCAAAAATGAAGCCAGCAGTCTAATTAAGTTTTCAAGACGTAAGGATGCAGAGGAGTGGCTAAAAAAGTAGAGAACAGGACTCACGAGCAAAAACCTAATCACTGGAGGCTCCGACGACAGAATATTTATCAATGAGAACTTAACACCATTCAATAAAGAGTTAATCTGGCAGGCGAGGAGAGCAGCCAAAAACATAAACTACAAATTTGTGTGGGTCTCAGATGGTCAAATATTCATGCGGAAAGACAAACACAACCAAAAACTACGCATTCACCTACTAGAAGACATACCAAAGAGCCCGTCAAACAATGCCCCCCCCCCCATCAGCTGGTACTACCACTCCTACTAATACCACGGCCAGTGTTGTTGGCACAAGTTCACGGCACCAGCTTTAGACTAGAGTAGTTATGTACTTATAATTTTTTAAACCGTTACTTGATAATAATGGCATTTAACATTTTTTATTGCAATATTCGCTCGATTAGGTAGAACTTCGACCACCTAGTAACACTACTTCACTCAGATATCTATAAAAATATTAACTATCAGCTCATAGTGCTTAGTGAATCTTGGATTATCAAATCAGAGTTCAAACTATTTAAAATACGAGGCTACACGGGAAGATTACAAGAAAGAGCCAATCGAAGATCAGGGGGCGTGGCCCTGTACATCCGTGACGACGTTCAATATATATGATATTGTCACCACTTTATCCACATTATATCATGAGAGTATACTCATTAAAATAAAAAGTAGAAAAATAAACTTTAGGTTGCTATGCTCGTACCGAAATGTAAAAACTAACACATGGAGAGTACAAAGTTTGACGCTCTACTTGGTGACATAAACCAGGATATAGGTACACAAACATCAGATTCTATAAACTATTTAAATTATTTTTCCTCACGGGGCTTTCAATCGGACATACAAGGCCCAACGAGAGTTACACCCACTACATCTACCACAATAGACCATCTATTCGTAAAAATTAATATGCAAGCTATAATTACTTCACATTGCAGTGATACAGGTATCAGCGACCACAAGTCTATATCTATCACCATACAGGGAATAGACCCTATAATAAACGTTCAAAAACCGTACACATATTGCGACATTCACTTACTTAAAGGACATTTAAATAGGGTCAGCTGGCAACCTCTTGGATTGTACAACACTCAAAATGTTGATGGGGCCTATGAGATAGTTGAATGTGAAATACAAAAAAGCATAAAAAGCTCAATGGAAACAATCAGGCTGTCTAATAAAAACAGAAAAAGAAAAGAATGGGTAAGCTATGAAATTATAAACATGTGTAACGTAAAGAATAAATTATATAAACTCTGTGCACGTTACCCCTTTAACAATAACCTCCGCAATGAGCTTAAAACGGCCCAAAAAATTGATTAAAAAAACGAAAACACAGCATTTCATGACAAAATTTCAAGAGGCTAAGAGGAATGTAGCAAATTCTGTTATCAAACCTAGGCCCAAAAAATTTATAAGCTCAATCAAGATTAGTGGAACCAGCTACGAGGTAGAAGGAAATGAATCATTAATTGCGGACCACTTCAACTCCTACTTTGCAAGCATAGCCCAAAATTTAATAGCCAGTAGTGGAATAAGCGGCTCAGATCCGTTACCTGAAATAATAAAACAGCCATTTTCAATGCTCTTCCCTTCCCTTACCTTAAATGAGGTAGATCTAGCAATAAAAAAATTAAAAAATAAAAGATCATCAGGGATTGACGGTATTACCTGCGAAATGCCTAAAGAATGCAAGGAACCCCTACTACCAGCCCTCCACCACCTGTTCACCCTCTCTTTGTCCCAAGGAAAATACCCTGAGGGACTCAAGCTAAGTAAAATAGTACATATCTTTAAAGAAGGGGATCCCTCACTAGCATCACAATACAGGCCCATCCATGTACAACCGGCGATTGGAAAATTGCTGGAAAATTGCGTTCAAGCAAGGCTTCTTAAATATCTGTCGACCACGGGATTTTTATCACCAAACCAGTTTGGCTTTCGGGCAGGGCGGAGTACAGAGCTAGCAATTTTTGAACTGACAAAAACAATTTTGGATTCATTTGAAAGAGGAGAAAAAACAGCAGTCCTACAAATAGACCTAAGCAAGTGTTTTGACCTCATTGATCATACCATAATGATAAAAAAATTAAAACAACTTGGAATCCATAAATCTTTACTTCGATGGTTTCAATCATATTTTTCTAGACGAAAGCAAGTAGTACAAATAACAAGTGCAAGTGGATCATTCCTTAGCTCCCCTCAACCCATTACATATGGCATTTTTCAAGGCAGCGGCCTTGGACCATTATGTTTTTTAGTCTTCGTAAATTCCCTTTCGGAACTGACAGTATCCCATAAATTATTAAACTTTGCAGATGACTATGCGCTAATTGTCAAAGCTGGCAGCTTAAATAAACTCGCACAAAAACTAAATTCCGACATGCATCTTATAATGAGTTGGCTAAAACAACACAGATTGATCCCGAACCTAGAAAAAACAAAAGTAATGTACCCTTCATGCAGAGCCACTGATGAGACACCCCCCGCTTTGAAGTATAACGGACGTCCTCTAAAAACAACGCAGAATTTCGACAATTTGCTGGTCCGTAAGAGCAAAATGTCACCATTAAGTACTGCCGCCGACCATACATAGAAAATGAATTCACCCATTAGTACTTGAATGGTTCGATAGAGGCTAAGAGATGCCCAACACCATAGTCGGTCACCTAGAAAAGTTCTGCTTTAGTCAAAAAAGAGCATTACGGACCGTTTAAAGTATACTTCAGAAACCGTAATCGTGCAAATCAGAAAAACGTTCTGTTCGGCGATGAAACAAAGATCAACTTATTCGGTTCCGATGAGAAACAGTGTGTGACAAGACCCTCCAATGCCGAATTTAATCCTAAATATATAAAGAAAACCGTATAGTATGGTGGCGGTAACATTTTGGTGTGGGGCTGTTTCTCCTATAACGGTATAGGCCCGATACCCCCGTATTTATAAATAAATCATGACGAAAGAGATACACAGGGAGATTTGGGAAAATGCAATGCTACCTTTTGCGGATGAGACAACATGTGTGTTCCAATAGGAGAATGACCCGAAGCATTCATCAAAGATTATAAAGCTGTGATTCGCGGGGAGCAATGTGTCGGTCATACCGTGGCCTGCTCAGTCGCCCGACCTGAACCCCACTGAAACTCTTTGGAGCCACTTAAATAATAAACTACCCTAGGCACTGTATAAAAACAAGGACCTTCTATGGGAGGAGGTGAGGAAGACATGACACTCGATACCTATTTCAAGTTAATGGACACTATGCAAACTTGGTGCAAGACAGCCCTGCAAAACAGCGGCCATAGGACCAAATAATGATGTTTTAGTTGAATTATAGGGTTATTCCCACAATATAACTCTCTATCGAGTAGAAAATGAACCTTAAATGCTCGCGTCCTTATGTTTTTCTCCCCTTGCATTTTCGAAAAAAAATCAAAAATTCAAAGAACCAAAAAAGTATCGAGGTGTACAGCTCTTAAAGGGCAATCAACAATGCAACTACCATGCCATTCAGATCTCATTAGATAGGTCTAATATGAAAATTACAAGAAAAAATCTGGTGTCCTTAAGTTTTTCTCCCCTACTGTATATTAATTCGGGGAGTTTTAAGATAAAAAAGGTCGTTGTTTCTGGATCGTCTATTTGGGGTATTAATTAAAAGTTTTTCAAATAGCTCCGATGAATCGATGAGTGAATGGAATATATTACATAATACTTTTATTGCAATGTTTGATTTTCTTGTCTTAAGCGTGGGCATCAGAAAGTGATCTAGTAATGTTTCGTAAGGCATTAGTTGTGGGTAAACACCCGTTTGTCTAAGTAGGCCTACATACATTTTAAAAATCTCTTTTGTAATTTTTCTAAACTTTTCATGTTGCCCTTTGTGTAGGGGTCCCAAACTTCACAACCGTATTCGAGTATACTCCTGCATAGGGAGTTAAATGAATTAAAAATTATTTTTTGGATACTTAATATACCTCGAGTATTTCTAATGCTACACCTCAGTATTTTGTTGCCTCTGTTTGTTATTTTATCAATATGATTATTATAGTTTAATTTTGAGCCCAATAGTATACCTAAATCTTTAACTACGGTTACTCTATTAAGATTTACAGAATCAATTAAATATGAAAAATTAATTTAATAAGTTTTGAGAGAAAAAGTTATGTACTGGCATTTGGCAATATTGAAGTGTAATTTATTTTTCTTGCTCCAATCGTATAGGGAGTTTAGATCTTCTTGAAGCAATAAACAATCATCTATATTGGTTATTTCTTTTAGCAGTTTAACATCATCAGCAAATTTTAGTATTTTACTATGCTTGATTATCTGGGGTAAGTCGTTTACCAAAAGAATAAAAAATAGAGGAGCTAGTGTGCTACCTTGGTTTACAGAGGAAAGGATGATAAATGGTGCGGAGCAAATTCCTTCATAGAAAATAAGTTGTTTCCTGTCCGAAAAATACAAGATAAGTAATTTTATTAAATTTTTCGAAAGACCATATTTCTTTAATTTGCTAATAAGTATTAAGTATTTTGCATGTTGGGCCAGAGCGGAAGTAGTTTCAGGCTTGCTTTCATATTTATCCAATTTTAACGCCGCCTTGTCAGTCAGTTGATGAGTTTTGGGTACCTTTCATTGAGAGGCTTGGCGACAACACTCTCCCCAGCTAGGACAGCCGCGTCGATGATGTAAAGGGCTTGCACGAACGTCTGGTTGCCGCTGCCGCCGCGGAACTTCTTGACGACCTCGCCCAGGACGAGCGTGTCCCTGCACAGCCGAAACCCCTCCCCTGCCCCCGCCACAGGCACCCACCGACCGTTCTTCTCGTACCTGACATACAAGCATCACCAAGCCATCTATTATTTATATTGTTAAAAACGAATAAACTTTCGGCTAGATCAAAATGAAAAATAATCGCAAAAGTTATTGTAGTATTTTAAGATTACAATTCCATAGAAAAGCCTTCAAAAAACTTTGGGATAAGCAGTTTGTTACATTAATTAAATAGGAACTGCAGTAATTATCTGGCTTTCGCTAGATTATAGCAGTAAATTCCTCAATTTATATGCTATTTTTAGATGCTGCATACTCGTAGAGATAGGTAGTATATGGAAGGTGAAAATAAATATACATTTCTTAGACTAAGCATTCAGTACATAACTTATACGAAAGCATAAAATAAGATCGTCACCTCACTGACAGTGTAGGAAGCTATATAAGATGGTTTTTAATCATTAAGGTTCGTTACACTAGGCATTTTATTTCCTCCTAAACGGTTGGAGTTATTCAAAATCTAAGAAATACTTATAACCTTTGTTCAACCAGCAGGCTCATCATGGCGATTTTAATCTCGGGGGTAATATAATACCATGTCACGTGATGGTATTAATTCAAATTGTTTAAAATAAATGAACTGCAAATTTCAGAAATTTTTGATGTCGGTAATTGAAAGAGTGCTAAGCGCTGAATTGAATTGATAGTAAGCCACCGAACAGAGAATAACCGTATTGGTATCCCTACTCATAATTGGGATACGGTAATGGTCTTACGCATACGGTTATTCTCTGTTCGGTTGCTTACTATATCTACAGTATGTATGTCTGCATCAATTACTTATTCAAGTAAGCCTTTTTTTACTTTTCAAGGCAAACCTGGTGCATCAGAGGATTGTACTAATCCAGATTGGAAGCCATCACAAAAAATTAGATATGAGGCGATGCCGGTAGGATCTGTACAAGAAACATCTCCATGAAAAAGGCCTCCAAACCTTTCGTGGCTTGAAATTCCTTCGCAGTGTAAAAGCTGCAGCCGTGAATTAGGTTTCGGCCACTCTCCCGGTTTTCCGTCCCATTTCATGGGATCAAAGCCGATAATCTAAATGTTTTGATGTATCTTGCCTTTACGTTTACCGCTTATTCCCTTCCGTACGAACTTAAGTCCATATTCGTTTCAAAAATCAATTAAAAGCACGAAAATGAATATAAGTCAACCAACCCCCTATGGAGACACATGGAGTAATGGCGTCTTTAGATATCCAGCCCACGGCCACGTGTTCTGGAATGGTCTATTTGCTACGGCCATTGGCTACGGCAGCGTATTGCCAACATCACAATTAAAAAAATTCTGAAATTTGCTGTTTCCCTCAATTACACACTCGAATAATGGCCCAATATTCGATGCAATAAATATTGGTTGAAGAAAAATTGGAACGTGTAATAAGGCGCTTATTCCACCGACGTCAATAGGTAGCAGGTGGTAGCAGACATTTTTAGACTGTCTTTAATGTCTGCTACCACGTCAATAATCACTATTGACGTCGGTGGAATAAGCGCCTCACAAAATTTCAAATTCAATCGAATATAAAGCCCACCATTCACGGGACAGTTTTTCGTTTCGCCGGATCGTAAGGAAAATCGTCCGATTTATCTTTCGAAGACCGTCGAACACACACGAACGATGTGATCGTACGATTCTCTTGGTCCTTTATTAAAAACACTACTTTTTGATAGTACCACAACTTTGGTACATAAACGTTATCAGTGCTACCTCCCGATGCTTCAGAAGACTGCACTTTTTTAGTTCCTAGAAAACGGTACGCAAGTTGTTAATTTTCTTTTGCAATTTACTTGTGTCTGCACTGGGCTCTACCTCCTTCATTTTTCTAAGTAATACCTCATAACAAGCACTTCGTTTGATCTGATTATGGTAGTCGTTGTGTTTTTTCCATAAAACCTCGTGTTCTCGAAGTAACTCTATAAATTCCAACAAGAAATCCTTGGCAAAAAATTGCAGTTACCGTACGTGTGAAAGCTTAGTAAGCTAGTGACAGGCAGACTGATAACAATGATCATCATGGCCGAATGTCCGATCCTGTACTTAGCTTGTGCAGGCTACACTAGCAGCCATACTGATATAACGGTCTACAGCCACAGGATCGTTCGATCACGATATATCGAACGATGTTCAAATCGCAAACGATATTTTCGGGTTTGCCTGTTGCGATCTCCAATCGATCGTTCGACCACAAAATCGGATGCGATATTGCCACACACGTACAATAAGCCTGGCATACCTCCCGGTTTACCCGGGAGGCTCCTAGTTTTCAGCCCAATCTCTCGGCTCCCGGGTGAATGTTGTAATCTCCGTAATCTCCCGATTTGGGGAAATGACCCGGATAATCTCCCAGTTTTTTTTTAAGACATGAAATTAAGTGTTAATATGTAATTATACGATTAAACAGAAATTTTAATCGAATTGTGTGAAATTGTATTCATCGCTTGTAAATTCTAAATGTTACTGCCATCAATATGCGTAAAACCTCACTATTTCAGGCCTATTTTTCAATAAAATTCAACCAGGGGACACCTTTTTTCCACAAACCCACTAAATTCATCGCCTGTAAAATCTGAAGTTATTGCTATCAAAATGCGTAAAACCCCACTATATCCAGCCAATCCTTTAAAAAATGTAAACAGGGGGAGACCCCGGGCTCCCCATGTGTGCAATTGTATTTTTCGTCGGTAAAATTTAAATGTTACTCATTGGCGTAAATAGGGGGGGTCCTGGTTCCCAGGTCACACGTATTGACATATTGACCAAGTACTTTCACAAAAAATATATTACTCAATATGTTAAAACCCCAATACTTAAGAGCTATTTTTTCCAATTTTTTCTCCGGGGGAGACCCCCGGGCCCCCCTCAGTGGTAGGTTTATTCGTCTGTAAAATCTCAACTGTACTGCTTGCAAAATGTGTAACACCTCACTAATTTGGGCCTATTCATCCATTTTTTTCTCCGGGGGAGACCCCCGGGCCCCCCTTTCCCCGGGGTATAATATTCGTAAAACCTCACTAATTAGGGCCTATTCATCCATATTCGACCCCCGGGCTCCCCTTTCTAAAGGGTATAATATGCGTAAAACCTCACTAATTTGGACCCATTTATCAAATTTTTCTCCGGGGGATCAAAGTCTTGGGGTCCTAAAGCCCCCCCCCCCATAAATTTCGGGAATTTACGCCAATGATGTTACTGCTATCAATATGACGTAAACTCTTATTTTTTCAACAACAAAAATCACCTGGGGCGTGGGGAGACCCCGTTACTGCTAACCAAATGCGTAGAACCCCATCAAGTTCAGCCAATTTTTCAAAAAAATTCTGCCGGGGGAGACCCCTGGGTCCCCCTTATGTGCAATTGTATTGTTTGTAAAATCTAAATGCTACTGCAATCAATATGCGTAGAACGCCTCTATTTCAGGCATATTTTTCAAAAATTTTCAACCGGGGGAGACCCCCGGGCCCCCCTTGTTTCCAACTACCTACTTAATTCATCGCCTGTAAAATCTGAACGTTTCTGTTATCTAAATAATAAAAAATATCTAAACCCCTATCAATTTCAGGCCTATTTTTCAATAAAACTCAGCTTAGGAGACCCCCGGGCCCCCTTGTTTCCAACTACTAGTATATTTATCGCCTCTAAAACCTGAACTGCTTACTCAATGCGTAAAACCCCTTTAATTTAAGCCAATTTTACAAAATATTTCTACCGCGGGGGAGACCCCGGGCTCCCCTTTTGTGCAATACATGTTACTGCTATCAATATGCGTAAATATGCCTAAAAGCCCATTAATTTAAGCCAAGTTTCTCAAATTTTTCTACCGGGGGAGACCCCCGGGCCCCCTTGTTTGCAACTACTATTATATTCATTGCCTGTAAAATCTGAACGTTTCTGCTATCTAAATGCGCAAAACCCCATTAATTTAAGCCAATTTTTCCAAGTTTATCTACCGAGGGAGACCCCCGAGCCCCACTTGTGTGCAATTGTATTCCTCGCTTGTCAAATCTACGTCGTACAATCTGTCGTTCGATTGTAACATCGAGCGACGACTCGTTACGATAATTGTCCCATGAATAGGGGCCTTAGGTGCCCATTCCACATACGTACAACGTCAATGAAAATTATGAAATTGAAGGGCATTTCAATTTTACTCTATGCCATTGTTAAAATTGATCAATGATCAATTGATAATAGAGTGAAATCACAAACAATGAAACAAACAATCTAAAATTAAAAAATGGCGTCATGTGATATGACAAGTACAACTATTTTAATTGATTTCTCTAAAAAGAAAGCATTTCTGTATAAAAATTATAATAAGGATTAAATAATAAGGCGACGAAGAAAACAAATACAATTCCAAGAAACAAATTTCAAAAATTTGGCGCATACGCTTCAATTGAAACTTGTCAATTTTTGAAAAACATATGGAATGGCCCCCATCAATGAGAAATTGAAATGTCCTTAAGGCGCCCATTCCACATACGTACAACGTCAATGAAAATTATGAAATTGAAGGTGGTAGCAGAATTTTTAGTATGTCTTTAATGTCTGCTACCACCTTCAATTTCATAATTTTCATTGACGTTGTACGTATGTGGAATGGGCACCTCAATTTCATAATTTTCATTGACGTTGTACGTATGTGGAATGGGCGCCTTAAGACACACCCCTCAAATTGGATCCAATAATTTTGTAAACAAGCCAACCATAGCAACCAACGCCAACACGTAAACAAACGTTTTCAAAATGGCGCCTAATAAATAAATAAGGACTTTCTATTGTTTCTATTACTAAGCCAACCTAGCGGAGTTAGGGCTATAAAGCCCTCTCTTACACTCAACTAGGATGGCCCGGGACCGCCTGCTTTACATGCCCTCCGAAGCATGGCCAAAAAATGTAGGTAGTGTGGGACTCGAACCAACAACCTTTCGGGTGAAAGTCAGAGTCCGTACCACTACGCTAAATGTATTGACTAATCACTAATGTGAAGTGGATAAGGCGGGGTTTCCACATAAGTCAATGGTCAATGAGAAATGTGAAATTGACGTTTTAGCACACATTAAAGACATACTAAAAATTCTGCTACCACGTCAAAACCATATTTCTCATTGACCTTGATCTTTGCCTCAAAATATAATAAACATAAGTAGTATCCTTTACATTATAACGTAATAAGTTAGGCAACTTACAACAGGCTAGCTTATAAGATTTTGTGGGCAGCTCCCCCCTTCATCTGTCCTTGACTACACTTCAACTAGAATAAGCAGAATATAAAAAGAATAAGTAGTCACTCTGGCTAGATGGACGGATACAGGGAGACAGGTTCCCCCCCTGGATCCACCCCATGGACGGAGACAGGGGGGCGGATATCCCCCCCCCCCTCAAAAAAATTCAGTAAATCTATTTTATAAGTTAATTTTTATAACGCTCTGATTTAATCGATACAACATAGGTTTTCCTATTTTGACCCACAGCTACCCCCCCCCCCCCATGGTGAGCTGGATCCGTCCCTGATCCACCAACACCGGCATTCTAATTTTTAAATCTCATAGCCTACTTATTATGCTCACACGATGTGAATATTCTGTGTGCTATCATCGATGAAAAAATATTGCAATGTAGTAGGCCAATGCTGTTGACTTAGGGATGTCAATATCAATAAGCCTAACAATTTCTAGACATTTTGCAGTACGTGTGATTTGCAAGAAAGCCACGAAATTCGCCCAAATGGGAAATAAAAACACGTTTTTCCTCTGTTAATTTGCCTTATAGTGTTTCGCTATTTTTATTCACTAGCTATCAAAACTTAGGTTCTGCAGGACTAGGCCTACTTAGGCTGCTGGAATTATATCAGCTTCCTAAAATAATTTTAAACTTGACTAACTAAAAAATGCCTTGAGGTTGAAACAATAATAATAATAATAATAATTAGTATTAAAATTATACAGGACAATCAAGGCCGTAGCCAGGATTTTTTTTTTGGGGGGGGGGGGGGGGGGGTTAAAATTTCATTGGGTATTACATAGTGGTTTTTCTGTTTCCTCTCAAAATCCAATTCTATCTAGTGTCAAGCCATTTCATTTCGGGGCAGGGACGGTTTCAGAAAATGTTTTCGGTGGGGGGGGGGGGCGGTGGCCCAGAAAATATCGCGTTTCCCTTACTTCAGTAATAATTTCTCTTAATTTCCTTCAAAAGTCCATTCTAACTAGAATAATGCTATTTCTCTCGAGGGGGGGGGGGCGACCACCCCCGCCCCCCAAGGGTCCCCCCCTTGGCTACGACCTTGAGGATAATTGAAAGTGTGCAATTTGTTAACATAATGATTAAGAAAACTGAAATAAACCCATAAATGTTGCCTCAACTAATGACCAAACCATGCTAACACTTACTTGTGAAAAGTAATATTTTCCCCCGTTTCTCGACATATCTTGAACCTATTAGTGCATTTATAAGCAGAGCAAGATATGACCATTATGTCAAACCAAAGAAAAACTCAATAAATGGGTAAATAGATTAAATAACAGGCAATGAAATACGTCTAAATCGCATTGAAGGCAATGGAGTCAACCACTTCTTGCCATAATAACCCTTTTTGTCACGTGACCAAAAGTGAAGACATTTGTTCAGCGTGGGCTAGGTGCCGTGGTAGCAATCCATGTATATCAATGAGTGCCTTACTCAGATGTCAACAAATGAACAAAAGTTGATTTTGCTTATATTTCTTTTTCTTGCCACTTAATAAACGTGGCACAAGCCAAGAAATGTTAGAGTGTGTACGTGTAATGAGGTTCTGTAGGGACAGTTTTGGTCACTAGGTTCGCTGACGACAAACCTATATGCATATTATTCAAAATGGCCGCCGTTTGCATGTGAAAACTAAGCTCTTAGCATCTAATTAATTCTTTAAATATTTTTTATTATATTTTTACTATGCCTGGACCTTATTTTGCTGCATATAATTTAATATATATATTCTCCATGATTTATAGAAAAATGTCACTTTAAAATAATACATAAATAAAATAATTTTAAAATATTGTTGAGGCTTATGGAAAAATCAACGCTTTGATATCTTAGCAACTGGTGCTGCCATCTACAAAATGACGTCACAAATGAACCTCATACCTTCATTTTTCAAAATAATTGGTCTGAATATTTATTCGATCGAATTGAATTAACACCATCACGTGACATGTTATTATATTACCCCCGGTACTATAATAATACCACATCGCCATGATCAGGCGGCTGATGGGATTAACGACTAGGTTAGCTGGTAGAGTGGCCTTCGGGGCTAAAGCTCTCCTAATATAAAGACGTTTTTCATTTCATTTTATTTCACATTGCACCCGAACCTGAAATGGCCAGGTTAGGGCATACCGCAATATTTTTTAAAGTGGCAACCCTCTTTTTTTTAAATGGGGATGTTCCATAGTTACGTAAAAACATTTTGTAACTGTAACAATGCACCTATAAAACGCACAGTAATTTTTACCGCATCTAACAGGCTGATTTAAATTGAACCTGAATCTGAAGTGAGTCAGGTGTCAGATATGGCAATACCTTATCTTAAGTTTAAGTTTCAATACTAATGTTTATAAGTTGCGAAATAAAACTTCGTGCCATTCCTTACACTTTTCCATTGCGGGCAAACGGACGACTGCTCATACGATATCCATGTAGGAGCAGATTTTTAAACTACGGTTAAACGCAGGCCTATTTTTAAACTTTTTATCTATCCTACCATTTCGGAGCAAAACATATGTGGGCCACCCGGGTAGGTACTTACCTGTATATATGGTTGCCCCCCACACCGAGGAAGAGCGTGGGCTGGCTGCCGTTAGCGTACTCGTCAGGCCTTCCCCCTATCACGCAGCAGTAGCAGTCATAAGCGTTCTTCAGCCGGCCCTTAAACATACTCAATACAACTAGCAACCAATAAAGATGAAACCAACACAAGCTGACAATTAAAGTACTGTATATCTACCTGCAGCGATTTTACGGGCCCCTTCAGTTCCGCCACCTGTTTCAAGTCTTGCACTGTAACAACCAGACAGATCAATTACACGACCAATATAATAATATATATCCTAAACCAGTTAATTAGTGTAGGCGTACCGTATGACGGACCCAGGAGTGAGGTGGCTAAGTCTGCGGCTTGTCGGAGGGGCCTGCTCTGCCTTGATCTGTCCGGAATGTTCCAAAGACGAAGGCATTCGTCCCGCAGGGAGCCCTGTCTAGTCTCCACGAGCTGCTGATTGTCGTAGTACGCCACAAACTTGAGCAGCTGCACATACTGCATCCTTCCTAACCTGCAAACATCCAATACAAAAACACAAAATAGTCAGTAGTTAACCAATTTCAATAAAAAGAAAAATTGCCCATTTAGTCAATACCTTACATCCGAACGACAATAGGCAATACCTACCTGGCTTAAAATAAAAAAAGGGGTGTGCTTGTGCCCACAAGATTTATAACAGTGAAACTTTTCTATTACAGGGCTACATTTTAATTTTCTTCAATCATTTATTAGCATAAGACCAGCCTCCTATTTGTAGATGGCATAGTCATAAGATCACTAAGCCGAAATGAGGCTGAACAAAGCCAAATAGGTTGAAGCATTAGAAAGAGGGACTGAAAGTGAACCTTGCAAAAAGGGAGTATGTGGAATGCGTACCAATACGACGAGAACTAGGCCCCATCAGTACTAGAAATCAACCCCTAAACAAAGTATGCAAGTTGAAGTACCTAGGCAGTGTCATAGCGCAAAACGAGGGTTAAAGTCGCATAAAAGTCGGCTGGGATACTGACAGACTGAAAAATACCAAAAAAAGCTGAAAGAACGCATTTATAAGCAAAGTTGTTCACCCGTGTATGCTGTATGGGTCTGAGTGCCTTACGAAAATTTGAGGAAAATATTATTCAAAATTCAGGAATGCGAAAAGAAGATCCTGCGGTGTAACGCTGAGAGACCAACGTAGAAACCAAGATACAAGGCATGAGATGAGAACCCGTCACGTGCAGGAGAAACTCAGAGAAGAGAGGCTCAACTGGTACGTAGAGTCAAAAACCACCTAGTCCAAACAGTAACGAACCGGGAGATGCAAGGAACAATACCACCACCAGCCCAATCATGGCGATTGTAAAACAGAGGTAAACATAATACCATACCACGTGATGGTATTAATTCAACTGCTTAAATTAAAATAAATGAATAGCAAATTCCAGATTTTTTAAATTTTTGATGTTGGTAATCGTCGCAAGATTTGTGTCTATTTAAACAATTGAATGATCTTCGGCCATATTTCTGTCAAGTTTCTTAATTTTTTCTGCCTTGGGTGATTTAGACAAATTATTTCTAATTCTTAATATATTAATTCAAAATTAAAACTTGTTTATTTCTAGGGTGATAAGTGTTTACATTAGATATTTATCCATTATTGTATATTTGCTACGGCAGCGTCGTGTCAGTTCAATTCTTCAGTATTGAATTGAATTGAAAGCGACTTTGTTGAAAAAAAGGGGGGAAAAAAGCGAACAATAAGACTATAAAGTCTTCTTTTCATTCTAACCTTAAAAACAAAAATATTATATTAATTATAGATAGGCCTAGATGCTGAAAATTAAATAGAGAAGAAACAATTAAAAAATTCTGAAATTTACTGTTAATTTATTTTAAACAATTGAATTAATACCATCACGTGACATAGTATTATATATTAACCCCGGTGTTAAAATCGCCATGATTGGGCTGCAAGGAGGCCGATAGTTATACTGAGAAGAAAGATTGTCGGAGATATGAGAAGTTTGGGGCTCTCAACCGAGGACGCACACAACAGGACTATGTGGAAACGCTGCTGCCGTGCCGCACCCTACATGAGGATAAGGCGCAGTAAAAGTAAGTATTTATCAGCATTACAGAGAAATCACGCTCGATAATATTGCATTTGCATACAAGGTTTTCTCGAATCTTCTACTAACACTTCCAGTCACACTTTTTTCTACTTACGCTAAAATTATGTCCTTTGGAATTTGAACTAGTATGGACATTCTGAATGAAAAAATGAATGAATGAAAAACAATCATTCATTCTTGAAATATGGAATGTCCACCTGGTTGGACATTATTACCCAATGAATAAACTGGATACATGAACGAAATACTTTAATTATTGTCTTTGGTGGAAATTCAGGAAACAGTTTTGATCCTTTATCAGCCACAAGTGCACCTTGCACTTCTGCCACGAAATATTTGTTTTCTTGTTACATATGACCAACTTGCACCTGGAGTAATTTTTTTTATCGTCAAAAATCGGTAGGTGGCCAATGTGATCAAACACAAGCTCTCTTCTTGCTGTCTTGCCCTTCAACACGGCTTCACATGTACGATATTATTAGTAATAGTAATAGAATTGAGGCTTGCAAGTGTTCAGCTGTCCCCGTATTTATTATGCCATGTATACACAATTCATCACCTCCTAGTATTATGTTACTCGGCCCCAGATTGTCCAAGTTTCCATCTCACAGAAAAATCAAAATTTTAGTACCCTGCCAAGGGATGTTTCACTTCAAAAATTGAAAATTGTGATATTTCCCATTTGCATGTATAATATGAGCTACTGCCATGTAATACTCAACTACATAATTTGTGTATGGCGAGACCTGTTATTGGAGGCGCAGAGGTACTCGTAGAAAGGACTGCCACAGTCCGTCAAGATTTCGATAGGATAAATGTCTCTTATGTCCTGGTCAGAGTTTTGCAGCTCGTCCAGCCGTCTGTTGATCAGGTCCAGGTATTCCACGACCCCCTCCACCCCATCCCGCTTCTCCTTACAAATCAGGTACCTGCAACGGAATGCAACTCTAACGTATTCAGTGAGACATTAACATGCACCATGCAAATACCATAATGTGAAACAAAGCAAGTGATACTGACCGTTCGGAGTTGGCTGGGCGGCTTGTGCTGGGCTTATGTATGGAGACGGCGGCGAAGCAGCGGTGCATCAGATACACGAGTCCGGCGCTGAAACACAAGCACCATCACTGCCATTTATGCTAAATACATACTCTATACATACTATGAATACATAGTCACTGGAGGAAAGATATCAAGAAACGATGGTGTGATAATTTACTACAAAAATCAATTTAAAGTTTCACCTCTAACCCATAACATGCCTGATTGCACATCCCTCCTAATCAATGTAACATTACCAAATGATGAGCAGGATCTCAAACTACTCGCAATATACAGATCACCATCAATAAACAATACTGAAAGATTCACAAATAGCTTAAATATACTACTAAATAAACATAATCCTATAATAGTCGGCGACATAAACATAAATCTAAAAAACGAATCAATGAGCGAAGAATACGTCAATGTAATTTCAGAACACGGGTATATCTCTTGCATTAATGACTACACAAGAATCACTGATAAAACTAAATCCTGCATTGACCACATCCTGATTCCTGATTCACTCTACAATGACGATGTGGTAGCACTGAACATAAAAACATCCATAACTGACCAATACACCCAATTGCTGCACTTACCGAAAAAAACCCATAAAAGAAGCAATAACAATGTACCAAAAGAGAAACAACCTGCCCAGATAACTACAATTATTGACTACAACCAACTTTGTGAAACCCTGAAAATTGAAACCTGGACAGAAGCACTAAGGGAAGAAAACCCAGATAACTGTTACAATAAATTCATTGCCAAATTTAAAGAGCACATCAATAATAACACCACAATTAAATCTAAGAATGACAAAACTAACAAACTTAAAATACTGAAACCATGGATAACAGAAGACTTAGTGAAAGATATCAGATACAGAGATAAACTCCATGAACAATGCAAAAGACAACCGTATAATAGCATACTAATAAAACATAAGAACAAATTCAGCAAAGCACTGAAAATTAAAATAAAGGAAAAAAAGAACAAATACTATAAAACTAAACTCCAAGAGTCAAAAAACGATATAAGAAAAACATGGAAAATTGTCAATGAACTAACACTCTCAGGAAAGAATAGCTCACAAAAGAAACGAATAGACTCCATAAAAACTGAAAACAGAAAGATAAACGTGAAAGACGATCCACAACTTGCAGCAAACACATTTAATGAATATTTCACAAACATTGGTCATTCCCTAGCAAACAATATAACAGCCATACCAACTCCTGAAGTGGAAATAAGTTATAAGCCGAATACTATATTTCTGACCCCGATATGGCAAGAAGACGTTCAGGGCATAATAAAAAAACATGAAAAAAGGCTACAGCGTGGGTTATGATGAAATTTCTATAGCAACATTAAAAATAACAGCACCAAATATCAGCAAAATATTAGCACATATTATAAACAAGACACTAAATACAGGAATATTTCCAAACGCTCTAAAAAAGGCTATCATTATACCATGTTTCAAACAAGGAGACCGCTCAGATATCAATAATTATAGGCCTATTTCACTGCACTCCAACATAAGTAAAATATTTGAAAAAATAATCCACCAGAAAATATACCCATTCTGTGAACAGTTTAAACTTGTATCAAAAAATCAGTTTGGATTTAGAAAAAAAATTAGCACAAGTGACGCCATCAACAAATTACTAAAAACACTTCACGAAGCCCGCGAAAAAAGAAGACATTGTTTGACAATTTTTCTGGATCTCAAAAAAGCCTTCGACACAATACCCCACGTACGGCTACTTGAAAAACTTAACAAACTAGGGATCAGGGGCATAGCTGGGGATCTCATCAAAAATTACTTAACGAATAGAAAACAATGCACAAAAATCAACAATACAATAAGCACGGAACAAATAATGTCACTCGGAGTTCCACAAGGCACAGTATTAGCACCATTATTATTCAATTTATATCTAACCGATTTATTAGAAACAAATAGATTCGAATCAATAATTGCTTTTGCCGATGACACCTGTATCACCTGCATAGTGGATACATATCATGACCTATACACACTAGCCAACTCTGAATTTAACTTAATCAAACAATGGTTAGAAAAAAATAGATTATCGTTGAACCTGGAAAAGACGGTATTTGTTGATTTTTCGTCAAAAAGAGACGCTTGTACCAACAACTTGTCCATAGAAAACATAATCCAAACTGAAAACACGAAATACTTAGGCATCATAATAGATGAACAATTGAAATGGGAACCCCATACTCAATTGGTTGCCAACAAACTAAGAAAAACTATGGATGAATTTGTCCAACTTCGAGACGTTGCACAAGAACCTCTAATTAAATCGTTTTATCACGCTATAGCGGAATCCCATCTAACATATGCAATATCAGCCTGGGGAGGTGCCTACCAAAATGTAACGGACAAAGTCAATACCGTACAAAGAACAATCCTAAAAATTATACATAAAAAGGGGACATTATATCCAACAAAAGACCTACACATTTTAGCGGATGTCCTAGACATTAAACAATTATATATAAAAAACTCAATAATATTAGTACGCAATCAAAAACAAAACTTAAAATCTGTACAACACTCACACAACACAAGATGGCTCCACACACATCCTTTCACACAACAAACTGTTCGAACCACAAGATCTCAACACCAATCTGAATATATAGGCATATCCTATTACAATAAACTACCAATCCAAATAAAGTCATTAAAAAACTTCAATTGTTTCAAAAGAGCAGTTACACAATGGATAAAGACCGAACTACCATCAACATAAAAGTATACCACCCCGTAAACACTCCACCCCCCCCCCCCCTCCATAGCCAGATAGTATAAGTCGCACACGGGCCCTTGCCTTGCGATATGGACTTAAGAAAACGCTGTAACATGGCATTATTGTATTGAATTATTATATTATATTATCTATTGACTCACATGTCTTACCGAATTTACATTAAGTATTGGGCTAACTGGTAAATTTACCTGAACGGCGTAAACAGGTCAAAGAGCTTGACGACCAGATGGCCGCCCACGCGGACGATCCTCAGCGCCACCAGGCACTGGCATAAATACAGTCTTTTGGACAGCACCTCCTGCACGTTCTCTTTGCCTTCGACGTCGAACCCCTGCAACCAGACCGCCAGCGCCGTGTTAGACGACTGCCCGCATACCACTCACCACATCAAGCCCACTTGCACACTTACCCCGTCAGCCATCATGAAGTGGACGCCTGCACCCGCAGTCATGTCCATCACGTGTTCGTACAGACTATCAATGTTGTCAGGCCTAGAAAATAGGAACAACTCAAAATCATACTCTGTTCTCAATCTCAATCGCTTTTTTTCGTATACGTACGGCTATGCATCGAGAAAAAAAATTGATGTAACCCAAAATATATAAAAAATAATAATTTTTAAAAAAATTGTTGCAAAACAGGCAACAGTTTGTACAAAATTCATATTTTCCCCTGGGGTCTACCTACAAATAATTCCGATGAGGAAATAAAAAACAAAGCTTCCCAGTTTCCAGTATCAACTTTTTTTTTTTTTTTTTTTTAAGAATAATCGCATACAAACAATTTAATGAATGTATCCGATTGACCTTTTCAGTCGCCTCTGTAGGTTATTACCCGTGATGAGTTGATGAGTACGACACGTCCCCGATTGCAAGGCGTGTAAAGACTCGCACAAGCGCAAGCACGTTACCACCTGCCCATCGAAGTCGAAGACTATTAAAAGGTTGCCGTTTCTTAATAAAATTAATGAGTTAAGGTATTGAAAATACCTGTAGACATCGCCATCACCGTGGACCCCATAGAAAGGCTCGAATGTGTCGTTGGGTGCCGCGAAGAACTCATCTAACCTAAAATAAAAGAAATTGCTTTAAAAACCAAAAATAATCAAATTAATCTAATTTCTTAATTTTGCTCAATCAATCCACAAAAGAAAAAATGACTTCGGAGAGATTTTAAAGTTTTGTGTCTGTACCAAAACAAATTCGAATACGTAGATTATTATTATTTATAAGTTTGTTAGCTGACATAGGTCACAGACCCTTTGAACAGCGTATAGACATTGAGTTCATTTTTATTACATTACATTTTAATTATTGTATTAGTTCACATCAGTCCATTTGGTTAAGCCGGCAAGCTTTGCGAACCGCACTATGACTGGAAGCTTGCTGCTCTTAATTGTAGCGCTATCGGGGAATGCCTGTTCAAAACACGCCAACCTTTGCCGCCAGAACGCTGTGCAAACGGACAGGATATGGCTGCAGTTTCTGGTTCGTCTCCGCACATTCTGCAAGAGACATCCCCGACAGTTGTTAAATGTGCTATGTGTGCACGGTATGGGCCATGTCCCGTCAGGAGAGAAACTACTGCTCTGATTGCCGTTCTGCTTTCCCGTAACTTATGTACTCCATACTGTGGTGAGGGCTCTCTAATGTACAATTTTGAGTGCTTAAGATCTTCAGTTTTGTTCCAGTGTTCTGAGAACGACCTCCGTAGTTGCGTTAGTATACGTAGATACTTTCCTATTTACAAATTAGCAAAGGAACCGAGATAGATAATTTGAGTAGTTGCAAGGTAAGAAATTGCCCTAGGGTTAAATTTGGGTTGCCTCGAGTCTCAATATCTCAAAGCACTGAAATGATCAGTGGGGCAATGTAATTGTCTCTCACAAAACCCCGCAAATCGACCGACTGACATTTAGCTGAAATCACTTTTTTAGGTTCCTGGGACCTCAAAACGTGTTACAAAACTCATTGAAATCTCGAAGTCGAAACTTTCGACTATCTAAAAGCTTTCTAACGTATACATGGGAAAAGAGAATAATACCTGTAGGTTACTACTCACTTGAAGTCGTTTTGAGCCTTAAGGGTAAAGCCAACACCCTTGGCGCGCCAGCCTTTCCTCCAGAGGACGTATTCAGAAAAACCTCCGGGACCAGCACACACGTCTGCAAAGTAGAGCAGCTCATACGGACCCAGCAGCTGGTTCTGCAGGCAGAAAACTGTTTATTGGCCAGCTGTAGTTCAACGGACAAGGCAAGTCTCTATGTCATGTCATTACATACCCCGTAGGCGTCCTTCGGCTCCGTGAACATAAACTCAAACACGGCATCCATATTGGCCATTTTCATAGCCGCTCTGTTGAGAAAGAACGCGCCACGGATTGCCTCGAACGGGTTGGCCCTCGACCGTGCCCGCAGCTTCTCCTTTTCTTCTAAGCTGTCCAACACATTTTTTGTACTCAGCACCCGCTCGAGGACCTTAAAAAAATTTGAAACTTAACAAAAACTACCAACATCCCCTTCCTATTCATAATAGAGCTGGGAACAAGTTCAGTTGATTTTTTTTTTACAATTATAGTCAATCAACAGTCAGAATCAAAGACATGCTATGGACGCTTATGATTGGAAATATGCCACTGACTAATTACATATCGTAACTCCTAAAAGCCACACCAGTTAATATCCACTCATTTTCAAATCTTCAAAATTCATTTACAGTTAGCTATAGAAACTTTTTTGCGGCAGAACTAAGAACCTGTACGAGTGTCTCCGTTTATGGTTTCCTATTTCATCAGTTCGGACAGGTAGTGTAATGGTTCCATGGTAAATAATTGTCCTAGGGTTAAATTTCAGTTGCCTCGAATTTCCCAAACCCTAAGCGCTCAATTGATCGATGGGGCGATTGTATAGTCTAGAACGACCAGACCAATACAATGCAACACAGTAATAATGACAATGTATATGTAAAATATATATGTAACGTATATGTAATGTATGTGTAAAAATAATTTTTAATTCAAGCTGAGCAAACAGATCATACAGTACGCTTTCAGGATGCTACAGTACTATCTATAACCACTGCATTGGTTATCGGTATCTTCGGCGATCGTTCTTCTCAGTGTAACTTTCGGCCTGCCCGGTGGCCTTCTTCCTTGTATCTCCCCGTTCATTACTCATTTGCAAATATAGTTTTATTTATAATTTTATAATTGTCGTTTCTGTTTTGACTATATTTAAATCAGGACTAAGGGCTATTTTTGAGTTCGCCTCTACGTAGTACGTGTATCCACCATCTCAGCCTCTTTTCGCTTAGTTTCTCCTGTACGTCACGGGATCTCATCTCAGGCCTTATAACAGACTGGAAACATTCCTCATGATCCACAATATAATCTCAAATAATCAAAATGGATTTATGAAAAGTAAAAACACCTCGGATGCAATTCAAAGCCTAAAAAGAAGAAATCGATTATGCGAAGGAAAGCAACCAAAGCTGTATATGCATTATGCTTGACCTAAAAAAGGCTTTTGAAACAATTCCCCACACCATACTAATAGAAAAATTAAAAAAAAATTGGAATACGAGGATTGGCCTTGAAGTTAATAATAAATTATTCAACAAATAAAATACAACGAACTAAAATTAACTCAACTAACACAACCATTAGCGATGAAGAAATACTAACAAACTTTGGGCTACCCACTGACACATGTTTGGCCCCTTTGCTGTTCAATTGCTACCTAAATGACTTCTTACACCTAAAAACACACGGAAAAATTAGCTCTTTTGCAGATGATACGCCCATAGTATTAATTAATGAAAATAGAAATAACCTATACGAAAATGCTAATGAAGATTTCTTAGAGATAAAAAAATGGCTCAGAACTAAACTTCTAACAATCAACTTTAAAAAACTATATACATGGAGTTTAACGAGCCAATCACAGCAAAGAAGCCAAACACAATTACGACAAACACTCCGACAGGCACGTAACCAGGGAGGGGGCAGGTTGTCCACCTGACGTCACTCGTCACTGGTGGTGAGGTAAATTCTAGATAGATCAGACCAACACATTACCACACAGCAATACTGGCAGGGCACGCAATGCATTTGAGCGTGCATTTTCTATCATTTTTTCAAAAAAACATTTTTTGTACAAAACTACATACATTTTTGGGAAAGCAACCTGTCCGGTTTCGTTACTCAATTTAACACCTAAAACATACCTGAAGGTAGAAATCATCGATAGAATGGTGTCGCAGAAAAATTATTTTTTAGTCATTTTTCATTAAAATTTAGTCATTTTTATTTTTTTACCCCCAGGAGCAAACTATCAAGGGGCAAGCGACCCTCCGCATTTTAACAACAACTACGTTTTTTTGAAGTTGTTGAAAATAAAAACCCCCCAAATTGAGTTAGCCGAAAATAAAAAAAATGGTCCCGAGGAATGGTTTTTGTGAATCTACATGCCGAATTTCATCAAAATCGACCGAGTAGTTTGCCCGGAAATCGACGAACCGACAGACAGACAGACATTTCGTAAAAACCCCTTTTTTGGGTTCCTGGGACCTTAAAACGTGTAAACCCATTGATATCTCGGAATCGAAAATTTCGACCGTCACAAAGCTTTCCTTATACTACGTATAAATTGGAAAGCAACAAATCTCAACGAGTTAACACCGACAAACGAAGACTGAACAATTTACTTACTGACTTACTTACTAAACGTAGATTAAGATTTTTCCCCAAATTTAAGCTGCATACGGGCTGAGCCCTGCAGCACATTACGATTACTTTATAACTTAACTTTTTATGGAAAGATAAATTTATAGTATTTGTATTGTGTTTGTAGTTTATCCCCTGAATGGGTTTAATATTTGCTTTCCTATTTTATACTTAGTGCAAAGCATTGTGATGGTCGAAATTTTCGAGTGAATTATCATTATAACCCGTTTTGAGGTTCTAGGAACCCAAAAAAGTGATTTTTAAGAAATGTCTGTCTGTATGTTCGTCAATTTGTGGGCAAACTACCTGTCGGGTTCTGATTAAACTCGGCAAAATACAAAAATCCCACCCCGGGACCATTTGTTTTTATTTCGGGCTAACGCAATTTTGGGGGGTTTCACCCTAAAAAAACTACAAAAAACGGCTAAAAATTATTTCTAAAAAACTGCTCCTAAGCTTTCTTTTAAATTCATGTCAAATTGTGGTCGTTCTTAATGTTAACAAAACGTAATGGGTTACTTGCCCCTTGATAGGTTGGTTCTGGGGAAAAAAATAAATAAACAAGAATCTATTTTCATGTAAAATGACTAAAACATCATTTTTCTGTGGAACCTTTCTATCGATGCTTTCTTACATCAGGTATGTTTTAGGTGTTAAATAGAGTAACAAAACCGAACAAGTTGCTTTCCCAATGAAATATTTGGTTTTGAACAAAAAATAATTTTTTGAAGAAATAGTAAGTTAATTCATGTCCCAATCCGTAGCGTATCGTACCCTGCTACTATTACTGTTTTGTTTTCTATTATTCAGTCTATCCTTGACTACGCAGCCGCCCCGACGATAAATTTAGTACTTTGGGATAGGGGAAATTAAACCCTAGGACAATTATTAACAAGGAACTATTACAGTACCAATCCTAATTGATAAACGGGAAAGCATGTACGGGTTTACTCGTACCGGTTCTGTTGGTTGATGCTGCGGCTGCTGATCGTTAAAAACGTAATTAAGTTATATGGCAACAAATTTTAATAATAGTTGTTATAAACAGTTTTGTAGTGTTTTTGTATTTATTGTTGCATGTCTTACTGTAAAGTAGGCAAATTATTTACCGAAGGGTCGCAGAACTCGATCTCATCGTCTAAGATCTCCTTTCTCTGAACAAGAGTTATTCCCGGCCGTAGCTCATCGAACGGCGGTGGTAGTTCGGCCGCTCCATCAAGCCACTCCACTTGCTCCTCGGCGCTCACCTCCTCCATGGAAGGTTCGTATTTCGCGGCCGCATTGTCCACCTTGAAACAAATGAAGAAAAGACATGGAATTTTAGAGATAGAAGGCACTGCAAGATACTCATTCCATCTTTTGGACAGAACTCAGAAAACCGAAGGACCTTTGTTTTTAGCATGATTTTATTTTATATTTTATCAAGCCTGCCAGCTTCATAATAAATCAGTTAAATCAGTTATATCCATGCCATTTTCAAGATAGCTAGGGCTAGCTAGCTTCTGCGCGTTGTCATTAATTTCTGTCGTATAAAACAAAATAACAATAAATAAATAAAGAACAAAATCACCGTATTATCGGGTTCGTCAAAAATTCCCTAACCGAGTAGGGAACTTGTTCCAACAGTAGCCGACGGACGGCCTCGGAAAAAACCTATACGTCATCCAGTGTCCTAATCTCCAGGGGTAGCTTGTCAAACAACTGGATCCCCATCTCCCTAGGAGACCTAAGGGTAGCCGTCAGACGACTGCTCTCCCGTAGCAAGCAGTCCCTATTTCTGGTCCCATAAGTATGGGTATCACCTGATTAGGGGGGCGGGTTTTTCCGCAAGTGCACTAATGCCTCCAATATATATAGAGCGGGTAAAGTGAGTATACCAAATTCCCTAAATACACTTTAAAGTCAGTGTCCTGACAATGTGCAGCTTGTTGGACAAGCTTTTGCCATTACCATTCCGTCATTCGCCTTTTTTTATGTAAGTGCTTCGGTATTTGTTTGCCAATATAGTATTGTATAATTCCTCCGTATTGTATACCTTGGGGAGCTTCATTCCCAGTCCGCGCCGCCCCCTCTGTTTTGACTCCGCAATGGGTTCTTTTATTCCTTGCTCGTGTTTTCCAAGACCGGCTCCCGCTTTATAGCCCATCTTGGCCATCAACTTGTCACCGACGCTGGGCATAGTGTGCTGTTCGTCGTCGCTAGCGGGCGGGGGATCGTCAGGGTCACTCTCCCCTCCGGTGCTGCTGCTCAGCGTACTCCACACACGCTGCCGCTTGGCTGGGGTACCCGAGCTAATGTTGGCTTTCATACCTAAAGACAGATAGTAACTGTACCGCTACAACTTTTTTCATTTTGTGAAAAATAACTGTGTAAAGTGTTACGTTATAAAATGAGGGAGCGCAAGTTTTACAAAGTTACTAAGTTACATACATAAGACTAAAATAATAAATTCGAAACGCTAGGTTTGCATTGATTGATGGAAAAGTCATGCCTAAATTTATTAATAATTACATGCTATGTAACCTTGCCAGTACCCAAACCCAAACCGGAGGCTCTGCCAAAGTCCTAGGACCTACGTACAAACTTGCCGGCCTAGACTAACTCGTCCTCTAGCTATAGATCACCGTGTTTGATTCTTGTTTCGACCGCAGTATTTCTATTAGTGCATATCCAACCACATTAACGTAGGATCAACCTTTTTATTTTACAACCGCTTGGCGCTATACATAAAATACATCCTTAAAATAGGCTTAGTAGAAAACAACAATAGCAACGTCAATACTCGCCGACTGGACTATACCCAACATTTCACTAATTTCCTGCTAACAAGACATAAGACGTAAAATTCAAACAACCATAACAACAATATACGGAAGATTTCAATGGATTTTAATAAAAAGTACCTTTCGAACTCATTCTTATAAGTTATTTGAATTCATATAGCTGACTGCTGACAACTTCATGCAATCATGCATACCCCATCAATCAAGGATATATTACCAATAATATAATCCCAATTGGACCCAATTCCCCATCTTGAAACGGCGTTTTCTTACTCTTACTTTTCAACATTTCATTTTGATTTTTGAAAACTTTGCATGCAGTTAAAAAGTCTCATTCGATTATCGTTTGATAAAAACATTATTTTCTCCCTGAAATGTTATTTAAAGCCTATTTCTGAAATACAAACTAATCATTTATTAATTATCTATCGTTCAATGAATTATTGAAATTTATTTCTTCACATAAAATAATATACATTTTTACTTCATTTATGCCTATAGAGTTGCGTAGTGACGTCACAGTAAGAGGGCGGAGCTAACAGCGCATTGCGTGATTGCGAAAATAATGTAAACAAAATCAGCTGTTCGGCCATTGGAAGATATAAAGTGAATTGAGCGCAATTAATTTTTAAAGTTTTTAGTTATTATTATTCATATTTCTAGCGTTATATATTAAGCATTGCTGCTATGGCTTGTGTTATAGTGATAGCCGATACCAGGACTGACCACATACGAGAGAGGTCCAAATTATATCGTTCCCCAAGCCACTTTAATTGTCTAATGGCCGTAAAGATTAATCCTGGATTGCCAGCTCGGAGTACAGTGCACTCCTATCATACACGATCGGCAAAAGGGTTTGATATGCCTAGGTGTCGCCTAAACAAGTCGAGGGATTCTTATCCGATACTTGCACACCGGCTTTACAATAAGCTACCATTTTTAGTAAGTAAGTTGGGTGCAGCTTGTTTCAGAACATACATTAAGAGCAGACTTATTGACGCATCACTATATAATTTGGATGAGTACGACCCCAGCAGCTGGGCTATTTAAGTACCTCCTCCTTCTTTTGTGCAAAATCCTCACGGGTGGCAATTTTTGTTTGACACGGTCGATCCGTTTCTGGCTGGTCAGGGACTCTAATTATTAAATTGTATTGTATTGTATACTGGAAAAACTTGAGAAATGCAAGTGGTGGTTGCATCTTTGTGGCAGTCTGGCAGAACAAAGTCCACAATATTTAAAGTTACAAAATACACATATATATGAATGGCCATGCCCAGGGGGTGGTCCCCGCACCCCCCCCCCCCCATCCCCCGAAATAAATTTCTGCAGGTAAACCTGTATGGTTTGAAGAATTTATTCATTAATAAATAAGTAATTTTTTGTCAGTACCCGCGCAAGTATTGAAGGAACATATAAATAGCACTAATTTGCCGTTGAAAAGCTAAAATTTCTTAAAATAAAATAAATTTCAATGGAAAGCCTATACTCCCCATGTTAAATAGGGGGGTCATGTCCGAGAATAAGGGGTACCCCGTCCCTTTCCGGCCATAGACATAGTAAAACTATAGACTCATCGTAAACATTCGGGTTGAAGCCGCTTGACTTCGGCTATTTCCGTAGTATAGGACCAGATTGAGCCTTTTGCCATTTGATACCATGTTAACATTTTATTTTTTATTTGATTATTTAAAGATTATTCAGAACGGAAAATCATGCCAGCTAACCAGCAATATTTTTATGCAGAACTTGGAGTACTTTTAATTTACATTTTAAACAATATTTTTAGCAAAGTTTTCCCTACTTTTAGATAAAAATAAATTTTTTTAATGCAGATCTTTCAGTACTTTGAATTTAAATTTTAAACAATATATATAATAAATGTAAATAATAAATATAATTATATATGAAACAACAAAGAAAACTATAAAGAAAACATATAATAAAACTATTAAATTTGAATTTCCGCCAAAATGCACCTATGAGGGGGCGTGGTCGTGGCTTCAGTCCTCCAGCACAGCCGAAATACGACATGGTGGCTCCATAGCTTTATCAGGTGCCCATTCCATTGACCGGCTAGGGCTATTTCCAACAACGGTGACGTGGTAGCAGACATTCAAGACTTAGGTGGCGTTTCCACCGACCTCGCATTGCAGAATTGACGGAAATCTTTATTTTCCTTTATGCTATAGTTAAAATTGACCAATTATCATACAGTAAAATCACAAACAAACAAACTAAAATTAAAAAATGGCGTCATGGGATATGTTAAGTACAAATATTTGAATAGATTTCTATAAAAAGAAAAATTATAATTTCCGTCAATGTCATTTGCATTCTGCAATGCGAGTTCGGTGGAAACGCTACCTAAGTCTTGAATGTCTGCTACCACGTCACCGTTGTTGGAAAGAGCCCTAGCAGGTCAATGGAAAGGGCGCCTTCAGGGCTGCCGTTCGGAAAATTAAAATTATACGCAATAGAAGCGAAAAAGATACGCAAAGATACGCAAGTTGCAAAAATAAAAAAAATAATGCATTATTTTTTTATTTATTGTTTTTTTTATGTTTTCGTGCCCTAGTCGATACGAGTCGGTCAGCGTAACACCTGTGTTTGCACCATTCGTTTGCTCTGCGCATGCTCATGGACTCCAACCACAGAACATCGTATAATTATGTATTAGGGCTGCCACATTCCGTGGTTTAACTCAGAATTCCGTGGGAAATAATTATATAATATATAATTATATATAATAAATTTCCGGGATCAACTATTTTTGAGGTTTTTCTGTGGATTTTTGGGGAAATACCTATGCATACCAATATTTGTATGCCAATTTATGGAATCATGTCAATTTGTGATGGTTGAATCTGAAGCTAATGGGTATTTTTTATCGGCTGCAATTTAAAGTTACAATTAAAATTTAAAATAACCAGATAAGGTTAGGAACCAGGGCCATGGACAGATGAGAGTTAAAAAAATCATATCATATAAAGGGGACCAACATTTTAAAAAATTCCGGAGTAGGCTATTCCGTATTCCGTGAATTATTTAAAAATTGTTAGGAATACGGCTGAAGTCGTTTGGCTGCCCAGTCTGGTACTCATCGTAGCCTACCATCATTAGTATTTAGTGCATTAAGTTTTTTTTCTACTACTGCACCTAATAATAAGCTAAATGATGAAGCAGTGACACACCTAAATTTCAAATTATGTAAATAGGATTAAAGACGCTTGTGTTTTGATATTACTAAATAATTAACGGAAAAATTAAAATTCCACAATTAAAAATTAATTAGACTTATATTGTGTTTGAAATTGAAAACTTCACTGCACTTTACAGAATAGTCAGCAGCACAGAACACCAAAATAGCATGCAGTACCGTAGGCCAAAAGTAAATTACAGTATTACAACCCTTCACATTGAACTGTAGCCTATACGCACCTACAGTGCCCACTGTTCTTAGGTACTCAAAAATTGTTGATCCCGGAATAGAATTATTTCCCACGGAATTCTGAGGTAAATCACGGAATGTGGCAGCCCTAATATATAATTATACGATGTTCTGTGGTTGGAGTCCATGAGCATGCGTAGTGCAAACGAATGGTGCAAACACAGGTGTTACGCTGACCGACTCGTCTAGTCGATTATTTACTTAAAATTTTAATTTTTTACCTTCAAATTTCACTTCCTTCTTGTTGGCAAAACATTTTTCCCGCCAATTTTTGAAATCATCGAAATTTTCGCATGTAAACTATTTAAACTTTAAAATTTAAATGCATGTGTATGCCTAAGCTTAGCCAATTAGTGGGATCTGATACTTTGTAAGCCTTCAAATTATACACAAAATCGTATAATTATACGGCAAACGGCAGCCCTGGAATGGTTAGTATATAACAATAATCCACATACGGCTAGACCGGGGTAAATTACTCTAATTCTGCAGCCTCCTCATTGGTCCGAATTTCAGCCCCACCGATTGGGTGTCAATTCATAACATGATATATTCATATGGTGATTTCAGATGTATGTCGTCTGCTATGTTGTTGTTTACTTCTATCCGTAGCATAGCATCAGCATTGCTTAATATCGAATTACTCTTCTTCTTTAATTTATAAAGTTCCTTGAAACTAGAGTATAGCGATATATAACAGTGTTTTGCAATATAACAGCTACTAGGCAATATTAGAAGCCCAGGTGTCGCTCAATTTGAGGGACTAAAAAATGCGACAGGTATGTAATGCAAACTAAGAAACTAAGTCCGTCAACCCGTGTTACTGTGCTTTAGTTTCATTAAAGGAGCTACCCCTAAGAAAATAACAAAATTTGGTAATATTCAGTGACACTTATTTATTTTTAATGGAAGAAACATAGACAAATGCGTCTGGGCGATTGCAGGAGTGCTTTTTATGAAACACCTGTGGTGTAACATACTAAGCTGGGGTTCCAAAGGGTAAATCGACAACTGACGCTGTCATCAAAGCACTATGAGCACATATTGAGCAGCAAAGTCAAAAATCTCATCAAAATTCGACTGCGTACAACATAAACTACTACTGGAGAAACTAGTGTGCTACGGTATACGAGGAGAAGCATTGAACTGGATCGCAAGCTTCCTATATGACTGAAAACAATACGTAGAAATCCAAGAGGAAAATCCAGAAATGGAAAATCAGGCAGAATATTACCAATCAGAAGTAGCTACAAACAACATAGGCGTAGGGCAAGGCTCCATTATGGGATCACTTTGCTATCTACTCTAGGTCAACTCACTACTTGGAAGTAATGAAAATGAAAGGCTGATGTTCGCGGACGATACTACGCTCATCATAACACATCAATAGAAGAAAATGCGATAAAGTGTACTAAAAAGCTGGATGACATGAGACTCGAATTAGCCACACATGGGCACTTGTTTAACGAAACAAAAACGCAACTTACAGTGTTCTCTAACGTAGAGCCGTATGCAATTTAATGGCTAGGACATGAAGAAATGAAAACGTTAATTATTTTAACACAGCCGGATAAACAATCAGGGAAGAGGATGGAGGGGCTCTTCATTTAATGAGACATACATGGCATTAATTTTTATTGTTATAGATTCCACTGTGGGAGGATTGCTTAGTAATTACTTTTGTTAAGCACTCAATTGCCGGCGGATTGATGTCCTGTTACTCCTTAAATACCACGTATTGTTTTGCTACCAACAGAATCTAGCCAATATTCCAGCCTCGCAGTAATTGCAAGTAAATACATAAAATATAATAAATTGATACAATGTAGTCTAATAACCACTGGAGAGGGTTTTGTACTAAAGTAGCAGGAGGAGGCACTTAAACTGTCCAGCTTCTGGGGTCGTACTCATCTAATCTATACAGTGACGCGTCAATAGGTCTGCTCTTTATATATGCTCTAAAACAAGCTGGATGTAACTGTCTACTCTTCCTGAAAATGGTATCTTATTGTAAAGCCTGTGTGCATAGGGATTCCTCGCGACTTGTTTAGACAACACCTAGGCATATTAAACCCTTCCGCCGGTCGTGAATTATACGAGTGTACTGTACTCCGAGCTGGCAGTCCAGAATTCATCTTAACAGCCATGACACAATTAAAGGCACAGTGAGGATTTCAGCGGCTTTAAAAAGGAATCTGTGACGACAAGATTGGAACTTTTAGTAACAATGCGGATTTGTAGTAAAAGTGCCTTGCTTACTACTGCAGTGACCCCATGCCAGAATACTAGAATTTATATGTATGGAGCAGATTACATGGCATGCCATCAGAAGATACTGCTCTGGCACCAGTCTACCAAGTTTACTTAGCAAAAAAGCAACTTTATCAAGTTTACTACATACACTATTATGCTATTATACAATGCCTGATACGTGGTAATTCTGATAAGATTGGTAAATTGATATGAAAACAAAGAATACAGGCATGACTTATTTTTTAATATAGTCTTCTTCAACACCAATGGTACAAAACATTTCCGACATCTCCGATCTGACAATTTTAAACCCACCAAAAGTTATCCCCTTAATTGCTGTTAAAAGAGGTATTCAATGCCCATAAAACATTGACCGTTTTGTCTTGCTTGAGGTTTTTAGCCAAGAAGTCCGGTAAGCCAGATTGTGCTGTAGGTGGGTTATATTATATTATGGGAACCCCGTTGTCTGCAATGGTGCCTTCGCCATTGTAGGCGTGTCAATTTTCCATTTTTGGTAAGAAATTTTCCGGGACCTTTAACATTCTCTAATAAATATAATAACAAAGTCTTCTTCTGTCCCCGCATTTCTAATAAATGGTTGAGCTAAAATGTACTGGCGTGTTTTCTCCTAAGGTGTAGGGTCTCTGGTGATTCTAAAGGCGACTCCTTTCAATGAGTTTCTCCACGGCTCACACATGTTTGGCAACAGGCCATCATGCTATTCGAAGTCCGCCTCGACACTGTTCAAGAAAAATAATGCGAGTTTACCGAGCTTATCAGCCTCATCACGTTCAAGTATACACTATATGAAACTAGGACATTTTTATGTGTGCTAATTCTTCTCTATTAATAACAAGTATACTGTGTATGATTTATATTATCTTACAAAAGAGTAGTCACTTGATTTTGAACTTGCCGCACAGTCAACGCTGGGGATGCTAACAGTTGTCTTAATACAACTGGAGTATGTCAAATTTTTTAAGCTTTATTTTAGCTATTTATTATTTTAGGCTACTATTAACCTATGCAGGTACGTAGGCCTCGTTATGCGGTAATTCAGTAAAATAAAAAAAGAACATGTACAGTGTAAGGGGAAGAAGGGAGATTTGATAAGCTGCTAACATCAGATTCATCCTACATTGCAGAAGGCTAGCAGCTTGGTTTTATGAACAGAGTACAATTTCAATCAGAAATAGTTAGCAGCGAAATTTTATATTGATTAACAAATTTTGATCGTCAGTAACATCAATCTTCAATAATAATAATAATAATTATAGCGTGTATTACAACCAACAGGCAGCTCCAATATAGGTTACATAACAATCTTACAATCTAACATTTAATCAATTATGTATGGCTAACAACATTGTCTTAAATACACTCAGAGAGGTTTCAAAAGGGTCAATTTCTATAAACGTGTCTAGTAGCCTAAGAATTCTGCCTAGTTGAGGCTCGTCATTGTACAAAAATAAATTCTTAAAGCGCGAATTTGCCGCGTTAACTATAAAACGTAGGGCAGTCAATAAAACCATTAAGTAACCTAAAACCAAAAATACAGTCATTAATTTTCCTCCTGGATGCTAACGATCTCATGTCAAATTCAAGTAACAACTGATTCGTGGACACTGGGTGATGCACGTAATGAGGATAAATGCCATGTCTTCTATTGTAGATATACCTTAAAAACCGCTTCTGCACTTTCTCGATTTCAGTGTTGTAAGTAATGTGCTTGGAACCCCAGACTACACTGCCATATTGGACTTTAGATCTAACTAATGCGTAAAATATGCGGATTATGGTCGAAATGTCTCTGAAGAAGTTTGATATTCTGATAGTGAATCCTAATGTTTTTAAAGCAGATGCAACCATACTAACAATGTGCGCTTTAAAGTTAAAATCATTCCTAAAAATAACCACTAGGTCTTTGATTTGGACACTGCATTTAAGATTGCAACCCAGTAGTTGATAATCATACAATAACGGTTTCCGTTTGTGGAATCTAACCACTTCGCATTATCCGTTGTGTAAAGTCATACAGTTGGTGTTAGCCCAAGCACTAATATTATCAATATAATAATAATAATAATAAACGTCCTATATTTACGGGGCGAGACTTAAGACTAAAATGTCTTTTTCTGCCTAACCCACGTCCAAAAACAATACAATTTACAAAATATATACGCTTAACTTAAACAATCTTATTCTAACAATGCATAAAAAGAACTTATTCTCAAGTGACGTGACATTAAAAAAAAAAAAAACATACAGTAAATCAATATCAGACTCTAAATTGTAGCAATCCTGTATACTCAGACGAATAGTGAGGAATATTTTTAGGTCATCCGCATATAAGAGGACTCTGGCGAATATAACGAGAGTCGAAATGTCATTGATAAAGAGAAGGAAGAGGAGCGGACCCAAATTACTTCCTTGAGGCACGCCACTATGAACAAAGAAGGACTTAGAGGATTTACCTTGGAAGTTCACATATTGTTGCCGATTTTGTAGATAGGACAATGTTCATCTATTGAGTGTTTGTCACTCTAGAAGTCTGGTCAAGGGGAATGAAATAATTAACAATGTGACTAAGTAAAATCTGTGACTAGAGGGCCTAGGCTCTAGGCTATGGGCTTTAATTTTAAATTTTGATTGATTAGAAAATTGAAATAATAGATTTAAAATAAATTTTACCTCAGACATAATTGTGTGTCTCGGAAAAATGGAGATAAAATAATTACAAAGCTTGACCAAGTTCAAAAGAAAGACAAATACCCAATAGACGTTCCAGAACAACTTGAGTGTTTAAATCATTCAACTCAGTCAGCCTTTAAGTCCCTAAAGGACAGACCAAGAAGAAGATTGTTTATTATTAGTTACATTAATGCAATACAATAACGCAAGACATGTAGCGTAGTGGTACGGGCTCTGACTTTCACTCGAAAGGTTGTTGGTTCGAGTCCCACACTGGCTACATTTTCTGGCCATGCATCGGAGGACATGTAAAGCAGGCGGTCCCGGGCCTTCCTAGTTGAGTGTAAGAGAGGGCTTTATAGCCCTAACTCCGCTAGGTTGCCTCAGTAATAGAAACAATAAAGTCCTTATTACAAATATAAAATTATGTCACAAATGTTAGGTCTATTCGTTATTCTCTAAAGCGGTTTTCCCACTTGTCGATATTCCGTCATTTATGCATCAGTAATAAGTCTCTACCATATTATAACCAAAATTAGAGGATATGGAAAAAACTGGGCTCGGCGGTATTCGAACTCACGATCTACGCCTAACCGGGCGTCATCTTAATCGCTGGACCACGAGCTCCGACAAGTCCAGTATGTAAGTAATCGCCAAATCCGCTACTTATGCTCAAATTCACAATTATCTAAGACGGCTATTCCACCGACGTCGTTTTTCATTGTGCATGTCCTTGACGTGGTAGCAGACATTAATACGTCTCTGCCATATTTTAAGGATACTATAATGTAGATACTTAACTTATCTATTATCAATTAAATTATAATATGGTAGAGACTTATTAATGATGTCTGTTACCATGACGTCATGCACATGCACAATGAAAAACGGCGTCGGTGGAATAGCCGCCTAACCGAACAAGTCTGTGAGCTCACCTGTTCGGTTAAATAGTTGAGCTAACCTGTCTAGCAACACGAATCATGTCAATTTGAGCATAAGTAGAGGATTTGGCGATTACTGGACTTGTCGGGGCTTGTGGTCGGCGGTTAAGACGACGCACCGGCTAGGTGTAGAATCCTGCCGAGCCCAGTTTTTTCCATATCCTCTAGTTAAAATAAGTTCGCAAGGCCAAATACGAGCATAAAAGGTTACATTGATATGTATATAAAACAAACACTAATGGCAATGTAACTAATTACTAGTATTACATCATGATTGTAATAAAATGAATTATGTTTAAACTGTACTCTGTAGGGTGTATCCCGCACGCCTCTATGAAGGCATGGGAGCCCTAATTGGATTTTGTCTAATTATTGTATTTGTTGGAAATAAAGAATTGCTATTATTATTATTAATTTCGGTTATAACGAGGTTACCTCTTCAACCAAAGTTAATTTAATGTCAATGTTATATAAACCATTTATACATACCAAATAATAATACTAGCCTACCTATGTATCTACCATAGGTATAACTTAATTTACAATAGATAGTTTAAGTATCTACATAATAGTCTCCTTAAAACAAAAATATCATCAATGATTAATGCACAAATTACAGAATATTGACAAGTGAAATAGCCGTCGTCATAAAATGTTTAAACTTGCAATTTTTTGTTTCAATCTTTGGAAAATTAGGAGTTGGTTAGCGATACACGCATTACTAATATATGAAAGTGTCTCCTTCCTAACTTTGTAATATTACGAACTCATTGTAATAAAGTTAATTTAATAAAATATTGCACAAATATTACACAGTTACAAAGAAGACAATATTTCATATATTCGTACAGTAGTTCTAACAACATTGCCCTATAAAGAGGTGGGGCGAAGAAGATTCTCAATAACTTCCTCCACCTCGAAGAAATTCGGTTGGTGCAATGGCCCTCTGCTCCGATCTTTTTTCTTTTTTTTTGTAAACCTTTGTACTTCCATTTTTTTATTAGCAGGTTCGGATTTGCGTTTTTTAGCATTGGGAGCATCTTCAAGTGAAATTTGGGAAAGATTAACTATTGTTTTTATGGATGGTTCCATCGCTTCCAATTGCTGCAATGAAGCCTGGCCAACTGCTTCAGTCAAACGTTGCAGTGCAGCCTTCCTTTTTGATTCGAGCACTGAGAGCTCAGGTGGTGCACGGAAACTTAACAGTTCCTCGTAGTCAATCTCAGTGGGAATGTGGGGCTTAGGGGAATTTACATTGGGAGCTTCGTCTTTGATCAGAGAGCGGCATACAAGGTGTATATGCTTACACATCTCACCGCGAATTATATTGTCCGCACATGTGCATGCATATGCATGAACGCAGGCATTGCACTCTGAGCATTTTAAGTGGCACTGGTGGTCCTGCGCCAATGTGTTCTTCGTTATGTTGTAGCAGGAAGAGCAATCCCTATTGCTCCACACAACCCATCCATCACTAATGCACTGCAAATTTTTTAAACTTAGTTGTACGGATTTCTTATGCCTATCGGTTATTGTGGCATTGCGGGTGGTTACTTTGCGTGTAATTTAATAATTCGCCCAAAGAGTTTGTCCCGTACTAGTGTTACAAGCACGTGTAGGCTCCGGTCTAATCTCTGGACTTTAATGCCACGCATGTAAACATATTTAATAACGCGATGGAGACTCTCTAGGTGCATATTAGTATTCACCCCAATGCCCAAGCGATGACAATATGCCCATTGCTCTGGACGATTGCCGTAATACTTCTCAAAGTATATCCCGAAGTCTGCCGTCCTGGAGTCACTCTTCAACTTAAGTATTATCTGAGGCAGCAGCAGCTGAAACTCATCCACCTTAGTAGTGCACTGCAGAACTTTCACAAGCTTGTAACATTCGCTCTGGTTCTCCACGTCCATGGCGATGGCTTTTCCCCGCCAGGCACGATCGACATGCCAAGAGCAAAGAAGTTTTCTTGGCCCTAGTCCCATAACGGCTGTCCAAGCGGAGAAATACTGCTCCGCGTCATCGGACATGAAGGCGGAAGGAGTGATCTGACCGCATTTGTTCCTTACTTCTGTAAGAAATCCAGTCAAGGCAACCTCGTCCTCTCTATTACAGTAAAAAAAAGCCACAGGGAAGCCTTCATGGTCTTCATCGACTACTAGTAGTGTGACAAGCTTAAAATTATAGGGGTTGGTGCCATGAGTGGCGTCCATGCATACCACACCACCATTCCCAAACTTTTTGGCCATTGCCACTTGACCACCGTTCATAATGCCGAGGCAAAAATCATCGGTCCCCAGACCGTAGCCTGTCGCCCCTTGGTCCTTAAAAATTAGAAGAGAGTTGGAGTTCCCTTTATTCTTCTCCTCCTCCACCCAAAGTCTTACACTAACCCGGTCATTGGGATGTTTTTGAATCTCACAATCGATTCCGAAGGATTTTCGAATATTAAAAATATCCCGTCGGGTCAGCATATCGTGTCTGTTGAAACTTCGATGGTCGACTGAATCCCTTACCGAATCTAGTATTTTCGATACCTCAACCCCTTTTAACAATTTCTCAGCAATTTCTCGACGATGATGTTTCGTCAGATGTATGTGTCCTGAAAATTAAAAATAAATTCAATGTAATTACAGAACATTTGTACGAAGGGAGAAGGGGCGTTGACTGACAAGGTGAAACTCCTGATTATAGTGGATTCCGAACTACATTGGAAACACAGTGAAGCCACACGATTAGTTTGTATGAGACCAATCAACTCTGCACACTCCCCGCTTTTCACCCTTAATCCGCTTTTAGCATGATAACGGTGCATTTTCGACATTCCAATACATGGGTTATTTTTGTTGTTATTTTTGCTCCAAATTAAACTGGGAACGCGCCCTAGACGTTTGTCACCGTTCGTCTGAAACACGTAATAATAAGTGTGTACGGTACTTAATGACCGGACTATATTATTTACTGCAAGTGTAATTGCTGAAATATGATAAAAAGTAATATTTACTGTATTCCATTTTAATGACTAGTAAGATGAATTTAAGAAGAATATAGGGTGCTACTTCGGTAAAATGAGTGAAATCATTGCAAGGTGCAAAGAATTAAATTAATGAGAAGAGTGGTGAAAAAAATTACAACAATAATTTAATTGTACGGAAAATAAATTATTTTTTAATTTTATTGCAGAAAAAATACGCGTTCGGTCAGAGATGTGACACAAATTTCAGTAGACCTAACAGTCCATCTGCCATTTTTATTTCGTTTTTGCTTTCCAATTTATACGTAGTAGGCTATAAGGAAAGCTTTGTGATGGTCAAAATTTTCGATTCCGAGATTTCATCGGATTTACACGTATTGATATACCAGATATACTTTATATATAATATACCAGAAACCCAAAAAAGTGGTTTTTACGAAATGTCTGTCTGTTGCTCCATCTGTTCATCGATTTCCGGGCAAACTACTCCGTCGATTTTGATGAAATTTCGCATGCAGGTTAAAAACAATCATGCCTCGGGACAATTTTTTAATTTTGGGCTAACTCAATTTTGGGGGGTTGTATTAAAAAACTCGAAATAAACGTATATAAAAAAATTATTTCCCAAAAACGGCTCCAACCATTTCTTTTAAATTCACATACGCAGTATATTGTAGTAGTTATTAATGTTAATGAAATGCAGGGGGTCGCTTGCCCCTTCATAGTTTGCTTCTGGGAGTAATAAAATAAAAATAACTATTTTTTCATGGAAAATGACTAAAAAATAATTTTTCTGCGGAACCTTTTTATCCATGATTTCTACTTTCAGGCATGTTTTAGGTGTTACATTGAGTAACAACCGGACAGGTTGCTTTCCCAAAAAAGTATATTTGATTTTGTGCAAAAAATAGTTAAAAAAAATTATAGAAAATCACGCTCAAATGCCCTACCACTATTACTGGGTGGTAATGTATTTGGTCTCCCTGATCTAGAATATGCAATGCCATCGATTGATTCAGTGCTATGGGATAGGGATATCCTAGGCCGTTGCCAGAGGGGGTCCGGACCGTCCTCCCCTCTTCCCCAAATGGTTGCAGCGTACACTAGATAGAATGGAGTTTTAAAGATTTTTAAATCTATATTGAGGGGTTACCTCACCTCCAGCGGCGTCAGATGGACATCCCCCCCCCCCCCCGAGATGTCTAAAATTTAACCATAGGAAAATGGTTTACCATGAAATTACTCATTTCCTCTTATTTACTAATTGATAAATTGGAAAGCATGTTCGAGTAAACTCGGACCGGTTCTTTATTTTATGTATTGTACAGATTGTTTAGGTACATAGGTAATTTTGAGAACTTACCTAACTGCAAGGAATGACCGTAATGTGTAAAACAGATGCGGGCTTCGATAATATTTCCTTCAGCTGATTTCAAAGTTCTTAATCTAATGGTAGCAGTGCAATGATTTCCGGTTTTGCAAGAACCTTGTGTTTTCAATTTGCGTATACCCTTGCTTTCAGATTTGAATATCCCTGACCTGTTGCACACGTAGGATGGCATACTTTTATTTTTGTTCCATCTTACAAATCGAATAGCACTAGTGCTTTCGTATTCTTCACGCCATGCTTGGAAATCTAAAAAGTTAGAGAAAATGTGTAATTCAGGCTCGTAGTCAGGAGGCTGCCAAAAATATTCCTGGTTACGGGCCTGGTGTAGTTACTAAGCAAACTACATATTTCAGCCACATCAATTGCCAACGAAGACCCCACAATATAAACCTTGCAATTCTTAAAACCAAGATTTAGAACTTATTTTTCAAGCACCGAAAGCAAACCAGACTACTAAATTATTCAACGATATAATTTATTTTTACTGAATTTTATTGATGTTGTTTAGACCTCCATAGCCTAGATGGGTAGGAGCTGGGGCTCCCTCCCCCTTCTTACGACAATACCCTCGTGGATGCTAACTGTATTATTTTATTTCTACACATCTGCTATTGCTGTGTGTATAGGCAGGCCTATGTAGGCCTACATGCAGCCCATTAATTAATTTATGATAAAACATTGTCAGAGGCATGCCGTGCGTAATGCATGTAAAGTAGGTATATATGATGCGTAAAATATGAATTGCCTTGCGAATGGGATGTTTACCTATTACTGCATTATGTATGTAACTTTTTTTTTTTTTTTTTAAGTGCTTCATTTGTTTATTAATTTATTGACTTAACGCCTATTGTTTCATATTATGACTCAATACAAAGATATTCTATTTACCTATTTAGACCTATTTAACCACTGCTCCAGTGTTGAGTTGCCCAGACTTCGAAAAACCGTTTGAGATTCACACTGATGGTTCATTGAAGCAAGTGGGAGGAATGTTAGTTCAAGAAATCGAGGGAGAGAAAACAGTTATAGCCTATACCTCAAAGAAATTAACCCCTTGCCAACAAAAGTACTCCATAGTTGAGATTGAACTATACGCGATACTACATGCCGTTCAACACTGGCGTCAATATATCTACGGATCCAAGTTCACGGTATACTGTGATGCGTCGAGTGTTAAGTTTTTAGCGGGACTGAAGGAAAACATGTCTCCAAGATTAGCCAGATGGGCTACTATACTACAATCCTACGATTTCAGTGTCATACACGTACCCGGAGTGCGCAACACCGTTCCAGACGCTTTATCGCGCGCCGAAATTACAGCTCTAGCACCAATAGAAGATGCACCGGAATGGGATTTTCGCTCGATTAAGGACAAATGGTACCTACAACTGAGAAATAAAATTCAACTCCATCCAGAATCCTACCCCTTATTCTCCGTCAAAGAATTAATAATTTATAAACTCATTAAACCCCGAGGAGAGAAGTGCTACCACAAGGTAATAGTAGTGCCTGCAGATTTCCGAGATCTAGTATGGACCCATGAACACCGAGACGTGACAAGTGGACATCCAGGAATTGTTCGAACTTTAAAAAGAATTTCCAGGAAATATTTCTGGCCAGGGAGTAGTCGAGATATCAGAGAACGGGTCAGGAAGTGTAAAGAGTGCCAACTACATAAAGCCACCAATCAATCCCCTAAAGGTTTAATGCAAGTACGGGATTCAATGATACAACCAGGGGCCGTATGGGCCAGTGATATCGTCGGACCGTTAGTTAAAAGTGTGGGAGGGTACGTGTACATCTGTCTATTTCAATGCACAGCCAGTCGATGGGTAGTGGCAGTTCCATTACGAACAGTGACAGCGAAGACCGTTACCGAAGCTTTCGCCAAAAATGTGGTATTACAATACGGCTGCCCTGAAATCCTACTGGTAGATAATGGAGTACAGTACGTATCCAAAGTGTTTAAAAATTATTGTAAGTCTCGAAAAATTGCCGTGAGGTATATACCCCGATATTACGCTCGAGCGAATCCAACAGAAAGACAGATCAGAAACCTGAAAACAATGCTATCAATATATGTGAAAGAAGAACAAAAACAATGGGTATCATATCTTCCTTATGTAATCTATGGTCAACGATGCCACCGGACATACACCAAGCAAATTATTCCTAGGAAGAGAATTGAAGGGATTCTATGACATGGAGCAAAAAGTGGCACATTCGGATTTGGAAGAATTTGACGCTCAGGAATATGAAGAAAGAATCACCGCGGAATTGAAAGAGTTATTAGCCAGAGTACGAACATATCATAATAGAGCAAAGGAACAACAAGCTAAACATTACAACCTAAGGAGGCGAGAAGAAACCTTCGAACCAGGAGATTTAGTCCTAAGGAAGAACCATCAGAAGTCAGATAAGGCCGCAGGAGTGTCGGCTAAACTACTACCGAAATATGTAGGACCCTATACCATACGAGAGAAAGTAGGAGCTAACCAGTATCTAATAGAAACCATGAATGGTAAGGAAGCGGGAAAATGGCATATCTCTGAGTTAAAAGGATTCCTCGCTTAATATATAAACATTGTCATATTAACTGTGTATTTAAAAAATTAGGACGTCATCCAGGTGTGATCATTGTGTCCTTAGTTGTCAATCGATGAGTAGAGTGTGGCTTATGGCGCGTTCGAGATCCATCTATCGTTCAATCGTTTGATTTCTAGTGAACTTCGTCGATTTAGTTCCAGTGGACTACGTTGGTTTAGAGTTCGTGAAGTGCAAATTCGATGTTAGAATTGACTGTCCAAGGTATGACGGATCCCTCAGTCGGCGACTTCGAGTGATCCAAAAGGATAGGACGTCATTGTGTAACGGGTTATTTCCGTTACCGTGTCAAAATCATTCCGACCGTGGGGTCGAAATGCAGGGCTTGATACACTACAAGGAAATTAATAAAACTTACAATAATCCGATTCCTGACAAGGCCCTCCGTAGCCATATTTGTTTATAAACAATAACAAAGCTTCGACACTCGAATGATTAAGGCAAATTTTTCGATAAGTAATAAACCGTAATCTGAGAAAGGACAAATTTAATAAAACACCTAGAGAAAGGCAGATTCCTAGCCCTCTGCTCGGAATATAACTACCTCTCGTACAAATAAATACAAGAACATGCAGTTCCTCGAAAACAGAAGAAATATAGAAATTTACCGTTTGCGCCAACTCACAAACTTTTACGCGCCTTTTCCTTTCATAACCGTAGCAGAAGAAAGTTTACGTGGATGATAAAATCACTTCTTGAAGCCAGAGTGAAGGACGACTTACAACTGATAAGATCAGAATTTAAATAAAAGTAAAAACCCTTGTCTAATGTAAAGTGAATAGCAATTAAATCCATCCAACCCTAACCTGGGCTAACCTATGGTGTAAGGCGAGAACCGGTGTTCCAAGAGTTCCGAGGAGGCGTTCTCGACGTAAATCCCCTGATGGGGAACTACGTGGAGGGGAACTTCTTGAAGGACGGAAAGACCGGACCGAGACCATCATCGGCCCGTAAAGGCCATACCGAGGGAAAGATGCACCAGGGCTAAAAGAATGGGTAGGACGAGGGTCCTCAGCAATTACAACTTCACTTCACTTCGTTCATCTTCTTATTAGTAAGAATTCTCTGCACCTGTAAGTCTCCATTATTGTTTTGTAACTGAAAGGAAAATGTACTTTATGCTGTGTTATCTAGATTGTGCGCGGGACGACGTCGCTGATCTGGAAGTGGAGGATGGATTCGGTTGGAGAAGGGAGCGGGTCGCTCCTCTTCCTCATCCGGGGCCATGATCCCCTCCCAGGGCAGATGGTCGGTCAGTCCTCTGGATAATATTTTGTAATGTGTAGATTTCTGAGACTGGCACCATGATATTTCTCTCTTTACAAAAGTCCAGTGCTCAGAAAATTCTCCGTCTAATTGTGCGCAATGTTAACTAGGATGATCGTGGGTTCGATGACGAACGGAGGGAGTGGTCCAGATTCAATTCTGTATCCGGTCTCCGGATGGAATCGGACACACTCTCCCCGTTCCTCACCGAACCAATGTCGGATCTCCGGCGATATGCCAATTTCTATTGTTTGTTGTGGTGTTATAATGATGTTTGGCAGCGGCCAAATTTTCCGGTCGAGGAAGAAGTGACCAAATATATTTGCTGATCTTGGACAATCTGGTGTTCTCTGTGCTTCCTCCGCATCTCTCTAGGTTGAGACTCTCTCTCTCTTTTTGCGAATATTTAGCCCCATGATCCACGCCCTTTACTTTCTGCCGTCCCTGAGCTACCGACGCACCGGCTGAGGCCACCCTTGTTAAGATGAGTCGGATTTGATAGAAGGATGAGTTATCTCCAGTTTTGTGGTTACCATCTGGTAATTGGTCTATCTCTCCAGTTTCACCTTACAAACTGACGCCCAAGGCGTGGGGCTTGAAAATTCAAAATTGCAGTATTACAAAGTCAATAATTAATTACCAACTTTACTCGCCAACAATAGAGAGAGCTCGTTGCCTTGAGAGAGAGAGGAAGATGGAGAGCAGGAGATTGTCCAGGAGTATAGATTAAGTAAACGATGAACCTGTTGAATTGATTAAAGGAAGTAAATAGGGAGTTTAGTAGTTCATAATGGTTGTGCAAGGTTAATGTTGTTGTTTGAGCATAGACCAGTGTCTCAACCCTGTCTAAGTGCAGTGATCATTTAGTGGCGTCCCAAACGAATAAATAATTAATAACAAGTATGTAATGTTATAAAAGAAAACTCTCCAGATTTAATCAATTCACACAGACTTTTCAGTGAAGTGAAGTCAAGAAGAAAGAGAGGAAGAAGGGAATTGGGAAATAACAGGAAAGTCAGTAGATTCCACGGGTGGGAGTAGTGGGTTGTTTGCACTCTCCGTACTGATAGAAGGGTGGGTTCAAATCGCGAGAAGTGACAACTTAATAATTCACAGACTGTAATTTTCCCAAGTGGTATCAAGTACAACAGACCGTTTTATTTCAGCTACTGTAGAAGGGCTTAACAGCTCTGGAATGAGGTTTCTGTTCATTTTAGGCTAGTAGTTCTTCAGTAGATAGAGATAGAAGGGAAGGGAGCAACCATAGTTAGGTTTTGCTACTATAGGTGTCGCCGTTGGAGCACGACTGGAAGAGAGGAACTATCCTTGGTGTTGGTTGGAGATGGTTTCCTTTCCAGGAACTGTTCTGTATTGTTGTGTCTTTCAATTGAAAGGTTTTATACGATATCCATGTTTCCTTACGACCCCATGACAAGTAAGACGTCCCAATAAATTAACGTAAATAATGTAATTGTATACGGACCTGAGTAGTCCAGTGCCTATCCTAAGCCTTACGTGTAAGTGTGAGAAAAGACTCATAATATAAACAAAGTGAATTAAATTTTAATATTAATGCCAATTAAGTAAAGTGAAAACCCCAAGTGATAATTATTAAGTGAAGAAAGATTGCCCAATAATGGATTCTTTCATCGCTCACATCGAGCAGTGCCAAGAGTCAGAATTGCGGAAAATGGAGGATCGACTAGGATTAGCCGACCTGAGTGGAAGTGTGGCCGAGAGAAGGTACCGCGTAGCAGCATCCCTGGTCATCAACCCTACCGGTTTATCCCTCATCCCCGAACTAGAAAACCTCGACCCCCAAGAAGCAACGCAAGAGGAGCTGGAGAGACTTAAGACCGCCGCCGAACAGCCCCCAGAAGAAAAGGAGAAGTTCAGTACTCGTGTCAAGAATCATCACGCCGATAGTTACATAAGAAGAATAGAGGCCATGCAAAAACGGGAATTAGTAGAAAAGGCACTATTATTAAATCTTCCAATGACTGGAACAGTAGCAGAGCTAAAATACCGAGTAGCAGCCTATGTACATCACCGACCTGCTATGTTAATGCAAATTCCAGTAATGGAACATTTAAACCCATTAGATGCCACGCAGGATGAGCTAGAGCGATTGGAGAAGAAGACTTTGACGACGAAGCAGTTGAGTGTTCAACCAGATACAGTGCGATCCCAGAGTAGACCTAATAGTCCTTTCACGGCGCCAACAGAGCTTGCAGATCCCTGGAAAGGTGCAAATCGGCCTAACGGACCAGAAAGTCAACCTAATCCCACTATGTCCGTGCCCTTAGCTAACTCGACTTCAGTTACCATGGATCAGCTGACTACTGTACTAAACCAAGTCTCAGCCCAGAATCTTATGGCTTTGCAGTCCGTACTACAACGAATCCCTAGTGTGCAGCAGCAGACCCCAACCGTCGTAGTGTCCAGAGGAGTCAGTGGAGTGGACTCCCTCATTAAAGAAGCGAAACAACGGAAGCTCAGATTCACCGGAGAGCAAGACAACGTGAATGTATTTCTGACAGGCGTCAATGAATTACGAACTATTTATAATGTCACAGAAGCAGAATGCCTACAACTTCTTCCCATACTACTCGAAGGTCAGGCCAGTAAATGGTGGAGTCTAAATAAAAATAGGTATAACCACTGGGAACAAGCGAAGGTTGGTTTGAAACGAGCGTTCGGAGACGAAATGGGCGCAGGAATAAGTCTACGATTAAGACTGTACCAGAGATTCCAAGGAACCCAAGAACCAGTGCTTAGTTTCATTACGCATATGAGAAGTCTAAATTCCGAATTAAATGACCCCCTGAGTCAACGTGATCTAATCGAATTAATCAAGTTACATTTGAAGCCTACCATTGGCAGGATTTTAGGAAGTCAAAGATACGTCGATTTGGAACTGTTTGAAGAACGATGCCGAGAAGCAGAGCTCATGGATCGGAACTGGGAAGCATATTCGACACCAGAGGAAGGAAGAAGAGAACACAGAGTGAGAGACGTCAAGAGGACATCCGGAGTGATGACCATGGCATTAGAAGAGAAGGTAGAAGAAGGAAATGCCGAAGTGCTAGTCGTAGAACGGCGAAAGAAGATTTATTGCTACGATTGCGGGAAGGAAGGAGTTACCCGATGGGACTGCTGTGCTAAAGGGAAGAAAAAGGAAACAACCCTCGCCTCAGGACTCACCGCTCCTGCCTCCCCCCTCGAAAACGAAATCTTAAGAAAAATTGCGGAACTGTCACAGAAATTCCAGGAACTACAATCAAGTATAAACAAGAAACCAGATGAACCTACGGGAAACGGGAAAAGGTAGGAACGAGGAGTCCTGAGGACGAGCCTACCCAAACCCTACCAACTCAGGAGAAACCCGGAATTGTATATCGACCTACCCCAACATTTAATAAAACAGTAAGACTCAGTGCAAACGTCTACGAGAAACCCAAGAATTGTGGAAGATATTTTTTACGTACGAATATAGTCAAGGACGTATGGGTGCAAGCTCTACAAGATGGAGGGAGCTCACATACCTGTATCGCCAGTCATCTTTGGTACTCATTGCAAACCCGAGGAGTGAGGATCCAACCCGTGATAGGAGAAGCCACCATAGCTAATGGAGGAGTAGCGCAAATAGTTGGAACATGTCAATTAAACCTCAAGTTCGAGACCGCGAATGGAGAAAGAAGCTGGAAGGGTGAAGTTCTACTAGTCAAAGGTTTACCACATGAAGTGCTGATCGGAATAAATACCATGAGAGAAGTGGGAATGATAGTAGACTATGGAAGTGATACAATGGTGCTAAAGAAAGGAGACACTCCGTTTCGTCCCATCATAGAAGATGACCATTCGAGGCCCGATGTAGCCGAACTCCAGTTCGACGGAAATCCAGGATACGAGACCATAAGGAAGAAATTGTTCACTGTAAGGTTATTCCAAGATCTATTTTTAAGAGGAAGTGTAGACGTGGGAAGCTCTGTATCTCTCATCAATCATAGTTACCAGAAGATGATTACCGCCAAAGGTATATCCATAGAACCCGACTCGACCGAGATTCAGTTGGCCGATGGTTCAACCGTACATGCCACAGGAAAAATACCGGCTCAACTAGTGCTTTACATACCTGACGGACCTCAAACGTGGTGTGGAACTTTATATTTAATACCAAAGTTACAGTATGATATATTACTAGGAATACATGTTTTAAAGGACTTACGATTACTGATGGATTACAGTGTCCCCGCAGATATCGGTCCATATGAGTTATACACATCAAAATGTCTAGAAATAAAAATTAATGAAATACAACCAGAGATGGAGAAGCCGAAAGAAGAGAAGGAGAACCCTCCGAACAAAGAACAAGATCAGACGAACCCGAACCGATCGTCGGACGACCGAGAAACCGAAGAGAGGAAGGAGTCATCAGGAACCGAGACCATCGACCACGGAAGTACGGATAACAGCCGATTATATCGACAACTCAGGAACCTGGGAAGAATAGACTTGCAGAAAGAACACATGGGAGTGATAGAAGACCCAGAAGGAGAATTGTGCGAGGCTTTGGAATTCGACCCTGTGCTTTCCAAACATGAAAAAGTCACTTTTTCCTTTGACAAATCTATAGTGACACCTGAACAACTCGAGGATTTCACATCATTTATGAACCATTGGGTAGAGGAATTTTCCACCTCCCCAGGGAAGTGCGATCTAATAGAACATAAAGTATATGTAGCCGAGAATGCTGTACCTGTACGAGAACGATACACTAGATTTTCTCCAGCCATGCTAAAAATTTTACATACGGAAATGGACCAGTTAATTGAAAGGGGAATCCTTATACCGTCGGAGTCTCCTTGGTCGGCCGGTGTTGTTATGGTAAAGAAAAAAGGAGGAACTTATCGAGTGTGTGCAAATTTTAAAGGATTGAACAAGTTGTCCATTGACCCAGCTTATTCGTTACCCCGAATCACAGACATCATTGATCAGATGAAAGACGCATATTTCATAAACACAATTGATTTATTATCCGGATACCACCAAATGAAAATTCATCCGGATACCATACCGCTTCTTACTATATATGTACCAGGAAGAGGATTATTATCATACACCAGAGCGCCATTTGGATTAAGTAGCCTACCGGGCTGTTTCCAAAGATTAATGGAACGCATCTTACAGCCTGAATTGCAAGATCATTGTTTTGTATATTTAGATGACGTAGTAGTTATAGGAAAGACTTATGAAGAAATGAAGGAAAGGTTAAGGCGTGTATTACGACTGCTGAGAGACGCTGGATTAGTGCTAAACTGGCCCAAATGTCGATTTCTGCAAGCCAGAACAACCTACTTGGGACTAGAGATTGGAGGAGGACAAATCAGAGTGACGGAGGATAAAGTAACAGTAATAAAAAATTATCCCGTGCCGACTACGGTGAAGCAAGTTCGGTCATTTATTGGCATGTGTGCCTGGTTCAAGAGATTTATCAAGGACTTCTCCGAAGTAGCAGCCCCGTTGACTCACCTTACTAGAAAAAATGTCACCTTCCATTGGGATAAAGAACAGGAAGAAGCCTTCCAGACTCTCAAGACCTATTTAACCACTGCTCCAGTGTTGAGTTGCCCAGACTTCGAAAAACCGTTTGAGATTCACACTGATGGTTCATTGAAGCAAGTGGGAGGAATGTTAGTTCAAGAAATCGAGGGAGAGAAAACAGTTATAGCCTATACCTCAAAGAAATTAACCCCTTGCCAACAAAAGTACTCCATAGTTGAGATTGAACTATACGCGATACTACATGCCGTTCAACACTGGCGTCAATATATCTACGGATCCAAGTTCACGGTATACTGTGATGCGTCGAGTGTTAAGTTTTTAGCGGGACTGAAGGAAAACATGTCTCCAAGATTAGCCAGATGGGCTACTATACTACAATCCTACGATTTCAGTGTCATACACGTACCCGGAGTGCGCAACACCGTTCCAGACGCTTTATCGCGCGCCGAAATTACAGCTCTAGCACCAATAGAAGATGCACCGGAATGGGATTTTCGCTCGATTAAGGACAAATGGTACCTACAACTGAGAAATAAAATTCAACTCCATCCAGAATCCTACCCCTTATTCTCCGTCAAAGAATTAATAATTTATAAACTCATTAAACCCCGAGGAGAGAAGTGCTACCACAAGGTAATAGTAGTGCCTGCAGATTTCCGAGATCTAGTATGGACCGATGAACACCGAGACGTGACAAGTGGACATCCAGGAATTGTTCGAACTTTAAAAAGAATTTCCAGGAAATATTTCTGGCCAGGGAGTAGTCGAGATATCAGAGAACGGGTCAGGAAGTGTAAGGAGTGCCAACTACATAAAGCCACCAATCAATCCCCTAAAGGTTTAATGCAAGTACGGGATTCAATGATACAACCAGGGGCCGTATGGGCCAGTGATATCGTCGGACCGTTAGTTAAAAGTGTGGGAGGGTACATGTACATCTGTCTATTTCAATGCACAGCCAGTCGATGGGTAGTGGCAGTTCCATTACGAACAGTGACAGCGAAGACCGTTACCGAAGCTTTCGCCAAAAATGTGGTATTACAATACGGCTGCCCTGAAATCCTACTGGTAGATAATGGAGTACAGTACGTATCCAAAGTGTTTAAAAATTATTGTAAGTCTCGAAAAATTGCCGTGAGGTATATACCCCGATATTACGCTCGAGCGAATCCAACAGAAAGACAGATCAGAAACCTGAAAACAATGCTATCAATATATGTGAAAGAAGAACAAAAACAATGGGTATCATATCTTCCTTATGTAATCTATGGTCAACGATGCCACCGGACATACACCAAGCAAATTATTCCTAGGAAGAGAATTGAAGGGATTCTATGACATGGAGCAAAAAGTGGCACATTCGGATTTGGAAGAATTTGACGCTCAGGAATATGAAGAAAGAATCACCGCGGAATTGAAAGAGTTATTAGCCAGAGTACGAACATATCATAATAGAGCAAAGGAACAACAAGCTAAACATTACAACCTAAGGAGGCGAGAAGAAACCTTCGAACCAGGAGATTTAGTCCTAAGGAAGAACCATCAGAAGTCAGATAAGGCCGCAGGAGTGTCGGCTAAACTACTACCGAAATATGTAGGACCCTATACCATACGAGAGAAAGTAGGAGCTAACCAGTATCTAATAGAAACCATGAATGGTAAGGAAGCGGGAAAATGGCATATCTCTGAGTTAAAAGGATTCCTCGCTTAATATATAAACATTGTCATATTAACTGTGTATTTAAAAAATTAGGACGTCATCCAGGTGTGATCATTGTGTCCTTAGTTGTCAATCGATGAGTAGAGTGTGGCTTATGGCGCGTTCGAGATCCATCTATCGTTCAATCGTTTGATTTCTAGTGAACTTCGTCGATTTAGTTCCAGTGGACTACGTTGGTTTAGAGTTCGTGAAGTGCAAATTCGATGTTAGAATTGACTGTCCAAGGTATGACGGATCCCTCAGTCGGCGACTTCGAGTGATCCAAAAGGATAGGACGTCATTGTGTAACGGGTTATTTCCGTTACCGTGTCAAAATCATTCCGACCGTGGGGTCGAAATGCAGGGCTTGATACACTACAAGGAAATTAATAAAACTTACAATAATCCGATTCCTGACAAGGCCCTCCGTAGCCATATTTGTTTATAAACAATAACAAAGCTTCGACACTCGAATGATTAAGGCAAATTTTTCGATAAGTAATAAACCGTAATCTGAGAAAGGACAAATTTAATAAAACACCTAGAGAAAGGCAGATTCCTAGCCCTCTGCTCGGAATATAACTACCTCTCGTACAAATAAATACAAGAACATGCAGTTCCTCGAAAACAGAAGAAATATAGAAATTTACCGTTTGCGCCAACTCACAAACTTTTACGCGCCTTTTCCTTTCATAACCGTAGCAGAAGAAAGTTTACGTGGATGATAAAATCACTTCTTGAAGCCAGAGTGAAGGACGACTTACAACTGATAAGATCAGAATTTAAATAAAAGTAAAAACCCTTGTCTAATGTAAAGTGAATAGCAATTAAATCCATCCAACCCTAACCTGGGCTAACCTATGGTGTAAGGCGAGAACCGGTGTTCCAAGAGTTCCGAGGAGGCGTTCTCGACGTAAATCCCCTGATGGGGAACTACGTGGAGGGGAACTTCTTGAAGGACGGAAAGACCGGACCGAGACCATCATCGGCCCGTAAAGGCCATACCGAGGGAAAGATGCACCAGGGCTAAAAGAATGGGTAGGACGAGGGTCCTCAGCAATTACAACTTCACTTCACTTCGTTCATCTTCTTATTAGTAAGAATTCTCTGCACCTGTAAGTCTCCATTATTGTTTTGTAACTGAAAGGAAAATGTACTTTATGCTGTGTTATCTAGATTGTGCGCGGGACGACGTCGCTGATCTGGAAGTGGAGGATGGATTCGGTTGGAGAAGGGAGCGGGTCGCTCCTCTTCCTCATCCGGGGCCATGATCCCCTCCCAGGGCAGATGGTCGGTCAGTCCTCTGGATAATATTTTGTAATGTGTAGATTTCTGAGACTGGCACCATGATATTTCTCTCTTTACAAAAGTCCAGTGCTCAGAAAATTCTCCGTCTAATTGTGCGCAATGTTAACTAGGATGATCGTGGGTTCGATGACGAACGGAGGGAGTGGTCCAGATTCAATTCTGTATCCGGTCTCCGGATGGAATCGGACACACTCTCCCCGTTCCTCACCGAACCAATGTCGGATCTCCGGCGATATGCCAATTTCTATTGTTTGTTGTGGTGTTATAATGATGTTTGGCAGCGGCCAAATTTTCCGGTCGAGGAAGAAGTGACCAAATATATTTGCTGATCTTGGACAATCTGGTGTTCTCTGTGCTTCCTCCGCATCTCTCTAGGTTGAGACTCTCTCTCTCTTTTTGCGAATATTTAGCCCCATGATCCACGCCCTTTACTTTCTGCCGTCCCTGAGCTACCGACGCACCGGCTGAGGCCACCCTTGTTAAGATGAGTCGGATTTGATAGAAGGATGAGTTATCTCCAGTTTTGTGGTTACCATCTGGTAATTGGTCTATCTCTCCAGTTTCACCTTACAAGCCTCTCTGTGTAACCGAGGGTGGTATGAAGAAGTTGTAGAAAGTACTGTAGCATCTTGAAATTGTATTATGTGACCGGTTTGTGTTAGAACATGCTCAGCGATTGCAGACTTCTCCGACTGTAGAAGACGGCAGTTTCGTTTATGTTCATCAATCCTGGTTTTTAAGCTTCGTTTCGTAGTACCTATATAGACTTCTCCACACGAACACGGAATCCTGTAAACACCTGCTGACGTCATCGGGTCCCGGCTATCTTTGGCTGATCTGTACAAACTATTTAATTTTCTCGTAGGCTTGTAAATAGTCTTCACATTGTGCCGTAAGAAGAGTTTACCTACACGGTCTGAGACTCCCTTGATGAATGGTGAATGATGAATGATGAATGAGATTAAGATTAGAGTATGCTGAATAAACTAAACATTGTTCGTCAAGAGTGGTTAATTACTGCTCATTGTTGAACTTATGCATTTCCTTCTTTTATCTGGACTCTATAGTGACACCAACATGATAAAACAAAACGAATGTCGTCTGCTTTAGTGCTTTGGACCGGGTTATGTCAGTTACTATATTTAAAGAAAATTTAGAGACCATCTTTTAGAGAAAGCTATCTACACTGTCACTGAGGCACTAGCACAATGACGACAGAACTACCTGATTTTGACGATTTTACTATGTCCTTTCATGTTCATTACTTGAATGTATAATTCAGCAGAATTTTTTCAACGCCTGCTATTCTAAAAAAATCAGTGCAATGCACTTTTCTAAAAATAATATTTCAGATGAGAAAATGCGAATTTGTGCTAAAGCTTGTATCTTTTATTGAGTATTGAAAAGACTAGGCTATTGCAATTGCTCAGTGGCTGATGTGGATCAAGAAATGAATTAATTTCGTCGAAAAGGCCACCGCCGTTTCACCGATTTTATACAAACGACTTGGAACTCTTGAGCTTAATAAAACAAATTTAAGACACCAGGTTGGGGCACATCAGCAATGTTTCATGACTTGGATTGGCCTTGGTCCGAGTTGTCGGGCGCCAGCCTGTGGTAAATGGCGAGGGCTTCTGCAACTGCGCGGGGCACGTCGCCAGTCGCCGCCGGTAGCAGCAGTGTGTTGCCTTGCTTGGCCAGCTTGGAGAACGCGTCCACGTACTGTTCCGCCACTTTGAGGGCAGCCGCGTCCTTCCCACCCTGCAACAGTCATTACAAGCTGGTTTCAGGACATGGAATTTACCAGTAAAAATGAACGGAGAGAAGGCAGCCGACTGTGCCTTGTTTGTTGAATACACTAACTGCTCGGCATAATAAGGCTGCTTTTGACTACCATGCCGATATACCATGCGAAGTTATCTTGAAGAAGTTAGGGATGATACATAATAATGTAATAAGAGATTGGATTTGTGGTGTAGTTGAGGGTGCTCACCTGGCAGGACAGTCCGTCGGCCACTATCTGAATCCCCTGAGCTCGCGCACGGGCCAGAGCGACCAGCGCCGCGGCTTCCTGTAACACAATAAAATAATAACATCATCACTCCAATTACGTAACACACTCTTCAACTTTTATTTTAGGGAGATTGATCTACCTATTGAGACGGCGACCAATGTTCGACTGTTAAAAAGCGTCGTGACGTTTTCGACATTTAATATTTTGTAAAGTTGATTTATGACACTATACAGTAATATGTGAGGAAAAATAAAATTTAACATGACTATAATTTTATTGTAGCCTAGCTAGTTAACTTTTACTTATACATTTCATTGTGTTAACTCATGTAGGCCACACTCGGGCGTGATTTTTATATAATAGTTAAATAAAATGTAATGTACTGCAATGTAAATACACGATTCATTCATTCACTTCCGGAAAATTTCTTCACCACTTTTCATTTCATGACCCTGAGCCTAAAACCATCCTCCGTTCAAAATGTTACGTACATACGAGTATATATTATATATGTTATGTACTTATATGTGAATGAAGGAATGAAACGTGTATTGAAATAGAAAACAGTTGATACACAATAGGGGTCTTCACAGTGTTCGTGTTATCGAGTTATACCTAGTTAAGTGTGTTATATCAAGCTAAGTTAACACATCGATAACCCGATAACCAGCTAACCAGCGTACTATCCTAAACCCACTTCCAAGTTGGTTAACGTGTTATTTACCTTGCTATAGTTCAGGTTTGACCGCCGCCATATTTGTTTTTTTTCGATTGATTTGTAACACGAGTTTAAAATTTTGTAGTATTTAAATGTATTTGTGTAATCTATTATCACAAGCAATTACCGTAAATACTTAAAATTATAATAACCAAAATGAACAAAAAATATAAACAAATGTGGCACTAGAATAGAGTTCTGCCACTTTCTTTAAAGCCGTGCCACGAACGTCTGACTACTACCACGTTGTTTACTCTGTCGATATAGCATGATAACTCACTCCCGAGGTCCACTCACGATTGTGTGTTAAGTTGAATAGCACATCTAACTCGATAACACGAACACTGTGAAGACCCCTGTAAGGTCTAGTAGTGAAGACTATTAGACCTATAACAATTTTCCCTGCCCTAAAACTAAAATAAAAAATTAAATTAAACATTTTATTGCACTATTAAGCTAAAATCTTATTATACTAACCTATCTCTTCCCGACTCATCAGCTATTTCCGGATGAATTTGGAAAATTTATTTATTGACAGAGACCCAGGGTCAATATCTAGTACGTTAAATAATTTTGGTGCTATATATTGGTAGGATTTTGTAAAAGTTGTTATGTATGCTCTAGGCCTCTAGGTACGACAAGGTGTTCAATTCTTCTAGTATTCGCTGGTGGTATAAAAAATTCGCAGTGTCTTGTATAAGAACAAATGTCCAAAGCGCCACTATCTACACAACAAACTGTTTCATTTTTTTGAAATTGCACTAGCACTTTCTGAGTCCTCCCGAACAGATAACTCTTGAACCACTGCCACGCTATTCCTCTTACCCCTGCATTCCATAAAATGTCTAGGAGCCAATTGTGTTCTACAGAATCAAAGGCGCGGCTAATATCTACGAACAAGTTAGCCGTTTTGCGGCCCTTATTTAGAGAATCGTATATGGGTCGTGTAAATTCTCTCAACGCTAAATCTGTACCTTTTCCTGCCCTAAACCCGAATTGATTTGAACTTATCCAATTAAGCTTGGTTAAGAAGTTGTTTAAGCGAGCTGCCATAAGTTTTTCTATGACTTTTGGTAACATTGAGTAAACTTAAAGAACGATATGACTTTGCAGAGCGGCGATCACCTTTCTTATGCAATGGTATAATGCTTCTTTCATTTTATAAGGAAATATTCCCTGTGAAAAACTAAGATTTACGATATGTGTAAGATAGGGAGCTCAATGAGCCACATTTTTAAGCAGCAGGAAGATAGTCCATCAGGAACAGAGGAGTTATTACTTTTTAGGCCAGTAATAACTGTCATTACTTCATGGTAAGTTACAGGCGATAAAAAAATAGAATGCTGTGAAGACTTTGTGTCCCACCCTGACATAGAGCGTTGGTTTAACGGTGGCATAACCAACTGCTCTTTTAATTGCATAGATTCATAAACAGCGAGTTTAACTAATTTGCCACCAGCCTAAAAGGGTTCTTACAGAGTGGAGCCGGGATGTGTGATGGTAGCCGGGATGGTAGCTTACTCGCTTACCGCTATGTAACAATGTTGCCTCAGCAGGCAGCGTACCCGTTCACAACGGAGCCTAGCAGGTTACCAGGATGGGCGCAGGGAGCCTAGATGGAAGGAATTATAATTGCTACCTAGATTGTTACATAGCTTATAAGCGCTGGTCGAGCGGCGTGCGCATGCCCAGTTGGCCTCCTCCTCCTCCTCCAGTGTCGAAGTGACTGCTGCTATTACTACAATCAACAATCCCGGTCTGTCAGTGTTTATACACTTACTGTTTTACGATTTCAAATAGTTTTTGGATATTCACAATGGACATAGAAAAACTCATTTCCGAAGTATTTAATAGGATCCCTATATGGAATCAGGCGCATCCTGATCACCACAACAGACATATATTAACTAAGTTATGGAACGAAGTGGCGAACGAACTGGAAGTTCTCTTGGTCTCTTTCCATATTCACAGGGTGAATACTAAACTCACGGTCATTACTAAAAAATAAAAACCACTTAATAGCAGCAATATCAATCAATAGGGGTCTTCACAGTGTTCGTGTTATCGAGTTATCGAGTTAGATGTGCTATTCAACTTAACACACAATCGTGAGTGGACCTCGGGAGTGAGTTATCATGCTATATCGACAGAGTAAACAACGTGGTAGTAGTCAGACGTTCGTGGCACGGCTTTAAAGAATGTGGCAGAACTCTATTCTAGTGCCACATTTGTTTATATTTTTTGTTCATTTTGGTTATTATAATTTTAAGTATTTACGGTAATTGCTTGTGATAATAGATTACACAAATACATTTAAATACTACAAAATTTTAAACTCGTGTTTCAAATCAATCGAAAAAAACAAATATGGCGGCGGTCAAACCTGAGCTATAGCAAGGTAAATAACACGTTAACCAACTTGGAAGTGGGTTTAGGATAGTACGCTGGTTAGCTGGTTATCGGGTTATCGATGTGTTAACTTAGCTTGATATAACACACTTAACTAGGTATAACTCGATAACACGAACACTGTGAAGACCCCTAATATTGTTTCTTCTAGTAATCCATCCATCTTGAACTACAAAACAGAACTGCAAGGAAGGAACCGGCGATTAAAACAGTGCCAACACGAACACCCCTCATTCCGGCCAGGTACTCATCGACCGTAGAACTTATATCGGTTTTATTGACCTGGAGAAGGCCTTTGACAAAGTCCAATGGAAAAAGCTCTTCGAAATACTAAAAAAGTCTGGAGTCAAGCACAAGGGCAGGAAAATCATATGGGCGCTATACAAGAATGAATCGGTGGTCATAAGGTCTGGGACAGAAATTGGAGAGGCCAGAATACGTCAGGGGGTAAGACAGGGATGTTCGTTATCTCCGGCACTATTTAATATATACATACAAATGGCCTTAAACGAGATGAGAGAATCGCTGCTTGACGTAGGAGGTGTGAGAGTGCAGGGGGTAAAAGTTGACATGATACGTTTCGCTGATGACATTGCACTTATCGCTGACGACGAAGAGGAACTACAGCGTGCCTTAGAAACAATGCAGGACATATTGACAAGAGGATATAATATGACCATAAATAAAAGCAAAACCAAAGTCATGGTTGTGAAGAATAAGAATGACATTAGCCAAGCATATGCATCCCTTGACAGAGTAGTTCTCAGCAGTGTCAAGCAATTTAAGTACCTGGGCAGCACAATAACAGAAGACAATAGCTCAGCGATTGAAATAAACAGCCGTATCCAACAAGCCAAGGTGGCATTCAATAAAAAATCCAAGATTCTGGAATCCTATAACATAAAACTAACCATCAGGAAGCAATTTCTAAAAACATGTGTGTGGAGTGTTTTATTGTACGGCTGTGAAACCTGGACTATAGCAGATAAGGAACTAAAGAAACTCGAAGCTTTCGAAATAAGGTGTTACAGAAGGATGCTACGGATCAGCTGGAGGGACCATGTGACAAATGAAAGAGTGCTAGACGCTATCGGGGAAGAAAGACAGTTAGTAGCCCAGATACGAATCAGGAGAGCGAAATGGATGGGGCATTTGCTAAGGCACGAAAGTCTGGTACACACTATTATCGAGGGCACAGTAGAGGGAAATAACCGAAGAGGACGGCCGAAGAAGGAATTCATGGATCAAGTAAAAGAAGACGCAGGAGCAATATCATATCAAGAACTGAAGAGGAAGATCGAGGACCGAGTAAGCTGGGGGACGATATGCAGGGAGTTGCTGCCAACCAATCGCTAAGATTGTAACCTTAAGAAGACTCATCGACTAATAAGCGAGTAAGCTACCATCCCAGCTACCAGTTTACATCCCGGCTCCACTCTGTAAGAACCAAGATTAGAGATCGCCACTCCATCGTCATTTACAATTTCAATCGGTTGTTTATCATTATCGCACACTCCCATTACTTCATTGATTACGTTCCACTGTTTTTTACTATCACCAGACGCCAAGTTATCGATTATAGGAAACAGAAGATTTACACTCTCAGTAAATATTATCCGATTTTGATGAAACTTGGCACAAAAATTGATCATACAAATGTCTTGATCGAGTTCGTTAACCAGCTACAGTATTGGTCATAAATCCTGGAACAAACACGTTTATGACTTTTCATACAAAAGTAGTTCACATATCAAACTGCACATGATATTGTAGTATCTTTGGTAGGTGGTAACGTGTTATCGACTTCGATGGCCAGGTGGTAACGTGCTTGCACTTGTGCGAGTCTTTACACGCCATGCGATTGCGATCGGAGACGTGTCGTAACTCAACACTGGTACTAACCTTCAGAGGCGACTGAAGAGGTTAATCGGATACATTCATTAAATTGTTTCAATGCGATTAATCTTAAAAAAAAAGGTACCACGCACACTTTCACCAAAAAACTTTGAAATTGGTTCAGTGGTTTCAAGAGGATGAGCTGAAGACGAAAATGTCGTTGGCCATAATGGTTGGAACAAAACTCTTGCTCGCGCATTTTAATAATTTAGTTTGTCATTGTAAAAATTTACGTTTTAAAACAAGGTAGGCCTAGAAGACAAATCGTTGACCATGGACATATGAGAAAGAATTCAGGCCCCCTATAGTAGGGGATGAAGCCTATTGACATTGGATGGCAGGCACAGGCCCCAGGTCATCAATTTCAAGCGAAATGTGTATACTTTAATCCCCCAAGAATGAAAAAGTGCAGGTCGTCCTCATAAAACGCCAGCGAAGTACGAAAGAAAGGTGTTTTCGGTGTTTCGCGGGAACCCCTGTTGCGTACCGCGGAAAATTTTGGCTAAAGTTAAAATTTCTGCAGCCAAAAAATTCAGTAAAGACAGTAAGACATCAGCTAACTGGAAATGGCCTTAATACTTTCTGCTCTACAAAGAAGTTTTGTCTATCAAGGAAGAACATACAAATATTTTCGGCCGAAATTCGCATTGAACCATATCCATTGGACTGATTAGCAGTGGCGGCTCGTGGTGTATCAAAATGGTGGGGCAACGAATTGTAATAAAGTAATAGCATATAACTTACCACTACTTGAATAACAAATAGATTCTTCAGCATTTCGATGTGGCAAACAAGTCTATCACTCGCTGTTTACATTTTTGTAATATTTGTTTACATTACCCTGCCTGGCCGTTGGGCAGAACCTGACTTCCCTAGTCAAAAATTCTTCTTTGAAAAATTTTATAATAATCATTAGTCATGACAAAATAGTGAAACTCTTCTCAAAAATAACTCTTATAATTATGAATTTAAAAAAATACCAATATTCAACGATATTATTAATACGAAACATTTAAAGTCATTTTTGGGGCGCTGCCCCGCTGCCCATGTATAAATGCATATGGCATGAATTGCATTGCAAGGTCCATAAGAGAAAAGTTGTGTACACCTTTTCAATGGTGCGAACGATCTTCTTAACTTTAGCCTGACTCGGTTGCCATGGCGACCCGGGGCTAAATTGAAAATTGCCCCAAGTTGCCCAGAGCACGCACATAGCATAGCCGAATTGTAGCAGTTGCATTTTTCTTCAGAATAGTATATTATTATATTATTATTATTAAAAGGAAATTGCTTTGTTTGCCTGTAAAATTATGGGAGGGCTGTAGCCCCAGTGCCCTTATGGACGAGCCGCCACTGCTGATTAGAACTAGAAACTGGTGGTTTTCAGCGATGATTCAAAGTTCAATCTAGTTGGGTCGGTTGGTATGAAAGCAGTTAGAAGACCCTTTGGTAAAAAAATTGAAAAGAAGAATATCCGGGCAACAATGATGCATGGTGGCGGTTCCACCATGGTGTGGGCCTGTCTTTCGGGGGTCGCAGTTGGAATACTAGGCTACATCTCCGGAATGATGGATTGTTTTATGAAACGAGACACCCTTAGAGACAATTTCGACACACTTCTGTTCCAACAAACGCCTGTAAACTCATATTTAACGCATGATAATGATCCCAAGCATACATCAAAGGTGGTGAAAGAGTACCTGGAGAAGGAAAAAAAATTGAATTCTACGTTGCCCTCAACCCCATTGAAAACCTGTGGGAAATTATTCCTCGTGAAGTGCACCGGAAAAAACTGAGGTGTATTTAAGAACTTTGAAGAACTATTGAAGACGTCTGGAAGGACATCCCCGGTGCAATTATTGCACTTCCCTGATACAGTCAATGCCCAATTGATGTGTTGAGGTGATGAGAGACATGGGGGCCACACTAAGTATTAATACATTGAATCAAATAAGAGTCAGTTACTTATTATTTATTTATTTATTATTATACAGTTATTTAGTTTTGTTCCAACCATTATGGCCAACGACATTTTCGTCTTCAGCTCATCCTCTTGAAACCACTGAACCAATTTCAAAGTTCTTGGTGAAAGTGTGTTGTACCTACCCACGATACTACAATATCATGTGCAGTTTGATATGTGAACTACTTTTGTATGAAAAGCCATAAACGTGTTTGTTCCAGGATTTATGACCAATGCTGTAGATCCACTTTTTAATTCAAAGATGGCGGCCGACTAAAGCCTTATTTACATCATATCTCAGTTAATATATAGTGGAGTGCAATTAGACAAAAAAAATGGTTAAACCTCGGAATCCAAGGAGAGTCTATGAATATTTATAAAAATTTTGAAAATTTGTTGTTAATAGTAATGCCTCGGAATAGAGTTCTTGCGTAGTGACGTCACAGTAAGAGGGCGGAGCTAACAGCGCGTGCGTGATTGCGAAAATAATGTAAACAAAATCAGCTGTTCGGCCATTGGAGGATATAATGTGCATTGAGCGCTATTGATTTTTAAAGTTTTTAGTTGTTATTATTCATATTTCTAGCGTTACAGGCCTATATTAAGCATTGCTGCTATGACTTGTGTAATAGTGATAGCCGATACCAGGACAGACCACATACGAGAGAGGTCTGAATTATATCGTTCCCCAAGCCACTGGAAAAACTTTAGAAATGCAAGTGGTGGTTGCATCTTTGTGGCAGAACGAAGTCCACAATATTTAAAGTTACAAAATATACATATATATGCATGGCCGTGTCCAGGGGGTAGTCCATGGGGTCCGCACCCCCCCCCCCCACTCCCCGAAACAAATTTCTGCATGTAAACCTGTATGGTTTGAAGAATATATTCATTAATTCATTAATAAATTACGTAAACCCCCCCCCCCCCCCCCGAAACCATAACCTGGGAACAGCCTTGTATATATGTTCAATACATTAAGTGGATCCTAGTGGGCCAACAAAAGATTTTCCAGATCCAATCGGACAGTCGATTGAGATCATGGCCGTAGCCAAGGGGGAGTTTTCAACCTCCTCCTCCCCCCCCCCCCGTGATGAAACAGCTTGATTCTAGATAGAATCGGATTTCGAGAGGAAAAATATAAACTACTATGTAATATCCAATTAAATTTCTGAACCCCCCCGCAAAATCCTCGCTACGGCCTTGATTGGGATCAATAATGTATATCAATATATATCGTCGTTACTTTCCAGTGGCCATTTCCGTGCCCAGGTGGGTGGTCCATGGGTCCGGACCCCCCCCCCCCCCCCGAAATAATTTTTTTTATGTAAACCTGTATTGTATTGCTCGATGACCATTAATTCAATAATAAATTACGTTAAAAAAATTGGACACCCCCCCCCCCCCCCCCGAAAACAAAAGCTGGGCACGGCCTGAGGCCCTAAGAAAATTAACTGCTTTGGTGCTCAGATACTAAATTGAATTCTAGTGATAGTATTATGGAGAGACAATAACCCTTTTTACGCTACTAATATTTACAAACAACATGATAGGCTAGCGTGTCGGCAGCCCAGCCGACTAGGCTATATTTCATGGTAGTTATTCAGTAAAGTTGTATGGTTATGGTAATAAATCATTACTAATACATTAATTGTAATATGTATAAGCAAGCTTAGGCTCACATACCTATTTAAAAATCTATTCTGCCCTCGCGGAAGTATCAGAACCAATGAAATAATATTAGATACACTAGTAAATAATATTTTTCGACAATTATTTGCTGCTACTTTGCCGCAATTTTTGGTCAGTACCCGCGCAAGTATTGAAGGAACATATAAATAGCACTAATTTGCCGTTTAAAAGGTACAATTTCTTAAAATAAAATAAATTTCATTGGAAAGCCTATACACTCCATGTTAAAATGAGGGGGTAATGTCCGAGAATCAGGGGTACCCCCTCCCTTTCCGACAGCCCGCCATCTTTGTTTTACCTGCGCAAGAACTCCATTCAGTCAATGTATATTCATAACAACTTCGAAAACGTGTATTTAATAATATATAGAAAAATTTAAAAAAAAATTTCCCCCTTAATTTTAAACTACAGGGTTACTGTCGTGGATTGACCGGATAATTATAAGTACTCACATTATTGATCATTTACTTTCGCCACTATATCTTAACGTAGCCATCTTTTTACTCTTGCACTGACTTGACAGTAGTCACTGCCTTTCTGTAGGTCTCTTCTGCTGTGTACACAGGCAGTGACATAGAATGCCTTTGATACTAGGATTAGTCTTATTCTTATTGAATTATTATATACAGTATATAACATCTCTCCCCCCATTTTTGCAGTGGGTACAATGTAGCCGGTGCTTACTCTTGCAATCCGGTGCCTTGTGACTTCATTTTTCCACAACAGTAACATATGATCGTATCCTGCTGAGTATTTTGTTTAACTTTCCCATTGAAACTTTTTTTCTCCCTTTTGTAATTTGGTTTGTTATCTTTAATTCTGTTTACGCATGTGGCAGTGCCATTCAGTACCTGTAAAGCTGACATTTCTGTCTTTTCAATGGCTACCGCCTTTTTGAACAATGTGTCCAGGGTAGCAGTATCAGGCTCTGTAAATAGTTGGTCCAAAATGCATCTAGACCTGATACCGGCGACGAAAATGTCTTTCAAAATCTCCGCTAAGGTAGTGCTATTGTATCCGCAAGGGATGGCTAGCGCTCTTAAAGCAGAAAGAAAATCGGACAGAAAGAAAATCGGACACAGTTTCGCCCTCGCGCTGTCTGCGGATGCATAGTGCATGCCGGCTAGGAATTCTCAATCGTGCTGGCTTGATATGCTCCACTAGTGTAGTTTTCAATTTGTCATAATCCAGCGTACTAAAGTCTTCAGGGTATATGAGATTCTTTAGTAATTGAAACGTTGAGGTGGGCAGTAGGGCCAGGAAGGCGGCTTTTTTAGATTTGTCATCATATTTGTACACGCTCGTCAGCCCTTCAAACTGTAAACAGAAATCGGAGATGTCCTCACCTTCTATGTAATGTGAGAAGTGTGGCAAATTGCTATTGCTACTCGGCTTTGGCTGTCCAACAGCTTTAACCAATGTCGCAATACTCGAAGCCATGTCTTGCATTGCTTTTTGTAGATATGTAAGTGTGGCCATGGTGTAGCACGATCAGTGTTGCCGGACGTGTAATATGAAATATCACGCCACTGATGTTCAAAATTCACGACATATCACGCAAGCAACTAATCGGCTAATATATATGCATATTAATATAATATATATATAATACATAATTTATATTAAATTTTTTAATATGGTAACTAACAAATATGTCATTTGTTTTGCTAATTTTATCTAACAACTTCTATGCTTAGCTTGTAGTGGGGCTGAAAATCTGTGTGAATTATTTTTCTTACTGCCAGTGGCGTAACGATAGTTTTTCGAGGGTGGCGGTGTTTAATTCGCCCCCCCCCCCATTTTCATGATAGTGTAGAATAAGGGGAAAACCGTTCTCAAGGACTTTCGCAGCATTTGAATTAATGACATTAGTGTCCGTCGCACAGGGGCCCGGGGGTTCGGGAGACGTGAACGGGGGCCCCAAGGGTCGTAATGAATATAAATACAAGCAAGGGGGCCCGGGTCAAAATTTTTGAAAAATAAGCCTGAAATGATGGGGTTTTACGCAATTTGATAGGAGTAATGATTAGATTTTCCAGACAATTAATATAACTACATGTACAAATTACAGGGGGGGGGGTCTCCCCGGGTGAAATTTTTTGAAAATAGGGCTGAATTGGTAAAGGTTTTACGCATTTTGATAGCACTAATGTTTAAATTGTACAGACGATGAATATAGCTAACAAGGGGGCCGGGGGTCTCCCCCGGGTGAATTTTTTTGAAAAATAGATCTGAAACAGTGGGGTTTTAGGCATTTTGATAGGTTAACGTTGAGATTTTACAGACAATGTAGTTAGAATTAGAATTGAATAGGCGGTTAAATGTAGAGTGACTGTATTGAAGTAGTTTCGACTCTACTGTGTATGTTGGTAAGAGTGACTTAACAAACATGATTACAAATAGTGTCTCCCCCCGGGTAAGAAAATTCTCGAAAGATGAGCATGAAATGGTGGGGTTTCATGCATTTTGATAGGAGTAATGTTTCGATTTTTACAGGCGATGTATATAGGCTAAATACGAACGAGGGAGTCTGGGGGTCTCCCCCGGGTGAAGATTTTTGTAAAATACCTGAAATACGGGGTTTTACGCATCTTGCCAAAAATGTTTAGATTTTGTAGATAACGACTTTATTAAGTTGTTACGTTTTGATGATTTTACAGACAATGAATATAATTACGAGCAAGGGGGGCCGGGGGTCTCCCCCGGGTGAAATTTTTTTAAAAAATAGGGCTGAAATGGTAAGGGTTTTACGCATTTTGATAGGACTAATGTTTCAATTGTACGGACGATGAATATAACTACATACAAGGGGGATCGGGGGTCTCCCCCGGGTGATTTTTGTTGTTGTTGAAAATTAGGTCTGAAACAGTGGGGTTTTAGGCATTTTGATAGGTTAACGTTTAGATTTTACAGGCAATGAATCTAATTGACCGGATTGAACGGATAATTATAAATACTCACATTATTGATTATTTACTTTCGCCACTATATCTTAACGTAGCCATCTTTTTACTCTTGCACTGACTTGACAGTAGTCACTGCCTTTCTGTAGGTCTCTTCTGCTGTGTACACAGGCAGTGACATAGAACGCCTTTGATACTAGGATTAGTCTTATTGAATTATATACAGTATATAACAGTTACCATTTTTTTTTACTCCCGGCGCTCCACCAATACTCGTTGCATCGAGATTGGAAGACGTGATCTTAATGTTTTGACCTTCAAAACCATGTAAGACAGAACTTTATAGTCCCACCTCTCGAACGAGACCACTAACACTCCGTTACGACATAAACCGACCGAATGGCGTCCATTACAAAACAGGAAGTCACGCTGCCACACCCTATAGGTAAAAATTGAGAGCGGGCAATTTTTTTTTTTAACATTTCTCTGTATACTATTAAAACCACATTTTCGAAGTTTCTATAAATATTCATTGACTGTCCCTGAATTCCGAGGCTTTTACATTTTTTTGTGTTACAGCGCTCCACTAATACTAAATGCATCGAGAATGGGGGACGTGATCTAAATGTTTTGAACTTCAAAATTATGTAGGCCTATGGCAAAAGTGTATAGTCCCGCCTCTCGATCGAGACCACTAACACTCCGCTACGACACCAAATTTTTTTTAGCATTTTTTCTATATACAGTACTACTAACAACACATTTTCAAAGTTTTTATAAATATTCATGGACTGTCCCTGATTCCGAGGTATAAAGCTTACGGCACTCCACTAATACTAGTGGCAGAGGAATGAAATAAATTCTGACCGTATTATTATCTACGATAATGGTTATTACCACTTTTTACGACTTAAATCAACGATATCAAAGTGGCGTCTAGTGTTGAGGCGTAAGTAAGGTGAAGGTAACAGACAACGGCAGAGGCTTGAGAGAGACTGAATTCTTTTTCTTTATTTAAAAATTAAAAACCTTAAACTATTGTACTTAGAAACTAACATTAAGATTACGTTCCTTATAAGCTAAACATTTACTATTATATACATGGGGTTACAGGCAGAGGCTGTGTGTGGTCGCTACACACGAGGGGACCCTTTGCGGCAGGGGCGGCTCCAGCCATGGCCTGATGGCTGATTTGGATTTTGTGCGAGGCAATGTAGGCCCGCACAATCTGCCCCCCTTGAAAACTATGAAGCTTTCAACAAAAAATGAAATGGCTAGGGCACGAATTGTGCACATAAAAAACGATAAACAGTTAGCGGATAGAACACCGATTGCGTCATATCCAGCCAACAAGAGCGGCTATGGTCACTGGAAGACCAACTTACAAATAATTGGGTGATACGATTGAAACCGACAAAGGTTAGTCTACATAAACATAAAAGGTTAGGCTATGACCCAAAGTGGATCTGCTTAGAGGTTGGCTGCGGCTTGTACTACATCGGGTAGACACACATACATACGTATTATACGTATTATACGTATAAACGGCAATGGATAATGGCTATGACAAAGAGTGCTATTTCACTGAGACACAAAACAAAAAACGAATCGGTAACCTTCATGGATACCGTAAGTAAAAAAAAAGGATTTTTGACAGATACACAATAGAACACTACACACACTACACTCGTATTTAACAAGTAAGTATTCAACCATTGTGCCAAAGGGGGTAATGGAATACGACAATGGGTAAGGGCTAGGTTAGGGTTGAGGTTCACAAAACACAGTAGAGGTTCACAAAATACAATATAGGTTCACAAAATACAGTTGGGATTCACAAAACACAGAAATGTCTTTGGTTTACGAGGTGCATGGTTCCCCCGGAGAGACTAGATGAGCCCCTAGTCCTCACTGGGCGTGTGGGTGGCCAACCGTTTGCTCCTTCGAAGGCGCGCTGCAGGCGTCGGACCGGCGCTCGCGGAGCTCACCGGGGCTGGACGTCCTACAGGCGTCGTGGTGAGCGGTGGGGACGGTGGGGTGCCCTGTGGCGGCTTTGAAGGTGACTCTTCTTCATCTAGCGGCAGCTTGCACAGTCGAGCGATGGGTCGTTCCCTGGTTCCGAACTGTGTCATCACTGTGGCCGCTCGAGGCAAGCCATCAGGAGATGGGTGGAGTTTGGTGATTCGAGCCAGTCTCCAATGGAGTGGATGGAGATTGTCTTCCTTGATTACCACTAAGTCACCTACCGAGAGTGGTGTCTGACGGGCGCACCACTTTGGTCTTTGATTGAGACGGGTCAAGAACTCCCTAGACCATCGGCGCCAGAAGTCTTGGACCATTTTCTGGACCAGCAGTTAGCGTTGTTTGGGAAGAATCATCTCGTTTGAGTTCATGAGTTGCTCTGGGGGTGCAGTCAAGGCTGCTCCCACCAGGAAATGGCCAGGAGTCGGGGCTCCTAAATCGGTGGCTTCGGATGACATAGGCGCAAGGGGTCTGGAGTTGAGTACTGCCTCTACTCTACAAAGGACGGTGGACAGTTCCTCATATGTGAGCACGTGGTTACCAATGATGGCGTTCATGTGAAATTTGACGGACTTAACCCCCGCTTCCCAGACGCCACCCCAGTGCGGCGCAGCGGGCGGGTTGAACTTCCAAGAAACTTCTTGCGTAGCGAGAGCTATTTGAACAGTGGCGGACTCGTACACGTCTTGGAGGAGCTTGGATGCTACCGTAAAGTTACTGCCTTGGTCGCTGTACATTACTGCAGGTGTGGATCGGCGTGCACAGAGTCGGTGAAACGCAGCTAAAAAGGCTTCAGCACTCAGGCTGGTGGCGACTTCGAGGTGAAGCGTTTAACGCATTTAACTGGGTAACTTCGGCTGGATATCCATCCCTCTGCATCAGCCGAAGCATCATATATCGTGCCTCACGGAATTCTTCAGCGTTGATTGGTCCTCTAGATCGGCGGGATGCCGGGGTGAGGAAACGTCTAACGTAGGCTAGGACCTTCAACGTCTTGGATACCCGTTCGTAACGGGTTACGTAGAAAAGTTGTGGTGGCTTCGCTGTCACGACCAGGACTGTTTGTTGAACTCGTCCTTCGGGGATTGGCTCCTTGGTAGTAGCTGGTGGTGGCCATGAGTTCGTGGTGAGCCATTGTGGGCCGTGCCACCACAGCGGGTTGGTTCGTAACTCGTGGGATGTACAGTTCCTTGTAGCTAGATCGGCTGGGTTGTCTGTGCCAGGAACGTGATGCCACGCGCTCGATGGGATCAAGTCCTGTACCCTCTTGACCCGGTGTGATACATATGTATGCCATCGGCTGGGGTGGCTATTGAGCCAGGCTAGTGTAATGGTGGAGTCTGAAAAGGCGGCGAACGTATGGTTGAACTGGACAGATGCTGAGACCTTCATCAGCAAGTCCGCCAGAAGTACCGTGGCACACAACTTCAGGCGTGGGAGTGTGACCACCTTAAGGGGTGCCACCTTAGTCTTCGCGCAGACCAGGTGAGCGAGACAGGAGCCATCAGCAAACTCTTGCCTTAAATACACTACTGCTGCGAATGCTCGCTCGCTTGCATCACTGAAGCCACAAAGCATTGATGACACGGCTGCTGGTTGGAAAATGTTTCTGGGAATTGGAATGGTTTGAACCTTGATAGCGTCTTGTACTAATGCATTCCACTGGTCCGCAATTACCTGTGGAATGGGTGAGTCCCATTTGGTTGTGTTGTCTTTCCAGAGGTTCTGGACAAAGATCTTGGCACTAACTAGGACAGGAGCGGCCCACCCTAGCGGATCGAAAAACTTTCCCAAATCACTGAGAATCGTTCTCTTCGTGGTTTTACAGTGAGAGGGTAGTTCAACCACCTGGAGGGTGAGTTGATCTCTGCCAGTGTTCCAGCAGATTCCCAACGCAGTCGTGTCTCCGGTGATTACCCTTAGGGGTTCGCCTTCTGCGATACTAGGCTCGTTGGAAGCCCACTTGTGGAGCTGAAAACCAGCGTTCGCGAGAAGATCCTCCACTTGCCCTTTGAGCTGGTTAACTTCTGCAACGGTCTGCCCCCCGGTGAGGAGATCGTCAATGTAGAAGTCTTGGAGGATGCAACGCGATGCTTTTGGCATATACTCGGCGGCTCGGTTCCCGATTTCCTGCAAACATCGGGTGGCTAGGAACGCAGCGGGCTTTGTTCCCCAGGTTACCGTCGTCAAGTCCCATTCTTTAACGGGTTGGTCGGGTGAATCTCTCCACAGGATGCGCTGGAGATGCCAATCCTGTCGATCAACATTTACCTGACGGTACATCTGCCTAATGTCTGCCGTCAGTGCTATGGGGTGTGTCCGAAAGCGGACTAGGATCTCGAAGAGATCTGGCTGCGTCTTTGGACCGTTCTGAAGCTCTTCGTTCAGTGCCCGGCCGTTGGAAGTTTTGGCACTGCCATCAAAGACGATCCTCAATTTTCCCCGAGCGTTGAGTACCCCATGGTGAGGCAAGAACACGGCTCGTGGGTGGGGGTCGGCTGGTATGAGGTGTCCAGTCGCCTTGTACTCCTGGATAGCCTCGACGTATCTTTTGGCGAAATCTGGTTGTCGACTTAACTTCTTCTCCAGACCCTGTAGACGGGCTAGAGAGACGTTACGGCTGGTTCCAAAGTTGGGTGGATTATTGACGAGCGGCAGACGTACGCAGAATCTTCCAGAAGGCTCCACGCGGGTTGTAGACTTGAAGTGGTTTTCTACCGCTTCTTCCTCCTTGGTTGGGATGACAGTTTTCGGAAGTTCCTCAGTCTCCCAGAAGCTGAAGAGCTTTGTTTGCAACGGGTCGCTAGCGGCAAGGTCGCCCAATGCGAAACAGGCCAAGTCGACCCTTGGTACAAGAGTACCCACATTGGGACTTGAAGGATGGACGGGACCTTGCAGAACCCAGCCGAGCTTGGTCCTTTGGGCGCATGGGGCCCCAGGCAAGCGGACGAGCTCCGGGCAGATCAAGTCCGGCAGGATGTCTGCTCCAAGCAGCATGTCAATGCCGCCGGGAACACCGTATGAAGGATCGGCTAAAGGAAGATCTTTCAGATGGGGCCATTTATCAACTACCCTAACTGAAGGGACAAGACCTGTAATAGTATTAAGGACAAGGGCTGGCACAACGGTTGAATACTTACCAACACATGAAGCGAAGTGAAGTTCAGCAATCTCTGCGACGCTCCGTGAAGTCCCTCCTGCTACAGTGACCTCGCGCTGGGTCGGCCGGGTGCCGATGCGCAAAGTCTGGACTGCTGCTCTGGTTACCATCGAAGTCGTGGCTCCGCCGTCCAGGAGAACTCGGAGCCGCACTGCGGATCCATCCGCAGCGGTGGCCCGGACGACGGCTGTCTGGAGTAGTACCATCACATTCTCCTTGGCCACGTTGACATTGGCTGTGCTGTCGTGATGGAGGCTCGTGTGATGTCGCTTATCACACGTTCTGCAGTGAGTCCTGGTGCAGTCCTTGGCGGTATGACCTGCCACCAGGTAGTTCAGACATAGGTTCAACCTCCTCACCATGATTTGCTTCTCAGACAAGCTGGCTTTATTATACACCGGGCATTGGAAGAACCGGTGCTCTAGTCGGCACTCCGGGCAGCGGTAAGGTGGCTTGCTGCTCGAAGTCTGTTGGCTTGGCTTCTTGGGGGGAAACGTCCCACATCCACTGGCTTGTGGCATAGGTTGTTGGATTGGTTGGCTCATCGACATGGCGGTGGTGTCGACTCTTGCTTGTCGTTGGAGGTAATCCAAAAGCTTCGCAGTTGAGGGCACCTTATCGTCAACTAAGGTACGCTCGAAGTCTGTCTGGATGGTTCGGCTGCATCTGTCTAGAATCAACATATTCCAGACAGCATCACTATCTTCTGGTTTCAGGCCAAGTATTCGCAATGTCCCAAACGCCTCCTGAAAAGTATCGATCAGGCGTTGCAGGTTCTCATACTTGTGGTGAGTGACCGGATGACATCATTGACATTGTGTCTGGTATTGGTGTAACGGCTTTCGAGAATTTTCCAAGCTTCTTGGAACGACGCACCTGATCCAGGTTGTATGGACCGGATGATTGCCTTGGCGGGGCCGACCATGGCACTTTGAAGATACTCGAGCATTTCGTCGTCTGGCAAATTCGGGAACCTTTGGATTAGTCGCCCGAATTTAGCCGAAAAAGCAGGCCAGTTCGTTGGTTGCCCATTGAAGGTCGGCAAGGCAATCTCCGGTAGTCGCATGGCCGGTGGTACTTGAGTGACCGTACCAACTGGTTGGGCTGGAATCGGTGACGGAGTGAAGACACCACGCAGTTTGGATATCATTTTCACTGCCGCCCTGAATTCTTTCTTGTACTTCGACTGATCTTCTTTGGCTATGCCATCTGCTTCGCACTGAAGTAGGATGGCCTTATGGTTGGCCGCTAACTTCTCGGACAAGTCCACAACGAAGTTTAAGTTGCCGGCGTATTCGAATGGCTGGATGTTTGATAAATCGTCAGTCAGCGCCTGGATCTGACTGACGATTACGTCACGGTCGATTTCACATGTCGACATGTCGGCAGACAATGTCGTCATGGCAGCGGTTGTTGTATACGAACACGAAAGAAGCACGGTTAAAAACTAGAACAAACGATTTACTATACACTCGAACGCGCCCGAACGGAAAAAAACTGATTGAAAAATATATACAACTTAAAATGCGCGCACGCGGTTACGAAAATAACTTAAGAACATTATAATATGGGTTACGGGTTGGTTTACCATTGCTGCTACCTTCCCATGACTTAACGCCTCGAACTACAAATTGAACTTATGAAAAATCAATCCAGCTCGATGGACCATGTTGAGGCGTAAGTAAGGTGAAGGTAACAGACAACGGCAGAGGCTTGAGAGAGACTGAATTCTTTTTCTTTATTTAAAAATTAAAAACCTTAAACTATTGTACTTAGAAACTAACATTAAGATTACGTTCCTTATAAGCTAAACATTTACTATTATATACATGGGGTTACAGGCAGAGGCTGTGTGTGGTCGCTACACACGAGGGGACCCTTTGCGGCAGGGGCGGCTCCAGCCATGGCCTGATGGCTGATTTGGATTTTGTGCGAGGCAATGTAGGCCCGCACATCTAGTCAAAGTGAAAATAATTGGTTACGTAAAAGTTCATTGTCATCATTGTGGTTGGAAATTTGGAACGCTAGTGTGTTGATGTTGTGGTCGGGAAAGAATGAAGTATTTTTTATTCTTAATTACATAGGCCTACATAGCGTAGGTAGCATAGAGGAAAAACGGGGTCTGTGCTTGCGTGGAATCTCCCTACACCTGATCGGCCAGAGCCGAAAGGGATTTTTGTAGTGTGCTTACACCATCGGCTCTGTTGATCTGCTCTTGCTTCTCAGCCTCGGACGCCAGAATACGACTCTGTCTCTGACCTTCTGCCACGTTTATGTCTGCTTCCCTCATCCCTTCACTTTGTAAAATCTTCGCTCTTTTTTGTCTTTCTGCTTCCACCTGGAGTAAAAGTAGGAAAATTGGTGATTATACATTATACATGGTTTACATATGTAGGATCACCACTCAAAACTCAAATAACATACAAGTTAGACTTGGAAACCAAAATCAACTTTAACCTTAAGCCAATGAACTCAATGAACCAAAATGTAAAATGATTAATCAACCTTCGGATTTAAAAAACACTCGGCAGTACGGGAAGCACAGTAAAATAAGAGGTAAGCCCCAGATAGGCTATAATAGAAAAAATTAAATTAAATAGTGGTATTTCATTTAAATAAACAAACATTGTCCAAGAAACCCACTGGTGTTAGTATAAAACCTTAATAGGCCTAGGCTGTAATAATATCATTTATATAATGTATAATTTGCAATAAACATCAAGGTAACTTTTATGGGCTACCCAGCTTTGATTTTGAATGAGATGCTGTCAAGAATTCAAAGCATGCATAAACTTGTAAACATAGGTTTTTCAAAAGTTACTTCTAACCTATATTCCCTTCATAAAATTGACAATTGTTTAGCACCTGCATTTGCATAGCCTCTGTGACCCTGGGTGGGAGCTTTATGTCACGAATTTCGTAGCGCAGACTGAAAGGAAAAAAATCGTATTAGCATGTCAGTTTGCCATATAATAATGTTGCTTCCCTTAAAAATCCTCGAAAGTAACATGGGCTACAACTTACTATATAATATTGCTTTAGTCTGGTCATTGAATATATAACACTATAGAATGGTCACGACCATAGACATAGTAAAACTATAGACTCACCGTAGACATTCGGGTTGAAGCCGCTTGACTTCGGCTATTTCCGTAGTATAGGACCAGATTGAGCCTTTTGCCATTTGATACCATGTTAACATTTTATTTCTTATTTGATTATTTAAAGATTATTTAGAACGGAAAATCATGCCAACTAACCAGCAATATTTTTATGCACAACTTGGAGTACTTTTAATTTACATTTTAAACAATATTTTAAGCAAAGTTTTCCCTACTTTTAGATAAAAATAAAAAATTTTAATGCAGATCTTTCAGTACTTTTAATTTAAATTTTAAACAATATATATAATAAATGTAAATAATAAATATAATTATATATGAAACAACAAAGAAAACTATAAAGAAAACATATAATAAAACTATTAAATTTGAATTTCCCGCCAAAATGCACCTATGAGGGGGCGTGGTCGTGGCTTCAGTCCTCCAGCACAGCCGAAATACGACATGGTGGCTCCATAGTTTTATTAGCTCCATGGTCACGACGGTCAAATATTGCAAACAAACAAACAAACTAGAAAAAAGGTCGGACGTCCGGGGCGTTTATAAGACCGGTATTTATTTAATCCACTGGTAAACAAGATAATTTTAAAATGGAAAGTGCTATTCAAAATTTGTTTGTTTACAGTTATAATGCTAGGGTATTTATTTAACCCCGGTATTATGAACGCCTCGATCAGACTGCAGGAACCCAAAAAAGTGGTTTTTACGAAATGTCTGTCTGTCGGTCTGTCTGCCTGTGGATCGATTTCCGGGCAAACTAAGCGGTTGATTTTGATGAAATTTAGCATGTAGGTTTACAAAAATCATACCTCGGGATAGTTTTTTTTTATTTTGGGCCAATTCAATTTGGCAGGGGGGGGGGGTTTATTCACAAAAAACTACCAAAAAACGTCTAAAAAAATTATTTCTCAAAAACGGCTGCAAAGATTTCTTTTAAATTCTCATATATTGTAGTTGTTGTTAATGCTGACAAATTGCGGTGGGTCACTTGCTCCTTGATAGTTTGCTTCTGGGGGTAAAAAAATAAAAATAACTAAATTTTAATGAGAAATGACTAAAAAATAATTTTTCTGCGAAACCTTTCTATCGATGATTTCTACCTTCAGGCATGTTTAGGTGTTAAATTGAGTAACTAAACCGGATAGGTTGCTCTCCCAAAAAAATATTTGATTTTGCACAAAAAATTATGTTTTGAAAAAATGATAGAAAATTCGCGCTCAAATGCCTTGCGTGTCCTGCCATAATTGCGGTGTGGTAATTAATGTGTTGGTCTGACCTATCTAGAATTTATCTCACTTCCAGTGACGTCAGGTGGACAACCCCCCCCCCCCCCCCCCCCGAGATACCGGAAATATAACAATTGGAAAATCATTTACCATGAAATTACTCATATTCCCTATCTTCTAATGTTGATAAATTGGAAAGCATGTTCGAGTAAACTCGGACCGGTTCTTTTATTTGACCTAGCATTATACTTCTGCTCAGCATAGGCTTTCCAGCAATAGCTTATTTTAGAATTGCATATGATTTAATTAGACTTAATGGATCTACTGTAAAATACTAAATCTACCTATTATTATTTTGAAGCCGTATATGAGAGCTTCTTCAAATTCAAATTGGAATAATGCTAAGGCGGCTATTCCACTGCTCAATTATACTTCAAATTTGATTTTGTCATTGACGGAAAATCTTCAATGATGCTTTATTTATTTTTACACCACATTCCACTGGTTTTCAACAATTGATCATTTTTGTTTTCAATTTTTTCCAAATTTGTAAGTTTGCCCGCAGTCTTTTTCAAAAAACGTTTAAAATTTCTCAAAAGCGGCTCCAACGATTTCTTTTAAATTCATACATATTGTAGTCAATATTAATGTTAATAAAATGCGGGAGGTCGCTTGCCGCAATATAGTTTGCTTCTGGTGGTAAAAAATATATCTAAAAAAAAAAAATTAAGGAAAAATGACTATAACAAATAATTTTCGATGATTTCTACTTTCAGACATGTTTAAGATGTTAAATTGAGTAACGAAACCGGACAGGTTGCTTTCCCAAAAAAATATTTATTTTTGTGCAAAAAATTATTTTATGATAGAAAAAAACGGTCACGAGGTATGATTTTTGTGAACCTACATGCTAAATTTCTTTTAAATTAACCGAGTAGTTTGCCCAGAAATCGATGAACAGACAGAGTGGCAGACAGGCGGACAGAGCGATAGACAGACATTTTGTAAAAACCACTTTCTTGGGTTCCTGGGACCTCAAAACGTGTAAATCTGTTGAAATCTCGGAATCGAAAATTTCGACCATGACAAAGCTTTCCTTAGATAGGTACTACGTATAAATTGGAGAGCAATAAATAAAGATTTTTGTTGTTGTTTCTATGACTAAACCAACCCAGCGGAGTTAGGGCTATAAAGCCCTCTCTTACACTCAACTAGGAAGGCCCGGGACCGCCTGCTTCACATGCCCTCCGAAGCATGGCCATCCACTCATTACATCACCTTTCAATTACCAACAGATTTTTAGCAATTATGAGTTAAACCAAAAAATATATACATACAAATATACAACCAAATAATTCTATTGTAAGTAATGACAATTCAAAAAGAACCGGACCGAGATTACTCGAACATGCTTTCCCATTTATCAACTACTTAGTAGATAGAGAAAATAAGTAATTTCATGGTAAATAATTTTTGGTTTAATTTCGGGGGGGGGGGGGGTTCACCTGACGTCACTGGAGGTGAGGTAACCTCAATAAATTTAGAAATCTATAAAACTCCATTCTATCTAGTGTACGCTGTAACCATTTGGGAAGGGGGGGGGGGGGGGGGGGTCCGGAACACAAGGACTCCCTCTGGCAATCGCCTAGGATATCACCTATCCCAAAGCACTGAATTAATCGATGGCATTGCATATTCTAGACCGGTCAGACAACACATTACCCCACAGGAATAATGGCAGGGCACGCAATGCATTTGACCGTGAATTTTCTATCATTTTTTCAAAAAAACATTTTTTTTGGTCAAAAAACTTTTTTGGGAAAGCAACCTTTCCGATTTTCTTTACTCTTTTTTACAACTAAAACATGCCTGAAGGTAGAAATCATAGATAGAAAGGTTTAGCAGATTTTTTTTTTTTTTTAGCCATTTTTCATTAAAATTTAGATATTTTTATTTTTTTACCCCCAGAAGCAAACAATCAAGGGGCAAGCAACATTAATAAGGGCTGCAATATATGTGAACTTAAAAGAAATCGTTGGAGCCGTTTTTGAGAAATAATTTTTTTAGACTTTTTTTGGAGTTTTTTGAGAATAAAACCCCCCCCAAATTGAGTTGGCCCAAAATAAAAAAAATCGTCCCGAGGTGTGCTATTTATACGTAGTCTAAGGAAAGCTTTGTGATTGTTGAAAATTTCGATTCCGAGATTTCAACGGATTTACACGTTTTGAGGTCCCAGGAACCAAAAAAAGTGGTTTTTACGAAATGTCTGTCTGTCGCTCTGTTCATCGATTTCCGGGCAAACTATTCGGTAGATGTTGATGAAATTCGGCATGTAGGTTCACACAAATCATGCCTCGAGACAGTTTTTTATTTTTCGGTCTAACTCAATTTGGGGGGTTTCATTCTCAAAAAACTCTAAAGAAACGTCTAAAAAATGATTTCGCTAAAACGGCTCCAACGATTTCTCTTAAATTCACATATCTTGTAGTCGTTATTAATGTTAACAAAATGCAGGGGGACGCTTGCCCCTTGATAGTTTGCTTGGGTAAAAAAATAAAAATAACTCAATTTTCATGAAAAATAATTAAAAAATAATTTTTCTGCGAAACCTTTCTATCGATTATTTCTACCTTCAGGCATGTTTTAGGTGTTAAATTGATTAACGAAACCGGACAGGTTGCTTTCCCAAAAAACCATTTGGTTTTGAGCAAAAATTTTGTTTTTTGAAAAAATGATTGAAAATTTACGCTTAAATGCATTGCGTGCCCTGCCATTATTGCTGTGTGGTATTGTGTTGGTCTGACCTATCTAGAATATAACTCATCTCCAGTGACATCAGGTGCTACAACCCCCCCCCCCCCCCCCAAATATCGGAAATGTAACTATAGGAAAATTATTTACCATGACATTATTCATTATCTCTATCTGCTAATTTTGATAAATTGGAGAGCATGTTCGAATAAACTCGGACCGGTTCTTAGAGATGTAAAGAAAAAAAACACACACAGTAGTGCACGTATTGGACTTATAATTATCTTGAAACATTTAAGTATAAATGAACGAGGCCCGTGAACTGCTCAGTGCTTTCTAAATGAGTAAATGCTGTACCTGGCCCTGTTCTGAAACAGGGATAAGGAAGTGTACAATGTGACTTGCAAACCCTAGCTGGACCCAGGTATGAAGCTCCGCGGGTGGTGCTTGCGTTGAGCAACAGTTCGCTGCCAAGTATCATCTTAGTTCGCGTTTCTATAGAATGGAATCGTAAATGCAGGGGCCTTTCTATAGTGTTATATATTCAATGGTCTGGTTAAGGTAAAAATATGCCATACCATGTGATGCCCCAAGATGCGGCTGCTTTATTCATGGAGTCGACTATGGCTACGTTGAGGTTCTCACGCTCGCGGAACACTTTGTCCAATGACATTTTCCCCAGTTCCGACCTGTAAAGTGTTGCAAACATTCATTCTAAATGTAATTAGTTTTATTATATCTTAAATTGAAGTAAGTTGATGAGTGTACGTGCCTCATGGTGGTGAGTGCCAGCTGAGTGATGGCGAACTCGGGGTCCTCCACCCCGTAGCTGGCCAGGTAGGGGTCGATGACCTTGAGGTAGAGCACGCCGTCGATGCTCAGCGTCACATTGTCGGACGTGATGGCGCTCTGCTTCGGCACTGAAATTAACACACAACACAATAATAAATAGAAACTTTAACATCCACGCAGCTGTTGTCATGCCAACTAAGTTCCATTAGCCTCCCAATTTACATTTCCTTCGCAACTATAAAGTAAGAGTAACATATACCTTGTTGAATTGTGTGGAAGTCCGTAAATAAAGCTAAGCTCATGCTATCACCATTGTACTGGCAGCACCCAACCCTCTACGCTTATCCCAATTTAAAGAGGTTCGGAAACGCCCCGCTTTCATAGATAAAAATAAATGTTCCCTGGTCTGAACTAAAGTGGCATTCTTAAAAATTGCGAAATTACTGTTTACCGACGACCATTCGGTCAGTAAAACGGTCAAACGGATTGTAAACATAGAAATACATTAACTGGAGCGGCGGGAGCCATTATATGCCTTACGAGGCACCCGTTAACCATAAGCCAACTATGAGAGATAAGTACCAACGCAAAAAAAAAAAATCGAGTCTTACACATGGCAGCATAGCAGAACGGATACCTGGACCCGGTCAAAAACTCTGTACTTAGCTTGTGCAGGCTACACTGAGTTTCCCCGCCAAATTGCGTACTTCTCTTGCGCAGGCTACACTAGTAGCCATATTGATAACGGTCTCCAGCCCCGGGATGATTGTAAATACTTAAACAGAATACCCGTACAAAAAAGTTGGTATATGTCAGGTAGTGTGTTTCATATGGCGGGCATGATTCTTGATTTTTGATTTTAGAGGTTCACCAGATTATGTGTTGTATTGCTATGACGCAATTTGATTTTACATGGCTCAAACCTGTAACCAGGCGGGTAGTTCTCGCCATATGCTCAATGCAATAAAACCGTGCCTCCAAGGTCACGCTCGAGCATTTGGCGCCATTGGTTCAGTACGAAAGAAGGATTTTACCACGTCTTTTTTGAAGTGTAAACTTCTATATAGACGGGGAGATATTAGGATTTTTGTGTCACAAAAATTATAACAGTTGTAGGAAGCCGAGGCATCGCGTAGCGAGTGACCGCAAAATAGCTCTTCTAACGTTAGGGCAGCGATCGGCTCTTATTTGATAAAAATTGACCCTAGTGTTGTATATTTATCTTACGTAAAATCATTTTTATATACTGTGGTCTATGAGCAATCGCAGCGATCGGCTCTTATTTGATAAATTAACCCTAGTGTTGTATATTTAGCTTACGTAAAATCATTTTTTATACTGTGGTTTATGAGCAAGTAATGCACATTTAGAAACCTAAAGTAAAAGTGCACTGCGCAGTGATCCACCACTTCATATACCGGATGTCTCCATTCTGCATTGCGTTCTCAAGAATCTAATGTTCTTGTAGTCGGGAACCTGTTCATCTAATTCATCGCTCAAGAGCTCATCGTATTTTTCAGTGGAGTAAGAACTTATTTTACGTAAGTGGCGACCACTTCATATACCGGATATCTCCATTTGGCATTGCGTTCTTAAGAACAAGAACCTAAAATTTTTGTTTAAGAATTAGACGAATTAGTGTTAACAGTAGTTTACTTTCCGCCTCACACATATTAATAAATGTCATTAATATGTATTCGGCTCATCTGCGCTATAATCAATCAAAGATACAATCAATTAATTACAATTATATTTATTAATACATTACCATCTCAAGTTTTTATATCTTATTTTAGTTACCATAAGCCGATTGTATCATTTATTGATTATAACACAGATGAGCCGAATACAGATTAATGAAGAAAAATCTGCATTTGCTAATGTTCCTTTGTATGTGTATAGTTTTAGAGTAGACTATGGATTCTGTTTTCCTGGTTGACAAAATAAAATATGTTTAAATTAAATAAAAATTCATTCATTAAAATGTACCTACCCAAACCAAATCATAATATGCAGTAAACCAGTGAAAAAAAAGACATGTGTGCTAGGACACATGGTAGAAGTGAAACTTCAACGTGGAAAAACGAATCACAACGGACAAGTGGAAAAACGAATAGCAACAGACAAGTGGAAAAACGAATCGCAACGGACAAGTGGAAAAACGAATCACAACGGACAAGTGAAAAAACGAATAGAAACAAAATTTTTACTTGAAGTTTTAAAATTCGACAAGCACATTAACAATCTGCCAAATTTCAAATTCGACAAGTACAAAAACAATCTGCCCGTAAAACTTCATGTAATATTTTTGTTGCTATTCCTTTTTTCACTTGTCCGTTGTGATTCGTTTTTCCACGTTGAAGTTTCACTTCTACCATGTGTCACATGTCTTTTTTTTATTTACTTAAAATTACTTTGGACCGTTTATATTTTGTTATTCCACGTGTTAATTGCTAGCTAGACATTTTTTAATGTTTATGTTATAATTTTAAGCTCTTATTCATAATGGTATAGTCCACGCAAAATAAGAAAAGTATGGATTTGGAATGTTTTGATACTGTGCGACACTGTAACAATTTCGATTGCACCATTTTGTTGTACCTTGCATCCAATGCATTTCCCCTATACAATATAATGAAAACACTTAGGACTGTTTCGTTCGAATGTTGTATACAAATAAACTACAAAGCTTCTGTATTCTATATTAGACGTAAAAAGGGCATCAATGCGGATACGTCGGACACTCGATCGTAGGGTGTCATAAAGTACTAAACATATTCATTTTAGTTTTGGTATACAGTATGTGGCCGTTAACTTTTGGAACTCATCCTCAATGGCTGATACTGTTGGCGTCTCAGAACAGCCTCTGAATTAGGGACAGGATCTCTCCAAGATATGCGCAGCATTCATCTGCATTTCCACATTACAATAAAAATATATACATAAGCTAACTAACACTTGTTTTGTACGTATTTTTCGACATTCCTGTTGGACTCATTTTGTATTTCATTGTATTTTCATATTTCATTGAATTAATTGAGCCGCAAATATGCCTGCTTCTGGAGTAGGCTACCTATACGGTAATATCGCATTCCGGTGCTAGCGAAGGCTGGGTGAGTAACGTGCTTCTTCTATCACCGAAAGCCATGAAGGAATGCAATACAGATCATCATGAAGACATGACAGTGACAGGCCATCTTTTCAAAGAGGCACGAATTGCTTTGGCCGATACAAGATCTGTTGTGGTTATGGATAACGCCCGCAGCCCCCCATAGTAGAATGTTGCAGAAGGTACCTTCAATGCGAAGGCATTAATGGGAACCAATGGTCTGGCTATACCACAGCCCAAGCCTACGAACCCCGTTCTTATTGGTAAAGACTATTTTTTTTAACATTACCTTAATTAGGGTCAGCCTAGAACCTATGCTAGAACATACCTAATTTTTAAAATTGCTCGACATGAGACTAGCCTATAAGGCGAAACTTTTCTCGTCCAAACTGCAAGGGAGTGGAATTAACACCCCTGTAGCATAAGGTCCCAGCTATCCCTTGCCACTTTCAAAGAAAGCCTCAGGTCTCACCTACTAGCCCGGCAAAGGTCGGTATCCCAGCATTAGGCCTTGACACAGTCCATGCTGTTTTGAGTTCTATTTGGACAAGTAGGCCAATACTTATTGTTGATTTTCTCGTTTCTGTTTTGTTTTTAATTGAATTAGGGAAACTAGTACAATTCTAACAACATTAGTCTTAAGAAACTTGTATATTGTTATACTAACCATTCCTTGCCTTACCTGGGTTAGCCCATAGAAGACTTTCTAGTCTTATGGTTCGCCCAGTTAAAAATAAAGTCGTTATTTATTTTATTTTATTATGCTGGGCCGCATTCAATGCAGGAGATAGACCAGAGCCCTGTAAGAATAGTCATTTGGTTTTGAGTGGTGATTGGTGAAAGTGCCTTCTAAGGTCGGATTTGTAGAAAACATAGAAATAGGAAAACCATGCTCCTAACGGGACTATTCCACTTGTCAGTTTTTTGTTCAATTTTGAAAATGTCATCGACGGAAATATCATAAATGTTGCATATACAGTATATTTTTTCACCTCATTTCACTTGTCTTCAAGAATTGACAATTTTTCTTTTCAAGTGGAATAGCCACCTAACTGTATTTTTAAAGTTTTAACTTCGGGGCAGTTATTATGGATACGGTAACATAGTAACCCAAAGAAAGGACACAGACTGATTTATTACATTTATAAATACAGGGGATTCACAAGAAGAAGATGATGATGAGGAGGATTGGATGTAACATGCAGCTTGCAAATGAAAATATGGTTGAATTTAATATACGTACTGGATACGGTACCAACTCTACTTTTTTAACATTTAATTCAGAAGCTTAGAAGTTTTGACGCAAACAGCATCAGCCACTGAGGATGTCAGGCAGATTGAGCTCAAAAAACTGTGGCCATTTGGTGTTAGTCACGGCTATTTACTGTATACCAAAAGTAAGATCAATTACTTTATGACACCCTACGATCGAGTTTCCGACATATCCGCGTTGATGCCCTTTTTACATTTAACTTAGAATACAGAAGCTTAGAAGTTTTGTATACAACATTCGAACAAAATAGTCCTAAGTGTTTTCATTATATCTGCATAGGGAAAATGTATTGGCAGCAAGGTAACACAGTATGGTGCAAGCAATATTTTTAGTGTTGTACAGGATCATAACATTCCATGTCCATACTTTTCTCATTTTGCGTGGACTATAACATCGTGCTGTGCATATAATTGTACAAATAGGCAAGGTGCGACAGATGGTGCAAGAGGAAATATATTGTTTCAAAGGGAAGTAAAAACATTAATCAACAATGAAATTAGTTTTAATTTTGACATATATATTGAAATAATGTCACTCTTTATTACGTCTCAAGAATCATTTTAAGTAGAATTAAACCCTGTAAAAGTAGCCAAGGGCGACAAGGTAAGCCCGTGTACCTGGCTACAGGGTACCGGTAAATTAAAAATATTTTAATTCAAGCTATTACGATTGGCTTTTGTAAGAGCAACATTTTCTTAAGAAGGCTGGCCTAAAAATGCTATTTAAATCTAACTTAAGAATGAAACATGTCTCGATGAGAGGAGGCGTAGACTAAATTGTAAAGAACCGGTCCGAGTTTACCGAGTCTACTCGAACATGCTTTCCGATTTATCGATTAGTAGAGAGAGAAAATGATTAATTTCATGGTAAATCCACCATCCACCACCTGAAGGTGAATTAAATTCTAGATAGGTCAGACCTACACATTACCACACAGCAATAATGGCAGGTCACGCAATGCATTTGAGCGTAAATTTGCTTTCATTTTTTCAAAAAAAAAAAAAAAAAAAAAATTTGCGCAAACCCCAATAGTTTTTTGGAAACCAAACTAGGCTATTCGGTTTTATTACTCAATTTAACACCTAAAACATGCTTGAAGTTAGAAATCATCGATGGAAAGGTTTCGCAGAAAAATTATTTTTTAGTCATTTTTCATCAAAATTTAGTCATTTTTATTTTTTTACCCCCCGCATTTTATCAACATTAACAACAACTACAATATTTGTGAATTTAAAAGAAATCGTTGCAGCCGTTTTTGAGAAATAATTTTTTTAGACGTTTTTTGAAAATAAAAACCCCCCAAATTGAGTTAGCCCGAAATAAAATAAAAAATGGTGCCGAGGTATGATTTTTATGAACCTACATGCCGAATTTCATCAACATCGACCGAGTAGTTTGCCCGGAAATCGACGAACAGACAGACAGACAGACATTTCGTAAAAACCACTTTTTTGGGTTCCTGGGACCTCAAAACGTGTAAATCCGTTGAAATCTCGAAATCGAAAATTTCGACCGTCACAAAGCTTTCCTTATACTACGTATAAATTGGAAAGCAATGAACACCTACGTATTTAAATGATATGTCACGTCCATGTACTGTTATACCTAAATTACTAAATGTCTCATCAACCGTTGCCAAGTTATTGACATTGTTATATACCATATAGGTAACACTACACATAACTTTTTTTTTTATTGAGAACCATGTTCTGTTCATTTGCAAATTTAAGCGGTGAATCTTGAGTGATGGCGTTGCATATGTGTTTGTTCCCAATTATTGCCTATTTAATTAATTTAAAATAACTTATGTTAATTTTTATTCAGGTTCCCCATGAAATATTCATTGCTTTGGAAGAAAGGTGGCGGATAGCGAAAATGCCACCACAAATGGTTGCTACAATGGCGGAGGATCCCGGGGGGGGGGGGGGTTATGACCCCCATGAACCCGCCATTGAACTTTAGGCCTTTGCTGTATATTTAGGCTATGCTTTTCTTTCAGTTGGCCTACATAATTATAACATTCACTTTAAACGTATTTAAAATGGTTAATATAGTATCAATATAGTAGTAAAATATTTACTCATTGCAATAGATAAAAAATGAAATAGGCGATAGGGATTCGTAACTCTATGATAGGGCCATAAGACACCGTATACGCTTTCCGTACTGAGCAAAATATCGGGTTTTGACCTGAGCGCCACGCTCTCGGTGAATGGTGGTAGCTATATATCATGGAGCTAATAAAACTATGGAGCCACCACGTCGTATTTCGGCTGTGCTGGAGGACTGAAGCCACGACCACGCCCCCTCATAGGTGCATTTTGGCGGGAAATTCAAATTTAATAGTTTTATTATATGTTTTCTTCATAGTTTTCTTTGTTGTTTCATATATAATTATATTTATTATTTACATTTATTATATATATTGTTTAAAATTTAAATTAAAAGTACTGAAAGATCTGCATTAAAATATTTTATTTTTATCTAAAAGTAGGGAAAACTTTGCTTAAAATATTGTTTAAAATGTAAATTAAAAGTACTCCAAGTTGTGCATAAAAATATTGCTGGTTAGTTGGCATGATTTTCCGTTCTAAATAATCTTCAAATAATCAAATAAGAAATAAAATGTTAACATGGTATCAAATGGCAAAAGGCTCAATCTGGTCCTATACTACGGAAATAGCCGAAGTCAAGCGGCTTCAACCCGAATGTTTACGATGAGTCTATAGTTTTACTATGTCTATGCTATATATAGATCAATGCCTGTAATACTGAGCAATTAATTACCCTCGATGGCCAGCTCCTTGAGTACCTGGACGTAGCGCACTCTGTCCAGCACGGGCAGAAGCACGTTCAGCCCGGGGTCCAGTATCCTGTGAAATTTTCCCATGCGCTCCACTATCCACGCCTGCAAATTATAACTTATAATAATATATAGCTTTATTTTAGTCCCACTTTAGCCCCTTTGGGCTACTCTTCCGGCAAACCAATTTGGTTTTACATTATATTCCCTAATAATTATAATTGACGTAATTGAAATTTCTTTTAAAGGTTAAAAAAAAAATCCCTTTCGGATCTGGCCAATCAGGTGTAAGGAGATTTCATGCAAGATTGCAAGCGCAGACCCCGATTTTCCTCTATGCTACGTTTTGTATGGAGATGCTTCATTATTTTCCCGACCACAACATCAACACATAAAACACCCTTGTGTTCGAAATTTCGAACCACAATGACGACTGTGAACTTGTACTTATGAAATTTTTTTCACTTTGACTGGACGCCATCGTTGATTTGTAGTAAAAAATGTTAATTGCTATTATCGTAGATAATAATAGGGGCTCTCAGTCAGATTTTATATATATTACAAATATTATTATATTTTATATATATAATAAATAAAAATCGACTTTTTCTTCTTCTATTACTAAGCCAACCTAGCGGAGTTAGGGCTATAAGCCCTCTCCCACACTCAACCAGGAAAGCCCGGGACCGCCTGCTTTACATGCCCTCCGAAGCATGGCCAGAAAATGTTGCAAGTGTGGGACTCGAACCAGCAACCTTTCGGGTGAAAGTTGGAGTCCGTTCCACTACTCTACATGTCCTGGCGGATATTAACTGACTATATGAATTATATAATGTTTTAATCGGTCGCCATCTTGGAACAAATAGCAGATTTTGCTGGTTCAGGAACTTGATCAACACAATAGTATGATCACAATTTTTGTTCCAAGTTTCATCAAAATCGGATAATATCTACAGAAGTTATATAGTGTTTCCTAAAATCGATATACATACATATTAACATATACTGTATGTATATATAGGGTACATTATATACCCCAAGTATGGAACCAAGATAGATAATATGAGTAGTTCCATAGTAAATAATATTGTTCTAGGGTTAAATTTCGGTTGCCTCGACTTTCCCTCTCAAAACGCTCTGAAATTGATCGATGGGACGATTGCATTGTCTAGAACGGACCAATATAATAAAACACTGTGATAGTTCATCAATAATGAACCAAACTATCAAGGGGCAAGCCACCTATTGGCTTTTCTTTACATTAATAACAACTACAGTAATGTCAATTTAAAGAAAATAAATAAAGAAAGAAAATTGTCTTTATTTTCCATGTGGGCGAATTTTGGGCTTTTCAGCCCACTCTTACAATTAACCCACAATATTGTTACAAAAATATTACAGTACTATTATAAAAATAACTAAATAAATACATAATGGTAAAAATAGTGAGGTATGTACGGACACAATATTCACTCAACATTCGCTGCTCAATCAAACCGTTGCATGAGAAAACTATGACAAGCCACCCTGAAACTCTCCAAACTCTTATCATCTCTGGTTGGAGCCTTTTTTGAGAAAATAAATCTTTCGCCCCCCCCCCCCATTGAGGATGCCCAAATTTAAAAAACCACCCGAGGTATGATTATTGTGAACCTGCATGCCAAATTTAATCCAAATCCATCGAGCAGAGTTTGGCCACAAATCGACCGACAGATCAACATTTCGTAAAAACGACTTTTTGGGGTTTCTGGGACCTCAAAACTTGTAATCTACTGAAATTTTAAAATCGAAAAATGCTAAATTTCATCAAATTCCACCGAGTAGTTTACCCAAAAAACGACGAACTGATAGACACATTTCGTAAAAAGTACTTTTTTGGGTTCCTAGGACCTCAAAACGCGTAAATCCGTTGAAGTCTCGAAATCGAAAATTCTACCATCACGAAGCTTTCCTTATACTAGCTTATAAATAGGAAAGCAAAAACGAACGAATTTCTATTTCTATAGGTCCGCTATTCCTCATGTGCATTATGTTTTCCTTTACAGTTAATTGTCTGACCAAGGCCGTGTGAATTTTTGCTGAGTTCATTTTCTTGCTAGCTTGTGTCACTTCTTCATTTGCAATTACAAGTGCCATGCCATCTATGCATTTAAAAATCTCCATTCCCTTTGAGTAATCTACTAATTTATTAACCGTCAATGTCAATATCGATTGATTTTTAATTAGTGTCATTTAGTCTTACTGTCGCTATTCTCTTTCTTAAATAGTCTTTGAGCCAATGCCGCTAATTCTTATTTCCTGCAGTCAAAAGCTTTGGAAAAATCAAGTAAAGAATTAAAATGTTATTGTTTAGGTCAAGTTGGTGATTTTAATAATCACTAAAATCTCCTAGACATTTTTTTTAGCACTTTTTGTTTGCCTTTTATGCATAATTTTATTTTTTGCAAAATGTTCCCAAGTGACTTGTGAATACTCGTACTTGTTGGATCAGTGTGCTTGCTATTTTTATATTGTATATGCGTCTTATTATCTACTTTTACCGTTCGCGTCTTTCATTTGCTTTGGAAAGATTCCAGTTTTTAAAGTAACATTTATATAAAATATAAATGTAAAATTTATATAAACACATACTGTTCGCCCAGGAAAGTTTGCAAATGCACAATAGAATATCCCGTAATGCCTTCCCAAGTCCCGCCTCTCCATGTAAATTCCCTATGCTGCATTTTCAAATGAGATAGAACTACTTTGCATGTGTTTGTATACACAAAACTTATGGGGGTTCCATTCCAAATTTAATGCATTAAGGTCACAAGTGGACAATGCTTATTTTATTTTAGCTAAAATTGTCGATCTGTTGTAGTTTTTACGAATTCTCGACTCCAATGTCAAAATTAAAATTGAAGTTTTCTGAATATTCGTTAATTGTCTTCAACTACTGTAGCAACGTTAGTGGAACGGTCATAGGATCTTCATGGAACAAAATGTTATAAATTGTTATAAATATTATTAGTGCGTTTCTTGAATTTGAGAAATTTATAAAATTTTCTTCTTACCATACTGTGTTATAAAATGGATCAACTTGAAAGTAGAAAGTTAACTTAAGAGCGTTCTGGCCACCAGGGACGGATCCTTGGGGGGGCGGTCGCCCCCCTAGAAAAATAGCTTTATACTAGATAGAATGGACTTTTGAATGAAATGAAGAGAAATTACTAAAGTAAGGGAAACGCGATATTTTTCAGGCCACCGCCCCCCCCCCCGAAAACTTATTCTGAAACCGTCCCTGCTGGCCACAGAAAAGAGTTTCTGTGTACCACACCAATAAGGGTCTCGTCAAGGTATACAATGCGCTTTCCTTCAGACCTGGCGTTCCGGATTCCTTGTAAATACCGATAACGCCAAGAAAGCGTACGTGGCGACTCGACCAAGACGTTGATTTTTGTCAAACATCTTAAATCTGCACAGCATTGAAATTGTGACTTCTTTGTTTCTGCTGCACTTCTGATACGTGTATACATAATAATCTCCTCAACCGACTGGTTGTGTTTTTTATTTTATTACGTAAAACTTAACCAAGGAAAACATTTTCACAATGAGTTCTGATGCGACTACTAATTGATTACATTGATTTATTAACAGATTGTTAATTTACCTGAAGTGAAGACGCCTAGTGATAAATACGCGGAGGCTCTCCTTGGGCATTTGGTAACGTCAATCAAGCTCTAATATTTCTTGTCTTCCTCTTACTAGGCCTGCTTCCTTTGGTAAGACTTACCACTCTTTTCTGTGGTCTGAATGCCCTTAACTTCGAAATTAAGTGTCTACTTTCAAATTTATCCATTTTATAATACAGTATAGTAAGAAGAAAATTTTATGAATTTCTCAAATTCAAGAAACGCACTAATAATATTTATAACAATACATAGTGCTTTGATTTTGTTCTACGATGACCCTAAGACCGTTCCACTAACGGTGCTACAGTAGTTGAAGACAATTAACTAACATTCAGAAAATTTTAATTTTAATTTTGACATTGGAGTCGGGAATTCGTAAAAAGGGCAACAGATCGACAATTTTAGCTAAAAAAAATAAGCACTGTCCACTTGTGACCTTAATGCATTAAATTTGGAATGGAACCCCCATAAGTTTTCTGTATACACATAACACGTGCAAAGTAGTTCTATCTGATTTGAAAATGCAGCATAGGGAATTTACATGGGGATGCAGGACTTGGGAAGGCATTACGGGATATTCTATTGTGCATTTGCAAACTTTTCTGGGCGAACAGTATTTATTTTTTTCGATATTTTCATTTAAATAATGGTATCAGTTATGTTATTTACATACGTCAGTTAACTGAAGCTTGTACTAAGTTTTTGACGGGTTTATTCATTCCTATCTGTATGTATGTATCTGTACAATGAAAGCTTTGTGATGGTCAAAATGTTCGATTTCGAGATTTCAGTTTACTTACATGTTTTGAGGTCCCAGGACCCAATAAAAGTGGATTTTACGAAGTGTCTGTCTGTTCGTCGATTTCTGGGCCAAAACTCTAAAAAGATTATTTCTCAAAAATGGCTCCAACAATTTTAGGGAGATTAATCTACCTATTGAGACGGCGACCTATGTTCGACTTCCGGAAAATTTCTTCACAACTTTTCATTTCATGACCCCCTGAGCCTAAAACCACCACCTGTTCAAAATGTTATAAATACAGTCATGGAAAAAATTATAAGAACGCGGAGCTTTTCACTATTTTCTCTGGAACTATTTGAGTTGATGGCACCAAACTTAGACATGAACACCACCACCTGGAGGCACTTCATTACTGCTGCCATCAGTTCTAAGCAAGGCCTACTTCTTCAAGATTGGAAGATATTTGAAAATGGCTGGCAAAAATAATAAGAACGCGGTCAAAATGTTTACAAATTTTAGCTTTGTTATGCAAGAACTTCAATTAAATTAACATTTGTTGGTCTGCCCATTGTTCTGCATTACAGCATTACACGGTTTTTCATCAACAGCACCAAGTATTGACATATAATGATGGGTATCATCTTCCGTGTCTTCTTCACTTCAAGCCACAGTAATTCCTTCTTCGAAATTATTTAATTAGTAGACGGCTCGTTAGGTCATTCCACAAGTTTTTGATGGGGTTGAAGCCGAGTGACTGCGCTGAACGCGGTAAAACATCGACTCAGCTGTCCACTAACCACTACTTCACTAGTATGGCGGAGTGCTTGGGGTCATTGTCCTGCTGAAAAACCCATTTTACTGGCATTTTCTCGTCAGAATAGGGTGGCATTACGTCTTGGAGTATGTCTCTCCTTCGTCAAGATATCATCTATACGATGTATTACCAACTTCGTAGTAAGAGAAAAAGCCCCACTCCAAAATGCTACTGCCACCGAACTTTCCTGTCTTTTTTGGGTGCCCGGGATTTAAAGCAGCATTGGGCGATCCTCTGAAATCCGTTTTCAAGAAGCACCGAAGAGATAACTTTTGTTGCATCGCCCCACAAGACGTTGTGCCATGGCGCCCAATCACAGTTCTTAGACACGAATGCAAGACGGTCTGTATTTTATTTTTAGATGGAAGTGGAACATTTCTCGGACATTGACTAGGTAGGGAGGCTTCAAGCAACCGTCCCATAGTACTTCGTTCGCTGATGGGAGCGTTTAGGAATTTTTGCCAGATCTCGAGAATTTACAAACGGTGTCGCCTTCGAAATCCCTAAGAGTTATTGGTCAAAATACGGTGTTGTCTTCCTCTTTCGGCCCCTTGTTTCACTCTTGGGGCCTTGTTTCAAAGTTTGAAAAATCATTTCTTCCTATCTTTGCAAGAGATTACTTATTTCCGCCATTTCTCCCATCTTTCTGAAGTAAGATGACGCGTCTCTCCTCGGCCGAGCAATACTGTGATCGCTCCATATATTCAGAAGTACACTGTTTTAACTTATTAACTGCAGAATAGGGAAAAATGAATCGTGTCATAGCCCAAATAAACAAAATACATCTCGCGTTCTAAATATTTTTGCCAGCCATTTTCAACTATCTGCAATTCATAAAGTAAGCATTGCTTATAACTGATGTGAACCGTAATGAAGTACCTCTAGGTAGTGGTGTTCATGTCCAAGTTTGGTGCAATTATCTCTAATAGTTCCAGAGACAACAGTGAAAAGCTCCGCGTTCTTATTCTTTTTCCATGACTATTTACAAATTGATAAATAGGGAAGTTTTACCATATACTCTAGCAGGTTATTATTATTTTTTTGCTATCCTATTTAAATACGTTAGTATAAGGAACGCTTTGTGATGGTCGAAGTATTCGATTCCGAGATATAAACGTATTTACACGTTTTGAGGTCACAGGAACCCGAAAAAGTGCTCTTTACAAAATGTCGGTCTGTCTGTTCGACGATTTGTGGGCAAACTTCTCGGTGGATTTATTCAGTATGTAGGTTTACAAAAATCGTATCTCGGGACCTATTCTATTTTGGTCCAACTCAGTTATGGGGGGTTATACCCTACAAAAACTCCAAAAAACGGCTAAAAAATGTTTTCTCAAAAACGGCTACAAACACTCTTCTTTAAATGTATTTTTGATTTAAATTCACATACTGTATATTATTGTAGTCGTTATTAATGTAGACAAAAGCCAATAGGTGGCTTGTCATATGAGAGCTTGGTTCTGGGGGCAATCTTAAGGAATAATGACTAAAAAATGATTTTTCTGTTGAACCTTTGCCTCGATGCTATTCTTTTTAACTTGAGGTATGTTTTAGGTGTCAAATAAAGCAACAAAGCCGAACAGGTTGCTTTCCCAAGCAAAGTTTTAGTTTTCAACAAGAAATCCTATGGGATTGCCCACGAATGCCATGCACCCAAGTGATCCAGGAGTTGGCATCGGTAATCACGCTGTAGGCTTCATTGTGTCGTAATGTACCGGTAATGTACATTACATACCATGACATTCTAAACAGTGAAAATTCGAAATGTCTTCATCAAAGTGCAGAGAGTTGGACCTTCGATTGAGAATGGTCAAATGTTATGTGTTCCCAATCGTTCTATATGGTATGCAGGGATGGACATTGACACAAGCTATGGAGAACAGAAGCAATGCATCTAAAATGTGGGTATACAGACGAATGTTGCGCATATCCTGGAGAGATCGTGTCCCTAATGCTGAGGTCCTGAAGCGAATGGATACACAAGCTGAGTCGCTGCTGACGGTTAAGAAACGAAAACTAACATTATTCGGCCAAGTGATACGGAACGAAAAGTATCGCCTTCTGCATGTAATAATCCAAGGGAAGACAGAAGGACAGAGGGTTCCCGACAGAAGAAGAACATCCTGGTTGAAAAACCTGTGGCAGTGGTTTGGCAAGAGCACGACTTCCCTTTTTAGAGCAGCAGTATCGAAGGTTCAAATTGCCATGATGATCGCCAATCATCGATAGAAGAGACATCAAAGAAGAACGTTCTTAACAAGTCTACGATCTACCACAACCCGGCCTTTGTTCTCATGTCAATGCACAATACATTGTCAATAAATTGACTAGGCGGTTAATGATATATTTACTAACCTCTTGCTGTGGTACGAACATAACAACTGTGTTAAATGGGGTTGAGGAAGCGTGTCTGACAACCTGAAGAGCCACCCCGGACCGCCCGCGGCCCTGCAACCAAACAAATAAATAAGTATATTACAACTTACTTACGGAATGAGCCGACGATTTGTGTGGAAACCGTTGTGCCAATGAAACCCATCAGGACATGTAGAGTAGAGGTGTACAGACTTCGACTTGCTTGAGTCCCACGCTTGCTACATTTCCTGGCCATGCTTCGGAGGGCATATAAAGCAACCACAAATAGGAAGAGGAGGCTAGTTTATTTCTTATTCCTATTTGCCCTTACACTAGTATTCTCCAGAAGAGTCTTCAGCCTTTCGTTATAGTTCACACCGTATTCTTGCGCAAATCCTCGACACACTAGCCTTGCTTTGAAACGTTTTATATTGTGTATCTTGGTTGAGACCCACTTGACTCCTATCACCTTCTTGTTAGAAGGCACATCAACCACTTCAAAAACATTATTTCCCTTGAGAGACTCCGTCTCCACGTTCATTGCACTTTGCCAATGCCACCATTGAGGACCCTTAACGGCTTCGCTATAGTTTGGCCCCGCATCAGTCAAGCACACGTAGTTGGTCAGATAGCCAGGTCGGCGTTGCTGCCTTTGTGGTCGACCCACAACATGAGTAACGTCATGGACGCTGCTATGACTGCCATCATCGCTAACAGTCTCACTGACATCATCTGGAAGCTCATCACCTACAACACTCGAAATAACGTCCTTAGTAACAGGGTTAGGCCTGCCAAGAATTACAGTCACACTTTCACTGTCGCTCGGGTTTTCTGCATCAATGTTTGTCACTTCACCATTGTCCGTGCCCTCTGCTTCAATGTCTTTCACTTTTTCATTGTTCGTGCACTCTGCTTCAATTTCTCCATTTTCCATAGAACCACACAAATCTCCACTAATAATCTCTACTGGCTTTGTAGGCTTTACGGTTCGTGTCTTATAAGTGCCCCTTTTCTGTTCTCCCATTATACAGCTTTTACAAAAACAAGGTTTCTTATTCACTTTAATATCGTACTTCTTCAAAACTTCAAACAAAAACTTCTTCAAACTCAAAACAAAATAATATGCTGCTGATTCTGGTGAGCAAGGCACTCGTACCATTCCTTCAAGGTCTTTTCAGCAGAGACAGTCATCACAGCGGAAGTTTCTGGCTCAATATCCATTTCAAATAAGCCACTTCCTTTTCTGTATCCAATCATTTGCACTTTGTCGTACATCACAAACTTGCAAGTAGGTATTATCTTTCATTATGAAAGTGTACCCTCTCTCACACGTTTTCGAAACAACAAGCAAATTCCTTGACAGTTTCGGTACATACCATACATCATTAAGATGACTTGACACTTTTCTCCCTTCTAGCTTCACGCTAATAGGCATGCTAACCCTTCATGTCGCTTCAATCTTGCCACCATTGGCCACACTTATCTCAATTGGCCAGTCGAAAACAGAAGACGTTGAGAAATACTCTCGATTGTAACACACATGCTGCGACGCTCCCGTGTCAGCAATAAAAACACGTCATGATGAGCTGCAACATTTACATAACTTAGGAACCCAATATTACTTTCTGACTTTTCTTCTTTAGGCATACAGCCCTTCTCATCACTTGTACCCTTCTTCTCTGGACAACTTGACGCATAATGTGGACCTTTACAAAAAAAGCACTTGACTGACTTTTTCTTGTACTTGTCCACTTTTTCATTTTGAGACTTGCAAAAACCATTTATCAGGGATATTGGTCTGTAGTTTTCACCCAAGTTGTGATTTCCTTTTTTAAAAATTGGGGAGACGGCGGATAATTTCCACTTGTTGGAATAAGAAAATTGGTTGAAGCATAAGTTGAAGAGGTATGGCTGGCCGCAAATAAACTCCTTCTCAATCAAGGGAAAACCAACTTTGTTGTATTTAAAACGTTGCATAAGCCTCTTAAGGGCAAACCGGAGTCGCCAATATTCCATTTCTGTGCAAACTTTAATTTCTCATGAAATATGGAACGCAGAACAATGAAAAAATGCTGAATGGAAAGATGAATTTTTTCTCCTAATTTTGATATATAGTATGTTGCAATCATCAATACCGATCGGCTATAGTTAGTGAACTTGATACACAAAAAATAGCGGTCACTCAGGAGTTCAAGCTGAAGGAGTTCATCAACTGTGGCGAATTGGGGTTAGTTAAGGCCACATACTATACATCAAAATTAGGAGAAAAAAATTCTTTCCTTTCAGCATTTTTTCATTGGTCTGCGTTCGATATTTCATGAGAAATTGAAGTTTGAACAGAAAATGGAATATCAGCGACTCTGGTTTGCCCTTAATTTAGTTCCTCAGCTGCAAATAGACGGAAATCAAATCCGGCCAGCTGAACAAGGAGGACTTTAGGGTGTAACCATAGATCCTGCCCTCAACTGGAAGTCCCATCAACACATCCTGAGTGGAAAGCTTTCCTCATGCGCGTTCCTCCCGTGGAGTCTCTCATTTCTAGTAAATAGAAAGACAATGAAGCTAGTCTACTATGCGCTCTTTAAGTCGCACCTAAGGTATGCAATATTAAGTTGGGGGAACTCGACTGACGCAACCAGAGCTTTTATAATACAAAAGAGGGCAATACGAACTATGGGAGGTGTTAGAGACCAGTCTCTTGTAGACGGCTATTTAAAAACCTGGAAATCCTAACCTTACCGGCCCTCTATATACTGGAGGCTATTAAATTTGCCACGTTAAGTCCGAACTTGAGGCAAAGAGACATACACCCCCATTACACAAGAAACAGGGATCAAATAAGTAGGGAGCCATGCCGTCTTACGTTAACGGTAAACTCTCCCGATGTAATGGGGGCCAGACTATATAACTGTTTACCGCCCAGCATGAGAGCCTTGGAAGGCAAAGCTTTCAGAAAGCAACTGTTGGATACTTGTCCGTACTCTGTAAGAGAATTTTTTGAGAGGCAAGCCTGGCTAAAATACTAATAATACTAACTTACTAACCCACTAATTTGCCAACTAATTGTGTTCTTTTTTTGTTTGTTTATTTTAGGTGCATCCTACTTGACGAAGCCTAAAACTGTGATTATTCACCTAGCCTATATCTCAGTTAACAATGGCTAATCTGTTTTGAACTTGAACTTGACATAATATATATGCCATGGACTGTAAGTAAATAACAAAATTAATTATCATCCACCTTAAATTCTTTCAGAAACTGATTCCTTTAAAGCTAAATAAGCGATATAAGTAGGCTTACCATACGTCCGGGTTTAGCCCGGACAGTCCGGGGTTTTAGCATGCGTCCGGGTTGCCGGTCCGGGGTTGATATTTGTCCGAGGTTTATAATTTGAGAGCCCTTTATAATGAAAATTTAACATTTATCGTGAAATTAAAACTTAAAATTTAAATTTGGCGCAATTTGGTGCCGACAAAAAATTATGTTGGCTATTCGGAAAGAACAGTCAACATAGCGTAAATAAAATCTATTCTGCACAGGGCTGCCACATTCCGTGGTTTACCTCGGAATTCCGTGGGAAATAATTTTATTCCGAAAAATTTCCGGGGTCAACAATTTTTGAGGTTTTTCTGTGGGATTTTAGGGAAATTTGTTTTTATTTTATTTTTTAAGAATTTTGTCGAATGACCATTGATTCTCTCGCGGTTTCATAAAATTTTCGCAAAAATTCAAAAAATATAAACACTATTTCCACCCCGAGCCCTACACCTCCATATGATTTGCATGCTGAAGCAGGGGACCAATCGAAAGTCCACCATATTTTGGCCTAAAATTTTCGCGCCAAATGAAACTCAATAGTTATCTTATGGCAGTTATGACAGTTAATTGTCAGCTATTTATTACGACTTAGCTGTCGTGTATTTCCCGCCGCTAGCGCACTAAAAACTATTCTAGATTTCTGCATGTTTTTAAAAATTTACTAGCTTGAGTACCTTCAGCTTTGTATAATGAATAAAACTTAGATGAACCTGATATAAGATGCCGGGAATTTCATATCAGCCTATAAAAGTGTGAGGGTGAGAAAAAAGTCAAATCAAATGATTAAATCATGGGAGCCTATTGCATTATTTCCATCACAAACCTATTTCAAGAAAGGTTTGTAAGTTTATACATATATATGCATTGGCGTAAATAGGGGGGTCCTGGGGGGAGGCTAAGCCCGCAGGCCCCCCCCAGGATTTCTGGTGACAAAGACGTTATGTAGGCGAAAGGCATTGTATCCACAATAACGAAAGGGAAATTAATTCTTGATACTGGTATGCTTATTTTACATGAAAGACATCATGAAAAAATCAACACATTGACTTATTTTCACAAAAATATATTACTCAAATATTACCCAATAGGCCTATTTCAGACCTATTTTTTCAAGCTTTTTCTTCGGGGGAGACCCCCGGGCCCCCTCAGTGGTAGGTTTATTTGTCGGTACAATCTCAACTGTACTGCTTGCAAAATTCGTAAAACCTCACTAATTTGGACCTATATACATCAATTTTCCTTCTCCGGGGGAAACCCCCGGCCCCCCATTCTCCAGGGTTTAATATGCGTAAAACCTCACTAATTTGGGCCTATTTATCAATTTTTTCTACGGGGGAGACCCCCGGGCCCACCTATGACCAGGGTATAAAATCCGAAAAACCTCATTAATTTGGGCCCATTTATCATTGTTTTTCTGCAGGGGAGACTGCTGCGCCCCCTTCTCCAGGGGATAAAATGTGTAAAACCTCACTAATTCAGGTTTACCATAACATTAATGGCTTGGATTCACGGAGAACAGCTTAGATCTGATAATGACAACCCAAACAACCTAGCCCCCCCCCCCCTCCAGTCTCCAGAAGGTTACGCAGCCCCCTATAATGCTTTTCTCAGCGCTCCAAGTATTTTTAATTGTCAACTGCCAATTTTGAATTTGCCACAATTAAAGGTACCTACTTATGGTATACGTGGGTGTAGCTTAGGAGCCTTAGACTATACTGCTCTAGCTTCTGAAAATTAGCAAGATTAAAAGATGAAAACTGGTGAAGTAGGCATGGTGACGTACGGCAGTCGATACTCTTAAAAATAATAAAAATCCGCCTATGCTTAGCATACTACATGAAAACAAACTTTATATCCAGTTTAATTTGTAACATCCTTGGTGAATGAAAAAAATCATATATAAGGCGCTTATTCGACCAACGTCAATAGTGATAGTAAATGTGGTATTGACGTGGTAGCAGACATTAAGACAGTCTAAAAATGTCTGCTACCACGTCAATACTACATTTACTATCACTATTGACGTTGGTGGAATATGCATCTAAAGGGGCCCAACATTTAAAAAAAATTCCGGGGTATTCTGAGGAACTATTTAACAATTTCCGAGGAATACGGCAGAAGTCATTTGGCAGCCCTGATTCTGCATTGTTTGCATTCTGATTCAGTGTTTTAAAAATAATTCAAAATGAATAAAACTAGCCGTAAAAGTGTTCATTCAATGAAAAACTACAAGCAGAGTTCAAGTTTTTAAAAGGAATAGGAAAAGGAAAGCGACGTTTGCATGCCACACTACTAAGCATGAACTAAGTTTTAAAACGAATGACTGCACTTCAAAGCTAATTAAAAAATTGTTTGAACCAAAATTTGGATGTGCAAGAACAAAAACGGAAGCAATCATTATCAAAGTTATTTCGCCGCATGTCTTCAAATTTGTTGAAGACTTGAAAAAAATTAATTTTATTGCTATTACGGTCGACAGCTCCAATAGAAAGGATATTAAAATAACGCCTCTTGTAGTCAGATACTACACCGAAAATGTTAATACAAAACTGCTGTATTTTGACGAGGTGCCGGGGGAGACATCAGATATCTTGGTCGAGCATATCATCAAATGCATTTCAAAATTCGGCTTAGAAAAAAAACTGATTTGCTTATCTGCGGATAATACTAACACAAATTTTGGAGGAGTGAAGCGCAGAACTGAAGGAAACGTGTTTAGAAAATTGCAGAAAGCTGTTGGCAGGCCAATTTTTGGAATCGGGTGTGGGGCACACATTCTCCACAACGCAGTGCAGACAGCCTGTGATATTTTGCCCTTGGATATTGAAGCTACTGTAGTAAAATTGTACAAATTCTTTTACCAGTTCACAGTTAGAGTAACAAACCTTAAAGAATTTTGTGAGTTCAGCAATGTTCAATTTAAACGACTCTTATCCCACGGCAGTACAAGATTTTTAAGTTTGTTGCCAGCTATGGAGAGAATACTGACGCAGTTTGATCCATTAAGATCTTACTTTCAATCCATAGAAAACTGTCCTAAATTAATAAATGATTTCTTCAGTGAACCTGTCAATGAAGTCTACTTTCTGTTTGTCCACGGAACTCTGGAAATGTTTCAAAAAACAATTTTGAAAATTGAAGGAGACCACATAAGCGCTTCTGAAGTTTCCCAAGCGTATGTTGAATTAATTACAAAGTTGGAAGACAGGAAAAAACACATGTTCGTACCGTTTGCTGCGAAACAACTCTTCAAAAAATTGCAAGAAGAAGGGGCAATTCCAGAGAGTATGTTCAATGAAAGCATTTCCAAATTCTATGAAGTTTCAGTCAACTATTTAAAAATGTGGCAATCCTCTTTCGATAAGGCAGCTCTATTTTCATGGTCGAGTTTAATTTGCGGCATAAACTGGCAAGAATTGGAAGAAGCTGCGACTTGCGTTAATGACGTGGTACCTAACATGGTGCAGATGGACGAGCTTTTTGACGAAAATGCACTGCTGTCGCAAACACTGGGCAACCTGCTTCCAGTATGGAATGCCCTGCCAAAAGAAAAGAAGCCAACGACTGCAGAAAAGTGGTCTGCTATTTTTAGCACATTATCAAAAACGAACACCACAATGGATAACATAAGGAAGCTGGTAGAGTTTGCAATGTGCTTGCCCGGAACGTCAGCATCTGCGGAGCGAGTATTTTCGCTTATGGGAAATGTATGGACTGCAGAGCGAGGCAGACTGTCAATTTCAGTAGTTGGTGACCTGCTCAACGTAAAAATAAACTCTGATTTCTCGTGTACAGATTTTTATGAAAGCATCAAATGCGACAAAACTTTTCTGGAGAAAGTGTGTGGTTCGGAAAAGTACCAGCAATAAATTAAAAAAACCTTGACACTATATATTGTCTCTTTCAATAAATGCCTTAAACTGTTAAACATTAAGTTTAAATGTACACTAGATAGAATAGCACTTGGTTACCTGTCCGGGGTTGAAGCCCGAAAAATATGGTAAGCCTAGATATAAGGCATATAACCAAATTTCATTAAGGCACCCTTCTTACATCATTTAAATAAGCAAAAATGTTAATTATAATTGGTTTTATGGAATTTTTTCCCACGATCTACTGTATAGGGCGGTTGGTCCACGCATGAGACTTGCATACAATCACACACACAAGTATAAGTAGATATCTCTGGGCACCCTCCAGTCTCCACATCCAACAATTCTTTGACGCGCGGAATTACAGCAGCAGAAGTTGAAATTCAACAACAAAATGAACTGCTGTTGCTGAGGAAACCGAAATTGTTGATAATGCCATCACTTCATGAAATACTTACAACTGGCAGTATTGCGGGTATTCTTGAAAATCTACTTAACATCATAATGATTAATAATCACTGGAATGATAATAATTTACACCAAAATATCTTATCAAACATCGGCATTTTGAAATGTAGAATAGGAGGTTATAAGAACTAAATCGAAAACAACAAATGTTCTTGCGCAGGTAAAACAAAGATGGCGGGCTGTCGGAAAGGGTCGGTCAGCGTAACACCTGTGTTTGCACCATTCGTTTGCACTACGCATGCTCATGGACTTCAACCACAGAACATCGTATAATTATATATAATATGGCGCCCATTCCATTGACCGGCTAGGCCCCCATTCCACATACGTACAACGTCAATGAAAATTATGAAATTGATGGTGGCAGCAGACATTTTTACATTCTAAAAATTCTGCTGCCACCATCAATTTCATAATTTTCATTGACGTTGTACGTATGTGGAATGGGGGCCCTAGGGCTATTTCCCACAACGATGACGTGGTAGCAGACATTCAAGACTTAGGTAGAGTTTCCACCGATCTCGCATTGCAGATTGCAAATGACATTGACGGAAATGTTTTTTTTTTTTTAATAGAAATCTATTAAAATTTTTGTAATTAACATATCCCATGAAGCCATTTTTTAATTTTAGTTTGTTTGTTTGTGATTTTACTGTATGATCATTGATCAATTTTAACTATGGCATAGAGGAAAATAAACATTTCCGTCAATTCTGCAATGTGAGGTCAGTGGAAACGCCACCTAAGTCTCGAATGTCTGCTACCACGTCACCGTTGTTGGAAATAGCCCTAGCCGGTCAATGGAAAGGGCACCTTAGGGGCGTAGGGCTGCCACATTCCGTGGTTTATCTCAGAACACGGATTTAAATAAAATACTGGATAGGAAGGATAAGGCGCGGATAAAGTAAAGTAAGAACTGGATAGGAAACTTTTTATTAATATCGTATGCTAAAAATAAGCGGAATCAGTTTCAAGATCAAAATCATTCTGCCGGTCGCCGCCATTGCATTGGTGGCCTACGCCATCTTAAAAAGCATGGTTGCCTATTAGAATTTAGCAAATTTTAAATAATATTTTATATGGAAAAAAATGGTTTATTGTGCAGGAATTTTATGCGAAACCCGTCCCTCATTTATTTCGAATACACCTTTACACAGGTAAGTCAGCGTTTGTCTCGGAAACCTAAAATTTAAGATGTTTTTGTGGAAGCCTCAAACAATGCATGTTTTTGTTTTACATGACCTTATTTTCATTTTAAACTAATTCATGTAGGTTAAGATTACCTGATGCGCATTTCTTAGTAAGATGCGACTGAATGGTATGTAATGCAATAAATATTTGTAATCTTGGTCTTGAAATATTTACTCATTGTGCGCCAATAATGACACAATGTTGTTGAGTGTGGGTTGCTATTTCAGTATCACTTCGAAAGTGTACTTGCCTTTACATGATGATAGGCCTCAGTCCAACTTTAAGTTAATTACAGAATAATGTTGTTTATGTAAGAAAAAGAAGTTGAAGAAAGATTTGGTGGCAATTTCTTTAATTTTATCATAATGCTTCCTGCTTTGCATCTGTAGCTTGTCGAAGGACGATGCAATTGAATAGGCAGTGTAGACTTGAATTGGTTTGTATTGCAGTGCTTCGACTCAAGTTAGAGTAATTTAACACACAGTGGTTACAATATGAGCTGTGAGACGAGAACGATACATGCTTACAATTAATATTGAATTTGATCCAGCCTGCTTCCATATAGAAAAACCAACTCTGTGTCCACAGCTAAAGGAGCTGATGAGACACAGAGGGTAGATTAAAGATATTATTGAATAAGAGAAATAAATACGTAAAAGGAAGATTGAGGAATATTGAATTATCTGAATGTGAACAGCGCCATCTAACGGGAAAAAGGTGAAGCTGGAAGCAGACTGGTTATTACACATGTGGGACTAAGTGGTCCCCACATTACCCCCCTCCTAAGACTGGAAGTCGGAGAAATGTCGTGGAACGTGGACGTGACGACCTGAGCGAGTGGTGCGAGTCGGTGGTGTCGGCACGACGTCAGTGGCAGGAAGTGGTGAGGAGACCTTCTCCTGAGGTTTATCTTGAGCAGGATGCTGATGCGGGGGGTTGATCGTAGACTGGTGAGACGGTTCGTCTGTACTGGCATTAATGTAGGCCGGCTTGACCCTGTCCATTGACACAGTAACCGCACGACCGCGGCTTGAAATCGTAACTGTTTTGTCGGTGCGACTTAACACAGGGAATGGTCCCGCATAAGGACGTTCGAGGGAAGCACGGACGTGGTCTTGTCTCACGAAAACGTGCGTGGCCTTGGCAAGGTCTTGTGGGATGAATGTTTGATGAGCCCCGTGTCTCTTGACGCGAGTGGGGCGTAGTGAGTCGAATTTCCTTCGAAGTGAGATGAGAGTGTCCGCCGGACTCTGATTTGAAGGAGGAGTTGTCAGCATCTGTCCTGGTAGTCTTAATGGTTCACCATAGACCAGATCTGCTGGAGAAGCTTGAAGATCTTTCTTAAGAGTGGCGCGCATGCCCAGTAAAACTAGCGGAAGGGCTTCCGTCCATTTGTCATTGGCATGACACATAATGGAGGCTTTGAGTGAGCGGTGCATACGCTCTACCATGCCGTTGGATGCAGGGTGGTAACTGGTAGTCCGTGCATGGTGAAATCCGCATAATCGGGCCAGGTCAGCAAACAAATGGCTCTCAAACTGTCGGCCGCGATCTGTAGTAATTGTCTCCGGGCACCCAAACCGGCTGATCCAGCAGGAAATGAGGGTTCTGGCGACGTTTTCGGCGGTGATGTTCACCATAGGAGCGGCTTCCGGCCATCGCGTGAAACGGTCAACGAGTGTTAACAAATACGTGTAGCCTTCCGACGGTGGTAATGGGCCTACAATGTCGAGGTGTATGTGCTGAAACCGTCGGTCAGGCTGAGTAAAGGTTCCAATCGCAGTGAGGGTGTGTCGATGTATCTTGGACAATTGACAGTTGACACACAGACGAGCCCAAGCGCGGCAATCCTTACGGATAGAAGGCCATATGTAGCGTTGGGCAACCACGTTAGCAGACGCTGCTATTCCTGGGTGATGTAGGCTGTGTAGGTGCTCGAAAAGTTGTCGACGTAATGGTTTGGGCACAAATGGGCGTTGTATGTCTTGACTAGAATCGCACGTAAGGACTGAATCAGAGCCCGGAATGGGAACATCAACGAGGATGAGGGACGTCTTTCTACTGGACCGAAGCTCTTTGAGTTCTCTGTCGTCTTTCTGAGCAGAAGAAAGTTGCTCAGGAGATACGGGAGTAGAGATTGCTTCGATTCTTGAGAATGCATCAGCGGCCAAGTTGTCCTGCCCAGCGATGTATTGGATGTCCGTGGTGAATTGAGAGACGAATTCCATTTGCCGCATTTGGCGAGGTGAGCAACTTGTTTTTGGATTCTGAAAAGCGTGCGTCAACGGTTTGTGATCGGTATACACGACAAAAGCGCGCGCTTCTAGCAGGTAACGGAAATGACGAATGGCGTCGTGTACCGCAAGCAATTCGCGATCGTAGGCGGACCATGTTCGTTGGTTTTCTTTAGGTTTCTGCGAGAAGAATGCCAATGGCTGCCAATGATCGTTGATCCGTTGTTGGACTGTAGCTCCGATACTGGTGTCTGATGCATCTGTGACTAGTGCAATCGGAGCCGTATGATCTGGATGCGCGAGTAGGGTGATGCGTGCCAGACTGTGTTTGCATGAGCTGAAAGCTTCGGTAAGCTTTGTTGTCCATGGTATCGTAGCGTTCCCTTTTACCTTGTCTCCAGATAACAACGTGTTGAGTGGTGCTTGTTCGTTGGCTGCATTTGGTAGGAACCGGCGGTAGTAGTTAATCATGCCAAGGGAACGGCGTAGATCTTTGAATGTCTTTGGAAGAGGGTATTCAGTGAGTGCCTTTACCCTGTCTGGTAGGGCTTGTGTGCCTTCTGCTGACACGAGGTAACCAAGAAAGCTGATTGACCCAACGCCGAGGGTACACTTGCTAGGATTAATGACTAGGCCATATTCTAGGAATCGTTGGAAGAGTTGACGTAGGTGTGATTCGTGCTCCTGCTTATCACTCGATGCAACCAGTACGTCGTCGATGTATGAATATGCCCACGGGAGGTCGCGTAGGATGTTATCCATGAAGCGTTGGAAGGTTTGAGCAGCATTGCGAAGACCGAATGTCATGAATGGGAATTCGAAAAGGCCGAACGGAGTATTTATTGCTGTCTTTGGAATGTCACCATTGGAAACTGGTATCTGGGTGAATGCTTTGACCAGGTCTATTTTGCTGAATACGGTTTTTCCTCGCAATTCTGCACTGAAATCTGCGATGTGGCGGACTGGGTACGCGTCAGGAATTGTTCGAGCATTGAGCCGTCTGTAGTCCCCGCATGGGCGCCATGAATGGTCGCTTTTAGGTACTAGGTGTAATGGTGAGGCCCATGGGCTGTCGGACGGACGACATACGCCGGTCTGGATCATGTCGTTGAACTCCTTTTTGGCGATAATAAACTTGTCCGGGGCCAACCGGCGTGGGCGAGCGGAGACGGGAGGTCCGTCTGTCGTTCTAATGTAGTGGACCGTGGAGTGTTTGACCTGGTCTGTGGGTTGTCTCGGCCGCGTGAGGTCGCTAAACTCCTCAATTATTACTTTTAGACTGGCCGGGGTACTGTGCGGTATTGTTAAGGTAGAAACGCTAGGTTGCTTGGAGGGGCTTTGACACAGGTTCGCCTTGCGATGCGTTGTCCCGTCGATCAGCTTTGAGTTCTGGAGATCCACCAGCAAATTAGAGGCTGCGAGAAAGTCTGCACCGATGATGGGTTGCGTGACATCGGCAATGATGAAATTCCAACGGAAACTGCGTCGTAATCCCAGGTCCAGTTGTTGAGCTGTTGTTCCGTACGTATTGATGATTGTGCCATTGGCGGCAGTCAGCTCGAGTTGAGTACGACGGAGCGGTAGGTTGAGACGGGCACGTGGAAAAACGCAGATGTCGGACCCTGTGTCAATGAGATAACGTATCTTGGTGCAAGGGTCCGTGATAAGAAGGCGATGTGAGGTTTTAAGCAGATGTGTAGTGGCGCAGGCAGGCCCTGCCTTTACTGGCTGCGATCGTCGTTTTTCGGAAATCTGCATGGCTGCTGGCACTTTCTGGCCTTCCTCCCATAGGTTTGGTGGTAAAAACACCAAGTTGGGTCTTGTTTAGGCGCTGGTGAACGGAACTGGCGCTGGAACCGTGGCTGTGTGGCACGTTGTCCGTATCTGTCGGCGAACTGTGCCTGTAGAGCCGCGACGTTCTCTGTTAACGTCTTCAATAGGTCCACAGGGGCCATTGTGCACTCAAGAATCCGGTCACGTGTTGCTGAATTGATGGTGGCCATCTTGTCGGCGAGGTTCGCGACGTCACCTAGTGACAGGTGATCATGACCGATGATTGCCAATTGTATAGCGTGCGGGAGGCGAGACGTCCAAATGGTGCGTAAAACCGAGTCTGATATGGCTTTCTCTGCGAGGGCCCGCAGTCTCCGGAGAAAAGAGGTGGGAGTTTTTTCCCCTATGTCTTCCGACATTAGTAGCTGAATGCGACTGCTTGCTGGAAGACTCATTCGTTGGATTAATTGCGTTTTTAGCTCAGTGTATGGGTTTACTGGTACTGGGGCAGCTAACAAATCTGAGATCTCGCTGAGGGTACTTTGGTCGAGCGCTGAAAGGACGTGGTAATATTTCGTCGTTTCCATTGTGACCCCTGCAAGTGCGAACTGAGCCTCCGCTTGAGTGAACCACAGTGCCGGTGACAGGTTGGCCGACTGTGTCCAGAAGGGTGGAAGCTTGACCGAGACTGCCATCGTACTAGCAGGGCCTGTCATCTTGGTTGTAGCCGTGGGTGTCGGTGTTGTGGCTGTAGCAGTTGTAGCTGTAGCGGTTGTAGCTGTAGCGGTCGTAGCTGTAGCGGTTGTAGCTGTAGCGGTCGTAGCTGTAGCGGTTGTGGCTGCGGTCTGCGGCATCTTGCAGGTTGTGGCTGTGCTGCTGCGGTGAATGTAGCTGCTCCGGGGTGGTTTCCACCGCCTATGGCCGGATGAGACGTTCTGGAGGCTGGAACTGGAACTGGAACGGGCTGGAACTGGCTGGAAGCTGGAACTGGAACTGGCTGGAACTGGAACTGGCTGGAACTGGAACTGGCTGGAAGCTGGAAGCTGGAACTGGCTGGAACTGGAGCTGGCTGGAACTGGAGCTGGCTGGAACTGGAACTGGCTGGAACTGGCTGGAATTGGCTGGAACTGGAATTGGCTGGAACTGGAACTGGCTGGAACTGGAGCTGGAACTGGAGCTGGAACTGGAATCTGGAAGGTTGCTTGTTCCGTTGTCGAGGGTCACCAATGTAGCTTGTCGAAGGACGATGCAATTGAATAGGCAGTGTAGACTTGAATTGGTTTGTATTGCAGTGCTTCGACTCAAGTTAGAGTAATTTAACACACAGTGGTTACAATATGAGCTGTGAGACGAGAACGATACATGCTTACAATTAATATTGAATTTGATCCAGCCTGCTTCCATATAGAAAAACCAACTCTGTGTCCACAGCTAAAGGAGCTGATGAGACACAGAGGGTAGATTAAAGATATTATTGAATAAGAGAAATAAATACGTAAAAGGAAGATTGAGGAATATTGAATTATCTGAATGTGAACAGCGCCATCTAGCGGGAAAAAGGTGAAGCTGGAAGCAGACTGGTTATTACACATGTGGGACTAAGTGGTCCCCACACATCCTATTATTTTATGCATTTTTTTTTCAGATTTCCTTTAAACAATGAACTGTTAAAGAAATGCTTATTGTCATGCGAAGAGATTTGTACATGCCCACTAAATGGTCACGAATCTGTGGCCAACATTTTGAAGGAAACTCCTATTTGGTGCGACCAAGTAGTATCAGAAAGCTATTATTATTAATGTCGGACGCCGTGCCTTTATTATTTGACTTCCCCAAGTGGCTGCAGCGGAAAGAGTCTAATCTTCGCGAAATTGTTCGACAGGGGATATATTTACAAGAACTTGAACCTGATCATCCAACTCCAAAGGTCTGTAGCATTATTATTTTCAAATGCTTTGATATCTTTGTCCAAAATTAGTCTATCGTTACTCTTGACTTCGTGATATTTCATATTAAGTAAGAAACAATTTTATTTTCTGACACCTGCTTTCAGCATTTCAGCTTTAAGCAACCCTGTTAGCCTGGTGAGGGGAATGAGTCGGTTTATTATCTCGATGCACCCTAAGGGGAGACTCCTTCACCTCGGGGAGAAGGGGAGTCGACTGACAGGATTGACCTCCTGATCATAGTGGATTCCAAGCCATTTGGAGAAAATATTATAGTAAAGTAAAGTCACACGATGAAAACGGAGGTGACTAGGACACGCGCAATTAGACTGCAGGGTACAGTCTAAGCGCGTTATCATGTCCCACCATGGTCCCCTGCCGTCGCTGTGGACACTACCAAGTTTGCCACAGTTTGAAACACGCTCTGCCCTCGTGGTTTCAACTTGGTTAGCCCCTAAGGGTTATGAAATTGGAATGATTGTAGTGTCAGCCGCATGGAGAAGCGGGTTCGGTTTCCGTTCACACCCCATTTCTTCCTCTTTTATATTTCCTGATGGGCCTGGTTCTGTAGTTTACCTTCTATAATGTTAATTCATCTTTCCTATAGTGTTTTGGTGTATTCTTTCAGTTAAAGGATGACGCGAGAAACGACGCCAAACCATGCAAAGGTGCCTGTTGCGTGTTGAAAGAGACCTCGTCTTTAAAAGAAAGTGGAAGTTCAACTGCTGCAGGTCAAGTTGGAGGCGTATGCTGAACCAGGGATTATGTTACTTTTTTACTTATTTGTCTGAGAATAACATTCTCGTCCCTATTTACAAGATCATGGTAGCCTATTGAGATCGATTCTATGAGCATTCGTTCCGAAATATTGTATGACAAGGGCAGAAAGAAAACGGGAGGCTATGTTGATTTGGGAAATTTCGCTGCTTCAGAAATTGGTAAACCCGCAAAAGGGGCCCTTGTTTTGCAAGTTGCCTCTCTGTCATGGTCTTTCAAATGCCCGTAAGCGTATTTTCTTATTGAAAAATTAGACGCCTCTATTCTCAGTAAAATATTGATGACAGCTTCATCATATTGGGATTAAAGTCCGCTCATGAGATGGTGTTCACGTAAATATAGCAGCATTACTAGTTTTAGGTTGTAACCTTGTCGCAGGCGAGCATACATTATTTCCACACCCAGCAGACAGGTATCCTATATTTGTTTAAGTTGACTCGAAATTCATATGCTGAAACTGGACGCTAACTAACACGCCCAGCGTGGAATTATGAACACCCCTACTGCATTCATTGCTGGTTTATTATTGATACATGCAAAAATATATATTATAAAAAAATTCAATTTCATAAGTTAATTTGTTGTAAATTATGCCCCTTATTTTCGTATTTAGCGTTAAGGACATTAGGTACCGCACGGTAGGCTACAAATGGTACTTAGGTGTACGTAGGTGCAGAACTGGATAATTAGGCCTAACTACGAGGTGGGCAAGACAAACTTCAGCAAATAACTTGCAATATTGCTAGTGATTATTAAGTTACCTGTCTGATAAGTATCTTAAATTCATAGTTATCTTCAGTCATAGTAAAGTATGTAGGTACCTTATAATCTTATGACAAAATAGCATAATCATTATTATTGTCGTCATCGGAATAGGCGAGCAGCAACTACCATTTAGGTAGCTACAATTACAAAGACCCCACGTATGGTGTCGATCGAGTAACGGACGGACGGCAATAGAACAAAATTAATTTGATGTTAAGGTAGAGTAGGTACTATTCGGTGTTGTAAGGTGTGAACAAGTCCTTTGCATCATTTTTTACCGACTTTCCTGCCTACGATGTGTCCGTGCTTTTATTTCTGCTTACGCCTGAAGGCCAGTTCTATTATGGAACCCAAACTAAGCCAAGAAAAAGCAATTATAAATGAAAACTCAGCGTTTATCTAGGGGTAGTATCAATATTAAAGAATTTTTCCTATTGCCATTTCAAGCAAAATACTAGTCTTAGAAGATTTATATTTGATGCACGACAAACAAAATTAGTAATATTTTTGATAGCTTGCACCAAATTAGCGTCAAACTAATTATTTTCAATATAATATCGCCAAAAAAGTATAGGACCTCACATAATAAATTTGAATTTAGGCCACCAATGCAATGGCGGACTGAATTCGCGCCATTTTCATGAAAATGGCGGAGTTGTCATCCCCTGTCCAGGAGCATGCGCAGTGCAAACGAATGGTGCAAACACAGGTGTTACACTGACCGACTCGTCAAAATTTAAATTAATATTATTAGTTTTTATTTTCCATTTGAAAAGTTTAGTATGCTAATTATTAAGTATTTTTTATTATTTCATTCATAAAATTATACCGAAATGTTTGATTTGCAAAAATGAAAACTAAAACTAAAAAGTAAAATGGCTAAAAAATAAAAATAAAAATGTCTGCCGGCGCAATGCTTGTGTTTTGGTGATAGCAAAGAAATTGGTTGTAATGAAAGCTAATAAATGGTTAATTTGGTATAAATTTTGAAAGTAAACACTTCAATGAGGACTTAACTTTAACTGTACGCTGGAAGATTTGCATCGATGGAGTTTTGTTATTGCAATTGATCCCCGTCTTCAATATTTTCCTTTAATAATTGGTGTACACTTAAATTACGGTATTAATATACATTTTCAATCTAACAAGTTTGGAGGAGCCCATAAAATGAATATAATTCTTATGGTGAGAAGTGGGGCGTATTTTGATTAGCGCCAGAAGAACCATGACTTTTCTAATTGTACAGCAATAGCTATGGCTGGCACTTTTAGTGAACAGGCGTTTGAGCTAAAGCTCTGCAATTTGAAGGACACCCAAGAGTCCATTAGCGCAATGTCCAACTGGTGTCTTAAAAACAAGGAACACCACAAGAAAATAGTTACCTGTTGGTTACATTGTCTTAAAAGAGGTAAGAGATATCATATCACAAATTAGTTAATTCTGCTAATTGTTCTGGGTGCAAACTTGAGACAATTTTTTTATATTTTAGAAGGCATGTGAAGCAGATGGAACTAATCCTACTCATGCAGTTTTTAGGAGGTTAAGTTTTGAAACCATATAAATACCGATCACTTTAGCTTTGTTTATTAGCTGACGCAGTAGAAAATTGATATTATAGGTATTAAGATTTTTATGGACGTAGACGCCCATGGATCCTTGCCCTGCTAAGGAACCCATTGGTTTCTCGACATTATTTGTATTGTTTTCGAATGAATTTCTAGCCTTTGGCAGATGGATCACTCTTCGATGCCAATGAGGGCCAACTGAGGCATTGGTATTGTAATAGGTGTATGCTGGACTTAACCAAGTATGGGGACGAGTCAAACATTTGATGTTACTCGGAGTAGAGACATCCAGAATGATTGGCCGGATTCGAAGTAGTGTATTTAAGCCACATTAGAAGTTTTGAAGTGAGCCATAACATTGTACAACTACATTACCAAATGTAATCGCGATTACTGCATAAGTATATTCAAAATTTAGGCCTACGTTTTCGTTCGTTTCCTAATTCGGAATTCCGAATCCGCTAAAACGGCACCGTTTTTAAGGAGATTCATCTACTTATTGAGATGGCGAAAATGTCTTCAAAACTTTTCTTTTCATGACCCCCCTGAGCCCAAAACTGCCCTCCGTTCAAAATGTTATATGTAGGCTATGTATGTATTTATGTATGCATGTTTGTATAGCGATTTTAGGAAACACTCTAACATTCGTAAATATTATCCGATTTTGATGAAACTAGGCACAAAAATTCATCATACAAATGTCTTCATCGAGTTCGTTAACCAGCTAGATCCACTATTTAGTTACAAGTTGGCGGCCAATTGAAAATATCGACCGTCACCATGGGCGGAAAATGGGGGGTCCTGGGGGGGGCTACCATCTCTGGCCAAGCCCCCCCCCAGCTCTGGCCTAGCCCCCCCAGCCTCCCAGGTCTGTCCCTGCGCCCCTAGCATCCTAAGTAACTATAAAATTTATACGTATGGTTCCATCCATTAAGCGAATAAAGTCCCAGTTATTTTATAGGAAGTCACTATGTTGGATGTATTTATGAAAAAATAATAATAACTCAAGTCTTTACAAAATCTTCGTCTGTAAAATCTAGCCAATTATCTTGAAGAAATTCTCCGGGCCCCCATTGTTTAGAGTATATTCTTCGCCTTCAATATCAAACTGTTACAGCTCTCAAAACGCGTAAAACCCCAATATTTCAGGGATATTTTTCAAAAAATTTCACCCGGGAGAGACCGCCGGGCCCCCCTTGTCCAGCTATTATCATCGCCAGTAAAATCTAAACGTTACTACTATCAAAATGCGTACAATCCCACTATTATAAGCCACATTTTAAAGAAATTTCACCCGGAGGAGACCCCCGGGCCTCAGAGACGGACCCCCCTCCCCTTTGGAAATCGGTTATATTCTTTGCGTCTAAAATCTAATTGTTACAGCCCTCAAAATGCGTAAAACTCCACTATTTCAGGCATATTTTTATAAAATTTTCACCCGGGGGAGACCCCTGGGCCCCCCTTGTTTGCAATTGCATTAATTGCCTGTAAAATCTCTAACGTACTGCTATCAAAATGCGTAAATTTAAACTATTTCAGGGCTGCTTACTCTCCCCCCTTTCAGGTCTCCTGAACCCTGGCTCCTTCGCAAAAGACTAAGGTCATTAATTTTAAGCTGTATGTATGACGTTTTCCCCCCTTCGAAACCCTATCGTTACGCCCAGGGGCGAATGCTTAAAAAGTCAATATTTCACTGCTGTTAAAATGCGTAAACCCCCACTATTTTTCCATTATATTTTCAAATTTTTCCTCCGGGGGAGCCCCGGGCCCCCCTGTTTCTTGCAATATGAATAAGCATTATTACTGATGTTAAAATGCAGAAAACCCCATTATTTTGCCCCTATATTTTCAAATTTTTCCTCCGTGGGAGACCCCTGGCCCCCCTGATTCCAAAATATGAATAAGCATTATTACTGCTGTTAAAATGCGCAAAACCCCACTATTTTGCCCTTATATTTTAGATTTTTCCTCGGGGACACCCCCGGACGCCCCATTGGTTTCTCTGCATCAGGCGCATGGGTTATTCAAGTAAGGCACTGTAAATTAATGCGCCTTGTTTCGCTAACAAACACACCAATTGCACAATCGCTAAAGATTAATTTGGCTTGGTAGGCTACACCCACTTCCCCCCCCCCCCCGAAAATCAGTCCTGGACCTACCCTTGGGGGGGGGGGGGCCTCGCGCAGAAGCTCGCTCCTGGCCTCGCGAACCCACGGGTCGGCCCTGGTTACGCCACTGAGCATTGCTATTATAAGGTTTCGTGAACATGCCAGGACATTTTTATTTTTTGTTTTAATGAGAATGGGTGAAGGGCGAGGCTTCTGGAAGATTTGCAGATTTACTGTTTTTTTTTTAAATTTTTATTAGGGGCTTAGCCCCCCCACAGACTTTTTGAGATTTTCCGCCAATGACCGTCACAAAGCTTTCCTTATACTACGTATAAATTGGAAAGCACAGACTTTTTGAGATTTTCCGCCAATGACCGTCACAAAGCTTTCCTTATACTACGTATAAATTGGAAAGCAATAATTTAAAAAGTAAAAGTTCATAGTCGTCATTGTTTGGAACACAAGTGTTTTGTGTCTTGATGTTGTGGTCGGGAATATAATGAAGTATATTTTATTGACTTGACAACGTCTAATAAATCGATGAGCGCTGGCTGGAATACTAGGTGCATGTACGAAAAGTGTGACGTCATGCGTGATGTTCGTCGGTGATGTTGGTGGATGATGTTTATCCGTAACGCGGTTTTGTAGTGCGGGTTTAAAGCAGATGTAGAAGGTCCATCTCAATTTAAATTACACCCATGTCTTCGTCTATTCTTCCTCTTTCAGGCCATGCTATATTTGTCGGGGTAGGCAAGGGGCTTGGCTTTGGGGTGTGAAACGTGGTGCGCCTAAACTTGGCCCGAAGTTGCCGGTTTTCATCGAAAATAGACCTTATTCGGGCGCGTTTTTGGGGGTGTTAATATCAATTTGAAAACTTGCCTGCAATTTTCAACCGAAATTAATTTTTAATACCTCATTAGAAGCAGTATGAATTAAGGTTTCAAACGAGTATAAGTACATATTTTCAAACTCACCCCTTCACCCCTTAAACACGAGTAGAACACAAAATTTGTAAAAAATGACGCATTTCCAGCAATCCCATTAGTATTGCATGGGCGGGTTTAAAGCAATTTTTTTGGTCTGATGTGGAGGGCCTATCTTAATTTAAATTATACCCATGTCTTCGTCTATTCTTCCTCTTTCAGGCCATGCTATATTTGTGGTGATCAAGCAAGGGGTTTGGCTTTGGGGGTTTGAAACGTTAGGGGGTGCGCACGATTTTCAACAAAAATAGGCCTCTTTCGGCCGCGTTATTATCTATATAAAAATTCCAACTACTTAAAGGCTTTTCTATTATTTAATTTAATTAATTTTAAGTTAATTTAGGCGTTGTCACGTTAAACTATCGTCCGTAAACCGACTTTACAACCGACTTACTGACAACCAATTTTTTTTATTACATACATAGCGAAGGTAGCGTAGAGGAAAAGCTGGGTCTGCGGAATCTCCCTACACCTGATCGGCCTGAGCCGAAAGGGATTTTTTTTCCCGAAAATAACTCCCGAAATAAATCCCGAGCCGTAAGGCCTGACGGCTACCATGTAAATGATAGATAAATTCATTCAAGAGCTTTCACTTGGTTTGCAGCACGTCATATTTTTATAAAGCCGGAAAAAGCAATCATACCAGGCACTCGTACCTAACTTACCTTTGGAGTCTGAACCTTAAGGCCTAGTTTCTTATTTAGTATACCAAGTTAAATGTCTGAAATGGAGCTTTCATTGTGTGATGTGTAACATGACATATCTTTATACTTGAAAATCCTGAGATAGGCCTATGTATACTATATACCTATATACTGTATACATACATATGTATCTTTATTCCTACGTTGTCATAATAATAATAATAATTTTTATTATAAATGCAAATAAATAATAATAATTATAAGGACTTTTTATGAACCTATGCCTACTTTGGTCCCATTGGTCCCATGTCCAGTGCCAACGACCCTGTTGATTTCGGACATTATTTATATTGTTTCCTTATTAAGTTTTGGCCATTGGCAAACCGGTACACGTCCTTGATGCCAACCTACACCGGCTACAAGCGATAAAGGACAAACTGAGAGAAGCTTACCATTGACGCCGCAATGTATCAGGCGAAAGCATGTCTAAGCCAATTACAGATACGAGTCTATATGCCCACTAAACCACCTCTCCCTTCCGAACCCTTCAAGGAATATATAGTATTATTATTGCACCAAGAGATAGTTTGACCCGACTCCGTCCATTTTTTATCGTATTTCAAAGTTCCTCATAATAACCGAGGAAAATGTGGTCTCCGGGTGGCCTGGAACACCCTGTACAATATAGATGTACTGTATATTTGTATTTTTTACTGTTGGCGATAAGCCAACATGTAGTAATAGTAACTGGTGATTTAAAAAAACTACAGGCAATTTTTTTTAAAAATATTATTAATGTGACCTTTTCTTTTACTGTTAGTGGTTGATTGACGTGCCACCCTCATATACCCCAACTTGAGGGGGCACAGTCCAGTAATTTAAAAGTAAAAATATACGATTGTTTATATTTTAGTAAAAATTGATCAGCGCCTTTCACTGTTCTACTTGGCCAACGACGTGATTCAGTACAGCAAGCGGAAGCACCTGGACTTTGTTGACAGCTGGGGCACTGCGTTGCAGAAGGCGACGACGCTCGTGCGAGACGACAAGGTGCGCCATCGCATCATGCGCATCTTCAAGATCTGGGAAGAGCGAGGCGTTTATGACGAGCCTTTCATCGCTGACCTTTGTGGTCTGCTTACCACCCACGTCAAGAAGAAGGAGCCAGAGGTGACAGACGCCAACGAGTTTCAAGTAAGTCGTACTATTGACGCCAGTTAAAGAAAGTTTCACTCTAATTTAGAACCATAGTTAATGTTAAATAGTTAAATATACTATGTATATAGTGTTTAACTTTTTTTCTGCTTTCTGGACTAGTAAATTCAGATACTCCTTCTGGAATCTCTCCCTCAGTTGCCTTCGGATACTTTGCAAGTACTGGACGCGACGAACCAAGCTGGCTTCATCGACAGCATCCAAGGAACGCGCCCCAACACCAGGCTTCTCAAGCAGAAAATGTGCAGGTGTTAACGGCTCCAATTCATTCACACTATTTGCACAGTACGTCAGAGGTCGGGAATTCACAATTGACTCACATTCCACCACAAGAGTGAGAAGTTCATCTCTAGGCAAGACAGCAGCTCCCACTGTTTTCTTCAGGCTAAGTTTGACTACGCCCACCAGGCGCTCAAAGAAGCCATCATACATTGTGCATTGGGAGATGCCCGTTCCATCACCAGACGCTTGGAGGCTGCGAAATCGTCCACTTCAGTCCAGTTGATTTCTTATAGTTGGTTTGCTAGTCCCACAAAATTCGTACCGCAGTCATAGTACAAGTAATGACAGGTATTTCGTGCCAGGAACCTGCGCAGAGCTCGAACGAAGCACTCAGTAGATAGAGACTCAACCAGGTCGAGGCGCACACATCGAAATACTGCACACGTGAATAGAAGCCCCCAGACTTTGCTTCCATCATCTAAGTACATTGGCCCAAACATGTCCATACCCGAATTTTCAAAAGGACATTCTTGCAGTGCAGTGCGTTCTAGCGGTAACACACTTGGAACAGGTTGAATATTCTTCCCCAAAAGTCTCTTACAACGCGCACATTCCGAAAGAACTTTCTTCACCAAATTTCGGCCTTTGATCACCCAGAATCGTTCCCTCTGTTTCGACAGCACTGTCCCAACTCCAGCGTGCTGGCTTTTAAGGTGCACATACTGAATCAGTAGTTTCACAATATCGTGCTGTGGCAAGATAATTAACGACGTCTCCCACTCTTTGGTCACCACTCGAGACGTAACTCTTAACAAATCATCCGTGCCGCATTGAGTCTGCACCCCAGGTATTTGACAATCACCTTCTGACTGCACCACGTACAGAATTCTTTTTTCGGCCTCATCAACTTCTTCATTAGTAATAGGACCCACCTTGCTCTTACGAAAACGTAATACCCAAGCCACCATTCGAATCAGTTTTAGATAATGGCTAAAGTACCTTGTCAGCCTTACGGAGAATTTTTCGAGGTTAGGTCGTACATCAGCAGTCAAGACCACTGCGTTTTTTGCTTTAAGTTCTGGTAGTGCTTCTGTCGGAATTGTATCGTCATCAAGTTGGCTTGGCCACAATTCCTCATTCTGTTTTAGCCACTCAGGACCAGACCACCAGTTCATTTGTATCAATTGTCGGATGGAGCACCCACGAGATGCGATGTCAGCTGGGTTTAATGCTCCCGGAACAAACCTCCAATTTTCCACTAGGCTGCCCAGACGGATTTCTTTCACTCTGTTGCCAACGAAGGTGGCCCAAGGTAGCGCGCGTTTGACCCAGGCTAAGACCGTTCTGGAATCCGTCCAGAAATATGTTGGCACCGCAGGAAACCCGTCTTTCAGGCTGTTGTACAACCTCACACCAACACAGACGCCTAGAAGTTCCATTCTTGGGATAGTGGTATCTTGCAGCGGCGCCACTCTTGACTTGGCAGCTACCAGACGCGCAGTCACCTCGCCTCCTTTATCACACCTGAGGAATATGCAACAGACATACCCCCGTTTGCTTGCATCAGAAAATACGTGAAGGCTCATTGACCCACTACTCCCACTATTGCCCAAGCGACGCGGAATCTTAACCTCTTCCAGCTCATTTAACGTTTGCACCCACCCGTCGAATGGTCCTTGTAAGTTCTCGGGTAGAGGGGTGTCCCAATCAAGCATGCATCTTGTAGCATTAGTCGACCGGGCAACATGGCTGGACTCATCATCCCCAAGGGGTCGTACACTGCGTTGATCAGCCCAAGCAATGATCTCTTAGTATCAACATTACCCTGCAGTCGATTCGATACGCCAACGGAGCTCAAAGTGTCCGTAATCAAGTCCCACTTCAGCCCAAGCACCATAGCAGAATCTCGAATGTCGTCTTTCATTTTCCAAGGGGCATTTGTGGTCCATCGACGCAGCTCAAATTTTCCCTTTTTCATCCCTGACGAGGATATTTCGATGAAGTTGTCAACAGTTTCTTGCTCATCGAACGAGGTCACACAATCATCCACATAGAATGACTCCTTCAGTACATTAATCAGCCGCTGGTCCTTTTCTTCAGCTTTCTGCGCTTCGTTCTCCAAGTGATGAGCGAGCGTATAATTTAACAGGAATGGGCTGCACGTTACCCCAAATACGGCTCGACAATGGCGGTAGGCTTGTATTTTATCATTTTTTCACCATAGAAAACGCAGAACATCACGGTCCTTTTCATCAACGACCAGTTGCAGGAAAGCTTGTTTTACATCAGCTGTGACTCCATAAGTCCCTTTGCGGAATCGGGTCAACAATGTGGGTATCAATTGTAGCATGTTGGGGCCCGCCAATAAACAGTCATTAAGGGACGCTCGCCCTGGCCTCTTCGCCGACGCATCGAACACAGGTCTGCATTTCGTCTTCTCTCCTTCTTTGAACACAGGGCGGTGCGGGAGATAATGTACAAATTCATCGCTGTTCTCTGGAGCCTCTTCCACTATGCCTTCCTCTAGCCAGCTCTCAAAAACTTCATCGTGTGTCTCAAAATTGCCGTCATGCCTTAATTTCTCGGTCACCCTTTTTAACCGTGCCATTGCCAGATCCCAATTTTCATCTAGGCAGGAGGGATAGCCGACCTTCCAGGGCAGTTGAACAACATATCGGTCATCTTTTCGGCAGACAGTGTTTTTAAAATGACACACAGCATCATCAACTTCAACCTTTCCACTTGCAAGAAGAACAGGCTCTTTAATACCAATCGTCTCTAAGTCCCACATGCTCTGCAACTGATTGGAATGCAAGCATAGCGTAACCATAGTCTTGCCCTTTCGTTGTGAAGTGCACACAATACTCCAGCCCAACTTAGTCTCGATAGCAGTTACTCCATTGCGCAAAACGTGCATATTTCCAGTGAGGATTTTCCCAATGGTATCAGCTCCCAGTAGGCATTGAATAGGTGGAGGATTAGCTCCCACATCGCTCAAAGTAATGCCTTTTTCTGCTAATGCCGCAAATAATCCTCTGTCATGCATAATGGATGGCCTATCAATTTGGTGGCATATTTCTTCTTGTGCTATAGCACTCACCTCAACAGTAGGCCCCTCGCGCAGTACGCCTTGAAGCTGCAGCTTGAAGATTTTATACTCTTTCGCAGGCTGGCTGACTCCTCCAAACAACCCATGGCTTATAACTTCAGAATGGGTAAACTTTAGCTGCAGTTCCTTCACCACTGTATTTGAGATGTAGCTGCGATGCGCCCCGTCATCTAGCAGAGCTCTTAACGTGACAGTTTTGTTGCCGCCTACGACTTGCACCAGCATCGTCTTTAAATACGTAGGCGCAGGTGCATTAACTCCAGTGAAATTAACCACCACTGGAGCACTTCTCTGATCAGCCACTGTGTCCTTAGTAGTTGAATTACGCTCAGGACACATCAATACAAAATGGGGCTTTCCACATAGTATGCAACGAACAGTCGTCCTACATTTCACCCTCGCGTGACCAATTTTCAGGCATTTGAAGCAAGCGCGCGTATCATTGACAACTTTTCTTCTTTCGTCACTAGTCATCTCTTGTGCCTTAACACAGTTTTCAGAGGCATGCTCTTTACCACAAAATATGCACGCCACATTCTTTGAAGGCCACTTATTCGTATTTTCTTTGTCGCTGGTACTTATCGGAGTAGATACCGGGGGCGCTCTTGGCGGACAATCCATGGGCTGGGCTAAACGAATGCGTTCTTCACTTCTGACCTCCTCTTCTAGAAACTGCATTAACTCGTCAAGCGGATTGTGCTCATATGTATCACTATCCAACGATGCGTTAGAAGCTTTTATGCCTTGACTGCTGTGCCTTCACTGCCTTTCCCACACACGTAGCAATTCTGCGGGCAACAGCTTTTCCACTAAAGGGTATAAAAAGAATGCACAGTTTTCTGTCGTCATCCACAGTACTTACAACGCACGCAACTGTGTACTGATTTGGTTATAAAGCGTAGCCAAAGTCTTCCTTTAGCCACTGAACAAGATAGCTATTAGTTCCCGTGTATAATGTTCAATAAGTAGCGTTTCCCTTCCGTATCGGTTCTTCAGCACATCTATTGCCTTGACGTAGCTTGCTTCGGTTCGAGGAAAACCCAGTACAAATTCCTTTGCAGGGCAATCCTTCAGCGACATTAGCAAAAATTGCATCTTTTCTGTACCTTCAATAGTGTTATCTTCATGTATGCGTTCGAATTGGGCCCAAAATGCAAGCCATGTATCATACCCCAAAACGAAAGGTTCCAATTGAAATTTGGGGAGCTTCAAACCAGCCATAGCTCCTTCAAGTGCATGACCTTGAGGTGGCGAATGGTGAACTTCATTGCTTTTTGTATGTTCAAATTCCACTTCCGCCGTTTTGTCATTGTACGATTCACAAGTAGCGAATTCCTCCTCAAATGCTTCATCTGACCACGTCACGGCACTCTGATATTCTTCGTCCTTTATTTGCAACCTTCTAAATTTTTCTCGAAGTAAAACGACTCGGCTATCGTCGATCCCATCTGTCTTGATTTGTTTGTAGATCATGGTAAATGCCGCCCTCATCCCGCCTCTTTGCTTTTTTAACTGTTCTTGTTTTTCCATCTTGGATCGGTCCTGTCACTGTCGTATTTCCGAATACTTATAAAAACGCGAACTATTTCCAAGCTAAAAGAACACTGCCAAAACTAATTTTAAGCAGCAATTTAATTAAACAACTTAATTTCTATAAAACAAGTAACGCGAGTAGCCATTTTCCTCGTTGCCTCTAGACAAAAAATCGAAATGCAGCAATCGAGAGATCGAACGCAATTGGCGCGAACTAAAAATCTTCACAATACTGTTTATTAATTTTAGCAGGAGGTTTGTTGCAGTTTGCAGTCAGCCCAATTCTTAACTTCGAGTCAGTAGTTTAACAATTGCTTGAAGGTGAGAATGAGACTTTGTTTTGCAGCCGAATTCACTGATAAAGAAAGTGCGAGAGTGCTCATTACTGGAGGATAACACAGACAGCCGGTACCGACGGGTTCAGGAGTTCAAACTGCCCCTCACTGATGCCGAGAGTATGCGCCTCTCACTCAAAGGTAACTTGGCTCCCACTGGTAGCCAACTACATTATCATTCAATTTTATTTCGATTGGGAGGCTCGTTCTCAGTTTGTTGTAGCTCCTTTAAGTCACGGTGGCATAAAAAATAAAATAAAATAAACTTAATAGGCCTTACGGTTGAGCCCTGTTAAATATAATGTTTAGCTGGTGGTACAGTAGGGCTCTGAACATACGGGTATTCTCACGGCACCATATATTTCTGAAGGGGCATGCCCGACAGTCATCTACCTTCGTAGCCGCCACTGCTTGTATTCTTTCGCAGAAAATACAAGTGTATATATATATATATATAAGTAGTAAGATATAAGTATATAGATCCACTATGTGATAAGAATGGATTGGATTCTTGAATTTCAAGTTGAATGATCGTTTAAAGAGTAGGTTGAAACGCAGACTATTGCTTGGCGCAATAGGAATGACAAGTTAAATAATGGTGTTAAATAATGTCAGACAGGAGACACGGCAGTGACGTTGCAGCGGAGGTGGACAGCGGCGTACGCAAGATGGAGGCCTACGTCAAGGCTCTCGAGACCGAGATCAGCGCGAGGGAGAAGCTGATTGACATGCTGCGCCACGCCATGCTCTTCTACGAGAACCAGCGAGGCGAGGCCAAGATCGTTGCCAATGTAAGTACGATGCAAATCATGGTTTGTGGGACACAGCAAGGAATTTGGCACTTGGCATGTTTCAGATTATCATTAAAACGCACCCTTGGTCCACTGAGTTTTCAGTTTAACGAGTTTTTTGGTAACTGATTGCCAAGTTTTTGCTTTCCAATTTATACGTACGTACGTGATGGTCGAAATTTTCGATTCCGAGATTTCAACGGATTTACACGTTTTGAGGTACCAGGAACCCAAAAAAGTGGTTTTTACGAAATGTCTGTCTGTCGCTCTGTCTGTCGCTCTGTCTGTCTGTCTGTTCATCGATTTTCGGGCAAACTACTCGGTAGATTTTGATGAAATTTGGCTCGCAAAAATCATCCCCCGAAACCGTTTTTTATGAAAAATGACTAAAAAATTATTTTTCGGTGGAACCTTTTGTGTGAGATCACTACCAAAGCCACAGATCCTCCTTCTAACTCTAGCGGTGGAGAATGGTTATGAGGTCCTATATTTTAGAGTTAAAATACAATTTATGAATATCTCTGTTTTATTACCATTATATAGAAACGGGAAAAAAGTAAGTACACTTCAGAATATTAGTTCTTATCAGCACGACGTGGGGGTAAGGTACATATTTTCTCTAGATGACAAGGGCTGGAACATGGACTGCGTCGACATCATAACCAGAAGACCGGTAGTGGGCTATTAAGGCTTCAAGGCAGGGCAGGGACCCCATATTGGGCAACTACATCCCACTCACAAATGCCCTCTTCATCATATAAATTGTGTATACCTAAGCTTACAGTTATGTCTATTGAAATGGATTACCGTATATCTCAGGTTAATATAGCAGTACGGGTACTAGTAGATCTTTATCGTCGACACATAAACTGTTAAAAATAAAAGAGGTCGGCTTTCGGACTGTACATGAAGAAGTGGTAAAAGAGTGACCCAGAAACAGCTGCTCACTGATATATAACCTCGGATGACCGTTAAAAGCCCTGCACCGTAAGAAGATTGTCTCGCCCGTGCGCAACCAATTGTAGCTACAGTTAGGGATCCAACGATACTACTGATATAATACTAGTATCGATACTTTTCTTTCGATATCACTGGTATTGATACCCGATACTTTTCATTCAGTACTTGCAGGTATCGATACCTATTTGCTGGTATTGAATCAAATAATACCTACCACACAACTAAACTTTTTCCCGCAATTTTTTTTTTTAATTTTCAAAATAGTCACCAACTTACTGTGTGAGTGTTCTTTCGTAAGCTATGTATAGAGGTTGGCCTAGGTTAATTTTACGCGCCTGATTATTTATAAATTGTAATTTGCAATTCTCCAGTTTTTATTTATTTATTGAATTCAAGTATTTTTTAGTCATATGTGTGTTACATTATAGTTAATAGTTATTTTAGAATATTTATTTATTTATTTAAAGAAGTTACCAGAATTTTTCAAAGGTCCCTTCATACCCTGGTCCATGGATGCACCCCTGCAGGCTGGCATTCCATTCGATACCAATACCTCATGGTGTCGATACTTTTCTTTCAATACAATACCAGTATCAATACCTACCATTCAATACCGGTATCGATACATTTGTAAAAATTTGGATCCCTAGCTACAGTGCAGGACCAATAATGGTGCATGCACCAGCAAATTAAGAAATTGCAACGACACAGTTGGACAATCCAACTCAGGTTTGCATGCTTTGCCAAAGCCCCCCCCCCCCCCCCAAAAAAAAAGAAGGGAAAAGTCAACCCCTAGAGAAAGAGAACCATGCAAAAACACCACCCACCATGCTGCTGCAAAGTAACAACACCAATAAATTATTAAAGAACTCAACGCAAAAATAAAATCATTAAAATTAAACAAAGAAAATCATTCAACCCACGAATCTGCATCCGGAAAGGCCAGTCGGCGGTCAGAGAAAAATTTCAGATCTTCAACGGCAAAGACTCCCACCAACTGACCATACAAGTTTGCCAATTCAATTTGTGAAGAAGAACGGAGCATGGCAATGCGAAACGGACCCTCCCATTTATCCGCTAATGACTTACAGATATTCGCAGAAGCATCGGAGAGAACTGAGTTGCCTATTAGCAAAAGCAATCCTGTCCACCCAGGCCGATTTTTCAGAAACTGCAAAAAACTGCTGTGCCGCAACGCCATGAGGTATAACATTACAGTTTTTAAAGCTAATTTTAACAGTATTAGAATTGCTTTTGCGTCTTAATATCTGATTCATCGGATAGAGTATTGAAAAATAAAAAAAATGGCGCGAATATCTCAAAACTGAAAAAAATGGAGAGGATTGCTTTTGCTAATAGGCAACTCACATGCAACCTACGATAGACCAAATCACCCACTTTGAAAGTGTACGGTTTAAGCCTCATGTTATAATTGGCGGCTTGCTTAGTCTTATTTTTCTTTGACAATCTCCCACACCTTTGCTTGCCGCTCAGCATTTTCCTTCATGCAACATTGAGGGTCAAAAGCCGACAATTTTCCTGACAAAAGTTCAGAATGCTTATCATGACGGGACCGCAACACCCTGACAAACATTAAAGAATGCGGACTCGCTCCAGTGGTACCGTGAGTAGCAGCATTCATAGCATAAGTTATAAATCCTAGTAGCGCCGTCACACTTTCTATTGATGATTTCCACCTTCAGATATGTTTTAGGTGTTCAATAGAGTAACAACACCAAATAGGTTGTTTTCCGAAAAAAATATTTGGTTCCGTGCAAAAAATTATGGATAATTCACGCTCCAATACATTGCGTGCCCTGTCATTGTTACTACTGTTACAATGTATTGGTCTGTTCGTTCCGGACCCCCCCCCCCCCCCCGGACGGATATTGTGATTGTGATACGTGACATTTTGTGTTACTTAGGCGTGTACGAGGTGTGCCAATTAAATACACTGACTGGGGCCATAAAAGCTATTTATTTAAAATTACTTACTTTTAGTAATTGTCACCTTCAACATACATCCCTTCCCTATCTACACGTTGCTGCACGCTGACCTACCACTGTTTAAAACAATGCTGCAGGTCATTGGGTGTGAGGCTGTAGAGCAGCTCCGCCGTTTCCGCCTTCATCTCATCCATCGACCCCAAACGTGATCTTTTCAAGACAGATTTGATTTTAGGGAAGAGGAAGTTGTCACAGGGGGCTAGATCTGGGGAATAAGGTGCAAGTTCAAACACAGTGACCTGTCTTGTCAGCTAATTCTGTTCGGTCTGTCTGTTCCTGCGAAAGGTTTTTCGCACTCACTTTTGTCATGGAAAGTCCGTCGTGCAAAATTTGTCGCGCGGTTTCTTTATTACTGTTTACCATTTCAGCTATCATTCTTGTTGAAAGACGTCGATCTTTGTGCACAATTTCGTTAGTTTTCGGCACCATTTCGTCTGTTCGCATTGAGATTAGTCGTCCAGGACGCGCATTGTCCATAACCTCTTCCCGGTCATCACTAAATATTTTGTGCCACTCAAACACAGTTACACGCGACATTACATTTTCGCCATAAGCCTCTTTCAAAAATTGGAAGCTTTGTGTTGTTGTATTTTTCTTAAAATGTCAAACTTTAACGCTACTCAATACTTGCATCAACCATTACCCCGGCAAGGTGGAGCAACATGGTACACTTCCGAAGGGCGTCAATCGCAATCGCTGAAAGGAATGAAATTGCTAGGTATTGAATTTGAAAGTGAGCCGGTCATTGACCTGTAAGTAACATTTCTCTCCGATAAAGGCCCTGACAGTTATACTAGGTCCAGTCCGGGTATTTCATTGGCACACCTCGTATTCCACTGGTCAATTTGACTTCAAATTTGATTTTGTCATTGACGGAAAATCATCAATGTTGCATTATTTATTTTTACACCCCATTCCACTTGTTTCCAACAATTGATCATTTTTGTTTTCAATTTTTTCCAAATTTGTAAGTTTGCGCGCCGCCGTCTTTTAATTTTATAATTTACATGAAATTTTATGATTTAAACTACGAAATAATTCGTTCGTTCTCAAGAAAGTAATTTAAATTATTCATCATCTCTAGATGACGCTATTGTTTAATTTTAGATTTTTATTGTTTGCAATGCGTGATTTTACTCTATGATCATTGATCAATTTTAGCATGAGGAAATTAAAATGGACAATGTCATAGAGTAAAGCAAAAATCTCAAATCAAATTTGAAGTAAAATTGACCAGTGGAATACCCACCTTAAATCAGCGTATCACTACTGTCGGGAGTCAACATAGTGTTGCGGTTGTTGGGAGACTTCTTGGGGTGCCTTCGGCTATCAATAGGGAGTTTATAGAGTTGTTTATAATCTATTTTCTTTATATTAAAATATTCCATTTTGTTGTGAATATATCCAAGTAAGGCTCAGAAAGAACAAGCGTGTGGTGTGGGAGAAAACGGGAGGGGTCAAATGACAGTTGAGAATCTGAAAAAGAAGTAAATGAAATATTAAAATATTTTGCTGTAATTTTTAGCTAATTCTTTAATCGGACCGAATTTCGGTGTTTTCGGGAATTTCGGGAATTTTAGTAATAAAATCTGAATTCAAGATAGTGAGCAAGCCCCAGTACCCTAATATCTGCCTGAATATAATGATTTATAGATGAATATCGGGGTTTTAGAGAAAGTCAGACTCATTGCAATATTCTGAGATAGCGCCTAGCATATCCGGCCCATTCGCTGTAACGGGCTAGTGCGTAGTTACCACTCAGGCCTGCTTGGAAAGAATCGATGGTGAATATTGGATCTAGCAGTACCGAGATGGGAACGGTCTTCATCTCTAAGATTTTCAAGTAAAATTGTCTGAATACAGTAGAAGGCAGATAATTTGGCATATGTTGAATATAAAAGCATGTCTCTATCTAAATTTCAAAGTTGCATAGTAGCTGCCATTTTCTTATATAGACCATTAAAATTAGACGCAGAATCGGAAATAAATATTACAAAATATTATAATACTGGAATATCTTCAGTCGAGGCCTAATATTACAATATAGCTGGCTTTCTGAGTAATGTCTCATGGTCTCAGAGGTAAAGACGCGAAAATCCCTAATCAGTACCTCCTCGTGGTCAAGATGGAAGAGCGTAATGGTGACTGAACAGATAGGGGACCGACTTTTAGCCGGGGTAAGCCAAAATCGTCTTTTCTTTGCCGGGCACTCTTCCGTCCTGGGGTTGGGAAACTGGCCCCGATGGCGGAGGAACTCAATGAAAAGTCAACGGTATATGGATGCAGAAGGAAACGGGAAACCACTGCATTACAATTCCCTAGTGTAGTTATAATGACTACAATTGCATCATGATGAACACCTACATGTTCCCCTTCGGGGGCCTTGTGCTGGCTAAAGTGGAGGGGGGTAAAAATATATTAAAAAAGGGGTTATTTTAGATCTTTTTCGCTTAATAACACAAAATATCGAAAAAGTTATTATAAGCGTTAATTTTGGACTTATCGTTCCAATTTTACGGGACTTTCCGAACGGACCGAATTTCGACTTTTTTTAAATTTGATTATCTATAATTTAAAAATGAATTGCTAAATGTGTTGGTAAGCGCATAACTCAACAACGCCTGGACCAATTTGGACAATTCTTTTTTTAAATGTTCATTGGAGTTCAACGATGGTTTTTACAGTGAAAAAATAATTGCCGGAAAACCCCTAAAAACAGCCCTTTTCTTTTTCCCATACAAACGTTTTCTAACTAAAACATTGAGTCAAATTGAGCTTTATGTTTCGCTTATAAGCGAAATTCTCTTCTTTGCCTGTGTCCGGACCTCAAAAAAAGGAGACTTCCATGTCCATAAGCTAAGTGCAGGGGACTGTTCTAGAGGGGTTAAGTTGGCTCTTATGAATGGTGGACAATTGCATGTTTCGCTTGTTTATCATAAAAACTAATTGAAAACATACAGTATGAAAGTTTGAATGATAATAAAAGTGGCTAAAAGGACCAATGGTTTTCATATAGCACGATCTTAAGGGTGGGCGGTACACTGTGAGCTTCTCGAAATTTTGTAAACAATTTACATGGTTTTGACAAAATTATACAACTGCCGCAAAGGTATGAAAAGGGTCAGATGAACAATTCTTAAAAATAAAAAAAAACAAACTTTCGTAGTAAATTCACATTTTCTTACCTGAAATATCAATAACGATATACGGTAGTGCTTTATACTGATATTATACTACACTAATAATTCAATCGGTTGAATACACTGCGTTTTCAGAAGGGAGCTTGTATTTTTTTTTTTCTTGTAGTCCGCCAATTTTCATATCGTTGTCGTGGCAGATCGACGAATAAATTAATTTCGATAAAAATAGACGGTTGCCAAGTTCCAAGTTATTCTGAAATCTCTGCCTTAAATTTGAATATGGTGTGTATTCATGTGTATTTTAAGTTTACAAATTTTATGATGTTAATTTTATGAATTAAATTTGTCTGTATTTTCTTTAAAGCTATTGCTCTGTTGAAGATAAATCTCTAACCACAAATGATTTCAATTTCATAACATGAAGAATATGCAGCTTTGAAGGCAATAAAGAGCAGCTGTCATTTTGCTGCGCTGGCGGGGCTGATCGTTCTTCGGCTTCCTTACTTTGTGCGTTTTACCAATAAAATTGCATTGTGTACAAACCACTGTTGCTTTGCGGGGCAAATGGCAACCACAATAGTCATTTTGCTGGTAATTTTGGGCAAGGGATGCCATGAAGTGGCAATTGGATGATTGTGAGTGTCGTCGACGTTCCACGATGGGGAACCTCAATCGCAAAAAATTGTAAAAAAGGTGCACGGTGCTGTTTGCAGGCTTACAAGAACTTCGGAGGTCGTCTGAGAAACCGGAAGAAGACACTCGAGGAACTGGTTCCGACGCTGCTGTCCCCTCTACCCTCCCCCGACGTCAATGCCCCCTCGCCCTCACCCTCCCCGGAGCCTGTCCCTGCTCAGGCCCCTGCGCCACAACCCTTCAACGGCAATGATCTCGACTTCTCGTTCAGCTCCAGTTTCATTGGCTCACAGTTTTTGGATTTACATGTAAGTTGACACGGCCTGCATGTTTCCTGGGATATGGGGAGATAGAAAATTTGCCACTCCAAAATAAAATATTCACCATATACCAAAAATTCATAAACTGTTATCTAGTTTTGTTATCAAATCAATTTCTATATTAGTTTCGTTGGAAATGAGTAAATAAATTAGTTAATAAATGCTCGATTTTTAGTGCAAATTTTCTACTCCCACTCCTTCACGTTTATGTAAAGGGCCCGGTATAAGAATACGGTTGTAAGTATATTGAAATTAGACCACCGAAAATTGGTTTAGTGTAAAACCAAGATATAATTGTTTTTGGGTTATTTTTTAATATTTGGCTTTCATATTTTTATACGTCAGTATAATGAAAGCTATGTGATGGTCGAAATTTTTGATTTCGAGATTTCAATGGATTTTTACGTTTTGAGGTGGCAGGAACAAAAAAGATGTTTTTTTTTACGAAATGTTGGCAAACTACTGAAATTTGGAATGTATTGTAGGTTCAAAAAATCATACCATTTTTTTATTATTTTGAGCTAACTCAATTTTGGGGGTTTGCCCTTCAAAACCTCAAAAAAACGACTAAAAAATTGTTTTGCCAAAAACGGTTCTAACAATTTTTTTTTTAATTAGCGTATACATAGCAATTTAACAAAAGATACTCAAAGTGTTTAGACCAACCTTACCATGTTTGCCTATTTAATTGATTTATTTATTATTATTTAATTTATAATTATAATTATTCAATTATTATTAATAAATTTATTGACTAAATTTGAAATGATTCCATTAGTGACATTAAGTTGTCAACTTCCAAAAAAATTAGTTTATGCTTACCCTCCGCCGTGAAAAATTCCATCATCCACAAAGTGTTTTCGTATACTTTCATTCTTGCCAGTCCCTTCAAAAGGTTGTTTTTAAATAAATAGAAAATATATATTTTTTCTATATTTCTAGTTGTTGTATTAACCAAAATTCGGTTTTGCTTTCTTAAGCTCGGTATACACTACTATGGTAGCCTCGATCCTTAGGCTAGCTTATCCCATACCCCCCCCCCCTCCCCGTCGCAAATCTATAGCTACGGCCTTGTGCTTACATAAACCTAACTTAGGCCTACTTCTACTAGCATCCTTCCAATAACCTACTAGACCTATAACCACCCGCATTCAAATTTTTAAATCTCTTACCGTCCTTACTGTGCGGAAACGGAATTTCAAGTTTTCACCTTGCTGGGGTGTTATGCTGAGTCAGCATTGCTGAATATGCTGTCCTTTGTGTTAAAATTTTGCAAGACGCTTGAAATTTGTCAACATGTTAAGAAGACTTAAATAAACCCGTAAATTTTGCCTCAACTACTGCCCAAGCCGTAATAATTTTGCCAGTTTCTTGAACATTCTGAAACCTATTAATGCAATTATACGCAGAACATGATATGGCCATTATATCAGGCCAAAGAAATCCCCAATAAACTTGTAAATGGTCCTCACGATGTGACGTAACTAGAGGTTACCTATGCAATCTGAGATCCCTTTGATGAACGGCAAGCAGACTACGCCACTAGTGCACGGGTGTTCGTGCCGGGCGGGCGTGTTCGCACGGGGTCGCATGTAGAGCTGTGTCTAAGTGGTTGAGTTCCCGTTTTAGAAATTTTTTTGGTCGCCGGATCAAGTTGTTCTGTAATCTTCTTCTGGTAGCCTCATTACCTTTATCCGCTGTAAGAGTTATGATGCCCTTGTTGTGATGTAAGTTCATGGTTGATATGTTAGACACTGATGGTTTAGAATAGTGGAGTTCCCGTCGTATTTCTTCCGCTGCAGGGGGGGGGGGGGGGGGGTAAATGTCTAAACAGGAATTCAATATTAGCGATAATGTCTTCCGTTGGGATGCTCCTTGGCACTACAACAATGTTTCCACCTTTTTCGAGAATCGATCGCTCACTATCAGAAAGTGGATAATCCGAATAGTTGATTACAATCCGGTTCTTATCTAGTGTGGTGCTGGTGCAGGCCTTTTAGGAGACAATCGAACTTTTTGGTGTGATGCTCTGTGATCTTCATCGTTTGTGTTGACATTGAGGAAAATGTCAAACTAACCACTTTGTCCGAATCTGTCCGACTCGGTTTGCCGGTCAACAGCAAATTAAGATTGAGTAAGTCGTGGTCTAGTAGTGCGAGCTCTTTTCGCGTGATATTGATGGCGGCCTATCATCCCGGATTCTACTGCTTCGTGACGTAACTCCGGCCGCGCAATTACATAATAACATATTCCTTACCTTAAGTATCCATCATACAGAAACAGAAATGTTTTGTTGTTGTTCAATAAGTTTTTAATGGTTAATGTGGTGCTGGTGGTCTTGCAGAAGGACGTGTTGAGCAGCGAGGCGGCCCAGTCGATCCCTGTGATCGAGGGGACTCGCGCCGAACCACCCCAGTTCAACGTGGCAGAGTTCCTCAAGTCGTTGCTGCCCAAGGAAAACCCCCTGCCCCCGCCGCCGATGCCGCCCCCCGTCTTCGGTGACTGGTCCGGGGTCCCTTGGGAACCGCCCCCGGAGGTAACACTTATGGTATATCGTCGATTAACTAAAACAGGGCAATAGAATTTCGCAAATTGAACCTGGAAATGTAGTCAATTCTACGTTTTAACCAGTTGTTCTATTAAAATTGGCAAGTTCGCTTTTAAATAGGTGTCTCTAGTTGATGCATAAATTTTGGCTTGGGTTGAAAAATTGCAAGGCATTTTTAAATTACATTATTTACAAATAAATACACGATTGGTTTAAATTTTTTATTATGCTTGTAGTCGCTTTTAATAATGTGTAACTTGTTGAAAACTACAATACTTTGTGATATTAATAGAAAAAGTGTGGTTTTTTGGTTGATTCATACTACGATTGATTGAAAAGTCTGTTGTTGTGGTGTGGTTGCAGACGCCGCAGTCTCCGCCCGTCTACGAAAAGCAGCCCGTGCTCGTGCACCAGCCTCTCGAGTATGATGACTCGCTGCCTGTGGTGAGCTACCTTTCCTCATTTTCTAAATGTTGGCTATTTATGATGTATGTATCTAAATTCTAATTATTTGTGGTTTGATGCAGCCGCCAGTGCCCGATGTGGACCATCGCTCGCTACTGCCGTTGCACAGCACAGTGGAGCTCAGGGACGTGGACCACCGACACATGGACTACATGCATGTCCCGCCCCCCACCATGGACCGCCCTCCGCCCACCCGTATGTATACATCCCAATAACCTAACACGTATCGAGTAGAATATGAGAAATCACCCCATCCATTGCCAAAACTTTCATAGGTGGAATACATATGGAATAATGACACAATCCTCCAATTGTATCCGTGCAAAGTTTTGCCACCCAAGAATGTATCGCATCGCTATGCCGTTAATATCTTCTATTACTTACTCAAATAACATATAAATTTCAGTTTTCACATTATATACATAATAGTGGTGAAATCCTGAAAAAAAACCTGGAATAATGTATTGTCTTCAATTACTGCCCAGGAGGAACATACTAAAAATCAACACACCAACGAGTTGTAAACGTAAAGCTGCGGTTTTCGTTCGATTCGTGTATTTTTCGTAAACTGCCTAAATGAACAGAGCCGATTTAAGTAGTAAAAACTTTGCAGCCTCCTCAATTTAGGCCCTAGAGACTTGCGACAAGGTGTTTTAGATTATTTGTTAGTTTCCCTACAATTACAAACCGTGGTCATTTTTAAAACACAACAATTTCAGCCTAAACCATCTGCCACGTTCGTTAGTAACAGAGAATAAAGTGCTCCGAACTCCTCATTTAAGTTTCTAATGAATTGCTATCTTGATAACAATAATGGTCTAAAATTGCTGTATGTTTAGCGTATATGAGCATATGGAGCAGACTGTTATCCAATACAGGCTGAGCCCAACCACTCCAGTGGCGTAACGATAGGTTTATGACGAGGGGGGGGGGGTGTATCATTTTGCGCTCACCCCCCAAATTCATAAAATTGTAGAAAAAAGGGGGAGAACGTTCTAACTAACAGTCATGGACATACGCACCTCTTAAAGTAGTGTCACATGCGCAGGCGCCCGAGGGTGTCAGAAGGCCTAAAGGGGGAACGGATCCCTCGGGGATTTAAAAAAAGAAAATATACCTGAAATAGTGGGGTCTTGCGCAGTTTGATAGCAGTGACGTTTTGATGTTACAGACGAAGAGTATAACTGCGAGCAGGAGTCTCCCACGTGGGCGATTAATTGAAAAAATAGGCCTGAAGTAGTGCTGTTTACATATTTTGGCAGCAGCCATATTTATTACAGTTTACAGACCTAGACTTATTGAAAGTGGTCCAGGATTTTCGACAAGGGGATCATTTTTCACTTTATACCCGTAGGTGTGAAATAGTGGATTCAACGGATTATTTTGCCAGCAAAAAACCTAAGATTTTGCTGACGCAAACTTTTTTAACAAAACTGGTAACAAGGGGCCGGGGTTTTTCCCCGGTGGACATTTTTTGAATAAATAGGCGCAACGTATTGAATGCCCACAAAAGCGCGGGGCTTTAAGCGGCCACTTAATGAGTGGGGCGCCCCTGGACAAAGGAGCTAGAGAGGAGCCTCCTTGGAGACATCGTCCGTCGTTAACAACTTCTTTATTAATTTGCCTTTTACATATGGCAGCAATAGAAAGAAATAGAGAGATTGTCAAAAGGTTTGTAAACCAGCGTTACTGCAGGTAGGCTGCTGCCTACATTAAATGTTTAATTAATTTTATATATTTTTTGTTGAATATGGCGCCCCTATGTGCCCCCCCCCCCCCCCCCGCTCGTTACGCTACTGAACCTTTTTTTCTCAGTTGTTATGGGGAATTTTCAAATGCGGTAAAAAATTTGGTGACAAAGTAGAGGTCAAGGTTTTAAATTAATGGATATTATTATCGAAAGCGAAAGGCAAAGGGAGGTTTCTGGGGGCCTTATGCGTGATTTTGGAATCTTAAAATGTAAGCACGGGTTGAGCAGCACTTTTTAAGAAAGCCCACCTCGTATGAGTGATGATTTTTAGTATGTATACCCTGGGCATCAATTGATGACAATCTTTTTTCTAGAAATGCATTGTCTTTATTTTCTGGCCATTCGCCCAATTGTTTTATGGTTGATTTTGATTATTAGGGCACATGGAACCGTTGGTGATGCCACCTCCCAACTTACATACTGAGCCGCCTCCGCTGCTGATAGAGCCACCTCCGGTGCTGATAGAACCGCCTCCGCTGCTGTCGCTGGAGCGGGGTGCGGTGCTGACTGGGGGCCGCAACCTCATCAGCCTCACCGGCACTGACAACGTCGAGAGCGTTGACATGGACGTCAGCGACGAGGAGACCAGCGCCGGCCTCAGTAATTATTTTCTACAACCAGACAGTCTAGCTAGGCTCAGTGATCTCTTGTCTTTACTAAAGAACACGTCAAACCATGAAATCCCTTAATATAGCCTACACATTACAGTTCGCAAATCTGCAGCGTTGGTTATAAGAAACATGACCCCACTAAATGCTAGTTATCTTTATGCAGGTAGGTTAACTGTAGGTTGCATCCTTTGGGGCTGGGTAGATAGTCGCCAGCGTACAATATGATGAGTGTAGCATGTGTTGCAGGTGAGGGGTCCCGGCGATTCGCCAGAAATGTGACTTATCCCGTGCGAGAGGAGCAGTCGGCCCCAGTGCAAACACCAGTGGCTGGAGAAACGCAGGTTGACTCGCTTGCAGACGCCATCAACTCCTCGATGGGGGCCAAGCTGATTCCGCCGCTCATTTCACAACATCAAAACGGGATGGGCCACTTCTCCCCCCGCCCTCGCTGGCCCTACAGGACCTCTTCGCCTTTCCGTGGCAATTATAGGCCTAGAGGGAGGTGGTAATTTGCTGGGTAACTATTCCTTTTACGATTCAAATGACGGTTAATATTAGCGGACGTAGCCTCTTTCGGGCCGGTTGGTATTTGTATTAAGTTTTGTTGCCTCTCAGCCGCCTCAACACAGGCATTGTACTTGAATTCAGTCAAACTATGCTGTATGATAATTTTCAGCACTAGTCTTAGACCAAGAAATCCATGTTGGGACAACTTAGTACTAAATTCAGTGGGAAACTAAATGGGAGATATCAAAATCAATTTTTTACAACCCATCGACTGAGCTGGAATTTTGTCTGCACAGAAATGTTACAAAAACCTTTGTCGCTGCAAATTTTTAGGGTAAAGGCTAAGCTATGTAATTGTCAATTTCCTATCTTATTTGCCATTCTTAATTTTAATTTCACTCCACATTTGGATATTAGGTTTAATATAATTAAATGCTTCATCTGATTAAAATTAGCATTGTAATTGCTGATTGTGCGGCTGAGAATTTGTCATAGTTTGTCATGTCATGGTGATGCAATGGATTTGATGTAGACCTGCTCAACTTTAATGGTTTGAATTACTACAAGAGAATAAGGTCTTGGGATGGTCGAAGTTACCTTAAGGGTTTCTAAATCATGTTCTGGTCATGTCTTTATCATAACCGTATATGTCATATTACTGTTAGGATCAGCGGCTGGTAGAGTACTTTCACTATCACAACACTTGGCAGATCTATAAAAAAATTATAAAATCTAAAGCCCCTTCAAGTAGACTGGCTTCCGACATTTCTTACAATTGCCAAGCATTGCACGCTTCAATATTGCTTTGTCTAATAATTCAATGCATTCTGAGCTATAAATCCGTTGAGAATTGCCCAAAAGATTTTTGTTTATAAATTGAACCAATAATCATTATTTTTAATGTGGTGATTTCAAAATTACATACTACTGTATTATCCCACATATAATTTTAAAAAAATGTTGTAATTCATAACAATAAAAAAAATGCGACGAATCTTTATTAGGAGAGAAAGAAGGAAGTTGTCTAAACTGAATTTACCTTTAGGCCGTTCTGACCACTCTTATAGGTTCCCAATCGCATTCCCAACAAATTTAAGAAAAAAGTTATGTTATGTGCCGAAAAAATCAAGTTTGATCCCAATTTGAACTGTTGAAAATCCAAAACTAAAAAATTTGGCATTTATTCTTATTTTTATTTAGTTTACTGCCCAATTTAATATTAAGTAGCCTATTAGTCAATTGAATTTGTAGAAAATATTTCTTACGTTAGGTGCCCTTTCCACATACGTACAACGTCAATGAAAATTATGAAATTGAAGGGCATTTCAATTTTACTCTATGCCATTGTTAAAATTGATCAATGATCAATTGATAATAGAGTAAAATCACAAACAATGAAACAAACCATCTAAAATTAAAAAATGGCGTCATGTGATATGACAAGTACAACTATTTTAATTGATTTCTCTAAAAAGAAAGCATTTCTGTATAAAAATTATAATAAGGATTAAATAATAAGGCGACAAAGAAAACAAATACAATTTCAAGGAACAAATTTCAAAAATTTGGCGCATAAGCCTTACGCTTCAATTGAAAATTGTCAATTTTTGAAAAACATATGGAATGTCCCCCATCAATGAGAAATCGAAATGTCCTTCAATTTCATAATTTTCATTGACGTTGTACGTATGTGGAATGGGCGCCTTATCATAAGGTGTTTTGAATTGTAATTATTTCATGAAAATAATTTACCTAACATTTTACGCAACATAAATTCATGAAAGACCCAAACTCCGAAATTAAATATATTGCCCTATAATATTGTATATGAAATTATCCTCTACTTGAACTTGAATAGACTAATTTAATGATTAATAACTTGCGTAGCTAATTAAATAAACAATAAGAAATTGACTGATTTTGGGGTGATGAAGGGGTGGTGAATATCTAGTACAATATGTTGCATATCCTGTTAAGGCGCATGTGCGGTAGAGGGAAAATCTTCCTTTTCTCCGAAATGTCAATAACGTCCATATAAAAGTCTAAATACAGTCAGACTTATAATGCGTTGAAAACTTGTGGTTAGCAAACTACAGAAAGTTAAGTAGAATTTAGGGGTCACAAAAAATTAAAAACAGCAATACTATTTCATTATTATATACTGTAAGTTAGGCTCCTTGTGTTAAAGTAACACAACTTTAATAAAAGATTGTGTATGATTGTATGATTATTATAAAGCTAGCAGTATTTTTAAATGTAGTACTTGCATCAGGCTTGCGCACTAATACTCATTAACCAGAATTCTTCAAGAGGTACTGTTCACATTAATAAAGGCTATGCCCCATACATACAGTATGTATTCAGATAAGCCGTAAGACTACTTAAAATAAAATACAATAGAATAAAAATAGACATGAGTCAAACTAAATAAAAACAATTTTTAATTGTTAACAGTCAAATTGAAAATAAGATTAAAGCACAGTGGCGGCTTCCCACTCAACGACCTATACAAATCCGTTCAAAATTTGAAATGCTGAACTACGTGGCTGGTCCGACAAGTACTTAGCCTACAGGAGAAGAACGAAAATTTTGGAATAGTGGCGATTGATTTCTCAACATTGTCTCTTTTTAACTCGATACACTTGACCTAGCGATTCTCCAACTACCTTAACCCGCCTGAAAAAAATGTTTTCTCGAGGTCAGCAAAATAGGCTTCCGTGGCGGTTATGACCTCCTCATTCGACTCAAATTTCTGCCCAGCGAGTGACTTTTTCAAGTTTGTAAACAAAAGAAGTCGCGTGCGGCCAAATCTGGTGAATATAGCAGATGGTGGCCCAATTTGACCAAATTTGTCCGTGTCAAGGGTGGACGTGTGCGCCAGTGCGTTGTCATGGTGCTTGGAAAGCACTTTTTTCTTCACCAAACGGGGCCGTTCTTTCCGCAATTCGACGTCGAATCGACCCAATAATTCAGCATAGCAGAGCCCTGTGATCGTTTTACCCTTCTCCAGGTAATCGATGTAGATGACACCTTGTGAGTCCCAGAAAACGGGAGCCATCCCCTTTCCGGCCGCCCGAGAAAAGTTTTCACCTTCTGAGCACGTTCACCGGGTAAAGTCCACTGTTTCGACTGCTCCTTGGGCTCTGGTGTACCAGTGGATTCATGTTTCGTCGACGGCCACGAAACGACGCAGAAACTCCTTCGGATTTCGCTTAAACAGCGTCAAACACTGCTCCAAAGTGGTCCCACGGTTGGGCTTGTTGTCCGGAGTGAGCAAACGCGGCACACATTGCGCCGACAGCTTTCACATGCCCGAAATTTCATGCAGGTTATAACCCTCTTGGTCTTTTGAGATGCATACTGTCTCAACTATCTCACACAACTTCAATTAGCAGTCTGCCAATACGAGATCGTGGACTTTTGTCATATTATCCTCCGTAGAAGCCGTTTTTGGGGCACCTGTGCGTGGCTCATCAAAAACCGACGTGTAACCACCTTGAAACTAGTTAAACCAATTTTTGACGGTCACCATCGAAGGAGAAGAGTTACCGTACTCAGCTACCAAGCGCTCTTTGATTTCGCTGCGCGATTTCTCTTCCGAAAACAAGAATCTAATCACAGATCGATATTGTTATTTTTCCATTCTCCTAAAATCCGCCACACGCCCCTCTTCTATAAGTGGGCAGAACAAAACTGCTTGTCCGATTCGGCTGAAATTTTGGCAGACGCCGTCCACTGGAGTGTAAAATACGAATTTAAATGTCTCTTGCGATAGTGACGCCATGGGACGCTGAGGCTAAGTACTTGTGGGACCAGCCACGTATTGTTTCATGAATATTTGTGTGTGACCGTGTGAGTGAATATTTCCTTCGCATGTATTTAAACTAACGATCATTAAAGAAATGCTTTATATGCCAGATGTAAGCCTATAGTTATCTACAACATCATAATGGAAGTTTTTTTTTAATTGCATGAATGGATCACTTATAAACCACCAGTTTTATTGCGGGTAATCCAAAGCCACGCTTATATTTGTATGGTGATGGAAATACAACCTAATTAAAAAAAATAAGCATAGACTCCACCCTCAAAAGCCCCAGGCCATTTTTTGGAGGCGAAATTTCATCGAATCATAAGTCCGACTCAACATTAGTCTGTCTTTAATATTGTATCGTATAAAGTGTTTTTAGTAACTTTCTCGGCAAAAATAAATGAAAAGAATGCCAGCATTTCACATACTTTGCAAATCCCCAAGTCTTGGACATATCAGAGGGGCAGCAAAATAATAATGCACATATAGCAGGGTACTCACTTAGCAGTGTAACCATTTCACCGTGGAAGTGGGTAAGTGGGTACGGCTCGTCCACGATTACCGCGTATCCAACTACGACCTCCTGTGATCCGTAGTGTTCGTGACGATATTATCGTCCTTGTTCGCATTGATACCGCCAATCAAACTCCCCGCGCAGGTTCGCGCTTACCTACTCCCTTGATACAGTATCAGATACGGTCAAAATGAGTCTGTGAATAAACACATTGCGAATAGATACCGTACTTCGGGCGTTAGATGCTACACGGCTAAGTGGGTACCCTGCTTAAAACTGTTGAGCAGTTTTCTTTCAGGATTTTTGTCTATTTTGAATGCCTCATTTGACTATCAGTTGACTATTATTGTAATTTTGCATTTTTCTTCAGTAACGGTTATTCACTACGTTATCTTATGCTAAAGTGCAAAATTGAAAAACATTGCTGAAATAGAAAAGTACAGTGAGAAATACTGTATGTATTTATTCCTATATTTGTGTCTCTGTTCAATATTTTATCCGAGTATAACACATCAGCATGATGGTACTATATCATGGAATAGTGAATACCCTTATTGAAATTCTAAAATCAGTGTTCCGTCGGGATTGACCATGCCGAAAATTGTATAATTTTGACTTTTTATGTCACTAAGGCCTTTCTGGCTATAAAAATTTATCCAGTCACCAAGTTTAAGGGCTTTTAAGCTTTTGAGATATCACCCCCTACACATACTGGCTGGATAAGTTTCGCTGGTCGGAGAAGCCCTAAGAGTAATATTTTATTTACTATTGTATTATAAAAGAAAACACCGGTAAATTTAACATTCCGTTGGAATTATCCCCTAGTATTAGTACCAAAGTATTTAAAACTATTTACATATCGTTGGTAAAGCTACAGGAGGTGGAATCCTATTCTTATGTACATGGCTTTACGAACGATGGTGAGAGCCACCCTTTAAGTTAAAAACACATTGTTGCAAGTCAATTCCTGACCTGAGACGATAAATTTACTGGCCTCCTTTCGAATTAGGCTTATATGGATACATTTATCAAGGAAGTGGAGGGGATATTTTGGGGTTTAGCTCCGGTACTAATACCTCGCATAAAATACTTAACTTGTGTGGCCGTGGTTAGCTATAATGCAGGGAATATTGACAAACCGTTTCTTATTTGCCTCTTGCTCGCCTACACCATCTTGCAATGTTCGTAATTTAGTACCGTATTTTATGCTCATTGGAACACTCAACAGCCGTTGTAATATAGAGTGGATAGCTGCAGATTTGTAGGAGGGACTGTTGATTGAAACTGCTGGCCTTCCGCGCCTATAGGCCGCGCTTTGTTGTCAAAATTATTGCAGCACTGATACCATAAAGATACATTAACTGGAGCGGCGATATGCCTTACGAGGCACCCGTTAACCATAAGCCAACTATCAGAAACAAGTACCAACGCAAAAAATATCGAAGTCTTACACATTGCAGCATAGCAGAACGGATACCTGGACCCGGTCAAAAACTCTGTACTTAGCTTGTGCAGGCTACACTTATCACTGGTTTCCCCGCCAAATTGCGTACTTATCTTGTGCAGGCTACACTAGTAGCCATATTGATAACGGTTTCCAACCACGGGATGACTGATACCTACAGGCTTAGGCGGATATTCCACTTGTCGATTTTACTTCAAATTTGATTTGAGATTTTTTGTTTGTTTTGTTTTAAGGAGACTATTATGTAGATACTTAACCTATCTAGTATAAATAAAGTTATAATAGATAAGTTAAGTATCTACATAATAGTCTCCTCCTTTAAACAAAACAAACTGAAAATCCCAAATAAAATTTGAAATGGTGGAGTAGGTGCCTGTCGAAGGCGGCTATTCCACCGGTGAATTTACTTCATTTGTGATTTGGGATTTTTTGTTTGTTTTGTTTTAAGGAGACTATTATGTAGATACTTAACTTATCTATTATAAATTAAGTTATAATATGGTAGCAGACATCATTAATAAGTCTCCACCATATATAACTTAATTTATAATAGATAAGTTAAGTATCTACATAGTAGTCTCCTTAAAACAAAACCAACAAAAATCTAAAATCACAAATGAAGTAAATTTGCCGGTGGAAAATTAAAATTGATCAATGATCATTGAGGAAAATCACGCGTTGCAAACAATAACAAACTAAAATTAAACAATGGCGTCGTCTAGAGATGATAAATAATTTAAATTAATTTAATTTCTTGAGAACGAACGAATTATTTCGTACTGTAGTTTAAATCATAAAATTTCTTATAGATTATAAAATTAAAAGAAAGACGGCTGCGCGCAAACTTACAAATTTCGAAAAAAATGAAAACAAAAATGATCAATTGTTGAAAACAAGTGGAATGGGGTGTAAAAATAAATAATGCAACATTGATGATTTTCCGTCAATGACAAAATCGAATTTGAAGTAAAATTGACAGATGGAATAGCCCAGTCTAATTTTATTTAGGTTTGTTATGTAGGCTGTAGCCCATACTGGGCAGTTAAATTTTATAATTTATTTTGACTTGATGACATTCTACAATGGGCCTGGAGTGGATGACAGTAATTTATAATGTGGTAATGGTGAGCATGTCGCAGCTTGTCCGCGGTCAGTGCAGAGACAGAGCTAGTTCGTAAGCAGTGTAACAACAATGGCCGAAACATCAATGAAAACGTTACACGTTGGTAAGCCATGGGCTATGGTCGCTAAATTTAGGCCTCCGTTCGTAACTAGTAAAAAAATAATATTATAATAACGTAATATAAATACAGGTCAGTTAGATGAGTAGGCCCTTATACAATATGGTATTCAATGGATAGGCCTATGATTTCCTTTCTATTAATTTAGTGGCATTCAGGCAGGTGCGTGTTAGGAAACAGGACCAACCAAGTCAAATCTCAGTATAACAGCCTCAGACGCGCAGTGCAATGACGAATCAGGCTAAAGATTTAGAAGTTCGTGGAAGCATGACGTCATTCAGTTTGCCATATTCGATTAATTGCTAAAGCTAAACCCGGGCATAGCAGGCAATCAGAAAGTTTAGTCAAATGCACTGAACTATATATATATATATAACTTATACAATTGTACTGTTCGCCCAGAAAAGTTTGCATATGTCCATGAAAATATCCCTTAATGCTTTACCAAGTCGGGGTCAAGCCCCGCCTCTCCATGTAAATTCCCTATGCTGCATTTTCAAATCAGATAGAACTACTTTGCATGTGTTTGTATACACAAAACTTACGGGGGTTCCACTTCAAATTTAATGCATTAAGGTCACAAGTGGACATTGCTTATTTTTTTAGTTAAAATTGTCGATCTGTAGCACTTTTTACGAATTCACGACTCCAATGTCAAAATTAAAATTAAAATTTTCTGAAAGTTAATTGTCTTCAACTACTGAAGCAACGTCAGTGGAACGGTTTTAGGATCATCATAGAACAAAATCAAAGCAATATTTATTGTTATAAATATTATTAGTGATGCGTTTCTTGAATTTGAGAAATTTATAAAATTTTCATTTTACCAAACTTATAAAATGGATCAACTAGAAAGTAGGCCTAGAAAGTTAACTTAAGAGCGTTCAGGCCACAGAATAGAGTTTCTGTGTATCACACCAATAACGGTCTCGTCAAGGTGTACAATGCGATTTCCTTCAGACCTGGCGTTTCGGATTCCTTGTAAATACCTATAACGCCAAGAAAGCGTGCGTGGCGACTCGACCAAGACGTTGTATTTTGTCAAACATCTTAAATCAGCACAGCGTTTAAATTGTGACTTCTTTGTTTCTGTTGCACTTCTGATGCGTGTATTTATCTCCTCAACCGACTGGTTGTGTTTTTTATTTTACCTGAAATGAAGACGCCTAGTGATAAATACGCGGAGGCTCTCCTTGGGCATTTGGTAACGACCATCAAGCTCTAATATTTCTTGTCACAGGGTGTCCAAGCTTAACAGTCGGCAATCATCCTAGGATGAATAAACATAATTATGGGGTTCCTTATCATACTTTTATCACATTCGTCGAGATTATTGTAGTATTTTTGACGTCTTCTTTCCTTTATATTTTTGTTGATTTTATACCTCGACGGACTCCTAGACTCTGTATATATATCTATAATATATCTTAAATATAACTTTCAACTTCCTTAAATAGTTCGCAAAGATTTAAGATCATCATTCATGCCTCCTAGTGAATTTGCTTGCCTTACCAAACGGTTCATGCGGAAATGTTGCTTCAGTTGCTTCCTCTTACTAGGCCTGCTTCCATTGGTAAGACTTAACACTCTTTTCTGTGGTCTGAATGCCATTAACTTCGATATTAACTGTCTACTTTCAAGTCGATCCATTTTATAACACAGTATGGTAAGATGAAAATTTTATAAATTTCTCAAATTCAAGAAACGCATCACTAATAATATTTATAACAATAAATATTGCTTTGATTTTGTTCTATGATGATCCTAAAACCGTTCCACTAACGTTGCTACAGTAGTTGAAGACAATTAACTAACATTCAGAAAATTTTAATTTTAATTTTGACATTGGAGTCGTGAATTCGTAAAAAGTGCAACAGATCGACAATTTTAACTAAAAAAATAAGCAATGTCCACTTGTGACCTTAATGCATTGAAATTGGAATGGAACCCCCATAAGTTTTGTGTATACAAACACATGCAAAGTAGTTCTATCTGATTTGAAAATGCAGCATAGGGAATTTACATGGAGAAGCGGGGCTTGTCCCCGACTTGATAAAGCATTAAGGGATATTTTCATGGACATTTGCAAACTTTTCTGGGCGAACAGTATATCAATGGTCAAATGTCATTCATACAGTTCTGCCGCGTTCCGGGAATGAGGATCTGTAGGGACAGTTTTGGTCACTAGGTTCGCCGACGACAAACCGATATCCATATTATTCAAAATGGCCTCCGTTAGCATCTAATTAATTCTTTTAATATTATTACTATGCCTGGACCTTATTTCACTGCATATAATTTAATATATATATTCTCCATGATTTATAGAAAAATATCACTAAAATAATACGTAAATAAAAATCATTTTAAAATAGTATTGAGTAAGCCTGCCATACCTCCCGGTTTACCCGGGAGGCTCCTGGTTTTCAGCCCAATCTCCCGGCTCCCGGGTGGATGTTGTCGGGAGCCCGTAATCTCCCGGTTTTGGAAAATGGCCCGGAAAATCTCCCGGTGTTTTATATTGAGAAATGAAATTGAGTGATGTAATTTTAGATTAAGTGTAGACATTTTAATCGAATTGTGTGGAATTGTATTCATCGGCTGTAAATTGTAAATGTTACTGCCAATATGCGTAAAACCCCTCTATTTCAGGCCTATTTTTCAAAAATTTTCAACTGGGGGAGACCCCCGGGCCCTCTTGCTTCCAACTACCTACTTAATTCATTGCCAGTAAAATCTGAACGTTACTGCTAACTCAATGCGTGAAACCCCATTAATTTAAGACCATATTTCAAAAATTTTCTTCCGGGCCCCCCTTTTGTGCAATTGTATTTATCGCTTGTAAAATCTAAATGCTATGCTATCAATATGCGTAAACCACCGTTATTTCAGGCTAATTAAAAGTATATTTATCGTCTGTAAAATCTGGACGTTTCTGCTATATAAATGCGTAAAAACCCATTGATTTAAGCCAATTTTTTTGAAAATTTTTCTACCGGGGGAGAACCCCGAGCCCCCCTTATGTGCTATTGCATTTTTGACCTGTAAAATCTAAATTTTCATAGAATTGGATGGAATTGTATTCATCGCCTGTAAATTCTAAATGTTACTGCCATCGATTTGCGCATACCCCCTCTATTGCAGGCCTGTTTTTCAATAATTTTTAACCGGGCGAGACCCCTGGGCCCCCCTTGATTCCAACTACCTAATTAATTCATCGACTGTAAAATCAGAACGTTTCTGCTATCTATCTGCGTAAACCCCTATTAATTTAAGACCATTTTTCAAAAACATAGGAGCTAGATCGGGGGAATAAGGTGCATGTTCAAACACAGAGACCTGTCTTTCCAATAGGTCTTTCTGGATGCTCCTGCGAAAGGTTTTCATCTTCCAGGTCATCACTAAATCTTTTGTGCCACTCAAACACAGTTGTACGCAACTTTACATTTTCGCCATAAGCTTCTTTCAAAAAATGGAAACTTTGTGTAGGTGTATTTTTTTAAAAATGCCAAACTTTAACGCTGCTCGATACTTGCATCAACCATTACCCCGGCAAAGTGTAGCAACACGGTACGCTGCCGAAGGGCTGAAAGGGATGAAATTGCAAGGGATTGAAGTTCAAAGTGAGCAGGTCAATGACCTGCAAGGCCGTAGGGGGCTTATTGGGCTGCAGCCCCCCCCCCCCCACGAAATGAAATAAATCTAGTTCGAACATGAATAGGCCTATGTCTTCCTCAGTAAATTATTATAAACCTCACTATTTCGCACCTATTTTTTCAAAAAATTTCCCCCGGGGGAGACCCCCGGTCCCCCTGTTTGGAGCAAGATGAATATACATTCCTTTGCAAGCCTTTCTGCTGTAAAACCCCACTGTTTTGCACTTACATATTCTAAATTTTCCCCCCGGGCCCCCCTCTTTGGGTTAACTTTTATGAATAAGCATTATTTTGTTGGCCTTGTAAAATCCATACTTTACTGCTGTTAAAATGCGTAAAACCCCACTATTTTGCGTTTATATTTTCAAATTTTTCCCCCGAGGGAGACCCCCGCCCCCCCCCCCTCTCCGTGTTAAATGCAATATTATTTCTATACTTTCTAAACCGTCGTGTTGATATCATTACATTTTAGTCCGCATATGCTAAGTACTAACTACTCCTCTCCGATAAAACCCCTGACAGTTATAGGTCCAGTCCGGGTATTTAATTGGCACACCTCGTATACTGTATCACCCAAACGTAAACCTCCCGGTTTTCTGAAAAATAAATCTGACAGGCTTAGTATTGAGGCTTATGGAAAAATCAACGCTTTGATATCATTGCAACTGGTGCTGCCATCTACAAAATGACGCCAAAAATGAACCCCATTGCATTGTTAAACAGGGCTGCCAACATTATTTCTTATTTTCCGTGAATTTTTACTATGGCAGGACTGGCAGGTCTATGGGTGCCATTCAAAATTGTATTGTTTACATTATTAACCCTCAGATTTAGTTAATATTAAACATTTAAACGACATAGTAGGGCCCGGGCCCAGCAAGACGCAAGTCGGTTTCTGTCATACAGTAAAAGAGAAATACTACGTTTGGCGCATCACAGACGACAGTTGACGTTGCCGTTCGGCTCCGGTGTATGATGGTAAAGAGATGACTTTGTTTACTTATTTACTTTATTAACTTTATTTAAACAGACGTCTAGCAAAGTGGTTGACTATATTGTTCACCCAGCTATTGAATATTCCCACAGTGCGGAGTGCCTCTCCTTCTCTCAACGTACCGGTATTCAAAAACAAATATTACCAAGTTTCTCCTTAGTCAGTAAACCTCTGTGATCGGTTGATCAAGGCAAGGTTACGTATGAATGTGTTAGAAAATGTGCGTGTGAACGTGGATGGTAGCGAATGTGAATAAGTGTTGCTTTTTTCTTGAAGGTATGACTGATATTCGGTATGAATGTACTTTACAAAATTATATTTCAATTAAACTATCGTTTATACGTATAACAGTTAGGTGTAAGAGAGGGCCATAGGCCCTAATCGTGCTGCACACCTACATTATCAGGACCCTCTGAATATCCCCTATCCCAAAGCACTTAATTAATTGGTGCCATTAATTGCATATTCTAGATCGGGCAGGCCAATACATTACCACACAGTAATAATGACTGGGCACGAAATGCATTTGAGCGGGAATTTTCTATAATTGTTTGCACAAAACCAAATATTTTTTGGGAAAGCAACCTGTCCGGTTTTGTTTCTCAATTTAATACCTAAAACATGCCTGAAGGTAGAAATCATCGATAGAAACGTAGGGCCTACCGCAGAAAAATTACTTTTTTAGTCATTCTTCATGAAAAATGAGTTATTTTTGTTTTTTTACACCCAGAAGCAAACTATCAAGGGGCAAACGACCCCCCGCTTTTTGTTATCATTAATAACGATTACAATATAGGCTAGACCTATATGAATTTAAAAGAAATCGTTGGAGCCGTTTTTGAGAAATAAATTTTTAGGCGTATTTTTGTGTGGAGTTGTTTGAGAATAAACATTTTTCGAAAAATGATCTACTAAAATATATTTTCAACTTTACATAAATTGGTTAAGTAAAGCTAAATTAGATAAATTTTAAGCAAAAGGCTTTTATTATTATAAACATGTGTACAAATAATTCAATTATTTTACCTGCTCAGATTATAATAGGCCTAGCATTTCATTAATTATATTGGTTGTCTGTAAGTCGGTTTACAGACGATCGTTTAACGTGACAACGCCTAAATTACAAAATTTCACTTACATAATATGTGGCTGGAAAGAGAATGAAATGTCGAAAAGCCCTTTAGTAGTTTGAATTTGTTAAATAGATAATAACGCGGCCGAAAGAGTCATATTTTTGTTGAAAATCGTGCGCACCCCCTGACGTTTCTCACCCCCAAAGCCAAACCCCTGGCTTGATCACCACAAATATAGCATGGCCTGAAAGAGAAAGTATAGACGAAGACATGGGTATAATTTAAATTAAGATAGGCCTTCTAAATCTGCCCAAAAATTGCTTTAAACCCGCCCATGCAATTCAAATGGGATTACTGGAATTGAATTTTTTCGCGTATTTTTTTTACTAATTTTGTGTTCCACTCGTGTTTAAGGGGTGAAGGGGTGATTTTGAAACCATGTATTTATACTAGTTTGAAAACTTAATTCATACTGCTTCTATTGAGACATTAAACAATTCATTTCAGTTGAAAATTGCAGGCTGTGGAATTTTTTACTCTATGTATGTAATTGGAAGAGTTCCCTTTGAACCTATTTTCCACTGAAACAGGGATGGCTTATACACTCACCTGAGCCTGAAGGAAGAGACGGATAGTAAATCTAAACACATGTCTAGAAAGAGTAAGAAAGGTGGAAAAGAACTAAAGTAGTTTGAAATTCTCAAATTGATATTAACACATTAAAAAACGAGGCTGAAAAAGGCATATTTTTGATGAAAATCGGTAAATTTGTGCGCACCTCCTCACGTTTCCCCCCCCCCCCCCTTTAAGTCGAACCCTTTGCCCTATCACAACAAATATAGCATGACCTGAAAGAGGAAGAAAGAATAGACGATGACATGGGTACAATTTAAATTGGGATAGACCTTTCACATGTGCCAAAAAATGAGCGTCATCCATGAGTACAGAAATCAGGATGGCGCGTAACATGATGGCGCATAACCACGATTTTCTTCCTACGTCGATAAAGAAGTTTCACTTCAAAAATGGTCCCGAGATATGATTTTTGTGAACATAGGCCTACGTGCCAAATTTTATCATTATCGATTGAGTAGTTTGCACGGAGATCGATGAACAGACAGAGCGACATACAGCCAGACAGAAATTTCGTAAAAATCACTTTTTTGGGTTCCCGGGACCTCAAAACGTGTAAATCCGTTGAAATCTCACTGAATCTAACTTCAGAAAAGGGGTGAAGGGAAATTATTTAGGAAAGCTTGTTTGAGTAAACTCGGACCGGTTCTTTATTTTGTCGAATAGTTCGCTTTATAACGAGGTTGAGCTGCGTCCATGAACTGCATGGATGCAGATAAAATGACAATAAATATACGTTTGATTTGATTTTGAATTGAATCTCGGAATTGAAAATTTTTACCATCACGAAGCTTTCCTTTTCCTACGTTTAAATTGGAAAGCAAAAAACATTAAATATGGTATGAAAAGTGTTATTGTTATCTTTTATGTACCAACGAGAAATTAAAGGTAATATTTATTTAATTCTTTATAGGCCTAAATCAAATTATTTTTTACGATGTTTTTTTAAGCATGCATTATTATTAGCTAATTTTCTCTTTCGTTTTAATTCGTCATCAAGTTTGTTGTTTTGATCCATCGTCGATTTTCCTATCGGAAAAGACAGTAGACAGTAGTCCTTCATATCTCATATTATAACTCATGAAAATAACAATAATTGTTTAAATAATTATCATTACGTTATGCGTATCAGTTATAACTACAGGTTTTAATTTAATAAAGGCAATTAAGACGTACTGTTCGCCCAGAAAAGTTTGCAAATGCACAATAAACATTCCCGTAATGCCTTCCCAAGTCCCGCCTCCCCATGCCAATTTCCTATGCTGCATTTTCAAATCTGATAGAACTGAATACTTTGCATGTGTTTGTATACACAAAACTTATGGGGGTTCCATTCCAAATTTAATGCAATAAGGTCACAAGTGGACATTGCTTATTTAGCTAAAATTGTCGATCTGTTGCACTTTCTACAAATATACTGCTGCAATGTCAAAATTAAAATAACCGGTCCGAGTTTACTCGAACATGCTTTCCAATTTATAAAGTAGTAGATGGACATAATGGTACCTTTAATTGTAAATAATTTCCCTATGGTTAAATTTCGGATCCCTGGGGGGGGGGGGGAGGGGGAAGTATGGTCAGTTCAGAAAAAAAAATTCTTTATCCGTTCGTGAGGCATATTAGTTCGCACACTTTTACTGAACCCCGTTTGGGCCAAATAAAGGCCAAATTTTACTGCAGATTGAAAAATTCACACTTCTGTTTTTATGTTTAATACCTGAAAAATATTGTAAAATTAACTTCAACAAAAATGCCTAGTGGAAAACCAATTTCTGATGAAACAAGTAAGAAGATCACATATCTTCACCAAACCGGTGTATCTGCGAGGAACATTGCTCAGCAGCTGCTTGTACCACCTTCAACAGTGCAGTCAATTATCAGCCTCTTCCGTGAAAAAAGCAGTAGCCATCCTAAACAAGAAACAGGCCGAAAAACTCCCATCTCTCTGAGAGAACGCAAGCACCTGAAGACCTTAATTCTTCTAAAAAGGCGCGGAACGTTGAAGAAAATCACTGAAAAGTGGAGGGAGACTATTAGTGAAGCTTTCTCTATAAGAACTTGCCGAAGGGTCATGAAAAAAAATAGGTTACAAATTGTTTTCAGCGAAGAAAATGACCGCGCTTTCAAGGCGTCAAACACGAAGAAGGTTACAATGGGCTAGAAACTTTTCAAAATGGCCCTAAGACCGCTGGGAAACAATTATTTGGACCGATGAATCACAGTTTGTTCTATATTTGGGCAATCAAGGACCCAAAGTCATCAGGATGAAGCCTGAAGCTTATCAGCCACAAGCCACAATGCATAAAACAGACGGTCAAGCTCCCGACCAGCGTAATGATATGGGGATGCTTGACTTCGAAAGGGGTTGGTCACCTGTACTTCGTAGAAGGCACTGTCAATGGCCGTAAGTATCTAGAACTTCGAAACAACCATCTTTTACCGTCGACAAGTGCCCTGCATCCCGATGGCAATTTTGTATTTGAGCACGACGGGGCCACTTGTCACACTACAAATTCTGCTAAACAGTGGTTTGGTGAAAAAAACGATGCGGTTTTGACATGGGTAGCCAATAGCCCAGATTTGTCACCAATTGAAAACCATTGGCTCATCATGAAGAAGGTAGTAGCCAAAAAGAGCCCGAAGACAAAGGAAGAACTGAAGGAGGCCCTCCAAAATGTGTGGAGTGGTATTACACCAGCAGTGCAGTAATATTGTTTCTTCAGTGCCCAAAAGAATTGGCGCTGTTATAAAAAACGAAGGAGGGGTATCGCAGTACTGATAGACTATAGACTATAGACTATAGACAATTCACTTTGACTGTGCGAACTTTTACGCCTCTTAAGTTGTTGAAACAAATATTAATCTTGAATTGTTCATGTGTATTATGTTTCAAGTTTATGTTGCTAGATGTACTTTCTCATGTCCTCTATCGATTGACAGCAAGTATTCACTATAATATTATCTATTAAGTTGATTATTAATTAAAAAAAAAACAGGAGTTATGAATTTTTGAGGTGTACGAACTATTCTGCCTTTAGTTTGTATTATTTAATTTTGTTAAAAAAATGTGTACTGAAACTTCTTCAAAAAAGAATTTTTTGTCCAGAACCAAATATTTTTTTGGGAAAACAACCTGTTTGGTATTGTTACTCTATTGAACACTTAAGGCCAAGCCGGAGAGTTGTGACCTTGAGCTTTGAGTGTTGAATACCTAGAAATATAATAGAACTCGAGTGGCGGGAGCCATAATATGCCTTACGCCAATTATCAGCAATAAGTACCAACGCAAAAAACATCGAAGTCTTAGACATTGCAGCATAGCAAAGCGGATACCTGGACCCGGTCAAAAACTCTGTACTTAGCTTTTGCAGGCTACACTGGCTGCCATATTGATAGCGGTCTCCAGCCACGAGATGGTTGAATATCCATTTTATAAACAAAGCCCCGCGTCATGTACCTGTTCCGTATTTGACTTGTATTATTTCAAATAATTGCTGTTTTACCTATTTCTGGCGCTTTACTGTCTAATTAAGTGTTGAGCTTCTGACTGAAGTGCATTTCATTACAAAAGTTGGAGATTTTTCTTCCCTGTGGGGCACGTAAAAATGTTCTAAAAGGTATGTTTTTAATTGCTTCATGTACAAATTTTAGACCTAATGTAGCCTAATTGAAATTTTTGGTTCATTTTTTTTTTAGGCGCGGGAGTCTTTCAAGTATTTGCGCCGGTCGGTGTGTGTGCGGAAGTCATGGGTGGTTTAGAATGGTTTTCCTGAGTTTGTCTACAGGTGGGGCATGACTCCGGTCTTCCTTAGAAAGCATGACGTTGCCGTGACCGGCCCATACTTGTCTCCTATTAAGTTTGGCAGGGTGTGTGGTTTCGGTTTTGGTTCAGTCAATAGTGTAAGCATGTCTACGCGTATACTTTACCCTTCTATCGATTTTTACTAAACCCCTGCGGTTTAAAACATATATTACGAACCCCCTGCAAAGACATTTCCAGGCCAGTCACGTGACCTCCTCCGGTTTGGCCTTAAAACATATCTGAAGGAAGAAATAATCGATAGAATAGTTCCACAGAAAAATAATTTTTTAGTCATTTTTCATGAAAATTTAGTAATTTTTATTTTTTTACCCCCAGAAGCAAACTATCAAGGGGCACGCGCCCCACTGCATTTTGTTGACATTAATGACGACTACAATATACTGTATGTGAATTTAAAAGAAATAGTTTGAGCCGTTTTTGAGAAATAATTTTTTATACGTTTTTTTGGAGTTTTTTGAGATTAAAATCCCCCAAAATTGAGTTAGCCCCAAATAAAAAAAACCGTCTCGAGGTATGATTTTTTTGAACCTACATGCCAAATTTCATCTAAATCGATCTAGTAGTTTGCCCGGAAATCGACGGACAGACAGAGCGACAGACATTTCGTAAAAACCACATTTTTGGCTTTCTGAAACCTCAAAACGTGTAAATCCGTTGCAATCTCGGAATCAAAAATTTCGACCATCACAAACACAATACTATAATATATAGGAACGTTGACTCAATGATAATATTTCGTTGAAAATCCGTACCAACTAAAAAAAAAATAAAGAAACAATTGTGTTGCTACACCTATTAGGTGGCTATCCCACCGCTGCCACCAACTATTAGGTGTCTAATCCTACCGCTGCGGGGGTAGCCACCTAACCTTCGCAAGGATGGGGGGGGGGCTGTTGTAGTAAATGAAGTTTTATAGGTTTTACATTATATACAATAGATATATTAAGACACTCACCGATTTACATTATATTGTACACTCGAGCACTTGGACAAAGAACGACAGTCATGGTCTACAGGCCACAGGGTTGCTCTAAGAGCTCCGAGAGCCCGAGAGAGGTCCAAGAGAGATCCGAGAGAGAGCTACGCACTTTCTGTCGCTACTCCTATTTATAACCTCGCCTGGCCTCGTCACATGAACAGGCTTTCACAGACTGTACCGAAGGCGCGCTGCTACTTCAGCACTCTTTTAGCACAGACCGTAGAAAGCAATTCATTGACAGCTATACAGCGTGTTACAATAAATGAGATAGATACAGAATGTGCCAACAACTATACATTAATATACGGTGGCCACCGGCAGGTGCCTGGAGCACCTGACACACCTGAGTTCCGTCTCCCAGCATTTGGCGTTTTTTTTTAGATGAGCAGCGGGCGCACGGCCGAGCCGCCGCCCGCGGCATGCGCAAGTGGGGCGGGGCCGCGAAGCGGGCCCCGGCTCCGCTTGCACGTATTAAAATAAAAAACACAACCAGTTTCGGCTCACGCCATCGTCAAGCTACTATAGCGGGGTTTCCACATACGTCAATAGTAAATGTGGTTTTGACGTGGTAGCAGACATTAAAGACATACTAAAAATGTCTGCTACCACGTCAAAACCACATTTACTATTGACAATTGACGTATGTGGAAACCCCGCCAAAGGAGACTATTAATTATGTGTCCCAACAAAAACACTTCATGTAAAAACAGGCCAGGTTCCTTACACCAGCAACACCGATCTTGCAAAAAGTTTAGCCATTGAAAGTAATGAGATCTAAAATTTGGCCAAGTTCTTTGGCCATTTAAAGTTATGAGATAGGGATGAGGGCAAAGTTCATAGGTCACAGGATTTTTCAAAATATATGGCTGCGTTTTAGATAACTTGGCCTGGCTCTTAACCTAAAAAGTAGCAAAACTTCACCAGGAGCGTCTTATTTTCATTAGAATAGGCGACCCAGTAATTGTATTGCAGCCTTAATGACGGTATCTAAATAAATATGGACTTTCTTGTTCTATTGCTAACCCAACCTAGCGGATTTAGGGCTATAAAGCCCACTCTTACACTCAACTAGGAAGGCCCGGGACCGCCTGCTTTAGTAGCCAGTGTGGAACTCGAACGAACAATCTTTCGGAGGAAAGTCAGACTCTGTACCACTTACTTCTCGACATGTCCTGACCGAAATATTGGCTCACAATGAATTAATGAGACTGCTTTTGAATAGCACAGTCCTAAAACACCATTTGCCATTTTTGTTGGAATCCCGTTTTTACGCGGAGTGTTTTTTTTTACATATCACTACTTTTGCAGTCCTATTTGAGTTTGCTATAAACTACCTAGACCTATATGACTAATTATTTAAGGAATATGTTGGCCCTTTTGTTAGTCGTGTGAGTCGCAAGGCTTTGAAAACATGCTTTCCAATTTATCAAGTAGTAGCTAGAGAAATTGATTAATTTCATGGTAAATAATTTTCCTGTAGTTAAATTTTGGGCATCTCGGGGGACGGGGGGGGGGGGGGGGGTATCCACCTGACGTCACTGGAGGAGCTAGAGGTAAATTCTAAATAGGTCAGACCAACAAATTACCGCGCAGCAGTAATGGCAGGGCACGCAATGCATTTGACCCTGAATTTTTTTTCATTTTTTCAAAAACATTTTTTTTTGCACAAAACCAAATGATTTTTTGGGAAAGCGACCTGTCCGGTTTCGTTACTCAATTTAACACCTAAAATATGCCTGAAGGTAGAAATCATCGATGGAAAGGTTTCACAGAAAAATTATTTTGTAGTCATTTTTCATTAAAATTTAGTTATTTTTATTTTTTTACCCCCAGAAGCAAACTATCAAGGGGCAAGCGGCCCCCCGCATTTTGTCAACATTAATAACGACTACAATATATGTGCTGAATTTAAAAGAAATCGTTGGAGCCGTTTTCGAGAAATAATTTTTTTTAGACGTTTTTTATGAGTTTTTTGATAATAACCCCCCCCCCCCCCATATTGAGTTAGCCCAAAATAAAAATAATATGGTCCCGGGGTATGATTTTTGTGAACCTACATGCCGAATTTCATCAAAATCGACCGAGTAGTTTGCCCGGAAATCGACGCACAGACAGACAGAGCGACAGACAGACATTTGGTAAAAACCATGTAAATCCGTTGAAATCTCGGAATCGAAACTTTCGACCATCACAAAGCTTTCCATATACTACGTATAAATTGGAAAGCAAGAACAACAAAAGCAGCAGCGAAGACAACAGCAGAACCAGCAACAGCATTGTGTAAATGTTTTTCTTTGTAAAGTTATACGTAATAAAATAAAAAAACACAACGAGTTTCGGCTCTCGCCATCGTCAACTTACTAAGGAGACTATTATGTATACACGCATCAGAAGTGCAGCAGAAACAAAGCAGTCACAATTTCAATGCTTTACTGATTTAAGAAGTTTAACAAAAAACAACGTCTTGGTCGAGTCGCCACGCACCCGTTCTTGGCGTTATAGGTATTTACAACGAATCCGGAACGCCAGGTCTGATGGAAAGCGCATTGTAAACCTTGATGAGACCCTTATTGGTATGATACACAGAAACTCTTTTCTGTGGCCTGAACGCCCCTTTTTTTTATATAAATTGGGGTACAGGTGTTATCTGTGTGCAATTAAGCCTATTGGCCTATTGTGGCCCCTACAACAAAGTATCTACATCACTTCTACATCACTTTCTCGAGGCCTATCTCCCTCACGAGAGCCAGGATCTTGAGCGGATTCAGAAGTGGTAGGTCTTTTACATGTAACTGCAAGCTTTCCGAGCATGCTGCTCTTCTTCGTGCGATTGCATCGCATCGCATCGCAGGTCCTCCGCACCTTCATTGCAGAATCTGCAAGACTATAGTTGTCTCCCTAAGAGACTCCAGATATTTAACCCCAGGACCAAAGACGCCAAGGCCTGTTCTTGGTTTGGTACTTCCTAGCCTAGAGCCATCAGTATACCACTTGATTGTGTGACTATTGAGAATTCCTGCTGATTCGCAGCATTCTTTCATTGTCCCTAATATAGTTTCGAATTCCCTCCTAAAACAGTATTTTGGATGGATTCTATCGCTTGGCATATTCAGGCAGTGGTCAGACGTAGTCAGAGAGGCTGAGTCTCTCTTAATTGCCCTTCCACTCCTAGTAATGCCATTTCCGCTCAAGTTTCCACTGCAACATGGAGGGGTGGGAAGTCCAGTACTATCTCCATTGCTGCAGTGGGACAGGATTACATAGCCCCTGTAAAGCATCATGTTAGAGAATACGGGCTTCTGAATGTAGCCATAATTTGGATTTGGATGTGGTTTGATTTTGCCATGTCCATGAAGCCATGACCAATGGTATGGTTACAACAGGAAAAGACAGGCAGGTGAACGCCCTTAAGTTAACTGTCTACTTTCAAGTTGATCCATTCTATAATACAGTACCGTATAGTAAGAAGAAAATTTTATAAATTTCTCAAAGTCATGAAACACACTAATAATCGATGATATGTACAGTTAGTTGTAAGAGAGGGCCATAGGCCCTAATTTCGCTGAATCTACATTTTTTTTTTCCAATAAAGACTATTACTATTCTACAAATTGTTTTTTTTTTTTTTTTCAATATATGCACCTTGTCCGTCGTTAATGGTCAAGGAAAAAAGTGGAGTGAAAGTGAATATTTATAACAATAAATATTGCGTTGATTTTGTTCTATGATGACCCTAAAACCGTTCCACTAACGGTGCTACAGTAGTTGAGACAATTAACTAACAATCAGAAATTTTTTATTTTTATTTTGAAATTGGAGCAGTAAATTCGTCGAAAGTGCAACAGCAGGCTGATCATGGCGATTATAATACCGGTGTTAATTTAATCCCCTGGTATTAAAAATGTAAACAAGATAATTATATAATGGAAAGTGCTATTCAAAATTTGTTTGTTTACATTTTTAATACCAGGGTATTATTTAAACCCCAGTATTATAATCGCCATGATCAGGCTGCTGATCGGCAATTTTAGCTAAATAAATAAGCAATGTCCACTTGTGACCTTAATGCATTAAGTTTGGAATGGAACCCCCATAAGTTTTGTGTAGGCTATACAAACACATTCAAAGTAGTTCTATCTGATAGGAAAATGCAGCATAGGAAATTTGCATGGGGAGGCGGGACTTTGGAAGGCATTACGGGAATGCCTATGAGGTTCTGTAGGGGCAGTTTTGGTCACTAGGTTCGCTGACGACAAACCGATATACGAAAACTTAAATGCTGGCCTTGATCCTTGTTACTGCGCATGTGCCAGGACTTAGTCCAATTGACTCTACCCCTCCAACGAGGAAGGTTTTTAATTTTGGAATAATAATAATTATACAAATAATCGACTTTGATGGCCAGGTGGTAACGTGCTTGCACTTGTGCGAGTCTTTACACGCCATGCAATCGGAGACGTGTCGTACTCATCACGGGTAATAACCTACAGAGGCGACAGAAAAGATCAATCGGATACATTCATTAAATTGTTTGTATGCGAATAATTAATACTTTTTTTAAAAAAGATAATAATAATAAAAAAACTAATAAATAATTTAAGAAAATTATTTACTTACTACGAAATTACTCATATTATCAATCTGAATCTAAATTGGAAAGCATGTTCGAGTAAACTTGGACCGGTTGTTTACATTGTACTGCAGGCGCACCATACAGAACAATATTCAGATTTATCTCTGGCCTCTTACCGACAGCCATCACTTGGGTCTTATGCACATTAATTATTAAGATCCCCGCATTTCTGCCTGCTACACTTATTAGTTTATTGCATTCCAATTTATACATAGTATAAGGAAAGCTTTGTGACGGTCGAAATTTTCGATTCCGATATTTCAACCGGTTTACACGTTTTCAGGTCCCAGGAACCCAAAAAAGTGGTTTTTACGAAATGTCTGTCTGTCTGTGCATCGATTTCCGGGCAAACTGCTCGGTCGAATTTTATGAAATTAAGCATGTAGGTTTACAAAAGTCATACCTCGGGACCATTTTGGCTTTCCAATTTATACGTAGTATAAGGAAAGCTTTGTGACGGTCGAAATTTTCGATTCCGAGATTTCAACGGATTTACACGTTTTGGGGTCCCAGGAACCCAAAAAAGTGTTTTTAACGAAATGTCTGTCTGTCGGTTTGTCTGTTCGTCAATTTCTGGGCAAACTACTCGGTGGATTTGAGTGAAATTTGGCATGTAGGTTCACAAAAATCATACCTCGGGATCATTTTTTTTATTTTGGGCTAACTCAATTTGGGGGGGGGGGGTTTATTCTCAAAAAAGCGTCTAAAAAAAATATTTCTCTAAAACGGCTCCAACGATTTCTTTTAAATTCGCAAATATTCTAGTCGTTCTTAATGTTGATAAAATGCGGGGGGTCGCTTATCCCTTGATAGTTTGCTTCTGGGGGCAAAAAAATAAAAATAACTTAATTTTAATGAAAAATGACTAAAAAATAATATTTCTGCGAAACTTTTTTATCGATGATTTCTACCTTCAGGCATGTTTTAGGTGTTAAGTTGAGTAACGAAACCGGACAGTTTGCTTTCCCAAAAACCTGTTTGCTTTTGCGCAATAAATTTTTTTTTTTTAAAAACTTCACGCTGAAATGCATTGCTTGCCCTGCCATTATTACTGTGTTGTAATGTGTTTTAAATATATTGAGGCTACCTCACCTCCAGTGACGTCAGGTGGACACACACCCCCCCCCCCCCTCCCCCCGAGATATCCGAAATTTAACCATAGGAAAATTATTTACCATGATATTATACATTTTCTCTCCCTACTAATTGATAAATTGTAAAGCCTGTTCGAATAAACTCGGACCGGTTCTTTATATATGGTACGCGCATACAGACATATTTTTGACCATTCACCTATATTTAAAGCAATAGCCCTGCTTAATACCTTACCAACGGACCTTAGAGACCAGTGTCACTTGCTGCCTAAATCCAAATCAATCGTCAAAACATGGGTAAAAAACCAATCTTGATTTGTAAACTGTTCAATGTTCAGGTTTTCCTACAGAGTTAGGCCTAGATTTTTTAGATTTTTAACTTTTTAAATATTAAATAATTGTATACATCGTAAATATATGTAAATGGACGACACATCCTGTGTATAATGACAATGTTCACTCACGTATAACAAGTCGGCCATTTGGGTTGTACTTAGTGTGGGTAGATGTAAATGTAAAATGTAAATTTATTATATTAAATTCATTCATTCAGAACTTGACTTTTGCGGGCGGGCTCTGTTTATTTACGTTACATTTTACATTTACTAGTTATTATGTTGGGAAACACGTTTCCCTATGGCATCGTTTTTCTAATCGAAAAACTGGAGCTCTATTTTTCCATTTTTCTTCAGTTTCCTACTTTCCCTTAGGGTATACCCAACACAGTGAATACCCCTATTGTATTTACCACTCTATGGTATACATAGAACATGTTAAATGACTGGAGTTATTCTGCCTGTATATCACAAAATGAACACATGACATTGAATTAGCCTCCTTTTTATCCTGTCATTTTGAATGAATTAATTATGTACTGTATTTCCAATCTTTTCAAAACAATAGGCCTATATAGGCCCTAGTACAAAAAGAACAGTTTTGCCCTATGGGCTAGGTCCGTTTTGTCTGAATGCCTCGTTTGTTCTCTCGTGAGAGGATTGGCTATCGCATTGTCGTGACTCGCCTATAGTCTAGCGCCTACCAAAAAGTTGAATTCACGAAAAAGGAATGAAATCCATGTTGATTGAGAATAGGTGTGGGGTGTACATGCGCAGTGCTGCACCACAGCGAGACAGTCGGTCCGCGGGACTTTGCGGGGCCCGCACACCCCTCTCCGCTCTTAATGGGTCAGTACAAACATGACTCAAATATTATTTTCCAAGCCTAATATTTTGTGGCTATACTTACCCACGTAATCAGACTACCTGCCCGAAAAATTATGTCGACACGCGTTAATTGATACTATGCCTAGGTTGCAACATAATCACAAGTTACAAACACGTTACGGTCACACGTCACAGACGTGCAGTGCATAGTAACGCATAGCGTAAGTTTAACTGAAAATCATCATGTTGAAATGCTTTAGCTGGGATTGGGCCAGCTGCTGAAATTTTGGTAACCCTATTGGAAATAAGGGGAGGTGCATAGTAGGACCGCTTTTGCTGAATTTATGGGAATTAACCAGTATTCCATTATTATCGTGAGTTGAATGCGTTGGTTTTACTCAGGCGAGAGTGTAACTGTTGCAGATTCGCGGAACAGACACCTCTCGAGGTCGACTTCGGACGTCAGTGCGCCCAGCCCCAGCCCCAAGCCACATGGCTTTCTTGCCGCTCTCAAGGTACAAACTATGCTATTTTTTGTTATATATTCCTTATATTGTGTTAGGAAATTGAAACATTTAAAAAAAATTGAGGTTGTGGTTTGACAGAAGCGGTGGACGCGCAGCCGCAGCAGGGACCGGAAGAAGAAGAAGAGCGAGGGGGACAGCACCGACTACGCTGCCGACTACAGCACCAACAGCAACAGCAGCTCTGCCACGCACAGTCCGCAGCACAGGCTGCTCCCACAAGGTACGCTTCTCTACACAGCCACTGCTGATAAATTGGCTGATAAACAACATTGTAGTAGATCATTTGTTTTAGCTATTCAATATAAGGTGACCTAACTGAGAATTTAGTACTCACTGACCAAACAATTGGTATCTTTTTAGTTTTTTTTTTTTGTGTGGTTTTTAAAGGAACCGGTACGAGTAAACCCGTAGGCCTACATACTTTCCCAATTATCAATTAGTATAGGTACCGAGACAGATAATACGATTAAATAGTTATTTTCGGGTTAAATTTCCCTACCCTAAAGCAGGGATTAGATAGATGGGACGATTGCATTGTCAAGAACGGGCTGACCATTATAATTCAACACAGCAATAATGGTAGGGTATGCAATGTATAGGGGCCTAAATTATGTACCTATATATATAATTTACTCAAAAAATATTTTTTTATTCAAAACGAAAACTTTGGGAAAACAAGCTATTCGGTTTTGTTGCTCTATTAATCATCATAGAACATAGCCTTTCTTTTCAAATACTAATAGGCTTTTCGTGTTTCTAAGACTTTTGATATCTCCAGCCGGTTTATCTAGTCTACTTTATCTGAGACACCCTGTATAACTGGAGAATAATTTGGATGCAATCCTGACGAGAAAGAAGCCATTAATTGTTTTTATTGTCCGATACGTGCGTGGATTTGGAATATTGCAGAGCAAAGAATGTATTGTGTTTCAGATGGGTCAGTGCGGGAACCGACACTTTCGACTACTCCCTCCATTTCCCTCCTGGTGAGTCCAATTATAATATCTATGTTGTTCATGTCGATTCTTTCAATTACACTCTCTTCAATTATTTTTATTGTCACACTATACAGTTGACAGGGTAGGTATGGTATGGGAAACATACTCAATAAAACTTCCAAGCTTCGGCTTCACCTTACTGAGTGTTTTGTTTATATTATCGGGGGGAAACCCTCTTTCTTGGCCGGCAGATCTCACCACAATTTTGTACCCATATTTTAAAAAGAAATCTAGATGTGACCCCCTGGCTGGAGTCTTGTCAATAACTCTTGAAATGCATAATCGTGTAAGCTCTCCTGCTTGCAGTTACATGAATCCTCGTCGGTAAAATCTAAATCTTGCTGCTATCAAAATGCGTAAAGCACCAATATTTAAGGCCTACATGAAACATTTTCCCGGGTGGCGACCCCTGGGCCCCCCATGCATATTAGTCACTAATCAAATCAAATCAAATATATTTATTTACCGTTTTTTTGTACAATTACTTAGTAATGTGGTTCAGAGGGGCACCTTTGGGCATTCCCGTGATGGGCCCCTCAATCTAATCCTAAAATTAAATCTAATCCTAAAATTTCCGTACTAAAATTAAATTAAAATAGAGAAAATGTTGAAGTTTAATAAATTACAGTTAAATAATAAAACTAAATACAAAGTGAACAAATTACATAAAATTAACACGTAGTATCCGTAGTTGGCATTCATTTGGTGTTGGTTGTTGAATACATAGGCTATAATTTCACTATTAACGAGTACCCTATTGTACTATTGACTGAAACCCTCCCTCAACATTCCTGGGCACGGCCTTGATGTTGGTCAAACTAAACTACAATATATTGTAGTGTTGAAATGGATAAAAAAAAAATCCATTGAGAATGTGATATCTACCTCGTCTCTTATCTTGATTATCAACTTCACATGACCAGTCGGTGTTGAGACTTTTGCCAATCATGGTCTCATTAAAAAATAGTAACCTGTTGAGTGTACCATTGGAATCAAGAAATAAAGCAGAATTTTAGTTCTAATGGGACAAATAGAAAATATTTAGCAGATCGAGGCTTGTGTGTGCAGGAATGGATTGCTCCCAATTTATTTTCTCTGTGCTGGCTATATTTCCCCAATAAACTTGACTTGCCGAGGCTTATGGTCATAATAGAACTTTTACATGGCAATGCACATGCCAGTGAAAATTTAAAAAGTTGTAGACCTGGAGAGTTAAAATTGATACAGGCGTTAATTGCCGTTTATTTTAGTGTTGATTGGTTGTTGGAGGTGACATTAGGTGGCGGCGGTCATTACACGTTGTGTACGTAGTGACCCAGGAAATAGTGTGTAATTAGTTACGTGGCCATGTGCAGCTCGACAATGCTATTCGATATCGTGGATTTACTGTCGGCGCTGCAAAACAGCGCGCCTATCCTCAAAATAGCCAACTGGTCCAGCGACACTCTCCAATACTTAACATGCTGCTTTTCGGTAAGCACAACCCTTTTCTCCAGTGGCTAGTATCAACCCCAGAAGCCATTTTACACTGGCGTGTTTTCAATAACAAACTTTAATATGGGGTTAAACAAGCCGTTAAGGTTATTATTATTAATTGTGATTACTATTATACCTTGTCGAAATACAAAGTCCTTGACGATAAAAATTATATTGTCGTGATAAAGTTGATATCTACGGTACTGAATTTATGAGTTATGGTATCTGTTGGATGTGAGCACAGGCTATATAGTCCAGGAAAATAAGGGTTTAACCTCGGAATGAGAGATAACAAGCTATAAATTTGCATAAATCTTTATTTGGGTGCTCTAAAACTTCTCTCAAACCCACCCGATGGTAGGGTGTCCGCGTCTACATATTTTCCATGGTCAAAGGTAAAAAATTCAGTTTTTTTGCACATTTATTGCAAATATCTCGGTGCCTATGGGTTTTATGCTATTTGTAGTTATTATAAAAATGGTAGACAATTAAATTTGCTACACTTTCTGTTTCAACAATTTTTTTTATATCTTGAACCATTTTCGAGATAGAGGACAGAACGCGCTCAATGTTTAACTATTTTGAGTATCATTCGAGGCTAACCGTAGTCTCGATCAGAAAAACGCCGTATACATTTTATGAATTGTTGCTAAATATGTAATTCTGAATAATTTGCATTTTTAATAACTATTACGTTTATTTAATATATTTTCAATAATTCATCATCTAACTATTTAATAATATTTATACCTACTCGTGTAATTTTAAAGTTATTATAATGGTAATACTTCTATTATTTTTAATTCTTAACTTATTTCTACGAATTACTTCCTAACCAAATTAAAATAAAATAAATTAATGGTTTATTTATTAATATTATATTTTATTACGTTTCTTACAATTGCACATTTTCCTTCTATTTGCATGTTTAATTATTTAATATAGTACTTTTTTAATATGCAATCCTCATACCAACTTCATAGTGGTGAATGAAAAGTGATCGTTGTTACGGACCTATGGTACCTGAAGCGATGCCACATATTAATATCAAAAGCTCACAACTGTCTATACAGGTATACAGGTGATCTGTACATGCAGCATGTATATGGGTTGAGTGATAGGGTGGGCCGAAAGGCCCCAAGTTCGCCCATATGGAAAATAAAGACTGTTTTCGATCTTTTCTATCGAAGTTCCTCTCTTCATTTATTATATAAATAAATAAATAACCGTGTATTTTTCCTAAAACAATTTTTAACCAAATACAAAATACAGTTGAAGTGCGAGGGTAGCACTCACTACCTAACTATAGCCTACCTAATTCATTACAGTAATTTTTTGTTGAGTTCGTCCCTGGTCCATAGTCTTAATTATAATTGTCCTGTATGTTGCTGTTCTTGTGTTACTGTTAGTGTTGTCTAAAGGGGGGTACTTGTATTTGTTGACGTGTATGTCGTTGGTGAGTGCGTTGTAAAGAGTCGTTGCCTTGTATCGTAGGGATCGTCTTGAGTTGGTCAAGTTCCAGTGGGGAAGCGGTATAGTATGATAGGCTGCTGATCGTGTTACGGCTCTTGATCTAGGGATGCACGTGGTTGTGCCTGCAAAATTTTTTGTGATAAACTTTAACAAGTTTTGGCAGTAAAGAAGATGTATGGGCAGCAGTTCGTGTGTTTTATATACTGAGTTTGAGTGCGCCAACTTCTGGTTTGTTGTAACGGTTTTCATTGTGCAATTCTGAGCAGTAGTCGGGACATGTAGAGTAGTGGTACGGACTCTGACTTTCACCCGTAAGGTTGTTGGTTCGAGTCCAACACTTCCTACATTTTCTGGCCATGCTTCGGAGGGCATGTAAAGCAGGCGGTCCCGGGCCTTCCTAGTTGAGTGTAAGTGAGGGCTTTATAGCCCTAACTCCGCTAGGTTGGCTTAGTAATAGAACAAAAAGCCCTTATAGTACGTAAAGGTTGTAAATGGGTTGCGGCTGCTCCCCCCCCCCCATAACCCTATGCAGTAACTTATCTTGGCTTGGTACCAGGCTTTATACAGCGTGATTATCACAGGTTGTGGAAGAAACTGCCGTAAATTGAATAGAATGTAACTAATGGACCGAAGGCTTTTTTGTAAGTTAGTAATATGTGGTTTCCACGACAACTTATTATCTATGGTGACACCCAAGTATTTATTTCGTTAGTTTCCTCAATTGTTTGACCGTTATATTGAAGGGTACCATTTACGCTGTTGTTTTGCCTGTAACTGGGGTGCATGACTTGGGTCTTTTTTAGATTAGGAATGAGTTTATGCTGTTTTATCCAGGCCATGACTTTTTCTGTGTCATTTTCTATTTCTTTTTGCAGTGTTTCGCTGTCGGGGGCTGTGACTACAAAACCTATGTCATCTACAAAAGTGACCATTTTAGATTTTATGGGAATATTAGATAGCTCATTTGTACAGAATTACAAAATTAATGGGCTGAGGCCGCTCCCATGCTTAATGGGTAAGGTTGAACTATTAACAGTAGCTTTGGAGCTAGTTATTTGGACTATTTGGTTTCTATCCGAGAAATACGACTGGAACCACTTGAGAAGCGAGCCACAGATCCCCAAGCATTATATTTTTTCCAATGCAAGCGGAATGATCAATTATGTCAAAACACTTGGACAGGTCTATTTGTACCGTGGCCACCCTCTCCAACCCTTCGACCATTGCATGAGTTAGTTCGAAGGTCGCGTTCTCTGTGCTTAACCCAGCTCGGAACCCGAATTGGTTAGGGGATAGGAAGTTGATGGAGTCTAAGTATTTCAATACACACGTTTGTACGCAGGTTTCAAGTAATTTCCCTATCGCGGGTTGAACATGGACCGGCCTATATTGTGAGGCTTGTGAAGCATCTCCTTCTTTGAATATTGGGACAATTTTGCTTAGTTTTAGGGCTGTAGGATACATGCCTTCACGCAGGGAGAGGTAAAAGAGGTGGTGGAGGGGCGGAGCAATGGTTCCTGGCATTCTTTTAGCAGATCACAAGAAATCCCGTCGTAGCCGCAGGATTTTTTTCGTTTTAGTTTCTGAAATGCTTTATCGATTTCTTGTATGGACAGGTGTGGTGAAAACATAGAGGATGGCTCATTTTTAAAGCTATATGTATTATATTACATTTTGCCAGATACCAATTGTTTATTAGGTATATTATACATAGCTGGAACTGTGGTAGTCTATTCCGACATTATACGCTACACTACTATACTACATTTTCATACATTTCTTGCTTGCAAAATCATTTAACATACAACTATTGTTGAGAACTGCTTACGATAGTAATATATTCTTGACCGTGTCACAATGTGAATTAGTTTTCAGATTAATAATGATCTTTAACCAACGACCAACAAACAAAATAATGTTTCAAACAAATATAATAAATATAAAACATTCCTAACACTCCCTCATGATTTCTAACGATGAACGAAACTTACCCAATCACTATAAGTTTAAGGGGAGCTTATCTCACTATCAGCTTTTGAGATAACCTCCCCCTATACATAGTGGCTGGGTAAGGCCCGTTCTTCGGTAAGGCGGGGTTTCCACATACGTCAATGGTCAATGAGAACTATGAAATTACGTTTTAGCAGACATTAAAGACATACTAAAAATGTCTGCTACCATATTTCTCATTGACCATTGACGTATGTGGAAACCCCGCCTAAGCGCCTTAGAAATTATGCATGTAACTCAACGTAACAACCAATGCAAATAAAATTGGAAGGTATCACCAAACTTGACAATCCCACTTTCTAGAACAGAGAATATTTTTAGAATAATAAACTTCACAACTATTATTATATTATATATTATTATCTTGATACCGACGTAATAGTGATTAGGAGACCCATCTAGTTGCGAACTAGAAAGCGATGAATACTTAGCGCTACAGCAGTAGGCTATTTCTCCTTATAGATGTATCTATAATTACGTAATGTACCTAGCCTCTGTGTAATTATTTAATTTGATATACCTCATTATAATTAAAGTTTGTTTTTAACAGGAACAGTAAGTATGACTGCATCGCAAAGTCAGCTAGTACAATTTTCCAGTTAATCATTGTGCACACTGTATTAAACATGTACATGTATATACTGAATACAGTAGCTTACCTATATAAGGCATATATACCGTATATGTATAAATGAATAAATACTCAATTATTGAAACAAATTAGTAATTAAAACGTTATAGTAAAAAAATGTAAATTATTTAGGATTGTGTATTTAACAAAAATTTTAATAACTTTATACGGCGTGTTTTTAATCGGGACTAATGAATCGTAAAAAAATATGATAATAATAAATAACCCATTATTTATTTTATTTTAATTTGGTTAGGAAGTAATTTGTATAAATAAGTTTAGAATACAAAATAATAGAAGTATTACCAACTTTAAAATTAAACGAGTAGGTATAACTATTATTAAGGTAATGATGAATTATTGAAAATATGTTAAGTAAACAAATATAAATTAAATAAATATATTAAATAAACGTGTTATCTCTCATTCCGAGGTTTTGCTTAAAAATGGTCTCTAACGTTCCTGGGCTAATAGGTTTTTTTCGGGGGTGGCTGTGGCGACTGTGATCCTATGAATTGTAAATAATTTCTTTAGAATTCAATTGTATCTAGTGTATTAAAGAGGTTATGGTGTTACTAGACACTTGTATACATGATAGCATAGGCACATCAAACGTCAATTTATTGGCGGTTTTAACTTTGGTGCGAACACAGCCCACAGGCTTATAATATTTTGCGGATGTGAGGACTAAATCGTAATGTTATCATTAGATTGTATAGAAATAATATTACATTTAACCCAAAGGGGGGGGGGGCGTGTAGAAAAAGTTGAATATATAAGTGCAAAATAGTGGGGTTTTAGGCATTTTAACAGTAGTAAAGGATACATTTTATAAAGCTTAAAAATTTGAAAATATAAGTGCACAACAGTGGGGTATAAACAGCAGTAAACCTTACAATGGAATGCATATATTCATAATGCTGCAAACAGAGACATGTTTTGAAAAAATAGGACCAAAATAGTGGGGTTTTACGATGTTAACAGCAGTTCAGTTTATCATTTACTGAGAAAGACATATTCATCCTACCGTACTAGATTTATTTAATTCCCAACTTGCATTTAGGGCCTGCGGCCATGAGTCACATAATCATTACCTAAATTGGTTTCCTATTGTGATGGTGAGTTACCCTGGGTAAACCGGCCATTTCTCTTATGCGGAGAATCTCACCTAATTAAATCCTAACTGAATACGGGTTTAAAAATGAAGAAGATGACTAAGTGTGGCCTTGACATTTTATGTTACGGTTAATAATATGGCCACTGCGCCGTGTAGTGGTGTACATGACTTGCCTGTCAAGGGTGAGTTAACATCAAGTACAAGCATGGCCATAGACACAACATCAAAAATGCGCCAACCAAACCGAAGCATTGGACTAGAACGTTATTGATTTTTTGCGGCACTCCTCGTGGAAATGAAGCATTATAACAAAACAATACTTACTTTTTTATTTTTCATGTCCAAGCAATTCAATATTTTAACAACCAATATTCAATCGATTTGATGCCATCTCGCACGGTTTAATCTCGTCGGCGCCACCCCCGTCCTCAGCATATTCAGCGTCAGCGCCCAAGTTCTCCAGTCAAGGTCGTGTCCCGAAGGTTTGGCCGCGGAATCATGGGGGGGGGGGGGTTCAATGGGAACCGAGATCAGAAAACCCTTCCTTGATTTGAACCTTGGTGGTGGAGGTGGTGGCACATTATATTAGGCGCTCCTCGAGACTTGCTTAAAACGCTAAATATATTCAGAACCGGTTCTTCAATACCCACTGTGGATCAACGATGACAACAAAACAGTGTAATGTAATAGGCCTAAATTTACCTCGAATTTTCAATGAAATTTCGGGTATCACTAGAAATTCAAAGAACCTGTTCGAGTGAACCCGTACATTTTTTTTTTTTTTAAATTGGGGTAAAGGTGTTGCCCCTACAACAAAGTATCTACATCACTTCTACATCTCTTCCTCGAGAACTATCTCACTAAGTAGAACCAGGATCTTGAGGGGATTTAGAAGTGGTAGGTCTTTTACATGTTGCATGCTGCTCTTCTTCGTGCAATTGCATCGCAGTGAAGGAGGATGTGCTTGGGGTCCTCCACTCCTTCATTGCAGAATCTGCAAGACTGTAGTTGTACGCCAAGAGACTTCAGATATATAACCCTAAGGCCAAAGACGCCAAGGCCTGTTCTTGGTTTTGTACGTCCTAGCTTAGAGCCATCAGTATACCACTTGATTGTGTGACTATTGAGAATTCCTGCTGATTCGCAGCATTCTTTCATTGTCCCTAATATAGTTTCGAATTCCCTCCTAAAAGAGTATTTTGGATGGAGAAGTGGTAGGTCTTTTACATGTAACTGCAAGCTTTCCGAGCATGCTGCTCTTCTTCGTGCGATTGCATCGCATCGCATCGCAGGTCCTCCGCACCTCCATTGCAGAATCTGCAAGACTATAGTTGTCTCCCTAAGAGACTCCAGATATTTAACCCCAGGACCAAAGACGCCAAGGCCTGTTCTTGGTTGGGTACTTCCTAGCCTAGAGCCATCAGTATACCACTTGATTGTGTGACTATTGAGAATTCCTGCTGATTCGCAGCATTCTTTCATTGTCCCTAATATAGTTTCGAATTCCCTCCTAAAACAGTATTTTGGATGGATTCTATCGCTTGGCATATCCAGGCAGTGGTCAGACGTAGTCAGAGAGGCTGAGTCTCTCTTAACTGCCCTTCCACTCCTTTTTAACCCGCTCCTAATTATGCCCTTTCGGCTGAAGTTTCCACTGCAACATGGAGGGGTGGGAAGTCCAGTACTATCTCCATTGCTGCAGTGGGACAGGATTTCAATGCCCCTGTAAAGCATCATGTTAGAGAATACGGCCTTTTGAATTTAGCCATAATTGGATACCTAATTCAGAGAAAAATTCTCATGTGGTTTGATTTTGCCGTGTCCATGAGGCCATGACCAATAGTATGGTTACAGCAGGAAAAGACAGGCTGAGAACCCGTACATACTTTCCTATTTAATATTATGATATCCGTACATGACATAATAGGAAACATATAATATGACTAGTTACAATAGTCTTGAGAGCTGACGCGGACAAGAAAATACATGTCTGGGAACGAAATTTTTTGTGGCTGAGGACCATAAAAAAGTAAAAAAAACCGGCTTCTAGCATTCGTCAGACTGGATCCCCTATTTTTTTTTTTTTTTTTTTTTTTTTTTTTTGTACGATGGCCTAAAAAATGTTTTGTGGTCAACTTTACCTCTTTTAGTTCCAGCGCAAGAACAGCACTCCCGAAAGGTAGTGCATGTTACCCCGACACCAAAACAAGCCGCAAGAAGTTGCAGACATGGGGCTTTCCCAAAAAACGTCTCATTACCCATTTTCGGGTATCACTTTGAAACCAATCTCAAATCTCCCTGTAAATAGACCTTTCATTTTATATACACTTCTTGCTCTGTAGGGGCAGGCCTTTCCCCTGGCAGAAGCCCATTTTTTGAAAAAACTTCATGCAACCACCCTGCCGAGTACCAGTGCAAGAACCCTCGTAGTAGTAGTAGTAGTATGGTTTGACACAGTCCCAGGCCACGGTGTGGGCCCATAGGACTCCAGTGGACCTCCTGATTATAGTGGATTCCGAACCACTTGGGAAACACAGTGAAGGCACACGATTAGTTCGGAGGTGACCTGGACAAGTCCTACCATGTTTCCCTACCAGCACTGTGCACACGACCAATTTATCTGCAGCTTTGAACCTGCTCTGATCCGCTGGATTCAACTTGGTATGGCGGCCGGCTAAGAACACTCGTAAAATGTGGTGAACGTTCTCTGAATACATAAACGGGCCGCAAGAAGTTGTACACATGAAGCTTTCCCACGAATGCGACCGTTACAAATTTCCAAATAATGTCGCATTACTAATTTTCGGGTACCACGTTGAAACCCTTCTCAAACTACTCCTTGTAAATAGACCTTTCATTCTATACACTTCTTGCTCGGTTGTGCTGGGGCTTTGCCCCCGACAGAAGCCTTTTTTTTTTAAAAACTTCATGCAACCACCCTGCCGAGTACCAGTGCGAGCAGGGCCGGCCCGAGCGGATTCGGCATACGCGTGCAAACTTTTACTGTGGCGCCCCCCCCCCCTCCGAATTTTTAAGACTTTGGGTTTATTATATAAAAAAAATGCATATTCAAGTAAAAGTAAACTAATTTTTAATTATAATTGTCAATCATTCGTCGTACAAATTGACGCAAATTTTAAATTAATTATTTAGTTAATTATTATTATTAGGGATCGCGTTAAGATTTTATTAATCATTTTGGAAACTAATTTCCTGGAACACTTACTAACCGCCGATTTTAACTAGGCAGCTGAGAAAACAAAATTCATGTCGGTACGAACACCGCCCGCCGCGACGCTGCGCGTCACGGCGCCCTCTCCGGCCCGGCGCCCGCGTGCGAGGCACGCCCCCGCCTCCCCATTGGGCCGGCCCTGAGTGCGAGAACCCTCGTAAAATATAGTGAATGTTCTCTGAACACTTAAACAGGCTGCGAGAAGTTGTCCATTTGAAGAGGACCATAAAAAAGTATAAAAAAAACCTGCTTCTTGCATTCGTCAGACTGGTTCCCCTATTTTTTTACGAATTTTATTACGAAGCCTTTTTTTTGGTCAAAGCTGAATTTCTTACTACCAGCCCAAGAACACTCCCAGAAGTTAGGTAGTGTATGTTACCCCGACACCTAAACAAGCCGCAAGAAGTCGCACACATGAAGCTTTCCCATGAATGTAGCAGATACAAATTTTCAAAAAAATGTCTCATTTCGGGGTACCACTTTTTTTTTTTTTTTTTTATATAAGTTGGGGTACAGGTGTTACCTGTGTGCACTTAAGCCTATTGGCCTATTGTGCCCCCTACAACAAAGTATCTACATCACTTCTACATCACTTTCTCGAGGCCTATCTCCCTCACGAGAGCCAGGATCTTGAGGGGATTCAGAAGTGGTAGGTCTTTTACATGTAACTGCAAGCTTTCCGAGCATGCTGCTCTTCTTCGTGCGATTGCATCGCATCGCATCGCAGGTCCTCCGCACCTTCATTGCAGAATCTGCAAGACTATAGTTGTCTCCCTAAGAGACTCCAGATATTTAACCCCAGGACCAAAGACGCCAAGGCCTGTTCTTGGTTTGGTACTTCCTAGCCTAGAGCCATCAGTATACCACTTGATTGTGTGACTATTGAGAATTCCTGCTGATTCGCAGCATTCTTTCATTGTCCCTAATATAGTTTCGAATTCCCTCCTAAAACAGTATTTTGGATGGATTCTATCGCTTGGCATATCCAGGCAGTGGTCAGACGTAGTCAGAGAGGCTGAGTCTCTCTTAATTGCGCTTCCACTCCTAGTAATGCCATTTCTGCAGAAGTTTCCACTGCAACATGGAGGGGTGGGAAGTCCAGTACTATCTCCATTGCTGCAGTGGGACAGGATTACATAGCCCCTGTAAAGCATCATGTTAGAGAATACGGGCTTCTGAATGTAGCCATAATTTGGATTATTCAGAGAAAAATTCTCATGTGGTTTGATTTTGCCATGTCCATGAAGCCATGACCAATGATATGGTTACAGCAGGAAAAGACAGGCAGGGGGGTACCACTTTAAAACCGATGTCAAACTACTACCTGTAAGCAGACCTTTCATTCAATACACTTTTTGCTCGGTTGTGCCAGAAGCTTTTTTTGAAAAAAAATTTCATGCGACCATCCTGCCGAGAGCAAGTGCACAAACCCTCGTGAAATATAGTGAATGTTCTCTGAACACTTAAACAGGCTGCGAGAAGTTGTCCATTTGAAGTTTCCTCCAAATTCAGATGATACCAATTTCCAAAAAACGTCGCATTACTTATTTCGGGGTAGGTACCACTTTGAAACTGATCTCAAACTACTCCCTGTAAATAGACCATTCATTCTATAGGCTACACTTCTTGCTATCTTGTTCCACGAATTTTAACCTAACAGAAGCCATTTCTTTGAGTTCTTGGTAATGCATTTTGGGGTTCCAAATTGAAAAAGGGTTCAAAGTACCCCTTGTAGCTACACATTTAAATAAATAAATAAATAAGGACGTTTTTTGTTCTACTACTAAGCCAACCTAGCGGAGTTAGGGCTATAAAGCCCTCTCTTGCACTCAACTAGGAAGGCCCGGGACCGTCTGCTTTACATGCCCTCCGAAGCATGGCCAGAAAATGTAGGAAGTGTTTCGTTCTATATACTTGTTGCTGTGTTGTGCCTCAACTTAACCCCTGACAGAAGCCTTTACCCTGACTATTTTTTTACGTAATTAATGCTTGATATCGTTTTCTGCCTTACTGGTATGCAGAGGAAAGGTTGATGGGTGTGCTCTAATAGGCCTGAGCTTATTCACATTAATGCAGGGGCGGCATAGGGATCACCACAATGCATGGTAAGTTTCCGTTTACAATTGCATCAAGTTTTTTTCAAAAAAAGGCTTCTGTCGGGGGATAGCCCTGCCCCAACAGAGCAAGCAGTGAATAGAATGAAAGGTCTATTTACAGGGAGTAATTTCAGATCGGTTTCAAAGTGGTACCCGAAAATGGGTAATGAGACATTTTTTGGAAATTTGTAACGGCCGCATTCGTGGGAAAGCCCCATGTCTGCAACTTCCTGCGGCTTGTTTAGGTGTCGGGGTAACATGCACTACCTTTTGGGAGTGTTCTTGCGCTGGTACTAAAAAATTTAACTTTGACCAAAATGAAATTTTTTTTAGGCCTTCGTAAAAAATAGGGGATCCAGTCTGACGAATGCAGGAAGACGTTTTTTTTTTACTCTTTATGGTCCTCTTCACGATCCAGCCATAAAAAATTTGGTACCCAGACATGTATTTTCCTCTCCCCATCAGCTCTTCGACAAGGTAAATCATTGTCCAAGTGTCCTGAAGCACTGAATGGATCGATAGTCTAGAAGAAGGCGATACCCAGGATTTTTTTAGGGTGGGGGGATGAGTTAGAACGGATGAATTTTAACCTATATGTATGAGGTTATTTTGTTCCATATCTATATGGCGAGGCCCCCACCCCCCTGGATACGGCCTTGGTCTAGAACGGGGAGGCCAATAAATTACTACACAGTGATAATAATGGCAGGGTATGCGTGTACAACGCATAGAGGCATGCATCGATTATCCTTGATTCCTTCACAAAAACAAAATTGTAGAACATGTTGGAAAATCAATCTATTCGGTTTTAGGGAGATTCATCTACCTATTGAGATGGCGACCAATGTTGGACTTTAGGAAAAATTTCTTGCCAACTTTTCATTTCATGACCCCAAAATCACCGTGGCAATGGGTAAGCCATGGGTAAGCCTTGAGCACTTCTTCCCTTCTATGTTGTCTGCAAGATGTCGTCCAGCTTCCATGTGTCGTCTTAACTGTCCTGTGCTTATTATTGATGTTGTCCGGTGCAAGCCATGAGAGTTGCCATGCGCATTTGATCTCGCTGTATGGATGCATATGTTTTTAGGTCCTCAGGTGTGACAAGAGGGAAAGGTCCGCAGTCTCATTTCCTGTTATGCCACAATGACTTGCGACCCAGATTATGCGTGCAATTTGAAAATTTTCCTGTAATTCGTGTAATATATGGATTATTACGCCTGTGAGATTTTGGTCTAAATTAAAATTTGATAGTGTGTTTACCGAGCTGTAACTGTCAGAGCAAATTGCCGCAATTTAATATGATGACTTTATTGATTTTTTGCGCTACAATTTAAAATAATAATAATAAATATTAAATTAATGTAAAAAATTCTATATTTAATTTAAAAGTATGTAGGCTACAAATATCACTAAAAAGTAAAATAAAGTGTATGATGCTTTTGGAAAATGAATTATATTGTTAATAATTATATTATATCGTAGACTATATACGCGGCATTAACGGGGTATCTATTAGCGGCTTACGATATTCGAACCACATTTCTGAAATTTATTTTGTGAAAAGTTGTCATGAAATTGTTTTCAAGGGTCAACGAAATACCCAAAGCGGTTTTCTTTTTTGAGTTATAGGCTGCTCCAAATTTGCTGGATTTCTTGGAGTTTATTGGTTACCCTTGTCAAGTTGCATAACAATTAAATTGACTTGAATATTTTCAATTAGTACTCGTTCTCCCTGATAAAGTGACCTGTTGATGATCTCATGCAGTTGTGCATGATGGAGGATATAATTATTTAATTTATGATAATGATATAACATGAATCTTCACATCTGGACTGTATACAACACGATTGCATAACTAAACATTTGCAGTTTTTATAATTTTAGCCAATTAATTTCATCCACCAGCAAATAACAATGTTAAAAAATATTAAATAATAAAATAGGGCATCCATGCGTTGTTTATCAAATTCATCTCGAAAGCCTGTTGCGTGAACATAATCATTGTTATCAATTTTTGACACCGAAAAAAACTTTAGATTATAGAAGAAAGTTATTAATATAATTATTATGTAAGTATATGTAACTGCAAACAGGGGAGCCAGAGGATATCCCCCAGGGAGGGAGAATTTGAATAAATAGGCGAAAAATAATAGGTACCGTAAATCTTGATTTTTAAAAGATAACTTCGCCTTTATGTAGGTACATTGAGACTAGGTATCTAGGGTCAAGGGTGAATTATCAAGTCAAATCCATTGGGAAAGGCACGAATTTTCGGATCTGGACATACGGATCTGGAGATACAACACAGTTGCATAACTTAGCATTTGCAGATTTTGTACTTTAGCCTATTTATCCACCAGCACTGTAAAGAAATATTAAATATTAAAATAGGGCATTCATGCGTGATTTATCCTGTTAAATTCGAAAGTCTGATGCGTGAACAGAAAAATATTCGTTGTTGATAGGATATGCTCCGTAATGATGGGAGATACCTACAATTGCAGCTACAAGTAAACATTTAAAATCCTGGTAGGAAAAACCTTTTTTTTCCGCACCTGCCACATTAAATATTTCCTCAGGGGGGACTCCAGCTAGTGGCGTAGCCAAGGGGGGAGGGTCAGCAGGGTCTGGACCCCCCCCCCCCCCAAATGGACACCTGTTTCCATGTTAATAAAGTTATCGTCTCCAAAATCATTTTTTTGCCGACAAACCATTTCAGGCCTATATTTTAAGAAACTTTCCCCGGGGGAAACCGCCGGGCCCCCCTTCGGCCTGGGCAAGGGAAATTAAAATCATGCCCCTAATTAGTCCATGAGAACGGCTTTTCTATATTTTTGTAATATTTTAAAAAATCGGGGGTGGGGAAGTGCCAAATGAAACACTGCCCCCTTCGAAAGCCTATCGTAATTGGGCAAAATTTATGTATTGATGTTGCATGAAAACCAGTCCCCCCAAAAAAAATTCCGGCTACGCCATTGACTCTAGCCCCCCCCCCCCCCTGCCAGTAGTGCTGCCCCAATTCTTTACCACTACTTGACAGAGAAAGGCCATTTCATTTATGCACCTTGTTGGCGCCCCAGTAATAAAAATCCAAGATCCTGAACTGATCCGGACCCATCTCTCCCCCCCCCCCCCCAATGTTTTTTGCAGCGTACACTATATACAATGGAGCGAGTTTTAAGGATTTTAAAATATTATGAAGTTACCTCACATTCAGGGATGTCAGATGAACCCCCCCCCCCCCCCCAATCTGGCTACGGTCATGGGGACATCGAGGGATCCGAAATTTAACTATAGGAAAATTATTTAGCATGAAATTACTCATATTATCTATCTACTAATTGATCAAATAGGAAAGCATGTTCGAGTTAACTCGGAGCGGCTCTTTTAGTTTTCCAGTCTAAAACTCAATGTCCATTCATCGAACAAAGTCGTAGCTACATATGGCTATGAACTGTCCATTATGGGATCCCTATAGCGACGTTGTACGGTCACGGAATTACCGCCTAACGTTATGCAAATCAGACTGATGGTTCATCGCCCATAAGAAAATACACACCGCTACCGGATAACGTTATGGCTCGCTCGTACACCTATATATCATTTTGCACAGAGGCTGATTTTAGGCTCAGGGGGTCATGAAATGAAAAGTTGTTAAGAAATTTTTCGGAAGTCGAGCATTGGTCGTCGTCTCAATAGGTAGATGAATCTTCTCTAGAAGGCTAACGGTTTTGTTGGCCAGGCTCAGGCAGTGTATTGAACCCCCTGCGCGAGATAACAGCAAGAAGACGATGCGGGTTCTCACTTCTTGTAAGTTGCGTATGTTAGCGGGTGACGGGTGTGCTTGTGTTACAGATGGGAGAGGAGGACCACCACCGACGTCAGACTGAGCTGCGCCAACATTCCTTTTTCCAGTTACGTGTTCACCTGAAGAGGGGGGTCGCTTTAGTTGCCAGGGACAAGGGTGGTAAGAATGGAAAACACTATTGTCATCAATGTGTAGGCAGCAGTATGTTTGTTATGTTGTTACCAAACGTCAATTTTATAAACCCTAGCTATGCTTTAGCTGTGTTTGAATAAGCTGAGTAATATCACATGGCATGGGTTTGGTTAACAAATACTAACGTTTACATGATAATGTACAATACATCGTATATGGAAGCAATTAGTCAATCTCGCAAAATCAAAAAATAGACTTTACATCTACAGCTGTAATGTTCGGGCTTCGATGCTTATTCAAGTTGATGTAAAAAACGTAATAACACAACACTGGAGATTAATAAACTTTTTAATGAAACGTTCAGTTCAACAGTAAAAGAGTAAAGACAGTTTTTTAGGAGTTGCTTCTGCTTTTTATTACCTTTCACTGGAAAAAATACGGAAGATAAGGCAAATTGTCCCTTGGACTGTCCAAAGTATGTAGTAAATACAGATTAGAATATATCTGAGTGGAAAAGTTATTTCACTGGAAAAAATACAGAAGATAAGTTACATTGTCCATTGGACTGTCCAAAGTATGGAGTAAATAGTAAATACAGATTAGAATATATCAGAGTGGAAAAGTATCTGTGGGTCTATAAATATGTATGTAAAGTATGCTTAAGATAGTTTGATTAAATCATACACATTACACAGCCAATCGGCTATGCCAGCCATGAATTTCTTCGGTTGTTTTCAGGTACAAGTGATCCGTATGTCAAGTTAAAAATAGGCGGTCGCCTTCTTTACAAGTCTAAAACCATCTATCGAGACTTGAACCCAGGTGCGTACAGTTTAAATTGCTACATTTTAAATGTTCCCAATCAGCATGCACCTAACGTGACGAAATAATGAATTATGGGAACGGTCATGTCTGCAGTACCGTCCCCAGAGAGATGTTATTTTGTCTGCCGTGGTGATCCATCTGGGTCGGTATCTTTATGGTGTATCAACCTTCATAATAACTTGAGGTATGTTTTAGGTGTTTTAGGTGCTAATAGGCTTGAGCAGGGGTCTCAAACTTTCATTTAACGTGGACCCCCTAAAAAGTACCATAGTTCCGTGGACCTCAACATTTTTTAGCCTCCCCACCCCCTCATACAAAAAATGTTGCAACATCCACAATAGGTCTTGAAAAATAAAAATAAAAGATTGTCGGCTTTACTAACTTTGGAAATTTACTGACGAGGAGTTTAAAAATGAAGTGACTAAATAATGTAATTCATCTCTCAAGTGCTAAAAATGGTATGCGGGACTTAGAGATCCCCTGGGCTAGCTTTTTTTTTTTTTTAAAGATTAATCGCATACAAACAATTTCATGAATGTATCCGATTGATCTTTTCAGTCGCCTCTGTAGGTTATTACCCGTGATGAGTACGACACGTCTCCGATTGCATGGCGTGTAAAGACTCGCACAAGCGCAATCACGATTCACGTTACCACCTGGCCATCGAAGCTTGACAGCAGCTTGCTTTCCCAATCAATGTTCTGGTTTTAAAGAGGATCAACCCATTGCTTTAGGATAGATAAAATAGAGGCAGACGAAATTTTACCCTAGGACAAATTATTTACTATGGAACTACTTTCTTTTTGGATTTTCGATTTTCATATAAGGCACCCGGTATGAGAAATATATGACGGTAAATATCAGTGATCGAATGACCTGGAATGAACCCGTTACCATTCCGCAGGCAGGGGGCCCAACAACATGCTCCAAAATACAATAGTCCGTAGACCACTCAAGGCGTTTGGGCCACCTGAACTGCAGGGTACCTTTTGCAGGGCATGGATAATGCACTTATATTATCTATACGTATGAGCATGTGTGATTTGTATTTAATTATGAATATAGTTAAAATATATATATATATATATGTGAAATCTACTTTAGTAAAATGTTTGAGGTATGCTTTACCGAAGAGTCGTAATAAATGAAGGTCTATATTATCATTTACGTTTTTTCATCGACTTGTTTATTTACGCTTTGATATCGTGTATCGATCTTTTTCTTAGTCTAGTAAGCTTTTTTGTGCCTGTTTAGACAATCGTACTTGAGGAGTAAACTCCAGTTGTGCGTCGGAACTGACACACAAATTTTTTCCTTTCTTTCATAGTGTCTAATAAGGTTGATATACTAATGAACATAATAATTTACTTTATAGAAGAAACCTAAATGCTAAAACATAGAGCCTATGATTAACTTAATAGAAAGTGTCATATCGTATCACTTTGTATATATATTTTATTAATTCACTCATTGTGAAAAATTACTTTACAATGAAATTTTTTTAAAGCAATTTTTCACAATGAGTGACAGCAAGTTTTATAAAGTTACTAAAGAGATTATTGTGTGCATTTTAATTCATTTCACGACGAAGCAGTTGGCTTTGTTGATCATTTGAATTATAATGAAGTAATCTTTAAAATTAATTAAGGTTATTGGACTATTAGCCTATCAATGTTGCTGTAAATTCAAAAAATATTTTTGGCGGGAATAAACGCTCTACCCATGCCAACCAATCAACAATCAAAGATTCTTCATATGTCAATCATGGCGGGTTAATAGACCATTCCAGAACAAGTAACCTAGGAGGAGCTGCCACTTTGCCTGGACCGTAAATAGCCACTACGCTATTGAATTAGATGGGGTTTTCATGCAAAGTTTTATAAAATGAATGTAAAGACAATTTTTGTAAGTTATTACGGCTTTAACCTGCATAATTTGGGTGTCGACCATTGCTTTGCAATTGTAAAAAAAATTGGGTTTGATCCATTTTGTCTGCAAGGACAAGGCAAAGCCCTAGGGACATCTTCCACATGGCCTCATGTGAGCCTTGTCTTATTTCATGCATAAAACTAGCTTTCTAACTGCAAGAGAGCTGGAAGCTTATAAAAGCCGAGAGGGTTTTAAACGTTATCAAAGAGCCTGGCTCCGAGATATTAGATGTTTTCAAGCCCTAGATGGATTGGTTGAAGTTGTTGACACAGTATGTATTAAGCCTATAATTACTTTTTGAGACAATTATTTGCCATTAAACTATTAGTTTCGTAAGGGTGTAGTGTTGTTCTAAATCAGCATTTGCCTCAGGGGCGTAGCCAAGGGGGATTAATAGAACATCTTAACATAGGAATAACCCTATTCATAAGCGGGATCAAGGGCGGATCCAGCCGAAAATTTAGGGGGGGGGGTGGGGTCGCAAGTTTTTTGTTAGTTTAAAGGGTAATTTTTGTTGTTGTTGAAAAGTTGAGTTTTATTCAATTTTGTTATAACTTGGTATCTTATGAATTTACTCATTTAGGGGGGGGGGGGGTCATGATCAATTTTTTTTGATGTATCTAGCCTTCATGTCTACCGCTTATGCCTTATTCACTTTCGTACGAAATTAAGTCGAAATTCAATTCAAAATTTAATTAAAAGCACGAAAATGAAGATAAATCAACCAAACCTTATGGAAAGACATGGAGTAATGGCGCCTTTAGCGGTCCATCCAATCAGAGTGATCCGGAAGAGACGTCATTCTGGAATGGTCTATTGGAAATTGATATCCCAATCATGGGCGGATACAGGGGGGGGGGGGGGGGTGTGTAGCTGCCCCCCAACATTTAGTAAATCTATTGTCAGTTAATTTTTTACGCTCTGATATAATCGGTCCTACATATGTTTTTCCTATATTGACCCCCAACTACCCTGTTGAGGCGTAAGTAAGGTGAAGGTAAAACAGACAACGACACTTGCGGCAGAGGCTTCAGAGAGAAGAGACCGAAAGTTGTCCATCGATAATTATAAAATCATGTAAACCTGGAAAAAGATGGCCTTAAGGTTAACCGGAGCAAAACCGAATACATGGACTGAAGATTGCGTGAAGCGATTGAACATGTGACCATGAAATGAAGAAAATTGAGACTTTTAAATACCCAGCTAAGCTGCATTCTTATGAACAAGCCGGTGGCTGTGAGGAACACATGATAGAAACGATAAAAGCAGGCTGTACGAAGTTCCTCACCGGCAGAAGAGACAAAGCGTATACAAAACATGGCACACCCAGGACATCGCCAGCGGAAAAGACCGAAGATGACACGACCTGAGGACTCTCGCCCTAAACGAAGAAACAGTGTCTATGGAATGGAATCGCCTCTGCCGTGATGCCGCCGACCCTCCTTGAGAACAAAGACGACGAAGAAGTACGTATGGGTTTAATCGTGTTGTTCCGGTTAGTACCGAAATTAGAGGATATGGAAGAAACTGGGCTTGGCGGGATTCGAACCCACCGCCGGTTAGGCGTAGATCGTAAGTTCGAATCCCGCCAAGCCCAGTTTTTTCGGTTCTAACGAAGTGGTTACCTGTTTAACCAAAGTTAATTTAATGTCAGTGTTATATATACTATGTTACCGTACAATATAATGTTCCGGTTAGCATTTAAGTTACTTTGTCTTGTTTCAGTTTGGGATGAGGTCGTGACCATCCCCATAGAAGACCCTTTCTTGCCAGTGCATGTCAAGGTAAGACAGTTTAAGGCACAATTGTATATGATAAATTCATTAATTTCTCTTTCCACAGCCGTAATTGTCCAGGGTAGATAATTTTTTTAATACATCCAATTATAGTACAATAGAATGGGACCCATTGGAAATGAAAGAGAATATGACAGAAATTAAAGGAAAAATAAATTACGGGCGATCTGAGTAGGGGTGGTGTTTTAAGGGTGAAATACGGTACATCTTCATTTCCGGCAAAACTACAAGTCCTATGGAAAAATGTCAAATAGCAAAAAGGTAGGAAATAAGATCTACACATTTAGTGATTACACTTTTTTCACATAACGTCAAATTTTATAAGAGAAATGCCAAAAACCAAGGTGTTGGTTTTTATTTTTAACTTTTACAAAAAACCTTTTTTACGTGAAATTTGGTGACAACTTACCTTTTTATGTTCTAAATACAGGATGGTGTACACTACTGTGCAAAATGTTCTTAATAAATGCAAAAAACGAAATCGAAAAATCTTTAACATTTAAAATATAGTCCGGTCAATTTAGTCATTCGAAAGTACAATAATACGCACCTATAGCTGAAAATTGATAAAAATAAATTAAGAATGAGACGGATAAATTTCCCAATTTTTTTAAAAAAATATCTCAGTAGTATACTGTATTTTGTTACGCCATCGCAAAGTATAATATAATTTAATGAAGATTTCAAAATAATCTTATTAAATATAACTTTATTAAGTTATTTGGTTGTTAAATATAGTAGTACCTAGTCCTGCCATAAGTTCTGTCCCTAAGGTTATGACATGGTGCAAGGAATCAAAAAGTTTAATATGGTTCGATTAATTTTTTTTATATTGAATTATTTATATTTAAGTAATAAATCATACTAAATTTCAAAATGTCCACCATCATTTTGAACACAAGCCTGAAGACGTTAGGGCCACTCATCTTTTGCGGCACGGACGGTTTCCAGAGTTAGATCTTGGGCTGCCTTGATGATGGAATGCTTCAGGCTATCCAAATTTGGGTGACGCTTTGAGTAGACCTTGGCCTCCAAAACTGACCACAATGAATTGTCCAGGGGGTTCAAGCAGTGGCGGCGCTACGGGGGGGCCCTGCCCCCCCCCCCCCGAAAGTTTCTCTGGGCCCCCCCACTTATGAGATATTTTACATGCTATATCTAGGCCTAGCAGAATTTTAGTAATTCAAAAACGTCAGAATTGAAACTGGTTACATTTTACTTACTTCATTATACCTACTTCCAATGAAAAATGTTTTGTTTTTCATTGGCCCCCTCAGATAGAAGTCATGACCCCCCACCTTAAAATTTCTAGCGCCGCCACTGGGTTCAAGTCTGGACTACCCGAGGGCCAGTCTGCTTCTGCTGTAGCAATAAAAGGGCAAAGGCTGGGACTTTGGTTCTGAGCCACTCCTGAGTGGTTATGGGTTTGTGCGCATGCGCTGAATCTTGCTGGAAGCACCAACCACCAATCGTCCCCGTTGAACAAACTACAAAGTGGTATTGAGGGGCTTCACGCTTCACTACTCCTTCCAAAACGTCTTTCTGGCAAACTTTAGCTCCAGTTTTTACGCCTTTTTCGCAAAAATGCAGGGTTGTCACCCCTTGGTACGACACCCCCACCACACCATAACTGAAGACGGGTGATGACCTCGTTGCACCCTGGGAACAACTTCCCTGGCTTCCCGAGATGAATGACGTTGACCTTGTCATTTTAGCGCTTGTAAACCTCTTCTACCTTAAAAAATGTTTCGTCGGCGAAAAGGATCCACTCATGACCTTGAGCTGCGTGCCACGTAAGTAATGCCTGCGCTCTGTTCCTTCTGATAGCGCGTAGTGCTGGAGTGAGCAGGTGTCCTGTGGATCTCCGATAGGCCTTCATCTGTAGATCGTTCCTGACAAGTCATGACATCGACCTCGTGGACATGTTGAGTTCCCTGACATGATTTTCTGTTTTCGGAGTAAATTTCCCAGAATTCGCTCTCTCACCACTGTAACTGCTTTAGCAGTCCTCACAGTCCTCGGACGCCCAGATCGTGGCCTGTCTTCTAAACTAGAAGTCTCGTTGTAACGATTATTTGCACGGTACACAAATTTTTGAGTTATTTTTGAAGCCTTCAAAGTTTTAAAAATGTCATTAGGAACCATGCCATACTTGTGGAGGCCTATCACGGTAATACGATTTTCATCAGTACCCCATTCCATCTCAAGACGGCGAATTTTTAACCGCAACTCAGCAACTGGTGTTATTCCACTAGCAGAAAGAACAAAGTAAACAATCCCAGGGTTGACAAGCATCAACCCTTGAGATACAGTCAGGGGTGGCCAAAATGCCGCAGGGATAGAACTTATGGCAGGACTAGGTATATTTCAATTTTTATTTTTTATTTTTTGTTCGTCAAAGTTACATGGAATCTTACATTTTTCGATAGTATAAATAGGTATTAAAGACATCATTTTTCGATTTCTTTTTTTGCATTTTTTAAGAAAGTTTTGCACAGTAGTGTATATTGTTTTTTACATCATCGGTAAGTAGGGATTCAACAACAAAAAACCCACTTAATTAAAAAAAAAAATCGACATTTGACGTGAGATTTTTCGATCGAAAATTAGGGTGCTTTCTCCATATAGGCTAAAGTCAAAATTAGGTGAAAAAATTAGTATTTTAAATAAAAAAAATTACAGTGTATTTAGAACGTAAAAGGTCAGTTTTCACCAAATTTCACGTAAAAAAATGTTTTTTTGTAAAAGTTAAAAGTAAAAAACCAAAAAAACCTTGGTTTTTGGCATTTTCCTCATAAAATTTGAGGTTATGTGAAAAAATTGTATTCACTAAAGTTGTAGATCTTCTTATTTCCTACCTTTTTGATTTTTGACGTTTTTTCCATAGGACTTGTAGTTTTGCCGGAACTGATGATGTGGGTACCGTGTTTCACCCTTAAATCCCCACCGGCCCACCCCTACCTACTTCCCGAACTCAGATCGCCCGAAGTTTATTTTTCCTTGTTATCTTATATCAATGGGTTTCATTCTACTATAATTTAATGTTTTTTCCATCATTTTTCAAGTGATCTACCTTGGACTATAATTTAAAGGTATGTAAGCATTTACAACAAATGAGAGCTTTCGCAGTAAATTTTAATTTTCTCATCTAAATTAGACTAAATTATGCTTACTTAAAAAAACTCGATAAAATGCATTAAAACGATTTTATAGAATTGTATTAGACCTTTTTATTATTATTATTATTATTATTTTCTAAAAAAGGTTAATCGCATACAAACAATTCAATGAATGGATCCGATTGACCTCTTCAGTCGCCTCACTAAGTTACCTAATAGGTACTTGTGTCGAGTTACGACACGTCTCCGATCGCATGGCGTGTAAAGACTCGCACAAGTAATGTACCCCCTATGGCCAGCGGCTTGCATTGTTCGCAAAATTAAGCGCCAAAACTATGTAAAAGTACCAGTGGTGCCATCATTGGCAACCTCCAACTTTCCAGAAGCAGACCAAATAGAGTTCTTGCTTAGTGACGTCACAGTTAGAGGGCGGAGCTAAGGGCGCATGCGTGATTGCGTAAATAATGTAAACAAAATCAGCTGTTCGGCCATTGGAGGATATAAAGTGCATTGAGCGCTATTGATTTTTAATGTTTTTAGTTGTTATTATTCATATTTCTAGCGTTATATATTAAGCATTGCTGCTATGGCTTGTGTAATAGTGATAGCCGATACCAGGACAGACCACATACGAGAGAGGTCCGAATTATATCGTTCCCCAAGCCACTGGAAAAACTTGAGAAATGCAAGTGGTGGTTGCATCTTTGTGGCAGAACGAAGTCCACAATATTTAAAGTTACAAAATACACATGCATATGCATGGCCGTGCCCAGGGGGTGGTCCATGGGGTCCGCACCCCCCCCCCCCCCATCCCCCGAAATAAATTTCTGCAGGTAAACCTGTATGGTTCATTAATAAATTACGTAAAAAAATGTTTGGACCCCCCCCCCCCCCGAAATCATAACCTGGGAACAGCTTTGTATATATGTTCAAAACATTTAGTGGATCCTAGTGGGCCAACAAAAGATTTTCCAGATCCAATCGGACAGTCGATTGAGATCATGGCCGTAGCGAAGGGGGAGTTCAACCTCCTTAACCCCCCCCCCCCCCCCACCGTGATGAAACGGCTTGATACTAGATAGAATCGGATTTTGAGAGGAAAAATATAGGCTACTATGTAATATCCAATTAAATTTCTGAACCCCCCCCCCCCCCCCCGAAAAAATCCTGGCTACGGCCTTGTTTGGGATCAATAATGTATATTAATATATATCGTCGTTACTTTCCAGTGGCCATAGCCATGCCCTAACTTCCCTAACTAGTATGCGCACCGCCTATGGCCAGGCTGTGGCCTTTGGTGGTACCCTATGTGCACCGCCTATGGCCATGCTAAGAATTCATCGGATTCTTGAGTTTGTTTTCTTTTTTTTGGAATAAAAGCTTATAAAATATGATAGCCAATGCCATTGTTAAAGAAGTATTGAGTTAGAAATTGCAAGGGCTTGGTTTAATTAGTGGCCAACCTGAGCCACTTGATGTTGCCGTCTTTAAAGCCATTAAACCGCGATGTGGAAAAATTAAACGGCAATGGCGGATTGAACATGAAGGCAGGGAAATGTCTAAACTGGACATTTCCTTCGCACTTGATGGCATCATTCAAAAGGATAGCATGGAGCGGAATATAAAAGATGGGTTCAAAACGTCAGTAGTTTACTCCTTCGACTGCAATGCAATTGATTTCCCAAAAATAATAGAATGTAGGAGCTTCTCTGGCGTGGTGGGGGGGGGGGGGGCGGAGGAGACGAAAAGTCATCTAGCTGAAGTATATCGAATCGAAAATTGAGCCATCCATTCGCATAGAATTTAACGTTGCAAACCATAACAATTATCACTGGGATGGGGATGTTGGTGCAACAATGCTTTATGATATGTGCAAAGAAACTGTTCAAGAGCTAGAAAGGGGAAAGTGCTAATTTAATGAAGAGATAAGAAGGAGAGGGACCATCTATTGTTCACGAACAACAGCAAGACTTTTCGTCAACTAGAATGGCTCAGGTTCTAGAAAGCACTTCAAATAAAGGATGGCCAGGTCCAAGAAGCGATGCCAGCCTCAACAAGTCAAATTCCACAATTATTTCACCATCAAGTGAAGCCAGGTCCATAAGAGACGTATTGGAATTAATCCGGAAGATTAGCAACAGAAAAAAAAGCAAAAAATGGGCTAGAATATGAATTACACGTTCATACAAATGACGCCTGGATCGACATTATGGAACGTAAAATTGAAGAAAAAAAGGAACAGGACGAAGAAAATAAAAAGGTAAGACGAAAGTAAGGGCGATAATGATTGGGAAGAGAAAAGTGTTGCGAGTGCTGATGATGGAGTGAAGAAAAGTGACGTCCTTAGTGGAACATGGGTCATTGTGAACGTATTTAAATGATCTGTTTCAAGTTACCAAAAAATTTAAGGAATGCGTTGTGGTGATGTGCATGGAAAGGACGAAGAAGAACTTCAAGTGGCCAGATAGCGTTGATAAAGTTAAGTATGACTGGAATCAGGTAAAAAAGATAATAAAACCTCCAGTGCAAATTAGATGTGATACTTAGGGGATTTTTCAGCGTTCCCGAGCTGTCTCTTTACGTGCACTTTTGACTCATACACTCCTTGTTGGCTTATTGATTGATTTAACTGCCAATAAAGAATAATTTTGACTCAATTGACATATTTTCGTGTTTATTCCTATGGTGGCCATAGTGGGTGACCGTTCCTGGCCATAGGCGGTGAGACATGGCCATAAATTTGACAGGATATCAGAAAAAATTATACCATAAAAAATTTGAAAAGAATTTAAAAGCCAGTCCATGTTTAATCAATAATAGAAGGCCCAACGAAGCAGCTTTCCAATTTTCGAGAAGCTGGATTAAAATTTGAGGCCTAGACTGCGTGAGGAAGTCAGATTTTTCCTTAAAGTGGCCATAGAGGGTACATTGACCCTAAGACACGCTACCACCTGGCCATCGAAGTCGACTAATCTGACCTAAATCAGTCTGGCACCGATGTAGCCTGCCTTTTGAGAAATCTTGCATACTGTTCGCCCAGAAAAGTTTGCAAATGCACAATAGATATTTCCGTGATGCCTTCCCAAGTCCCACCTCTCCATGCAAATTTCCTATGCTGCATTTTCAAATCAGATGTGTTTGTATACACAAAACTTGTGGGGGTTCCATTCCAAATTTAATGCTGTTGAAGACAATTAACTAACATTCGGGAAATTTTAATTTTAATTTTGACATAGGAGTCGTGAATTCGTAGAAAGTGCAATAGTCGATCTGACTATTTTAGCTAAATAAATTAGCAATGTCCACTTGTGACTTTAATGCATTAAATTTGGAATGGAACCCCCATAAGTTTTGTAGTTCTATCTGATTTGAAAATGCAGCATAGGAAATTTGCATGGGGAGGCGGGACTTGGGACTTGGGAAGGCATTATGGGAATATCTGATGTGCATTTCAGCATTTGCAAACTTTTCTGAGCGAACAGTATTTAAGAATTTTTCATTCGACCACTTTCTTGTCTTTGAGGCTGCAGAATTAATCAAGTAAGTTAGTTTCATTCGTCATAAATGCCTTCCCTGTTTACAAAATATTTTGAAATCTCTCCCTTAAGTACCGTACCTAAAAAAAATACTCTTTATGTGTTTTACGCCTGTATATTACGAGGGTAATTTTTTTGTTCAACCTCCGATAGGCTATAAATAAAAGACAAGTTCATATAAAACAATTTTTTTTTTTTTTTTTTTTTTTTTTTTTTAATCATAACGCAACGCCCTTTGGGGCTTACGCGTTGTATGTTTAAGTGTTGCAATACTGTAGTTTTTAATGGGGTTGGTGTAGTGTGCACTATTGTTTTTTTTTTGTTTTTTTCCGCAAACTGCTATAAGCGCGCTGGGCAACGAGTTGCCCAGGTACCGTCTACAACAGTTTGCCCTTGTCTATTTCTTCGATTTTTTTTTTGATTTTTTTTAAATGGATTAAGGGTTTTTACAGATCTTTATAGATAGTGGACTGGAACAGAAACGGGAGCGTGTGTTGGCGTAAAGTAGCTGCATCAGTAAGAATATCGCTCATAGAGGAGTTACTAGGGAAGGTGCGGTAGCAAGCATACGTAGGACAGACAAGGAGCAGGTGTTGTACATCAAGTAGTACCTGACAGGTTGGACACATGGGGGGTGGAGAACCCGTCATCAAGTGCCCATGGGTCAGCCTCGTGTGCCCAATAAGCAGTCGTGTTATTAATACTTCCTCCATGCGGCTAAGGCTTATGTCAGCCGACACTTTCCCTACATGAGGTTTGATGGCCCTAAGTTTATTATGTGAAAATTCCGGATTCTCCCAGTGATTTTGCCATCTTTGTATCATAATTCGGGTAGAGTCAGTCTTAAAATCACTTGGAGAAAAATACGGATAAGGGGGAGAGGGGATCGCAGCTGCTGCTTGGGCAGCTCGGTCAGCTCTGTTGTTGCCTGAGATTCCTGCATGTGATGGGACCCATAAAAATTTAATTTCGGAATATGATGCTACTCGTGTGATCGAGTTTCGAATTGTTGTTATTAAAGGATGTGTGGGGTATATCTGTTGAATGGCAGTAAGTGCTGACAGACTATCGGATATTATGAGGGACTTGCAGTGTTTAGCATTACTTATATGTATGATGCATTGTTGGATAGCGACCAGCTCGGCGGAAAAAATAGAAATCTGTGGTAGTAGAGGGAAATGAAACTCATGGTTTTTATATATAAAGGCAGCCCCTGCGTTCAGGGGGGATTTGGATCCATCTGTGAAATAATGGTGCCATATAGTATTAGGGTACTCTGTCAGAATGTCTTGATAATGTTTTTGAATGATAAAGTGTGGTGTAGTTTGTTTAGAGAAAAAAGTTAGCTTAGTATTGCATTGAGGGATCGGCTGTAACCATGGGGGCAACTCAGGAGGAGACACAGTGCTGTTAGTATTGATTACAGGGGGGAGTTGCAATGTAAGATTGGAAAGTAGTACTTTTAGTCTGAAAAAGTAGGGTTTAGATGAGCGTGGTCGCGTATTGTATCTATTATGAAGTGAAGTATTATGGGCATCCAGGAGTATGGACAGGTTTCTATTTTTGCATATTCTGGCGAAATATTTAAGTATGAAGTTGTCCCTTCTCAAGAATAGGGGTGGTTCATTAGCTTCAACGTACAGGCTTGCTGTTGGACTTGATTTGAAGGCACCGAGACAAAGTCTTAGAGCAGTGTTATGAACCACATCTAGGGCTTTCAGGATGGTAGGATGCGCTGCGGAGTATACAATGCACCCGTAATCTAGTTTCGATCTAATCAAAGCTCTGTACATGGTCAGTAGCACCTGCCGATTTGAGCCCCATTGATGATGCGCTACAGTTTTTAATGCATTCAGGTCTTTTTCACACTTTGATTTCAGCTGGGTAATGTGCTCTGACCAAGTTAAGCGTCGATCAAACGTGAGGCCTAAAAAGGTATGCGTATCTTTAAAAGTAACCAACTGGTTGTTGAATTTTAGAGTCGGATTGCCATGACAGTTTCTCTTCCGACAGAAGTGCATTGCTGCAGTTTTGCCGGTTGAGAATCGGAAACCGTAGTCATTGGCCCATTTTTCAATTCCATGAATGGCTTTTTCTAGTGTATTGCCCAGTTGTACTAAGTTACGACATGAGTAGATTACGCATAGATCATCAATATAAAGTGAGGGATAAACAGTGATCGGCAGGTAATCAGCAATTGAATTAATTGCGATAGTAAATAGGGTGCAACTTAAAACTGAACCTTGGGGAGTACCATTTTCCATGGGCTGAGGAGCTGATGTCAGCCCTCCCACCCGCACTGATAGTTCTCTATTATTTAGAAAGTTCATTATAAACATAGGAAGGTTTCCTTGTAGTCCCCATTGTTGTAATGAGCGCAAAATTGGACCCTGATAAGGGGGTTCCTCGTTTCCTCTTTTTAGTACGCATATTATTGTATAATGTATAACACTAAGACTAATAAGAATTATTACTTAGCAGATAATAAGGAAGTTGTACAGGAAAGTTGAGAAAAGAAAAATCACAAGTTGATAGCTTAAAAGGCAAGTTCACACGCGAGATCGAACTTCTATGTTAACTCAACCACGGTTGAGACTAGACCTTATTACCAAAAGATTGATACACTTTCGGTTACTTTTTGACATAATCACCAAAGAGATTGAGGCATTTGTCATATCTGAAGTTAAGCTTTTCTCGACCCTCTACAAAGAAAGTTGCCGCCAATGAATTCAAGTAGACCTTGACGTTGATTTGAATGTCCTCATTTGTTTGACCACCAAGACACGTCTTCTGTTCAGGATCAAAATGAAAGTGAAAGCAAATTTAACCTTTTTCCTGAAGTGAAGACGTGGCTTGGTGGGAAGCGCCAACAAACAAACCAATAAGGACGTTCAAACCAACGCCAAGGACTACTGGAATTCATTTTCGTTGAACTCAGTTCAGGGAAAAAATGGAAGTGAAAGCGAAGAAAGAAAGAAAATTGTCTTTATTTTCCTTGTGGGCGAATTTTGGGCCTTTCGGCCCACTCTTACAATCAACCCATAATGTTAACTTAAATACTAAAACTTAAAATAAAAACTTAAACTATAAGCAACCATTTCCACACCAGTTATACAACATACATACTTATAAAATAATGAAAAATATTTAAACTTTTTTCATTTCTGATTGGATCCGGTAGGGAGTTCCAAAGCCTCACTGCCTGCACCGAAAAGGAAGAAAATAAGGCCTGGGATGTAGGTATTGGAAATGATAATTTATTTTTTTCTCTTGTATTCCGTGCATGGAAAGAGGATAAAGGACGGAGAAGGGGTGTAAGGTAGGGAGGTGTATGCGTCTCAAACACGCTATGCAAAGTACGGAGGATATGCGCATTTCTTCTTTCGTTAATTTTTAACTAATTTAATTTTTTTAAGTATTTTGTAATATGTTCATCCCTCCGCACTCCCACTACGTACCTTAGACACATATTAAGGGATTTTTGGAGTTTATTGGATTGATAACCAGCCATATTTAATTGGACCACATCACAGTAATCAAAAAGCGGCAGTATCAGAGATCGCACCAATATCGCCTTTGTTCTCTCTGATAGAAAATTTTTCATTTTATATAATGAGTGGATACACCCATATACTCTTTTTCGTGTTAAATTTATGTGTGGATCCCAAGACAGATTTTAATCTAACATGAGTAAACAAAAATTACAGAAACTTAGAATTTTTAGAAAAACTTGTTATAACAACCCAAAGTAGTAAAACCCAAATAATCGTTAAGAAATTAACTTTGTCTGAGAAACCCACTTGTGTTAGTATCTTTTTGCATTTGCATCTTCTCCTCGAGTTGAGCAAGTCTTAAATCGCAAATAAGGTGTAACTGTGCTAGTGGGTTTCCCTCTGTAGATGGCAGTTCTTGCCGAAAGCGCTCAGGGTTTTATACTAACACAAGTGAATTTCTTAGGCAAAGTTAATTTCTTAACGATTACTTGGGTTTTACTAATTCGGGTTGTTATAACAAGTTTTTCTAGTTTTTGTTATTTTTTGTTTATTAAAAAGAAATACCACAAAGTAACGAGTAATCTAATTATTTCTATCGAACATGAGCCCTAGATTTTTGACTACTTTGAAATAGGTTAACTTAACCCCTCCAACGCTCACCTGAGCTCCCGCGGAAAGATCTACCCCGGCCAGTTGCTTTTTTGTGCCTATTGCCATCTTTTTCCTGAACTGAAGACGTGGCTTGGTGGGAAGCGCTTTCAAACCAATGAGGACCTTCAAACCAGCGTCAAGGTCTAGTTGAATTCATTGGCGGGAACTTTCTTTGTAGAGGGTAGAGAAAAGCTTGTCCACAGATATGACAAATATCTCAATCTCTTCGGTGATTATGTCGAAAAGTAACCGAAAGTGTATCAATCTTTTGGTAAGAAAATTATTGTTTTATATGAGCTTGTCTTTTATATATAGCCTATCGGAGGTTGAAAAAAATGACGTATTTGGCCTGTTTAAAAAAATGGTCCGACAAATGTTAGAAGAAATTTGTAATATAGTATAACTTGGCAGTCGCCGAGTAGCCGAGATAGTAATTAGCGGTTTACTGTATCGTCTTACCTATTTGTTCTTATTCAACGGTATTTTGCCTCCGGCTCTGTCTGAAACATTTCATGTTTTCCTCTAAGGCCGGCCATTTATACCTGTGCAGGTTAATCCTCCAAGGCCGGCCATTTATACCTGTGCAGGTTAATCCTCTAAGGCCGGCCATTTATACCTGTGCAGGTTAATGTTTGACGAACCAGCTCACACATTCTACGGAGTACGCGTGTAGCCTTCAGTTCAACGTATAATAGTGTTGTCATTGCAAAGGAATCGCTGCACTCACATTAATTTATTAAAAGAACTGCGTGGAGAAGGAGACTAGCGGAATTACTTGAGAATGAATGAAACATGAAACATAATTACTATCACTGGTTTCACCTTTAATCTGAGAGAAGGGTACTGTGATGAGATGTGCCATTTCTCCACAGCTACGTTAAGATTCCTTCCTACAAGGCGATCATATGCTTGAAATATTCACCTCAAGCGACAAGAGACCTGCCATGCCAGCATGTGGAAAGTTTTGATAAAGGCCGGTTTAAAAATGCAGTCATCAAAATGCAAACATGTCATAGTTCGGGAGACTTCTTTGACGCGCCCACTTTCTTCTTTTCTTTCCGATAGTTACTCCTCAGACTCTTTATTTTCTTGACAACTGTGCTTCTCACAGCATCCAGCTCTATTTCTCTTAATTTAGCCAATAATGTAGCACAAGGGGCATCTCTTACATTCCTATTATGGTAGGCCTTGCTCAGACAAGGTGGACTTCTTTATAACTCTTCTATATTTCTGGATTTTGCTTCCGGAACGACATTACGACCCACCCCCGCTTGACGACTCTCGGGCTTCAACTAAAACCTGCGCATGTGTCACACACACGCTCAGTTTTACATAACTGCCGAGGTACAACAAGTGGTTTTTTGATTACTCCTGGCTCACCTGCACAGTTTCATCCACGGTACTTGCCACAGGTAAACCTGGCTGACCGACGGCGCTTGCTAACCTAACTGACTTTGTATTCTACTTATAGGTATTTGACTACGACTTCGGGCTGCAGGATGATTTCATGGGCTCATGCTTTATCGATCTAACAACTATGGATTTAGGAAAGTAAGTGTTTACAATCTATATGTTTTTATATTAGAATTACAAAATCATTTTTACGAGCGCTTTCCATTTTCCTTGGACAACATTAGTCATGTTTAAGTGCTTATAAATTATTAAAGTTATTCTGATTCAGGGACGGTTTCAGAAAAAGTTTTCGGGGGGGGGGGGGGCGGTGACCTGAAAAATATCGCGTTTCCCTTACTTGAGTAACAATTTCTCTTCATTTCCATCAAAAGTCCATTCTATCTAGTATAAAGCTATATTTCTCGGGGGGGGGGGGGGCCCAAGGATCCGTCCCTGTTCTGATTTCTTGTTTAAATATATGAGTTAAAAGCCCATAAGGTCCCGCAGGTGTGGGAAGTGATGAGATAAAATTATTGCATGAGTTTGATGTGACCGAGTGTTTGGTTTGCAAGGCAGGTGGACATGCGGCTCGAGCTGCGTGACCCCAACAAGTCGGAATATCTCGGCGAGATCTTGATGGCGGCAACTCTTCTTCCAAAAACGCAGGAGGACAAGGAGCAGGTCAGTTAACTTATAGGTGACGGGTTGTTATCCTATACAGGCTATATTTTCTGTTGCTTACTTATACTTTGTATCCCAAAAGGCACCAAGTGACAATGTTTTCCCCATCCAAAATTTAGATATTACGAATACAATTAAATTCCTCTTTAACTAGTCTGCTCGTAAAACTCTGTGTTCTAGTCTCATCAAAATCAAATTGAAGCATAAACATGTTGTTTATTTCTAAAGCTATTAAGACCCCTAGCCGTATGTAAACACAGGGTAAAACTGCCACATTTCGTTTCTATTTATTTATTGGCTTAATACAAAAAAAAACGAGTGTGTGCATGGAAGACCGCACGGCAGAAGTGAATCCTTCATTCAGTTCATTGGCAATCCCAATCAATTTATATGCATATAGTAAATAATATTATGGATTATGTAGTATTATTAGGGATCGTGTTCGTAGATTGAATGAGAAATAAGTCAGAAATTAAAGTTAACATTTATTTTAAATTCTAAATAAATCAAATTATTTTTTAGTATATTCAATTGTTACTTCTTAGCCTTATTGTCTTTATTAAATTAAAACCTGTAGTTATAACTGATACGTAATGATAATTATTTTAACATATATTTTTATTTTCATGAGTTATAATAATGTGACATATGAAGGAGTACTGTCTACCGTCTTTTTTTCAGATTGGAAAATCAACGATGAAATCCCTAATAATACATTAATACCTACTACATAATACATAACATTATTTACTATATGCATATAAATAGATTGGGATTGCCAATGAAGTTTTCACTTCTGCCGTGCGATCTTAAGCACACTCGGTTTTTTTTACAAGTTTTGTGTTCCACTCGTGTTTAAAGGGTGAAGGGGTAAATTTGAAACTACGCATTTATACTCGTTTAAAACCTTAATTCATACTGCCTCTAATGAGACATTATAGATTTATTTCGGTTGATAATTGCAGGCTGTGGAATCTTTTACTCTATGCATGTAAGTTCAAAACCGGTTTTCCGCCGAAACAGTGATTACTTACCAACCCACCTGAGTCTGAACGAAGAGACGGATAGTAAAACTGAATAGATGTCTGGAAAGAGTAAGAAAGGTGGAAAAGAACGAGAGTAACACCCCCTAAAACGCGCCCAAAAAAGACATATTTTCGATGAAAATCGGCAAATTTGGGCGCGGACCTCCTCACGTTTCCACCCTTCTAAGTCGAACCCCTTGCCCTATCACATCAGGTATAGCATGGACTGAAACAGGAAGAATAGATGAAGATATGGGTATAATTTAAATCGATATAGGCTCTCTACATCTGCCCAAGAAGTTGTTTTAAACCCGCCCATACAATTTGAATGGGGGGTTCAGCTCATAGAGCGTGACGCGTTACAGCGTGCCGCCACGATCCAGCTCAATACAATACAATATATATTTCCTTTAAATTATACAATACATGTAAAGTATAAGATAAAATCGTCAGAGTGTCATCAAAATCAGGTAGTTCTGTCATTGCCATTGTGCTAGTGCCTCAGTGACAGTGTAGAAAGCTTTCTCTAAGAGATGGTTTCTAAGCATTTTAGGGAAGTTAGAAGCATTTCTCGCCGCTCTCAGTTCAATCGGGAGTAAGGTAGGCGAAACCTTGTAGTATATGATCCAGTCGCCCGTTTTGTTTAAATGTCCCCCACACCTCAGGCTTTAAGATATGTAAGATGCAGCTAAATATGTATAGACTTGGGCCAGTCATGATTTTTAATGATTTGAAGTGAGAGCGATAACTGTCACGAGGTCCCAGTTTTAGCATTTAGCGCACTCCCCTCTTTTGAAGCCTGAGTACAGCGTCCATGTTCCCTACGGAGGTCCCTCCCCAGGCCAGTATGCCCTAGTTTATATGGCTCATTACAAGTGAGTGGTAGGCCTGGAGAGTTACCTCTGGAGGACACACAGAGCTAAGGCGCCTGACTACAAAGAGGCCACTATTTAGTTTTTTTAATAGCTCAGCCACGTGTTTATTCCAGTTATTTAAGTCCTTGTCAACTTGCATTCCTAAGAATCTGACGCTGTCGGTTGCAGTTACTGGTTGTCCTGCTATGCATGGGTATATGTCAAGCTCAGGTTGTGAGTTAAAGAACACTGTTAGTTGCGTTTTTGTTTCGTTTAGCAAGAGCCCATGTGTGGCTAATTCGAGTCTTATGTCATCCAGCTTTTTAGTGCACATTATTGCAGTTTCTTCTATTGAAGGACCAGTTATGATGAGCGTAGTATCGTCCGCGAACATCAGCCTTTCGTTTTCATTACTTTCAAGTAGTGAGTTGGGACAAGTGGTCCCATAACGGAGCCTTGCCCTACGCATATGTTGTTTGTAGCTACTTCTGATTGGTAATCCTCTGTCTGATCTTCCACTTCTGGATTTGCAAACTTACTACCCTGCTAAAATCTGTGTGTGGTGCGCCTATAGAAGTTTTCACTTCAAAAACTACAACAACATTATAAACCTGCCATCTGTGCGCAGTTAGGGCCATACAGCTCTCTTACACTCCACTGGGATGACAAGCAATCATACGCATACGTCAGAGCAGTACAGGTGTAAACACTGAAATAAAAAGTATGGTACACATGACATCTAAAGGAGCTCTTAAACTCGACCTGAAGAGTTGATGCATTTTCATAAATAAATTTACAGCGTCCGCTATTTAAAAACCATAGGGAAAAAATCTAAGTCCATGCCAAGCTCGACAAGAAGCTTGGACAAACCAAACTTTAAAAATATCTTATACAATCTTTTCCAAGCTTTTGTAGATAGGCCATTAGTAGGGAAAGAATTCTGGGAAAAAATTGTTGTTTTCAATTGATTACCACTGCAGCCTTATTACGGCGATTTCGGATTAACGTAACACCGTTTTTTTGTTTTACGATATATATATGCTGTATATAATTATATTATACCTATATTTCTTAATACCGCATGAGTAAGGCGTCACGTGACCCCAATGTGTTAGCTATTGATTCAATTGTTTTAAACAAAAGAGTGCAAAATAAGCGGGGAAATTCAAATTAATAAATTGTAATACAAGAGAATGGTTGCATTGTTTTATTATTGAAGGAAATACTAAGGCGGGTATTCCACTGCGTCATTTGTTCAGATTCCTAACAATTTTTTGTGTTTTACTCTATGGAAAATCGGGAAATGATAATTTTTAATGAAAATGTAAACACTTCTCGCAAGAAAAATATATTATAAACAAACAATATTATTTAAAATGGCGTCCTGGAGCACAGCCACTACCAGCGGCTTGTCGTCTTCAGGACTAATTGGCTTACTAAATTGGTTTGTCTTTTTAGTTATCAGGGGTGAAACTTTCTGTAACACAAGCTGAAACGTGGCCCCGCCCATTCGTAGTTTGCGTTAGCCTTCTTGTCACTATCTTGTAACTCTGTCAACAAGGTTCCCAGTTTCTCCCGTTTAGCTACCCAGTCGCGAACCAAAATTTCAGGAGATTTAAGTTTTATTTTTGCTTTATTGAGGAGACAATATCCAAAACCGAGCAATAACATTATTGATCCGCAAATAACACAATCGTCATAGCTTCCTTCCATGTTGATACCTGTATACTGCACATCGACAACGAAGTATACAATTTAAAAATTTTAATTCTTGGCGTGATCGCAAAAAATGACGTGGAAAACGATGTTAGTGGAATATGCCTCAACTTTTAATCGTCATTATTAAAATAAGAAGATTGATCATAAGAAAATTTTTGTAATCTGAATAAATGATGTTTATAGTGCATACAGCGATACCCGCCTAAATGAATATTAAAATGTACAGGTGGAATTTTGGAATATATTAAGAATTTTAATTAATGTGTCTACATCTAAGTGAGAAAAAAAATGAAAACACACCAAAAATATAACCGAGGATCAATTAAGCAATTTGAATTTCCCGCGTATTTTGCACTCATTTGTTTAAAACAATTTAATTAATTTAATCCTATTCCTGGTCTTTGAGCTAATGCGTTATTAAAAATCCCTTTCGGCTCGATCATGGCGATTATAATACCGTACCGGGGTTAATATAATACCCTGGTATTAAAAATGTAAACAAGATAATTTTACAATGGAAAGTGCTATTCAAAATTTGTTTGTTTACTTTTTTATGTAATTAGGCGGGGATTCCACCAACGTCAATAGTGATATTAAATGTTTTTTTGACGTGGTAGCAGACATTTTTAGACAGTCTAAAACTGTCTGCTACCACGTCAAAAAACATTTAATATCACTATTGACGTTGGTGGAATCCCCGCCTTATAATAAAAAATACTTCATACTTTTTCCGACCACAACATCGACAGATTAGGGCTCTATATTAGACAGGTATTGAGCTAATAAAACTATGGCGCCACCATGTCGTATTTTGGCTGTGCTGGAGGACTGAAGCCACGACCAGGCCCCCTCATAGGTGCATTTTGGCGGGAAATTCAAATTTAATAGTTTTATTAAATGTTTTCTTTATTGTTTTCTTTGTTGTTTCATATGTTATTATATTTATTATTTACATTTATTACATATCTTGTTTAAAATTTAAATTAAAAGTACTGCAAGTTCTGCATAAAAATATAATTGGTTACGTGGCATGATTTCCCGTTCTAAATAATCTTTAAATAATTTAATAAAAAATAAAATGTTACCATGGTATCAAATGGCAAAAGGCTCAATCTGCTCCTATACTACGGAAATAGCCGAAGTCGAGTGGCTTCAATCCGAATGTTTACGATGAGTCTATCGTTTTACTATGTCTATGGTATTGTCATCCGCCATTTTTAAGTCTGACATAGAAATATATTAACTGGAGCGGCGGGAGCCATAATATCCCTTACGAGGGACCCGTTAATCATAAGTCAACTATCAGAGATAAGCAGTGCCGGGCCGAGGTACTTTTGCGCTGGTGGCAAGATGAAGAATTTGCGCCCTCCAATATATTAATTTAGTCTTCTTCTTTTAATGCCTCTTCTATCGAAGATTGTCACAAGAAAATTTTAGCGCCTTTTCAGTTACTTTTCCGTATTAACTTATTCCATTATTTCCAGTCTTCCTTATACTCTTAGAGTTTTTTTTTCTGAGAGCGCTTCATATCCATAGGAAAATGGAATGTTTTCAGGGGTCAATTTTGCGCCCCTTAGGCCCGGGCCTGGAGATAAGTACCAACGCAATAAATATCGAAGTCTTACACATTGCAGCATAGAAGAACGGATACCTGGACCCGGTCAAAAACTCTGTACTTAGCTTGTGCAGGCTATTTTCCCCGCCAAATTGCGTACTTATCTTGTGCAGGCTACACTAGCGGCCATATTGATAACGGTCTCCAGCCACGGGATGAAGTCTGGTGTATACTGTACATCGACATAGTAAAACTTTTAGTTAGTTTTATTGGCTCCATGGGTGTATAAGCCAAGCATTGGGCGTTTACCTATTTATTATTAAAAAGTTTTCGTTGTTTATTAATTATTATTTTAAAAACGTTCTACCAAATAGGGAAGTGTTTAATAATAAAAAAATAATAAAACGTGTTTTCGTTTTTTGAAGTGAAAATTCTTTGGGCGCACCACATACAGACTTCAGCAGGGCAATGAGTTGGGCTGGCCCCCCTGTGGCGCGACACGCAGCAAAAAATATGTTGGGTTGTAGTCTGAACTATTGGGCATACTGAAAGAGGGGACCCCCCGTGGTACTATTTTAGTAAACTGAGAAGCATTTCCAGCAATCCCTTTTGAATTGCATGGGTGGGTTAACTTAACTACTTAAAACAATAATTTGTTTTACATTGTGAGGCTAGTTTGTGTATTTAGCGGTTTGGTAATATTGAAAATTACTACATTTTGAAAAAACAATAGATATTGAAAAATAATATATATATTGAAAAAACCGAGCGTGTGCTTAAGACCGCACGGCAGAAGTGAAAACTTGATTAGCATTCCAAATCATTTTTGTACGTATATGTAGTAAATAATATGCATTATGTAGTATTATTGGGGATTGTGTTCGTTGATTGAATGAGAAACAAGTCAGAAATTAATACTATATAATACATCTTAATTATTGTAGTACTTACTATTTACATAAGTTATAAATTGATTGGGATTGCCAATGACGTTTCACTTCTGCCCTGCGGTCGTAAGCACACATTTGGTTTTTCAATCTTTCACTTTTCTTACAATGCTTGCCATATAGGAAATATAGGATGCAAAATGGCGGATGACAATACCCGGGCATATAGTGCCTTACAACAGACAAAACACTCTTATGTAATTACCTTTATTGTAGATAATAAGTAGGCTACTACGGGCTTTCTGTCACATTTTATTTCATTCCTCTTCAACCAGTATTAACTGAGATATTAATTATGTAATGTTTTAATCGGCCGCCATCTTGGAACAACCCGTACAGTTTCGGTAAAAAAAATTCACTGGCATTACTTTCCGGACAAACCCTGTGTAGGCAGCAGCCTATACATGCAATAACACTGGCTTATTAACTTATTGAGAATTTCTCTACCGTTGCCACATATGAGAGGTACCTAGTTCTCTAAATGGAAATTAATATATACTATTTACGAACGTGAATGTCTCAAGAGAGGCTCTTTTGTCCTGGTTTTTTTTTTTTTTTTTTTACCTTCGTGGGGCCTACTCGTTTGAGTTCCTATAAGCGTCGACCTAGAAGGTCTTTTGCTTCCACGTTTGCCGTCTTCGCCCATCTTATAACACCAGTCTTTTTGATAAATTCTAGTGTTTTTGTGATGGGATTAGATCGGATGGTTTCCTCTTCAGACCTAGGGTGGCCAAGAGTTTGGTATCGAGTTTTTCCCAGCGCTTCACATTCAAAGAGAATGTGTTCAGCTGTTTCTTCTTCAACTTCACACAGTCTGCATCTACTGTCGTTTTTCACGCCAACCCTATGCATGTGTTTGTTGAAGTGGCCGTGGCCCGTAAGCGTGCCAACCACCCTTCTAGCTTGCTCTCTACTTAAAGAGAGAAGCTGATCGGTGAGCTTTTTACTAGGACCCGGAATAACCTTCTTAGCAAATCTGCTTTCCGGGACTTTCTTCCATTCCTCTGCAGTTTTTCTCTGCACCCATTTTTGTACAGAAGTACGGGCCTGGCAATAAGCCATCCCATACTTAGGTTCTGCACCAATGAATGGCGTTTCTGCACCTTTTCGAGCCAGCTCGTCGGCTCTTTCATTCCCATCAAAGTTCGAGTGAGCCGGGACCCAAATCAGCGAGACTGAGTTTTCCCGACACACCTTTATTAGGAGGTTGATGCAGTGCCACACCATTTTTGATGTGATCTTTATAGCCTCCACAGCCTTAATCGCTGCCTGCGAGTCTGTATAGATAATAATGGTTTTGCCCTTGCTTTCCATTTCCATACACTCCTCTAGGCATTTTATAATGGCCCCTACCTCAGCCTGAAAGACTGTAGCATATTTGCCGAGGCTTAGGACTATGGATTTGTCTACAGTTTCCCCATAGACTCCTCCTCCAGCCCCATTTTCCATTTTCGACCCATCTGTATACCAGACTAGGTCATTGTCCCCTGTTTGATGTTCTTCAGCATTCCATTCTTTTCTAGCTGGAATTCTAGTGTTGAATGGTTTGCTGAATGAGAGCAGGGGTGTCATTCGGTCTGACGGCATTAAAAGCGTGTCTTCCGATATGCTTTTGGTAATATTGGAGTGGCCTGACCTTTTGCTTCTCCAGCAGCCTTCCAGCTCCAATCTATAGGCGCCCATCCTGGCCTGTGCTTCAATGAAGACTCCCAGGGTTGGCAGGTTCAATAAAGTATTCAGGACATCCCCTGGTGAAGTTGACATTGCTCCTGTGATACAGAGGCAGGCCAGCCTCTGGAGCCCATTCAACATTGTCCTGGTTAGCCCCATCCATTAAGCGGACAAGGCGACCACTGAAAAGCACAGAAAAAAAGACCCCTGGCCCCCTGTTTCCAGTTTTGTTAATAAAATCTTCGTATCACAATTTGATGTTCTTAACTCACAAAATGCGTTAAACGCCACATATAAATTTAAGAACCGGTCCGAGTTTACTCGAACATGCTTTCCAATTTATCAAAATTAGTAGATAGAGGAAATGAGTAATTTCATGGTAAATAATTTCCCTATGGTTATATTTCCGAAACCTCGGGGGGGGGGGGGGTTGTCCACCTGACGTCACTCGTCACTGGTGGTGAGGTAAATTCTATACAGGTCAGACCAACACATTACCACACAGCAATACTGGCAGGGCACGCAATGCATTTGAGCGTGAATTTTCTATCATTTTTTCAAAAAAACATTTTTTTGTACAAAACCAAATAATTTTTTTGGGAAAGCAACCTGTCCGGTTTCGTTACTCAATTTAACACCTAAAACATACCTGAAGGTAGAAATCATCGATAGAAAGGTGTCGCAAAAAATTGTTTTTTAGTCATTTTTCATTAAAATTTAGTCATTTTTATTTTTTTACCCCCAGAAGCAAACTATCAACGGGCAAACGACCCCCCGCATTTTATCAAAATTAACAACAACTACAATATATGTGAATTTAAAAGAAATCGTTGTAGCCGTTTTTGGGAAATAATTTTTTTAGACGTTTTTTTGAAGTTTTTTGAAAATAAAAACCCCCCAAATCGAGTTAGCCCAAAATAAAAATAAAATATCCGGAGGTATGATTTTTGTCAACCTACATGCCGAATTTCATCAAAATCGACCGATTAGTTTACCCGGAAATCAACGAACAGACAGACAGACATTTCGTAAAAACCACTTTCTTGGGTTCCTGGGACCGTAAAACATGTAAATCCGTTGAAATCTCGGAATCGAAAATTTCGACCGTCACAAAGCTTTCCTTATACTACGTATAAATTGGAAAGCAAAAATGCCCCCGCCCCCATAAGTCCATAATAAGTCTAAGCCTGTAAATTGTAAACATGGCTGCTGTAAAAATACCCACTATTTCGGGCACATTTATTCAAACAATTTAATTTTTTTCAAAGTAATTAAATTATAGTAGAATGAAACCCATTGGAAATGGTCGATAATATGACAGATATTAAAGGAAAATCAATTACGGGAGATCTGAGTTCGGGAGGCAGGTAGGGGTGGTTTTAAAGGGTGAAATATCTTCATTTCCGGCAAAACTACAAGTCCTATGGGAAAACGTCAAATAGCAAAAAGGTACATAATAAGAAGATGTACAACTTTAGTGATTACACTTTTTTCACATAACCTCAAATTTTTGAGAAAAATGCCAAAAACCAAGGTTTTGGTTTTTTATTTTTAACTTCCACAAAAAAAAAAAAATTTTACGTGAAAACTTACCTTTTTAAATTCTTATTACACTGTAATTTTTTTAATGTAAAATATTATTTTTTTCCTACTACTTTTGACTATACATGGAAGAATCACCCTAATTTTCAATTTTTTTTAAATATTACGTGGACTTTTTGTCCGTTGAAATTTCTACTTTATGACGGTATGAAAAACAACATACTTCACTGTGTAAAATTTTCGCAAAAAATGCAAAAAAAAAACCAAATCAAAAAATGATGTCTCTAATATGTAAAACATAGTCCCTAGATTTATATCTGTGTCAATCAGCTTTAAAATAAAAATAGTAATATTTTCGTTCTTAAATAGTATTTTCAACGTTACATAACCTAAAAAAATAAAATCGAATGATATTTTAGTACAAAATTAAATGCGAGTTATTGTAATTTTGGATGACTAAATTGACCGCACTATATTTTAAATATTAAAGACATCATTTTTCGATTTGGCTTTTTGCATTTTTTGCGAAAATTTTGCACAGTGAAGTATATTGTTCTTTATACCGTCGGAAAGTAGAGATTTCAACGGACAAAAAGTCTACCTAATTTAAAAAAAAAAATTGACATTTTGACGCGAGATTTTTCGATTGAAAATTAAGGTGATTTTTCCATATATAGTCAAAATTAGTTGGAAAAAATTAATATTTTACATTAAAAAAATTACAGTGTATTAAGAATATAAAAAGGTAAGTTTTCACGTAAAAATTTTTTTTTGTTAAAGTTAAAAATAAAAAACCAAAACCTTGTTTTTTGTCATTTTCTCGTAAAATTTGAGGTTATGTGAAAAAAGTGTAATCACTAAAGTTGTACATCTTTTTATTATCTACCTCTTTGCTGTTTGACGTTTTCCCATAGGACTTGTAGTTTTGTCGGAAATGAGATGTACCGTATTTCACCCTTAACAACCACCCCTACCTGCCTCCCGAACTCAGATCGCCCGTAATCTATTTTTCCTTTAATATCTGTCATATTATCGACCATTTCCAATGGGTTTCATTCTACTATAATTTAATGGTTTTTTTTCACCATTTTTCAGGGGATCTATCCTGGGCTACCTGTGAGTGTGACCCCGTTGAAATCTCGAAATGGATAATTTTGACCATCACAAAGCTTCCCCACTACCCTCGCGTCGTAAATAGGATAGCAATATGAAGGGACTTGGTACTGTATGGTGGGGGGTAGGGGTGTTGCCGACGCGTTCGATCGCAGCCTGCGCCTAACTCAGTCACTCCCCGACTACCGCTGTCCTGCCATGTGCATTCTACTCCGCGCTCTCCCCAGCTAGACCTTGGCGTAGTCACGTCTGTAACTTGTGCAATCTAGCGATGAAATGCAGAGTGAGTCTTGTGACCCCTTGGAAATGGTCAAGAGGAAGCTGACAAGCCTCAGGGACAAAGAGGAAAAAGAGGATGAGCTGCCTCAAGACAGTGACAGCAGAGAGGTGTCCGCGTCCCGAAGGAGAATCAAGTGCAAATTGGTTAAGCTGAAAGTCAAACTGGGCGAGGAGTTGTACGTAGAGAGCGAGTTCGCACGGGACAAGCTCAAGACTCACATCTGCAAACTCACTGAAAAGTTACGCAAAGACTCGAAAAGGACGGGACAAAGTTCGGACACGTCCTCCAGTGATGAAGAACAAGTTGCTGCCGGTGATAGCCTTCTTAACAAGTTCAAGGAACGAACTGGTCAAGTCCACAAGGTACTGCTCAACATTACCATTATCCTTTATTCACAGCCTCAGTGACATAAAGCACACCAACCTAATAAGATACTTTAGGGACTCAAATCAAGATTAGTTTCGTAATTTCAAACAAGTCAGGGGTAAAAAAAAAGTAAACTCCTTAGCTTCAAATCATACGGCATTAGCACCTGCATAAACACTCTCTTTAGCCATCTGCTCTATTTTTACCCTCGAGTTTCCAAATAGCATTAAAAAAACATTCTTTTGTAGATGGAAATTTCGATTCTACAACAATATTGTACATTGCTATGTAGGTATTCGGTTATATTACTCGTTTTGGTGCATAATAGGGTGCGGAACCATGACTATTTGTCTTCCCATGCGGTAGCTCCTTCTGCCACACATTCATAACCTCATAAGAAAACCTCAAATTTTTTATATGTTTATAATTTGCAATATTTAGCGTAGCCTATGCCCTTGATACTGACTAGTTGGCTATTTTCGATATACAACTAAAACTAAAAAACCCAGTGTGTGCTTAAGACCACACGGCAGAAGTGAAAACTTCATTGGCAATCCCAATTAATGAAATATACGTTATCGTTATTATAGTTATATAATATATATATAGTATATCGTCATATAATTTATATGTATATAGTAAATAATATTAATTATTATGTAGTATTAATGTATGATTAGGGATTGTGTTCGTAAAGATGGAATGAGAAACAAGCCAGAAATTAAAGTTAATATTCATTAAATTCTATATACATCAAATTATTTTTTACGGTATGTTTCTTTAAGCATGCATTATTAGCTAATTTTCTCTTTAGTTTTAATTCGTCATCAAGTTTTTTGTTTTGATCCAGTATCGTCGATTTTCCAATCTAAAAAGACAGTTGACAGTAGTCCTCCATATCTGATATCTCATATTATTATAACTATATATGAAAATAAAAATAATTGTTAAAATAATTATCATTACGTATCAATTATAACTACAGGTTTTAATTTAATAAAGACAATTAAGACGTAAGAATTCAAAATACTAAAAAATAATTTGATTTATATACAATTTAATAAATATTAACTTTAATTTCTGACTTATTTCTCATTCAATCTACGATCCCTAAGCACATCTAGCCTACTCGGTTTTTTCAAAATGTAGTATTTTTCAATGCTACCAAACCGCTAAATACACACACTAGTCTCACAATGTAAAACAAATAGTTGTTTTAAGTAGTTAAGTAGTTTGAATTTTTGAAATATATAATAATAACGCGGCCGATAGAGGCCGATTTTTGTTGAAAACCTGACCCCCCAAAGCCAAATTTTGTGTTCCACTCGTATTTAAGGGGTGAAGGGGTGATTTGAAAATATGTATTTATACTCGTTTGAAACCTTAATTCATACTGCTTCTAATGAGACATTAAAAATTAATTTCGGTTGAAAATTGCAGGCTGTGGATTTTTTTTTACTCTATGCATGTAAATTCAAAAGTACCCTATGAACCTGTTTTCCGACGAAACAGTGATGGCTTACCAACTCACCTGAGCCTGAACGAAGCGACGGATAGTAAAAAGGAATACATGTCTAGAAAGAGTAAGGAAGGTGGAAAATAAATGAAGTAGTTTGGAGTTTTCAAATTGATATTAACACCTCCAAAAATGCGGCTGAAAAAGGCCTATTTTCAATTAAAATCGGCAACTTTTGGCGCACCTCCTCACGTTGCCTCCCCCCCCCCCCCCCCCTAAAGACGAACCCTTTGCCCTATCACAACAAATATAGCATGGCCTGAAAGAGGAAGAATAGACGAAGGCATGGGTATAATTTACATCTGCACAAAAAGTTGCTTTAAACCCGCCCATGTAATTTAAATGCTAAAATCTGTGTGTGGTGCGCCTCACTCTATCGAGTACGTCGCATGTCGCGTGTCGCGTGTCAAACCAGTCCAATTCACTACCCTCCTAAAATCTGTGTCTAAAGAATTTTTCTCTTCAACTGCGTGTGGTGCGCCTAAAGAAGTTTTCACTTCAAAAAACTTGTCATAGAAAATGAGAATATTATAGAAAAATTATCATTGAACCCCAGAAAATATATATTTACTTTTCGGCTTATATCGTACTTTATGCTACGCTTCAGTTAATCAAGTTTAAGGTGATCAGTTCGGAGGGGCGAATGGGCCGACCGCTTCAGGCTTCCCGTATGCATTGCTAGGCCTCGCGTCTAACGTTGTTTATGAAGAAACCCAGCCGAGCCCCCTGTTTGGAGTTATGGTTATATGATTAAAAATGAAAATCCACTTACTTCTAATCCGAGATGTAGTGGTAATTTTGGAGTGTTGGTATCCGAGACTGGGCGAACACTACTTGTTTCCAACCCTACAGCGATAATAAACCTATATTACCAAATTATCATTCTTCGTAAGGGAAATAACCAGTATTTCTTAAGAAATAATAACTATTTTCCTTTGAATAGGTCCCTAAAGTCACGGTTTAAAGCCCCTGTGCCGCCCTAAGTTAGGGTTGGCAGGACCCAGACTAGGCCGACATTTTTTCCTTGTAAATGGAATTTCCAACTTTGACCTTCCAATTCATATAGTCCTGTTGTCTACTTTTTCTGACAAGCATGAGCTGTTATTACGAACATTGCGTTCATTGACTCTGTAACTTATACATTGCGCTGTACGATGTTACCCGGGCCGTTAGTAATAAATAAATAAAAATCGTCACATATGTATTCAATGTCATACAAGTATCTGCGCGCACCTACTTACCTGCCTTAGGTCCATAATGTTAACTTTTTAGTACTTCAGCCGGAGCAGCCGACTGGGCGATGTGAACAGAAGACTGAAGAGCCAGATCTGGAGCTCTGTAGTGACCATAGTTCTCGTAGAAGGCAAGGATCTCCAGCCTATGGACATGGATGGACTCAGTGATCCTTACGTTAAGTTTAGGTAAGCTAGCCTTCATATAAGGTGCCCATTCCATTGACCGGCTAGGGCTATTTCCAAAAACGGTGACGTGGTAGCAGACATTCAAGACTTAGGTGGCGTTTCCACCGACCTCGCATTGCAGAATTGACGGAAATGTTTATTTTCCTCTATGTCATAGTTAAAATTGATCAATGATCATACAGTAAAATCACAAACAAACAAACTAAAATTAAAAAATGGCGTCATGGGATATGTTAAGTACAAACATTTTAATAGATTTCTATAAAAAGAAAAATTCTAATTTCCGTCAATGTCATTTGCATTCTGCAATGCGAGATCGGTGGAAACGCAATGTAAGTCTTGAATGTCTGCTACCACGTCACTGTTTTTCGAAATAGCCCTAGCCGGTCAATGGAATGGGCGCCTAACTAAATAAATTCTCTCTACTTTGATTGATGCTCAATTTAAAGAACCGGTCCGAGTTTACACGATCATGCTTACCAATTTATCAATTGGTAGATAGCAAAAATGAGTAATTTCATGGTAAATAATTTTCCTATTATTAAATTTCTGATATCTCGGGGGGGGGGGGGGTGGTTCCATCTGACGTCACTGGAGGTGAGGTAAATTCAAGATAGGACAGGCCAGCACATTACCACACAGTAATAATGGCAGAGCACGCAATGCATTTGAGCATGAATTTGCTATCATTGAAAAAAAACTTTTTTTTGCACAAACCCAAATAATTTTTTGGGAAAGCAACCTGTCCTGTTTCGTTACTAAATTTAACCCCTAAAAGATGCCTGAAGGTAGAAATCATCGATTGAAAGGATTTCACAGAAAAATTATTTTGTAGTCATTTTTCATTAAAATTTAGTTATTTTTGTTATAGTTATAACGACTACAATATATGTGAATTTAAAAGAAATCGTTGGTGCCGTTTTTGAGAAATAATTTTTTAGACGTTTTTTTTTTTTAGTTTTTTGAGAATAAATTGAGTTAGCCCAAAATAAAAAATGGTCCCGAGGTATGATTTTTGTAAACCTTCTTGCCAAATTTCATCAAAACCGACCGAGTAGTTTGCCCGGTAATCAATGAACAGACAGAGCGACAGACAGACAGACATTTCGTAAAAACAACTTTTTTTGTTTTTACTACGTATAAATTGGAAAGCAAAAAACTTATTGTTCCTAAAACGGGGGGGGGGGGGGGTATTAGGATTTTTGTGTCGTGAAATAGCGTTACGACCCCGTGAAGGGTTATTTCTTCTCTGTTGGTATTCTCCGCGGTGTGCAGGCCTAAGAGTATTTATTAACATAATTTTCTTCAACTATTTTAATATTGATTGTTTTCATATATTTTTTTTAAATATTCTTATTATACACAACATTAGTAGCCTACATTAACAATGTGCGCGTAATATTTTTTTTGGTTCCAGATTGAATTCAGTTTTGATTAAATAAAAAATGCATTAATTAAAATGTTAACTTATCTTACCTATCGAAATGTGTGCTGGGACACATTAAAAGTGAAACTTCAACGGAGAAGGTAGTGGACGAGGCCCTTCTTATGCAGGGAAAGCTAACTTGGTCACTTTTGAAGATGATTTCAGTTTTGTAGTCAAAGCCCTCAATAGCGAGTCAGTACAAAAAGAAATAAATAATGTCAATTTATGGCAGCTTTTCCCACAACCTGTGATAACCACGCTATTTATAAGGAGCTTACTACTAGCCAAACGAAGTTGCTTATATACAATATACAACCGTTACGTACTGCACAGAAAACTAGTGCACTCAAACTTAGTATATGAAACCCCTATAAATCTCCTTTCAGTCAAAACTTGTTAATTTAAACTCTTGCGGGCCCAACCTAATATTTCATGATGGACAAAGGATCAACATCACAAATTACATTGGCATTTTTCATGATTTTTTAGATTTACAGATTTAGAATGTAGGCCTACAATGGCAGCCTTTAGTGTTTTACTTGCAGTATCTTTAATCATTTTCAGGTATAGTTAAGCTAGTAGAAATTATAGTTGGTAGTTTGTAGAAAGTAATTTTAGCGTTAGTTAGGTATTGAATGGGCATTTCTACTTTAGTTCACTATTGTACTATCTTCGGTTCACACTCCTAAGCTGATTCAGAATAGCTATGTTTTATTTTCCTGGCAAATGTCCATTTTCACTTCCCGGTGCAGTCCCTGTGTATGGTTTCTATCATTACCCCGAAATGTAAGACTACGAGCTGGCCAAAAATCAAATAGGTCCGTATCTACACGAAAACTTTCGTAAAGAACAGACACCATAATGAACAATTCCACTATAAACAGCGTCGCGAATATACATCCTGAAAATTTATTCACCGTAATAATTTTCACCATAAAGAGTGATTCCCCTGAATTTTTTAAGACATCTGACCTAAAAGTATGTTTCTTTTTATGTAGCCAGTTACAAACCAAAAGTGCCAGAACTGAATTTAATTATCCGTATGTTAGCTCAGCTTTAATTGTGTCCGTTTTCAGACTTGGCAGTGAAAAGTACAAAAGTAAAGTGGTGCCCAAGAGCTTGAATCCCCGGTGGTTGGAGCAATTCGATCTCCATCTCTACGACGACCAAAGCGACGAGCTCGAGCTCACATTCTGGGACAAGGACAAATCGAGAGACGACTTCATGGGCAGGTAACAGTTGTCAAAATTACGAGTAATTGCACCTTTTACCCAAGGGCAGACTTGCAAACAATATGGCACAAACCAGAATATCGACAAAACTACATAATATAATGATGATATCCAATTTTTATTGACCTCATTAATTTTGTGAAGAATTGTGGGAATGACCCTCAAATGTATTTTAGAACAAAAACATTTCTAGTATTTCGCAGTGTTGCTAGCACGACAAAGTGATGATAGGTTAGCTAATCCACAGCTCTCCCAGACAAAGTCCAATTCCTCCCCAGTTGGTCAGGGGCACCTTGCCTTGCAATGCCACAGATTACTTCCAATGATCACTATATAAGGGCACTTCCTCTTTCATCCATTTTGGCCCCGGTAAGGCCTTAAAAAGCACTCAGCCTTCCATTGTTTTATTTCCAAATCACCATCAAAACAGCTACATCTCCTACTTGGCCATTTCCGAATAAACTTCCACTCAAGTCCCATGCAAACTGTTCCTCTGATACCCATTCTATTTCTGTAGATGGCAGCACCTGCCGGCCCACACTTGATTTTCTCTTCTGATAGTATGCATGCAATGTCTGTTCTACCGGTAACATTCTTGAGATTACACCCCCAAATGTATTTTACAACAAAAACATTTCTAGTATTTCGCTGTATTGCTAGCATGACAAAGTGACGACAATGTCAATAATTTCAGATGCTGTATTGACATGTCTAAGTTTGAGAGAGAAAAGACGCACGGCATATGGCGAGAGCTGGACGAAGGCGCGGGCTCTGTGTTCTTGCTGTGAGTATTAGTGAACTCTTTATCTTGTTCTCTCTCAACAATTCACCTCTAAGCGACCAAAATTATTTTTTTATGCGATTGAGAAGTAGGGTTTGTAGGTATGGTGGCCCATACTGAATTGTGTATTGAAGATTCATGACAATTTTTAACCAATAAGCCACAAAATACTGGCAAAACTATTTTCATTCCGAGACGTGTTCAAAAGAATTAAAAATGTTTGTCAAAAAGTGAAAATTTCTGTAGTGTACGTCCGGTAAATATTTATTCTTTAAAGCCTTATATAATTCATATGTCAGTTTCAACCATTTTCAGACGGCGTCCAGTCAAAGTGAAAATAATTTGATAAGTAAAGTTCATAGTCGGCATTGCGATTTGAAATTTGGAAGACAAGAGTGTTTTGTGTGATGATGTTGTGGTCGGGAAAATAATGAAATATTTTTTTTAATTTTTTATTACATACACATAGCAAAAGTAGCGTAGAAGAAAAACAGGGTCTGCGGAATCTCTCTACACCTGATCGGCCAGAGCCGAAAGCGATTTTTCATTGATTTGTTTATTTACACTTTGATATAGTATATCGATCTTTTTCTTAGTCTAGTAGGCTTTTTTGTGCCTGTTTAGACAATCGTACTTGAAGAGTAAACTCCAGTCGTGCGTCGGAGCTGACACACAATTGTTTTTGGTACCGTAGCTTTTTCATAAAAATGATAAAGAGCTAAAATTTTACGTAAAATAGATACGGTACCTATAATAAAAAAACTACAAAACCAAAAATTAATAATAGGCCTGCCTACCCTATTATATGATGAATAAAGCAGTCTTTCTACAACGAGCTGCCAATTTATATTTAATATAAGTCTAACTAGGTACTATATTAACTTGGGAGTTAACCTTTACTGAGGAAATAGAGGAATTAAATTGAATATAAGACTCATTTCCAATGTAACTGCAAAGGCTTTCACGGCCGGAGTCTACTGGTTCTTCATTCAGACTCATTTCCACTCGTTTAATTTAGGCTTAAATCGGCGATTTGTTTCAGACTGACAATATCGGGAACGACGTCGTCTGAGACTATATCCGACTTGACGACCCATGAGGAGAGCGCCCGCGAACGAGCCAACCTCCTCAACCGCTATGTAAGCCATCTCCACCAGGGTTTTATACTAACACCAGTGGGTTTCTTAGACAAACTTAATTTTTTAACGATTATTTGGATTTTACTAATTCTAGTCATAGTCCTAGTTATAACAAGTTTTGCTAAAACACTACCGTAAGTTTTTGATTTTGTTTGTTTCTTAAAATGCAATACCACTAAGTCACGAGTAATTTAATTTTTTCCATCTCTACCATGTACCATTTCCGCATTTGTCTTTCCTTTTATAGTAGGGGAGCCCAAGCGGGGATTTCGGGATTTACTCGAGCGCGTCAGATTAAGGTGTGGTAATGCTAAGTAGTGTATATTTCACTAATCTGACCATTTGAGTGTGACCTAAAGAAACGGGAAGACTTTAAAGAAGTGCTGCTGCGTGATGCCTATATTTCTCGTACGTCCCCACTTTGAGTTCAGTTGCCATGACGCTATGATATTATTTACAGCGTATTTCCAACGTTTGGCTAATTTGGTTATTTTTAATTTAAATATTTAATAAAAGTTATGAGAATTAAAGTTTATAAATATTTACTATTTAATATTATTAATATGAATATAATATAATATTATAATTAGGCGGGGTTTCCACATACGTCAATGGTCAATGAGAAATATGGTTTTGACGTGGTAGCAGAATTTTTAGTAAGTCTTTAATGTCTGCTAAAACGTCAATTTCATATTTCTCATTGACCATTGACGTTTGTGGAAACCCCGCCTTAATAATTCCTGAGCTTTTCATATAATTAAGTTAAATGATTTTAAAAAATCGAAGAAAATTTTTTTTCTTTTAATTGTCAGATTTGGCAGAACCCTCCAGATAATTGTCAGATTATTATGCACCACGTCTAGAATATATAGATGAATCAATATCTGACGCGCTCGAGTATGTCCACGCAAACAGTTTTTTTTACATTTTTGAAAATCTATAGCCGCTTACTCCACCGCTGAAGAAGTGTACATTATATAACATTTTTTTCTTTTTATGATCTAAGCTTTGCAACCCAGTAGGTCTCTATGCTGAGGCTCGAGTAAATCCCCTACTATTACATTATAATAGCTAATTAAAATTTTTTGACAATGATGACTGTTGTTGGCAGGATCTACGGAACACGCTGCACAACCTTCGCGACGTAGGTGGGTCATTATCAAACTTATTATGACACTTTCAAGCTTGCAATTCCAATCTATTAAATTAGGCTACCACCATCTCATTTTTATTAACATTCTGACCTAAAACACTGTTGTTGATATAATATACTCTGTACATTGATTAGGTGGCCATTCCACTTGTCAATTTTCTGCCAATAATTAATGAGGTTTTTGTTTAGCTCTATATCATTGTCCATATCAATTTCTGCATGTTAAAATTTATCAATATCATAGAGTAAAAACACAATTTGCGAACATTATATAACATACTAAAATTAACAAATGCGTCGTCTTGAGATTATAAATAACTGTTATTGATTTCTCAAGAACGAACGAAGTAGGTATTTAATCATTTATGTCGTAAAATAAAAACGCTCAATTATTGATGACAAATGGAATGAGGCGTAAAATAAAAACTCAACATTTTTGATATTTCCATCAATATTGAAGTAAAATTTACAAGTGGAATAGCCGCCTTGTTTCTACATTTTTATTTAATTTTTAATTCATTAACGGCGTGTTCAAATCGAGAACAACCACGGGTGTAGCCAAAAATAACTTGCCTAGTTCCAGTCTTGGGTATTTTTCTCTGGTGGCAGATGTTTGAGATGAACCATCATTGTAAACCATAATATGATAAACACAAACGTGTGTAATAATTAAGCTAATTTTTCCTCGCGGCTCGCCATCTCATCCATTACACATACGTTGACTCCGTCCTGGCTATCTTTGAATGTACAACCACAATGCAATTTGAACCCGTCCGTGATCAATTCTTTTTCAGTTTTCATTGTATCTAGTCTTTATATCTAGTCTACGGCCCATAAATTTCGGCTCCGGAATTGAAATGGTTTGTTAGAATAAATTTCAAATAAAAAGCTCAAGTTGATATTGTGGAAATGTAGTAATAAGGCTATATCTTAGCCATGGGACAGCATAGTGTCATGTTTTGTGATAATGACCAGGTCATCTGACGGTCAAGGTGTACCGAGCCACTGGACTAGCGGCCGCAGACCTCGGCGGCAAGTCTGATCCCTTCTGCGTCTTGGAGCTTGTCAATGCTCGTCTTCAGGTAATCAATGCACTTTTACAATTTTTACTATTATGAAGGTAGGTCTACGCATTATTGTGGGTGCCAGATGTGGCATAGAGTGTCCCACGAAGTCCGTGAAGAACAATACCGAAGAAAACCACTAATAAATAATCAAGAATAACACCGCGAAAAAATTCCACCATAAACAACACAAATTATGGATAATGAGTGTCATAAATATTAAAAATTGTGTATGATATTGCTGCCTATAATACCCCCAATCCATAATAAAATCCAAATGATTACAGTATGTTCTCTTTTATTTTTAAATGGATAATTAGTTGTATGCTGTCGATTATTTTTCCAATTCGGTGCCCCCAGGTGATGTGGCGCCCGGGGCAGACTGTTATCATGTAAACATATGGTACAACAATTAGAGGTAGAGTATCTAATTTACTTTGTACTTTGTACAAGAGCCTCTACAGGTAAGAGAACATAAAATATGGGCGGAAACGGGATCTGAACCCCAGTCTCTACACTCTACCTTGCCGGGGTGGTATTCTGACCGCTGAACTAAATTCGTCACGGTCCAAGTCTCCATAACTACTGATGTCTGGACTAACATGTCGGTCAACGGCTTTAAGCGATACCACGCTTTATGGATATTTCAGTCCCAATCATCTAACTACTGGAAGACGTGGCGACTTGGGCGGTGACGGATTTAGTTCAATCAATAGTCTAATTTACTTGCCAAAACTGAAACAAACAAGGAAGACAATGTCTTATGTAAAATGTAAGATTTCCCGTATATATGTATAGCCTAGGGTGATTCACATCGCATAATATTATAATTATAAATACTACGACCGAACCGATGGATGTGTGTGAATCAACCTGTATAGAGCCCTAGTTTGCCGTAAAAAACTTTTATTAGTAATGTCTTTGTTTTGCGTACAAGACAATTCTGAATTATTCTGCAGAATGAGGGCTCTCGAGTATACTAGTTTTTTCAGTATCCCATCAATAAAGGTTAATTTATAAGAATACTCTTTCAATGCCTGCATTGGAGCCAGGGAGACGCATTACAAATTGAATTAGTTTTCTCAAGTCATTACGGTACTATTTTTAAAAGTTTGGGACCATCTTTCGACAGCAGACGTTTTCTTTTCTTTGAATTCCGTAAAATATGACAGGCATACAGTTTTTGCCAAACAAAATTCGTCAATCGTCTTTTAACAATTCTTTTAACATTTATACTTAGGCCCTAATCGTAAAATTACATCACTCAATTTCGTGTCATCAAAAACAGGGAGATTTTCTGGGTCATTGCTCAAAACCGGGAGATATGGTAGGCTTGCAATAACACTGCAAATAAGTGCGCAGAAGAGAAGAGAAGAATTGTTGACAAATTGGTCCAAGACCGGGAAAACTGCTATGGTCTGACGATTTCTAATTAGCAACATGTTCTTAATTAAAAAAACAGTTAAATTTTACTGGTGCCATGGCACTACCACACTAGGACACTATATCATACTGTACTGATGATTATGAAAGTAGAAATCATATGTTATGGTAGGTATTCTGTGGTTGAAATTTTAATCGAAATATTGTTATGTTTACAACGAAATAACTAAGTCGAGGTAAAAGTTTAAAATCAAGCCAAAATTGGATGAAGCAGCTCTCCTTATGAAATGCTTTCGTTTTGTTATAAAGCCTATGTTCCAGATATGATTGATAATGATTTGAATACAGGAGAGACAAAAACTTCTGAAATCTAAATGCGTCTACATGTAATTCAATATTTTAATGCATATTCTTTAATAATATTGGAATCGCGTTAAAGTTTCTATTAATTTTTTTGTTGCAGTCAATGTGACGATTCCAGTGATACCACCAACTCAAAAATTATTTTTTTGTGACAAATCGCCTTTTGCATAGGTACATGCTCCTCATAATATGACTTGATGAATATTGTATTACAGACGCAGACCGAGTACAAGACGTTGTCCCCGTCGTGGCAGAAGATCTTCACATTGTAAGTATTAATAACACTCACAAACATTAACTACGAGGCTTGATGGAAAAGTCAGTAGGTAGAAAACTTTAATATTTAGGTTACAATTTATTAAAACACCATACCACTATTTTTAAACATAGTCGATTGATACAGGAGCTCCATCTTTCCTTTAGTTTTTTATGCCACTGAGAAAGTAATCATGGCTGAGGCTTGCAAAATAGGTGTTTGTCTCTCGTATGACGTCATCATTTGAGCAAAATTTTAAGTATTACACTCCTTGCATCCCCGAAAATAGTCGCCATGACCTTGCTTCCTGACCGGGCAGTTTTTTGCCGTCTTTGGTACATGTTCACCGCTGTACCACATACCAACTGTTTTGAACAGCGGCGTAGCGAGGGGGTGGCCGGACCGCCCCCGGCGTCCAATAAGAAGGGGCGCCAAAAAGAGAGGAAGAAAAAAATTGATATAGCAATTTATTGAGCAAATAAAGTAAAGTATAATTATTGGTTTCATTCGAAAAAATTATTTTAAGTTTAGTCCGCATTGAAAAAAGAATAAACAAACACTTTTTTGGTGGGCGTAGGAAAATTATGGCGTCAGGTGCGGAGAGTACTGCTGCAACTACTGATTAATGACACGTTTTGTGTTTATTTAAATTTAATCATTGATGATGATGAACTGTATAGAATAAAATATCTATGCGAGGTGGACATGAATGCGCTCCAAAAACTAGGATTGCCCAATGACAAGGCAATTACCCATCTTGAATCTTTGATATTATTCTTGGAATGGCGGGCAGTCCTAACCGAGGATTCAATTTCAAGGGCGACCGAAATAGCCCCCGGACCCCCCTGTCTGCAGCAATGTGAATAAGCATTTAAGCATTTCTTTGTAGCCTTAAAAAAATTATACTTTACTGCTTTCAAAACCCGTAAAACCCCACTATTTTTCACTTATATTTTCAAATTTTTCCCCCGGGGGCAGAACCCCGGACCCTCCATTGGTACCTTTCGGCACCAGGCGCATGGGCTTTTCAAGCAATGCACCGTAAATTAATGTGCCTCGTTTCGCTAACAACCACACCATTTGCACAATCGCTAAAAATTAATTTGGCTTGGTAGCCTCACTCACTTTTCCCAGAATGGCCACCTCCGAAAATCTGTCCTGGACCCGCCCTTGGTATCCCCAAGGCCGTAGGCAAGGGGGGGGGGGCTTATTGGGCGGCAGCTCACCCCGAAATGAAAAGTTGAGAATTAAATAAATCTCGTACGGTAATATGAATATGTCTTCCTCAGTAAATTATAAACTTTACTGCTGTTAAAATCGTAAACCCTCACTATTTTGCACCTATTCTTTCAAAACATTTCCCCAGGGGGAGTCCCCCTTCCACATAATTTTTTTAAAGTTTCCTCAAAGTCTCTATGGCCGCCGGGAGGTATGATAGCCTATGTACCATGATGGTATATGAGAGATGATGGTATATGATATGAAACAAGTTCTGGAAGGGCACCGAAAGCGTCATCCCCCCCCCCCTAGAAAATGGACTCGCTGCGGCACTGGTTTTGAATGCTGTTTGGTTTATGGATGAAATAATGCACCCACTTTACACCTACAGTCGTGAAACGCCGAAAAAATTCATCGGGGCTTTCTTGAAACAGCTTTAAATTCGATGAACCGGGCTTGGAATGCTTCCGTTTTCGGGTCAGCAGTAAGCAAGCTTGTAGACAGCTTTCTCATGTGAAGGTGTTCATGCACTCCTGTTGCTAGATATGCCCATAGCCTGAGCTATCTCACGCAGGGTTGCGAATCCCGCCAAATCCAGTTTTTTCTAAATCCTCTAATTTCGGTTATAAAGAGGAGGCTACGTCTTCTACCTAAGTTAGTTTAATGTCAGTGTTATATAGGCAACCATATAATACTGCAATATATTGAATAAAGGCAAAAGTGAGCTCATGTTCGGTTAGATAGGTTGTGTAGCTGTAGCTGTGCTAACCTGTCTAGCAATACGAATCATTTCAAAGAGCATATAAGTAGAGGATTTAGAAGACACTGCACTTGTCGGGCTTGTGGTCCAGCGGCTAAGACGACGCCCCGGATAGGCGTTGATCGTTGGTTCGAATCCCGCCAAGTTCAGTCCTATCCTCTAATTTTGATTATCTCACACAGTTTCAGCCTACGTACGGTTACTAACATTGTATCGCGAATTTTCATAATCATTTCTGGGGTAAATTTACTGACGTGACTAGGTCTTCAAGAACATTCGGCGTGTTCTATACCCATATTATGACCGGTTCTAAAATGTGAATACTCTTGCACAGTTTTAAATGACGGAGCAGATAATGTTTATCAAACTTTTTTAGTTTCTTTTACACTTTTCTTTTTCAAAAAAATGCGTAATTGCAACAAGAATTCTTTTTCGTCCATGATTTAAAATAAGCTAGGCTACTACTCAATGAACTGGAAAAATCATTACTGCCACAAATATGATAGCGGCAAGTTGAAACTTGTACTGAGTTCCAATCTGACTCCTATCCAACCAAAATGACCAACGGCCGCAGCCAGTGGCCCTATCTCTCATCTGATTTTATACGGACTTATCGATCGAACCTCCTACAATACTTTGACACTGAAAATAACGCGCCAATGTAAGGTGAATCAACTTGAATTCAACAAGGAATCAATAAATAATGACTTAATTGCCCTAACTGAAACCATCCCAGTTGAGTTAGGGTATCAACAACTACAGTACAGTAGTCTACCATCCTTAATTAAAAATACACACACCCACTCGCATGGTTTGAATGAATCCTAGCCTACATTTACCGGCCCTGAAGATTGAAAAACCAATAGATTAAATATTTTAGGGGGCACACGGCGCAGCATACGCCAGTAACATTAATCCCTTTAGTAGTTACTTGTCATTCTACATCCTTTCAAAACCCGTCATATTTCTACTTTATTGCGATTGTTAAGGCGTATCTTTGTTTAGTACAAAGTCGAATTTCATACGAAATATTGATCATCGAGCCAAATGAGGTGTAATAAAATGAAATAAGCATTCCTCTAAAAATATATTAAAGTAGGCCTACTGCATGTGGGAGTCACTAACACCGTTTGGCCATCCACAGCTCAGTCAATCAACCCAGTGTGAGCGGCTGCTCTTGAGACATGCTTGTAAGGTTGCCCATATGACGCTTGTAAAAGACTATATCGTACATTATAATTTTAAGAATTTTTAATTTCAGGCGCAGTAGTTCTTTCATGAATGTTACTGGGGACTAACGTGTCCCTCAGTAAAGTTCATGCAAAAACTATGACTATGAATAAACAATTAAAATACCCTATAATATGATGTATGAAATAGGTACCTAGTCTTGTAGGCTACAACAAGTTTTTAATTGAACTTGCCAAGTAGATTAAATAAAAAAGATTAAGCATGGAATTTTTGGGTGTGAATTTTCTACTTTCCATCTCCTGATCAATATTGTTCATTTCAGTAACGTCAAAGACATAAACTCTGTGCTGGAGGTGACTGTGTATGATGAAGACAGGGATCATAAGGTAGGTAGGCAGTTAGCCCATTTACTTATTAATATTATTAGCTAACATTTCTTACACTTATAATATTTCTTTATAACCAAGTAGCGTTATTTTCCAAAAACATTTGTTGCATGACAATTAAAATGAAATGTTTTTCGTGTGCCTTCTTAGTTGGCTACCATCTTTGTCGATGAGTATAGGAGGCATTTTCCCAAAGGGACTGCCAGTTTGCCTGACACAGTGATGGCGTCATGCTGATGCAAATGCAAAATTCTATGTCAATGGTCTTGCATAAGTGCGTGGATTACCTATTCAGGGAGTGAATAGATATACTGTAGAGTAATATATAGAGTATGTAGTAATTGAATTGTATAAATAGGTTCTCTATATAAAATATGCATAAGTTACTGTAAGTTTAAACTGATACCTTATAATTTTTATAGGTTGAATTTCTCGGCAAGTTGGCTATTCCACTACTGCGAATCCGGAATAACGAAAAAAAATGGTAAAAGAATTATTCCCAATTCACTCTGATTTACTCGATGAATAACTTAAGCTGAGGGAGTTGCTGTGCTAAACTAAAAAGTAGTCCGTGTAGGTGTGCCGCCGGCTCCACTTGTGCAAACACAACTCAAAATGGCGCCTAACCATAAGCTAAGTGTGGCCGATAGCGGGCAAAACGTGGGTGGCATGTATGGAAATGTAACTAGGTTTGAAATCAACGATTCCGCTATTGTGACCCAATACAGGCGGGTAAAAAAAAATTTTAATTTTATTTTTAAGCTGGTAAGATGGTTACCATCAGAGACTCAGCATTATTTCTGTTGTTATTTTGCATGTTCTGAAGGCCGTCTTACCCGCTTCGGTTAGAGTCCTAACCACAGAACAACATAATATATAATATGTGGCCCTAACCTTTACCAAACACTGGTTACGTCCTAATTGACGAGTCTTGGAAGGCTCTAGCTCCAGCTTGGCGCTATGTTCATGTTGATTCTTGCAATGAAGTATTAATCTATGTAATAAATTCCACCGAATTTGAAATAATATATTTTAAGGAAAAGCAGCTTTGTTTTCAGGTACTGCCTCAAGGACAAGAAGTTGAGAACGCGTGCCAAGGGGAACTGTCCGATGATACTCCTCGAGATGGCAGTCATATGGAACCCGGTAAGTTAAATTAAATTTGTCGTAAACTCTTGTGACACATTTACATTTATAAAATGAATAAATGATTTTCTGAAGGGCTATATGTGATTTTTGTGGTCTTTTTCCCAATGCCAATGACCCAATGAAGTTTCAGATATTATTGATATTGCTTCCGCATGAATTATTGGCCATTGACAAACTGGTCCATGTCCTCGATGTTAACCTACACCGGCTACAAGCTAAATGGGCAAGCTGAGACAAGCTTACCATTGACACAATGTAAAAGGCGTAAGCATGACTTGCCCAAGTTCGGGTAAATTTACAATTACTATGTATTACTTTTGGCAGTTAAGAGCGTACCTGGCGACACTATCTCCGAAAGAAGAAAAATTTATGCAACCAGAGGTGAAATTCAAAAGACAGATTTTTATTCGCAATGTCCTACGTCTGCGTGAAATCATTATAAAATTTATCGACTGGGGCAAACTAATTCAGTAAGTCAATTTGCATGCAACGTAAATACACCAGTGCGAGTGGAGTCGTACATGCATTCCTATGTACATGCTTTACTATAATATTATAACTGTTCTCTAGCATTGGATTGTTCGATAGGAAAATTACATTGTCTACAATTGTCAACAAATTGTATAAAATAGATTTCACAGATGGAAGTTGACAGTTGGACAGATACAGAACTTTCGTAATCAGTGCTGACAAGTAGGCTGGAGACCTCCCCCGGGGCAGGTCCGGAATGAGATTGCAGCCCAGACCCGAGTGATGAATGCGTAGGACATATAGTTAGGGTGTGAAACCTCTGGGCATGTAGAAATGGAACCGACGCCGGGGTTAGGGTTGAGTTCCTACGTGTATTTTCTTTTGTAGAGACTGTTTCGAGTGGAAGAACCCTGGTCAGAGTGCCGTGGCCCTGGTGCTGTTCGCCGCGCTATGTCACTACTTCGAGCCGTACATGCTGCTGGCTGGTCTCCTACTGGCTTTTGGCAAATACTACGTGGTGCTTTCAATTACTGGCGGTAGCAATAGTAACTGGGAAGATGAAGTTGCGGAAGAAATGGTTGATGACGATGACGATGATGATGAAAGATACAAGGTTAGTGGTAGGAACGCCTTTTTGAACTGTCGAATTCCTATTATTTCCCTTCCAAGTCCCAACTGCCTCAATGTGTCAACTGAAACAGCAATCGACACCGCATTGGAACACTTGTTAACGTCTTGGTGGGCCTACTTTTTTATTTAGACCGTTTTAGAATTTGAATTTCAGTGAATATCATTATATAGATGACACTAATGTTCGCCCAGAAAAGTTTGCAAATGCACAATAGACCTTCTCGTAATGCCTACCCAAGGAAACAAAAAATAACAAAAACTTAGAGTTTTAGAAAAACTTGTTAGAACAACCCGAATTAGTAAAACCCAAATAATCGTTAAGAAATTAACTTTGTCTAAGAAACCCACTTGTGTTAGTATAAAACCCTGAGCGCTTTCGGCAAGAACTGCCATCTACAGAGGGAAACCCACTAACACAGTTACACCTTATCTGCGATTTGAGACTTGCCCAACTCGAGGAGAAGATGCAAATGTGACTAGGGAGTGGAAACCTTGGTTTATATACGACGGGGACGGGGTGGGAGGGGGCGTGGCCGGTTCCCTATTCCTAACCTACTACCTAGATCTATTAGAGGGGATGATTTTGTGAATGTTATGTCGTTTGTTCATTTTTCCCTATTGTGTAAAGCTCTTTTGATTTCAACATTTTCAAAAAAAATTTAAAGTGTAACTTTTCTTTATTTTGTGTAGGGCTGTCCAATTGTGAGGATCGAATGTGTGATTTTCCGAGTCCTTAACTCGGTTAAGTTAAGTTCAGGACTCGGAAAATCACACATTCGATCCTCACAATTGGACAGCCCTACACAAAATAAAGAAAAGTTACACTTTAAAATGTTTTTGAAAATGTTGAAATCAATAGAGCTTTACACAATCGGGAAAAATTAACAAACGACATAATATTCACACAATCATCCCCTCTAATAGATCAAGCTAGTAGGTTAGGAATAGGTAAATACTGTTCGCTCAGAAAAGTTTGCAAATGCTGAAATGCACATCAGATATTCCCATAATGCCTTCCCAAGTCCCACATCCCCATGCAAATTTCCTATGCTGCATTTTCAAATCAGATAGAACTACAAAACTTATGGGGGTTCCATTCCAAATTTAATGCATTAAGGTCACAAGTGGACATTGCTTATTTATTTAGCTAAAATTGTCGATATGATGCACTTTATACGAATTTACTCCTCCAATGTCAAAATTAAAATTAAAATTTTCTGAATGTTAATTAATTGTCTTCAACTACTGTAGCACCGTTAGTGGAACGGTTTTAGGGTCATCGTTGAACAAAATCAAAGCAATATTTATTGTTATAATTATTATTATTGCGTTTCTTGAATTTGAGAAATTAATTTAAAACATTCTTACTATACTGTATTGTAAAATGGATCGACTTGAAAGTAGACAGTTAACTTAGACGTTATGAGCATTTAGACCACAGAAAAGAATGGTAAGCCTTACCAAAGGAAGCAGGCCCAGTAAGAGGAAGATGGAAGGTCAAAGCAGTGAAACTGAAGCAACATTTCCGCATAAACCGTTTGGTAAGGCAAGCCAATTCACTAGCAAGCCCGAATGATATGATATTATAATGATATTATACCTTTGCGAACTATTTAAGGAAGAGGGGAGAAGTTGAAAGTTATATCAGTGATTTATTGTCAGATATGCGTCAATTCTAATATAACTGTGTCAAGGAGTCCGTCGAGGTATAAAATCAACAAAAATATAAAGGAAAAATCTCGACGAATGTGATGAAAGTATGATAAGGAACCACATAATTATGTATATTCTTCCTAGAATGATTGCTGACTATTAAGCTTGGACACCCTACGACAAGAAATATTAGAGCTTGATGGTCGTTACCAAATGCCCAAGGAGCCTCCGCGTATTTATCACTAGGCGTCTTCACTTCAGGTACCTAAATTAACAATCTGTACTCTGTGTTGGGTTATGCCTTGGATCGGTTTTAAATTTATAGATAAAAAAATATCACACTTTGAATTAATATTGTGTATTCGCCATCTTTTGTAGCAAGCAAGTAAAAGAACATTGTAAACTCTAAACAGTCTCACAGACAATGTCATAGACAAACAAAAATATTATTAAATTAATATTTATTTTCATTATTATTATTTTTAATTTTATTATTATTTTATTATGAAATAGCAAAAATTATAATTTAAAAAATTATTTCAACATCCTCCCCTTAATTTTTGCATGAATAATTAAATTCCAAACTTTTAGTAAAATAAAATAAAATTCCTTTATTATATAGAAATACAATAAAAAGTTTAATCAACAAGCATTTTTCTAAACTTTTCAAATGAAGAATTAGGTAGAGCTTTTGTAAAAATATCTGCTGCTTGTTCACTACTTGGAACATGTTTTACTTCTACTACCTTGTTCTTTACTAGATCAGTAATAAATTTATATCTTACATCTATGTGCTTTGTTCGTTTTCCACAACCAGTTTTCATTACTTCAATTGTACTAGTATTATCAACAAATAGTAAGATTTCCAATTTTTCACCAGTTAATTCCTGGATTAAAGATTTCAAAAACAAACACATTTTTAGACATTCTGCAGCTGCTATATATTCAGCTTCAGTAGTGGAAAGTGTTACAATATTCTGTTTCTTTGAACACCAAGCTACAGGTCCGCCACAATAGTAAATCACGAAACCTGCGGTACTTTTCCGAGATATTTCATCATCTGCGTAACTTTCATCTGAATATGCAATTAGTTTATTACAATTTGAACCATTATACGTTATTCCTAAATTCTTTGTACCTTTTAAATATCTTAAAGTTCTTTTTACATCGGAAACATTATCAGTTTTAGGTTCAATACAACGACTTTCATAATTCACACTGAAAGTTATATCTGGTCGTGTTTTAGTAGAACAATATAAGAGACTACCGACTGCTTCGCGGTATGGAAAGGATATATTTTTACTGTTATCTGACTTTTGATTACATATTGGAGTTTTAACAGAATTTGCTTCCAACATATTATAAGTTTTAAGCATGTTTTCAACATATTTCTTCTGGCTAATTTTTATACCAGCTTTAGTTCTCAAAATTTCAATACCTACATATTTCTTTATGTCTTTGTTATAGGTAACTTCGCAAAGTTTGCTTAGCTTTTTTACAAAATCATTCAACATGAATTCATTTTTACTTATTATTAATCCATCATCAACATGAATTGAAATTATCAAGCTTTTATCAGTATTACAATAAATACAAGGATCTGATTTTAATCTCTGTAAACCAATCGATAATAAATAATCATTCAACTTAGAATTCCACAATGCTGGAGATTGTTTAAGTCCGTACAATGACTTTTTTAATAGACATACTTTGTCTTTGTTTTTAGCGTTTTTAAATCCTTCCGGAATATGCATAAAAATTTTCTCATTAGAACGCTATTTAAAAATGCAGATTTTATATCAAATGAAGCAATTAGAATTTTTTTCTTTGCTGCTAAAGCAAATAACAATCGTAAACTATTTGAATCTACCGCTGGACTAAATATATCGGTAAAATCTATGCCATTTTCTTGTTCGAAACCTCTTACAACGAGTCTGGCTTTAAAAGTATTATTATCTTTTTTGCGAAAAATCCAGCGAGAAGTCAAAATCTTATTATTTTCAGCTTCTGCTTTTGGAATATAAATCCAAGTTTTATTAGAAATCAACGATTCTTTCTCCTTCTCTACAGCATCTACCCATTCTTTACATTCATTGCCTTTTACGGCTTCTTCAAACGTTAAATATACGCTATCATCAAATAGATCGGTTAAATTAGTTTCACAATCATCAAGTGTAGCAGGTTTCCGTAGATTAATTCTACTTCTTAATTTATAAGGGTATTCCTTTGGAGTTTCAGGTTCTGATTCAGACTCACCGTCAGCATCATTTTCACTGATTATTTCCTCCACAGATTCATTGACTCTACGTGGGCTCACTTGGTGCTTGTCTGATTCAGACTCTGAATCCTTGAAAAATTCTGAAACATTAAAATCAAGTTTTACCATTTCTTCAGGTTTTAGCTTATTTTTAATTTTAAGTGAGTTTTCAGGAAAAATAACATCCCTAGAAATAACAATCTTTTTAATGTTTGGGTCAAACAAACGATAACCATTATGATTATAACCAACGAATATCAATTTTCTTGATCTTTCATCAAGCTTCTTAACACGAGGTAGAATTTTAGCATAAGCTTCAGAACCAAAAATTTTTAAATTTTTTAAATCTGGTCTTTTTCCAGTCCAATTTTCTATAGGCGTTGCCTTGCTATTAACTGTTGGACTGCGATTAAGTAAAAAACAACTTGTCTTAGCCGCTTCACTCCATAAATTTTTATTAACATTACTATCAAAGAGTAAACTTCTTATTTTTTCAGTAATTGTCCGATTTAATCTTTCTGAACGAGGGTTCATTTGAGGACTATAACTAGCAGTTACATCAAAAAATATTCCTCTATTATAAAACCATTGTTTAAATGGCAGGTATTCACCTCCACCGTCACATTTAAATCTGCATACTTTTAAACCTTTTTCATTTTCGGCTCGCAAAATAAAATTTTTTGTAACATTTGCTGCTCTGATTTTGCTTTTATAGGATGTACTTCACTATAACACGTAAAATCATCAATTATTGATACATAATATTTGCATTGATCAATAGATTCAATTTCAAAGGGACCTTCGACGTCACTATGCATTATTTCGAGCATTCGAGTAGCACGCTTTAAATTTCCACTAAAGGGATCACGAGCATGTCGAGCTTTAACACAAATTTCACAATTTTTAATATCTAAAGAATTTTTAGTTATTTTTATTCCATCTGACATTGTTGCAAGTCTTTGCAAATTTTTAAAACTAATATGACCTAATTTTCTATGCCATTCATAAATGTCGTCATAATCATTCACAGAAAAAACATTTTCTAAATTTTGGTTTTTACCATATTTTAAATTAACAACGAACAAACCGTTATTTTCTTTACCTTCCATGACAGTTTCGAATTTTGAATTAATAATTTCTACGTTTCCTTTTGAAAATAATACAAACCCACCTTTATCGGTGATTTTTTTTAACAGAAAGAAGATTTTGAGATAACTCCGGTGCGTAAACTACACTGTTTAATGTCACACTCTCACTCTTTAATGTTCCTATGGCCGTTCCAAATAAGGATTCATTCTTTTTTGCTAAACTGAATTTTGATATTGCAGGATTACTATTCTCAAGACAATTTAAATTATTAACTAAATGTTTACTTGCTGCACTATCGACAGCTAAGCTGATACTTTTATTATTATTAAAGTAATCGGAATTTTTAGATACCAAAAAACTTTATTATTATTGCTGTCACCATTTTCTCTATTTCTGTTACGGAAAAAACACTCTGAGGATCGGTGCGAATTCCTCTTTTTACAAATTCCGCAATAAAGCGTATTTCTTTCATCTCTAGCTTTTTTAAAACATTTTTCAATCCTATGATTTCTTAATTTGCAATACGTACAGAAAAGTTCATTTTTATTTTTAAAATTAGAATTAGATAGAGTACTTTTACCTTGGGCTAGTGTTTTGAATGCTACTGAGTTGTTTCCACATCGTTCGTCCTCTAATTGAAGGCAAGAAAAAAGATTGGCAAGCGTCTTATCTTTTGCAGTGACTGACTCCCAAGCACTTCTGAAGGCGTTGAATTTTTCGGGAAGAGAAGATACAATCTTTGTTACAACCATCTCGTCTGTTAACTTTTCTCCCAATGAAGCTAGTCTATGGATAATTATTTTTATTTCAGCAATTCCTTTGTTGACATCTTCCAATTTAAAGTTGTAAAAATCCGTTAGAAGAGAACATTTTTGTTGATGAGTGTCCTTATTGTAGAGATCATTTAATGCTTTATACATTTCGGCTGATGTTGTACATGTTAGTAAATGCACAATTTGGCTGCTATCCACTGAGGTTACAATTAGTCTTTGAGCTTTTATGTCAGTTTTTATCCACGATGTATCATCTTTTTTATCCTTGGTAAGGATACTTGGTAAAGGTTCCGTTCCGGTTGCAATGTCGTACGCACATATCGATTTTAAGATGACATCTATTTGAAATTTCCACGTGAGGTAGTTTGGACCATTTAATTTTTCAATTTTTACGTCTTCGGGCATGGTGTACTGGTAAGATTAGGTTACACAAGCACTTTGCACACGCGACAATTTTAATTATTATTTTTAATTTTTCTTTTTAATTGATTTTACGGAACATCTTGGTTTCCAGATTTATCTGGGCCCATAACCTGTTGGGTTATGCCTTGGATCGGTTTTAAATTTATAGATAAAAAAATATCACACTTTGAATTAATATTGTGTATTCGCCATCTTTTGTAGCAAGCAAGTAAAAGAACATTGTAAACTCTAAACAGTGTCACAGACAATGTCATAGACAAACAAAAATATTATTAAATTAATATTTATTTTCATTATTATTATTTTTAATTTTATTATTATTTTATTATGAAATAGCAAAAATTATAATTTAAAAAATTATTTCAACACTCTGTAGTTACCATATATTAAAAGTATTTCCAAGAGAAATGAATTTCAATTTGCTAATATTAGTATTTTGGTCTGATAGATACAATATTTCAAAATACTTCTCCATATTATAAAGAAATCAATGTAATCAATTAGTCCTCGCATCAGAACTCATTGTGAAAATGTTTTTCTTTGTAAAGGTATACGTATAATAAAATAAAAAACACAACCAGTTTCGGCTCACGCCATCGTCAAGTTACTAAGGAGACTATTATGTATACAAGCATGACGCATCTGAAGTGCAGCAAAAACAAAGCAGGCACAATTTCAATGCTTTGCAGATTTAAGAAATTTAATAAAAAACAACGTCTTGGTCGAGTTGCCACGCACCCGTTCTTGGCGTTATAGGTATTTACAACGAATCCGGAACGCCCGGTCTGAAGAAAAGCGCATTGTATACCTTGATGAGACCCTTATTGGTATGATACACAGAAACTCTTTTCTGTGGCCTGAACGCCCTTAAGTTAACTGTCTACTTTCAAATTGATTCATTTCATAATATACAGTAGGCCTGTAGTAAGAAGAAAATTTTATAAATTATAATTAATAATTATAAATTTAAATAAAGTCAAGAAACGCACTAATAATCGATGATATGTACAGTTAGGTGTTAGAGAGGGCCATAGGCCTTAATCTCGCTGTACGAATCTACATTTTTTTTTTTCAATAAAGACTTTCTTACTATTATTAGTAATAATAATATTTATAACAATAAATATTGCTTTAATTTTGTTCTCTGATGACCCTAACACCATTCCACTAACGGTGCTACAGTAGTTGAAGACAATTAACTAACACTCAGAAATTTTTTATTTTTATTTTGACATAGGAGCAGTAAATTCAAAGAAAGTGCAACAGCACGCTGATCATGGCGATTATAATACCGGTATTTATTTAATCCCCTGGTATTAAAAATGTAAACAAGATAATTTTATAATGGAAAGTGCTATTCAAAATTTTTTTGTTTACATTTTTAATACCAGGGGATTAAATAAATACCGGTATTAGGCCCTATAATCGCCATGATCAGGCTGCAGATCGCCGATTTTAGCTAAATAAATTAGCAATGTCCACTTGTGCCCTTAATGTATTAAATTTGGAATGGAACCCCCATAAGTTTTGCGTATACCAACACATGCAAAGTAGGCTAGTTCTATCTGATTTGAAAATGCAGCATAGGAAATTTGCATGGGGAGGCGGGGCTTTGGAAGGCATTACGGGAATGTCTATAGTGCATTTGCAAACTTTTCTGGACGAACAGTATATGCTGCCTGTAATGCTAAAAAATACCCAACTTTCAGAATGGGTACCTTCCGGTGCCGGCTGTCATCAGTCATGAGAAGCTGGATGCCTCAGCATTTTCGATAAACCAATGAAAATAGGTTCTTTCATGGAACTGTATATTCACAACGTGAATCCACCCCAGGCCCAGTATTGGAATCAATTGCTTTTAAAGTCTGACTTAACGCAATTAAAGGAGTAAATGTCCGTGCAACTCGTCAACCCATGCATTCCGTGTGCCAATGCACGGTCCGTAGAGTAGTTTATAAAATAGTATTCCACTGCCAAAAAGCCATGTGGGCAATCCAGATTTAATATTTGCCAGAGTTGGACAAGCTTTGTTTGATGGATTTTCTATTTTCAATTTAGAAACACAAGTAATTTGGGTGAATGTAGGCTAATTGTAATTTTAGGAGGAAAAAAAATCTCTGAAAGAAAGGCTGCAAGCTATCCAGGAAGTTACCCAAACTGTCCAAAATGCCATCGGCTATATCGCTTCCATTGGAGAGCAAGTAAAGAAGTAAGTCAATAAGTTGAATATCAATATGAACATCAACAATTGTCTTGACTGCCTAAACGCTGGTTCGACCCTAGTATTATTATTTCTTCAAATTGCTGTCAAGGTTATTAAAAATTGCTTCCGGCTCTGGCCGATATGGTGTCGGGAGATTTCATAAAAGCACCGGCACGGCGGTTCCTCTATCCCTTAGAAATGATAACGTATTTCGCACAATCCCCGACCCCTTTTTCACCCTTTTAGGTTAGGTTACTACGCCTAAACCTGTGTGCGTGGTTGGGATTGAATTATTGACATTAACAAGAATCTAGATGGTGAATGCCATGGCATGTCAATATTCTGATACTTCTGTTATTCCTTTTCAGCACGTTCAACTTCACAGTACCGTTCCTGAGCTGGCTAGTAAGTATCGCAACATATTTATCAACTCAGTTAAACCATTACCACAGTGAAATTCATAAATTGCAGGTAGGTAGGCCTATAATAAAGGGTAACATTTACTGACAAAAGCTGTATGTTGCAATTTTTAAGTTGCGACGACTTTAAATTTTAACTAGTGGCATTTCTATTGGTAGCCTACCTATTTTATTCCTGGAAATGATAGAGCCCGGGTACCGTTTGCCTAACGCTATATGTACAAAATGTACATGATGAGTTAATGAATTGATCAGTTAGTGAATAATCAATATTTGTCTGTTTTATTTCAGGCCGTGGTTATGATTTTCCTGGCGATGGTAGGTACCTAACTCGGCTAATAATAAGGGGCTAAATATTGGCTCCAAGTTGTTCATTTTCAAACGAAAGATGTTTTCTAGTCAATTTTGAACAGAGTTAGCGCACTTTTTGGCATGTACCATGCCAGTGCCTTTTGTATATAGACAAAGCAAGGGGTTTTTGCCAAGTTTCCGAAAGGGATATGCGTTGCGACAAATTTCAGCCGTAGTTCAAATCTGAAAACTCATGAAATTGGCTAGGAAATTTCTTGATATTTTGCGTTAAGTGGAGCGGAATCCAGGGCCAGTCAATGAATATTTATAAAAACTTTGAAAATTTGTTTTTAATAGTAGCCTGTACAGAAAAATTACAAATATTTAAATAAATTATATACAATGTACAGAAAAATGTTTAAAAAAAAAAATTGGTTGTCTGTAAGTCGGTTACAGGCAACCAATTTTTTTTTATTTGAGCTTTTAATAATGCAGTCCAACACTCGTTATACAGATTCATTGACTGGCCCTGGATTCCGAGGTTTTACCATTTTTTTGTCTTACGGCACTCCACTATAGTTGGGAATCGGAAAAATACCATTATTTACCAATGAAGGAAATTCGAAACCCTTTACATGAAATCATTTTTTTTAACGATGGCACTTAGTCAATTTGTTTAGCCTTCAAGTAAATTTTTCGGCTAGGCCATGATTGTTCAATGTTAGCTGTTTCTTTAGAATCGACCATAGGCCTGTATACATTTTCTAAATAAACCTCTTCTAGAAGAGATCAAACCCATGTCAGTTCAATTAGATCCATCGTTAGTAGACATAATTAAATAGAGAAGAAAACACCACAATAAATAGGTACTTTCTAGAGCGGGAGGGGGTGTTCCAAAAGTAAAGGAACATCAGCATAAGATATTTTAACTTGATTGATAAATACTCTTAATATTGCAAATCGATTGGTACGGCAGACAGATTCGTTTATCAGGCACACTAAATGATAGAATCGTGATTTGACGAGCCTTTTCGTCAACATGCAATGGTTAGAAATCACATAATACCGCGGCTTCAAGATTTTCGTACTTTGCAAAACTCATCTGGCAGGGGATATCCGACACGAACGCTACAACTCTGCCAACACCTATGAAATACAATTCCAACCTTCTAGACGTTATCCATAAGCTGCAACGTAAAAAATATCTATGTCATAAATAGAAAACTCCTTACTCTAAGTTAGTGCACGCCCATTCACCCTGGTGACTTAGCAGCACATTTTGTACCCCTCTAGATTCCCCTGATTCCCTTTTCCCAATAGTCCCATAGTCATACCACCTCCTTAACTTCCTTATTATGAGAATATTGAGGTGCGGTAATAAAAACCTGCCATAGAATAGGGGTCAAACTTTTCATTGGTCCTACATAGGTCTGCATATAGGAGTACTCAAAGCACCACTTTTTGAAGGGGGGCATAGGCGGTACCTATCTCAGAATTTTCGAATGTAAGCATGGGTATCAAATGAAAGCTCTATTTAACATCTTTCACTTGTGTGCCTGAGGCTTAAGGTATACTGGAAATTTAAGGTTAAACTTCAAATTCTATCTCGTGTGTCTTTGGTGCGACTATAGAATAGAGAAAAACTATGGATTATGGTACCTTAAATGAAAGCTAATTTTTAGTACACTACTAAATGCACAGTAATCCTTCGATGACATTTAAGACACGATTTCCAATTTTTATGGTTTTCAAAATAAAATTTGGAATTTGAAGCAACCCATTGCCATTTACATAATTTTTAAACCCTTAAAATTGAAAATCGTACTTTGAATGGCATTGAAGGATTTGAACTGTGCAAGTAGTATTGTACTAAAAATGAGCTTTCATTTAAGATATCATAGTCCATAATCGCACACAGAAGACACGCGTTTTGGTATTTGAATTGTAGCTTTAAATTTTCATTGTATTTTAAGCCTCCAGTACACAAGTGAAACTTTCCGTAAGGGTTGCAAGATTAAACGAATAGTGTTAGGGACAGGACCAGTTTGGAGTACCTATCTGGATTCAAATTCCGTTCCCCACTTTTTTGTGTACCTTCCTTTCTGCAAATTACCTAAACTGTATAATTGTCTTTGTTTTAGGTAATCCTATACTTCGTCCCTTGCAGGTAATTATCCATTACACTGGTTCCCTCTTGTGAGCAATTTCGTTACTATCCAAATGTAATCTACCAAGTCGTGAACCGAAAGCTATAATTCATTAATAAAATCATCCGGCTCAATGCACTGCTGGTGATGAGTTCCTAGAATTATTATGACCGTAATTACCTTATGACGAGAACCTCCTAGCTAAATCTCAGTCCCCACTTTTTTTGCCGCTTCATTCTTTACGCTGCAGATGCTCATATTACGCGCCTGGTGGAACTTTGGTTTATTGTAAAAAACAAAAAACGCTTTCAAATTGGTAAATGTTTTGCTTTTAGGACAGACCTCAAAATGGCGGATGACAATAGGTGTCTAATATAAAGCCTTAAGCAATATTTATTGAGTTTACTAGTTTGTCGACAAATTGATAAACAGACACTTATAGTTAAAAACACAGCCTGCCAATCGAAATAAGCAGACTGCCATTCCTATGCTTATACATAGAATGCAGAATTTCAGGGCTTTGTGGTTTTTTCAATGAAATCACAGGATCGAAGTTATAAAATATTTGCGTCCTACGTTTCGCATTTTGGCGTCTTGGTTGCGCTTGGGTGTTTCCCGCACAAATTTAAAAATTGAAATGTAGTAGTCAATATCAATTTAATGTATCATTTCATATATTAATCAATCCATTATGACCCAAATTTAATGAAACCAACTAGTTTTTGGTATCATTCGCACACCTATGCCTATCTACAGTACAGTGGTCAATGAATATTTAAAAAAAAAAAAATGCTCGTGGTATCCTACGCAGTATTGTATTAATTTATGGAAGTATCACATACAATACTTCAAATTATGTTCCAACATGAGTTTAGAAAGAGTACTGTACTTTACGTGACGGCAAGAATTCATTAAAGCCTTTTCGTACAGGTCACTTGGGGCTTGACATTTTAAACCATAACCCTGTATGAGGAAAGTGGCAAGAAACGTCATTGCATCGTGTTCATTAAGCATACCACAGTAGACCATGTACATCGGACATTTTCACAACCTCAGCCTTTACCTCTATTTATTCAGACGGGTAGCTCCTCACTAACACAATACGGCGACACCCACCATGTTCCCTTACTTTTGACTCCGTAAGCCATGGGTGACAAGTGAAAACTCAAGGACGGTGAGTTCCATGGAAAAGGCTTCTAAAATAAAGCATAATGCAATAACATTAATGTAATAACAAATATACAGTAAAGAGGAAGGAACACAACTATTATTTTTGACTTTTTCCTTCTGGTGGGTTGTCTTGCTTTGCCTTAAAGTTTCCACTCGAATTTTCTCTGGCGAAACGAGACGCCTCCTCTGCTCCTGTTCCTCGAAATCTGTTGCCCTAAATATGTCAATAATATTAGCCTACCGATACATACCAATTAAAATAAGACGACATATTTTGTTTTAGTTAATGTATGCTGCATAGACTATAGAGGGAAGTCACTGTCACAAATTATTACTTCGCAAGCCCCATGCATGCAAAGGCTTAAAAATGCTTCTCGTAGGCTGTACAGTAACTTGTTGCACTCAGGTGTGTTTGGGGGGTGTGCTAAGTGACTTAATTAATTTGGCTACAAGACGGCAACAATGCAACACATACAACATTTTAAGAAGAATTAAAGCTATTATGGGTTGAATATAAATTACTCACTTACCTTACTCAAGAAGTATTATTGTAGGCCTACAGTACTTTACATAATGTGTAGTACGGTATAGTGTGAAGTTTTCAATCCAACAACCGAACTTATTTTATTAGTAAAGTAGGTATTGAATAAATGAAATAAATAATTTTTATCAGTTTTGTTTATCAAAAACCCACTCATTACTGCTGCGTTATTTTTGTTTTTAAATGAATGTTGACTTCAAAACAGGCAGTCAATATAGTAGGCCAAGTTTTATAGAATACACTCAAAATTGTTTATTAATAAATTAATTTGATTGGTTAAAACTGGGACGCAAATATTTAGTGACTCGGCCCGTGTGATTTTCCTAGTTGGAATAACAGACGGCCCTATACCGACTAGCGTTCTATAGTATATATTTATTCTATGGTTAAAAATAATTTTTTTAGCCCTTATGAGCCTCAAAACGCGTAAATATTGTACAAATAGGCACACAATTTTCGAACATAACTTATGCAAAGCTATTCATAGGAAAGCTATAATAGCCTATACCTGTACCACCCAGACAATTGGCGCAAATATCCTGTCATTGAATATCTATACGTTAATCGGTTATCTACTTATTGTTGCAGATATCTTGTCATGGCAGTCGGGGTCAACAAGTTTGCGAGAAAATTGGTGAGGATAAACATAATCTAATAGGTAGGCCTGCCTACTATGCAGTACATATTTATATCGGAAATGCTGGATCAAAATCTGGGAAACCCGTAGTTTTAAAGCCTTAACTGTAGTATAGACCTATACAGTCGCTGACCCCCCCACATAAGGGTAAAAGCACAGAAAAAGTGTTCTTGAACAACTACCGGTATGCCTCAACTTTCAGGGAGATTCATCTACCTATTGAGGTGGCGACCAATGTTCAACTTCCGGAAATTTTCTTCCCAACTTATCATTTCATGACCCCCTGAGCCTAAAAAAGTGTTACGGTATATAAGGTATGCGTATACTATACGTATGTATGTATATCGATTTTAGGAAACACTAGCTTCCCTAGATATTATCCGATTTTGATAAAACTATCATTATCATTAACGTCTTGATTGAGTTCGTTAACCAGCGTGATCCGCCATTTTGAATCAGGATGGTGACGGATCAAAATCTTAAAAATATTCATATCTCAGTTAATATTGGTCGGCAGATGAATGGAATAAAATGTGACTGGAACCCCTTTTTATTATCTACGATAATGTTAATCAACAAACGAACGATTTATTCAAGATGGCGTCCAGTCAAAATAAAAATAAAATCCCTTTTGGCTCTGGCCGATCAGTTGTAGGGAGATTTCATTAAAGCACTGACCCCACTTTTGCCCTTTTCAAACGCTATGTAGAACTTTTATTTCCCTTAAAAATGTCATAGTGAGTGGGACAAGAGTTAAATGCAAACTAAGTAAAATATTACTCACTTAATCAGGATAAATAGGGGCTAATTATAAGCACCAAAGGATCGGGTTAATTGCTGTAACAAATTAAAAATCTACCTGTTATAAAAAAGCACGACCTTAAAATTAAACTTGGATTTTGTTAGTAAACACCAAGAATGAATATAAATAATACATCACTAAAAGTAAACACTATGGCGTGCATTCCACTTGTCATATTTTCTTCATTTGTGCATTAAAAAATGGTGATATTTTTGTTTTAGGCGGCAATTCCTCCGGTGAATTTACTTCATATTTGATTTTTGTCATTGACGTTTTTGTTTTTTGTTTTAAGGAGACTATTATGTAGATACTTAACTTATCTATTATAAATTAAGCTATAATATGGTAGCGGACATCAATAATAAGTCTCTACCATATTATAACTTAATTTACAATAGATTAGTTAAGTATCTACATATTAGTCTCCTTAAAACAAAAATTTCATCATTTTTTAATGCACAAATGAAGAAAATATGACAAGTGGAATATACGCCTATTGGTGAAGTACAGTAGCAGTACCCACAACACCAAAAAAACCGTATTGACAGTCTGTCGTAACCAAGCCCTTTCTGTGCATTATACAGTAGATTTAATGTATCTTGGAATTGTCCTGTTAATACAGGGTAGTCTGGTTCCTCCTTTTATCCAATTTCTTGACGAATGAACTTATGACGTGCACGTGTCACATCTTGTTGATGTCACATCTGTTGCCATCTTGAAATCATTGATTTGTCGTAAAAGTGTTATGACATTATCGTAGATAAAACTACGAGCTTTCAGTCACATGTTATCTAATCCCTCTACGACCAATATTAACTGAGATATTAATTTCTTAAGTTTGATCGGCCGCCATCTTCAAACAAAATGGCGGATCACACTGGATAATGGATAAAAGAAGGGAGGCATATCAAATTGAAAGCATTTTTTTTTTCTAGTTGAGGCCACACACGATTCCCAACAATGAGATTGTGGACCTATTGAGTCGCATCCCCACGGATGAAAATTTAGTAAGTATAAACTCACCTTACATTCAAGTATTGTCTGCTAAAATAAAAAATAAAAAAATTGAAGATAGATATCGCAGCAGGTCGTGCCTACCTAATGAAAGAACTGGTCCGAGTTTACTCGAACATGCTTTCCAATTTATCAATTAGTAGATGGAAAAAATGAGTAATAGTTTTTTTTTTACAAAGCAATCTGTTTCGTTACTCAATTTAACACCTAAAACATGTCTGAAGGTAGAAATCATCGATAGAAAGGTTTCGCAGAAAAATTAATTTTTAGCCATTTCTCATTAAAATTTAGTTACGGTATTTTTATTTTTTATTTTTTTACCCCCAGAAGAAAACTATCAAGGGGCAACCATACAACAATAACGACTACAATATATGTGAATTTAAAAGAAATCGTTGGAGCCGTAGATTTAATTTTTTTAGACGCTTTTTTGGAGTTTTTTGAGAATACAGGCCTAGGCCTAATCCCGCCGAATTGAGTTTGCCCGAAATAAAATAAAAATGATCCCGAGGTATGATTTTTGTGAACCTACATGCCAAATTTCATCAAAATTGACCGAGTAGTTTGGCCGGAAATCGATGAACAGACAGACAGAGTGACAGACAGACAGACATTTCGTAAAAACCACTTTTTTGGGTTCCTGGGACCTCAAAACGTGTAAATCCGTTGAAATCTCGGAATCGAAAATTTCGACCATCACAAAGCTTTCCTTATAGGCCTGCTACGTATAAATTGGAAAGCAAAAATCCCTTTCGGCTCGGGGCCACAGAACAACATAATATATGCTCGGGCCGATCAGGTGTAGGGAGATTCCTTGCAAGCGCAGACCCCTATATGCTACGCTATGTATGTAGATAAAAATAATATAAAATACTTCATTCTTTTCCCTTCTTCTTCTTCTTCAGCCAACGCCCGTCCTTGGCTGGTAGGTCATTTGACGCCGTAGCGTATAGTAGAGCTGGGCCAATCCCTCCTGCGTCGTAGTTCGGTTTTCTACTTCAATGCCAGTGCAGCAGAATCGGTGATCGGCATTCCCCTCCCCATTATTATTATTAGTGTTCATTAGGTGTGCCAAAGGGACCAAAGACGTAGGCCACAAATGAGCCCATCGAACACCCTAATTAATTTTTACAACACAGTTTATATCTCGAATACGGAACTGTGTCGCATTAGGCCAGCGACGGCAGAGGGGAATAATTCCACTTGTTCCTCTTCTATATACGGAGCTCCGAAGTACTCTAGACGCTTCCTCCACAGCGCTGGGCATCTGAAGAGCAGATGTGACGAGGTCTCTTCCTCCTCTGCGTAGTGCCTGCAAGATGTATTTTCCGCTGTGACAGCGTGAATAGTCAGAAAGTGCTTCTTAAAAGGGCCGTGTCCTGATAAGGCTGCTATTACTGATCTAACACTGTTCCTGCTGAGTTGTAGCAGTTTTTTAGTCCAGGAAGGACAAGGTTTTTGTATCAAAAGTTTTGATAGACCCTTGGCATTTTTACGCCAGAAAGTTGCGAACTTCCTTCTTGTCTCTTCACTTGCGCTTCTCTTCATCAGGGAAAGCGCTATCGGCAGCAAAGGCTCAGGGCCAACGGGTGCTGTTTCCGAGCCTTCTCTAGCTAGTGAGTCTGCTACCTCGTTGCCTTCGATGCCCTCATGCCCAGGTACCCAAATTAGGTCAACTGAAAGCCCCAATTGATTAAGCCTTCTCAGAGTTTGCTTACATTGCAGTACTGTTGCAGATCGAGTTACTGGGTTAGCGATTGCGAATAAAGCCGCTTGACTGTCGGAGCAAATCACAATTTTTTCCATGTGGTAGACTTCATTTTCCAATGTGATCTCCATGGCTTTCATGATTGCAAATACCTCCGCCTGAAAGACTGTCGTATGCCTCCCCAATGGTATTGCTAATGAGAGAGCTGGGTCAGCGCAATATATTCCGGCTCCCGCGGCTCCTTCCAGTAGGGATCCATCGTGTACCAGATTCTACCTTCTGGGACAAAACTTCCGGTCATCCATTCTTCGCTCGTAGGGAAACTTGGAATAGGTACTACATTTAGGATAATACTTTTTGATATGTAATCCTGTGGCATTAATACCTCCTCGATATTTATTTGCTTTGCACTTATGATGGATGAGTGACTGGTGTACTAGGTATTGTTTTGCCACAATCCGCTGCAATTCAGCCTTAGAGCCGACATAAAGGCCGCCTCTTGAATGGTCAGTTCTAGAGGTGGAAAGTTTAGAGCTACCATTAAACTAGCTGTAGGGGTTGTCTTAAAGGCCCCAGTGCAGGCTACGCAGGCAAGCCTTTGCAGTTGACTTAGGATTGTCTTTGCAGTCTCCAGTTTTGTTCTTGGCCACCAAACCACAGAAGCATAGTTAATTATTGGTATGACCATCATCTTGTAGAGCCTGGTCATAATTCGAGGTTTTAGTCCCCAGGTACTACCACAGGTTCTTCTCAAAGTCCACAAAGCACTAGTGGCTTTCTTAACTATATTTTTAATTTGTAAATTCCATAGTAACTAATTGTCAAAAATTACTCCTAGGTACTTTACTTCTTTCTTAAATGCGATATTCTTCCCAAAAATTGTTATTTCATTTAATTGTTCACTTCGTATATGTTTATTGGTAAAGAGCATAGCCTCCGCCTTTTCTGGGTTAACTGTGAGTCCTTTGATTTCACACCATCTTTGGACAGCCCTTAATGCTTCTTAGATTCTGTGCAAAATAGTGGGTAGGTGAGATCCTTGTTGCACAATCACAAAATCGTCCGCGTATGCCTGAACGAAAAATTCAGCATCTAGTAGAATGGCCAGTAGTAGGTCAGCAATTAGACACCAAAGTAATGGCGAAATCAAACCGCCTTGGGGACACCCTTTGGTTATAAAGACAGATACTTTGCATTTGCCTCTAGTTGCAAAAACTAATCTCTGCTTTAGCATTTTTTCAATCCACATTATTAGATAATGGTCAATCCCTCGATTTTTCAAAACTGTTATGATTGTATTAAAGCTAGAATGGTCGAAGGCTCCAGCAATGTCTAAAAATACGGCTACAGCCATTTCTTTACGATAGTAGAACCCGACGTGTAGAGTCGTTTGTGCCACCTACGCCCAAAATGGAATTTTTCGAAAAAACGCTTTTATATATAGGGCCACTTGAATACAATAAACTTTCTCTAGAACTTCGTGGCGCACCTACACGCAAAATATTTCAAGACAAGGTGAAACATGCAATACTACAAAAAGACCCAGCACTTTGGAACTTCTAATAACATGCCTCTCAACATACCTCATACCATCTGTATACCAAATGGATCTGTACTTATACATATTACTACTTTAAATTTTTAGTTCTTATATTGTTATCGGCACCTTGCCTCCACGTGCAAATTGGCTGCACAATGGCAAGGGACCCAAAGAAGAAAAATGTATTATCTAAATTTATGTAACTGAATTTATTTTGGGAATTACACTATTATTAATATTATTATATAGCTTTTTCTAACTTGACTGTTAGATGATGAAGGGCAGCATCTGTTGACTTTCTTGACTGGCATACATACTGCCTTGGATTGATTGCCGTACTGTTTGCCAACTGATCTCTGAGATAATGGTCAACCATCCTTTCCAAATTTCCAAAGTTTTAAGTAAAAACGAAGGCAAGCTTATAGGTCTGAAGGCCTTAGCGTTGGTATAGTCCGTTTTCCCAGGTTTCGGTATGAATGCCACTCGAACCCGCTTCCATTGCTTTGGGATATAACTTAGACTGAGACATACTCGAAAAATCTTTACAAGTGTTCCTGTGATATCATCTATAGCTTGTTGAATCTTCCCCAGGTGATTTGTAAGGCGAGAATTTTCTAATCGCCCACTTGACTTTCTCAACATTAACCAGCACATTGCAGCTATCAACCGCTGTCAGATGGGTTTCCCCGCTGTTGTAGTTTTGAGAACTTCATCCTCATCATTGGCAAGTCGAGAGTCAGGAAAGTGAACAGTTCTTTTAGTTCTTCATGACTAGTAGTAAAAGTTCCGTCCTGTAGTTGCAGTGGGCCCTCAACAATCTTGCTATGCTTCTTCAGCGATGAGACAAGCCGTGTAGATTGACAGAAGTCCTGCCGTGACTTCCTCTTGGCCCGTTTAATTGTTTGTTTCAATACTCTTAGGGTTTCCCTGTAGTCTTTAATATCACACGGTTTTTGACTTCTACGGGCACGATTAGAGAGCATTTTAGTTTTTCTTCTTAATTTTTCTATTTCCCCGTTCCACCATCGTACATTAGTCTTGTTTTTAACTGTTCGAAGGGAGCAGGCTTCATGATAGGACTGGTTTATAGCTGTTGACATGGCTTGTACAGTGTTCTCTAATGCCTCACAACTGGATACATCGCAGTTTAAATTTTTAATTTTTTCCGATATTGATTTTCTGTACTTACTCCAGACCGTTTTTCTTGGGTTTCTAATTTGTTTGCTTTCCTCAACCACTTTTTCGATGGATAGATCATAGAAGATGTGCCTATGATCAGATAAGGAGTCGTCTAAGGATACCCTCCAGTTTTCCACTCTCTCGAGGATCCCGGTTGTGCAGATAGTCATATCCAGTACCTCTTTTCGTATAGCATTGTGGAATGTTGCAGTAGCTCCCCTGTTCACAATACCAAGGTTTTCCGACAAAATATACTCTAGTAGGTCACGACCACGATCATTGATGTCTGTACTTCCCCAAGTTGTGTGATGAGAGTTGCCATCGCAACCTAAAATCATATGCATTTTATGCTATTTACAGTATGCGATCAGATCAACTATCTCATCAGGCGGTGAGGGCTTCTCATGCGCGAAGTATGCAGAGGCAATCACCACCCCCCTTCCATCCAAAAATGTGTTCAGTAGGTGTAACGCTACTAAATCTCTTGTCACGAAGTGTGGGATTGCCAAAGCATTCGGAAGAGTAGTGAGAATTGCTGATCTGGGATGCTCAAGTGGCAAGCATGAGTAGATTGTTCCACCATATGAACCTAGTCCGTTTATATTTCCATTCGGACCCAACCATGGTTCTTGTAGCAAGATAATATCCCGCTTTCTTGTATTATCTTCAGAAGAAGTCCTGATGGACTAGCCGCATGTTGTATGTTGGCTTGCAGAGTTTTTAGAATAGAATAGTATAGAAAAACCGTATATTTCTCAACAAAATGAACATGTGAACGTGAAATAACCTGTCCCCCCTCAAGCCGAAGCGTGGGAGGGTGGCACTTCATATCTAATATAAGTTTTAACTTATATAACTAATATTTAACACCATTGTTCATTATTGTTGTTGCAACTCGTGCTCTGCGCTTGTAATTTCCGCACATGGTATTTCACAGTTTACCACAGGTTCATTGACACCAATCGTATCCTTTAACGGGATTAGAGGAAGGGAGTTGGCTCTTTCCCTCTGAAAGAACTGGGTAATTCGGTTATGCTTAGGAGTGCTCATTTTTTCTTCGTTTTCGAGTTCCTTTTTCTTATGAGGCCTTTGTTTGAGTTTGGGCGGTATTGGTGACCTGAGAAAAACTCTAGTGGGAGTGAAAGGGTTTTTTCTCCTCGGCCCATTGTCATCCTTCTTCTGACAATCCTTCCCTGGTGAACTAATACCTATATTTTCTGAGCCGGAATCGTCTTCTGGTTTCCTTTTGCCCCCTTTACTATTTTTAAAACCCTCTCTTTGTTTCGTACGGCTCTCTGTATCTATAGCTTTGTTTTCCCTCAAGCCGGACTTCGTTTCCTCTCCAGTCTGACTTTTGAGGTTATTCTTTTTCTTGTTACGCCTCCGTTGAGCAAGTTCCTCCGCCGGAGTGAACTGTGCCCTACTTGTTGACCATTGAATCTTGTCATCACACGTCTGCAAATGTCTTGCAGACTGGTGGTCGATTCCAACAAAGAGTCGCGTCCCATGGTTCTCTTCATGTCTTGAGAATATTATCCATTTTAGTACGTCAAGATGCAAGTTCTGTTTTTTTAGCCTCTTCAATATGTTTTCGTTTCCTAACTTTTGTTTGCCTGGAAGCCATAGTAGCCCTTTTTAAGGCGTGGGATATCCTTAGCGGGAATACAGCAGATTTTGCTATCATTGAATATTAGCAGTGTTGGTACTGTTTTTAGTAACCATTCTTTGCTTTCAGTATTTATTGCAGTGACCATTATATAATTGTCTTTGCAGTATGTAGACAGAAAGGAAGGCACTACGGATCCCTCAGGAAGATCGTAAATGGCATTCCCCATAGCATCTAAGAAATCTAGTTTTTCCTCCTCTGTAAACTTTCCTAGAGGTTCTTTAAAAATTGCGACCTTAAAATCAGGGTTCGCCTTTAGTTTCTCCGCGAAGGTGGCTCCTTCGGGAGGATTATTTGATGTTCCAGTAACATTACGTAGTACGTCTCCTGCCTGGTCCACCACAGAAGGTACTGAAGCTACTGAGAAGTTGCAGGCTGACGGTCGGGGGGGGGGGGGCCTTCTCGCTCACCCTCCACACCGACCGGTACTGGGGCTCCGATCCCCTGCACCGTAACTGTTGATCCTAAATCGTCATCCATATTCCCCAGCCGGGGGTGGCTTGGGATTTCTGTCAGGGCCCCCCCCCCCTAGCCTTTGAAGATCCCTCTCCTCCCACAAGGCAGTGGGTTCTTCTGATCTACCCCAGTCGCCGGATTTGCCTCTTCCGCTAGCTCCGCCGTTCCGATGATCTTCATCTCCGCCTTCACTACCGTTGAGGTCTTCACGCGTAACTCTGCGCAAGGGTTCCAGGATATACCCCCTAGTACTGGGTCCTCAACTGAACTTAGCCATTTCCGAAGTAATGTTGCCCAGGTCCGCCACGTGGAGGCGTCAGTGAGAATTACCCAGGTGGACTCAGAGAAGGTGACTCTGGTGTCCCCTGGGCCGGATTAATGGTGTTGTATACCCCAACACCAAACCTTCCCCATGGAAGCAGAGCATTTTTTTCCCGACCACAAAATCAACACAAAAACCACTGGTGTTCCAAATTGCGAACCACAATTACGACTATGAACGTTTACTTATAAAAATTGTTTTCAATTTGAGTGGACGCCATCTTGAAATCGTTGATTTGTCGTACAAAGTGGTGATTGCGATTATCGTAGATAATAATACGGGCTTTCAGTCATATTGTTTTCCATTCCCCTTCGACCAATATTAACTGGGATATGAATTATATAAGGTTTTAATCGGCCGCCATATTGCAATTAAATAGTGGATCTAGCTGCGGTTAACGAACTCAATCAAGACATTTGTATGGTCAATTTTTGTGCCTAGTTTCACCAAGATTTGGTATTATTTACGGAAGTTAGAGTGTTTCCTATCATCGATTTACATACATACATACATACATACACCTATACATAATATACAGTATATATACCTATATAACATCTTGAACGGGGGGTGGTTTTAGCTCAGGGGCTCATGAAATGAAAAGTTGTGAAGAAATTTTCTGGAAGTCGAACATTGAACGCCGTCTCAATAGGTAGATGAATCTCCCTAAAAAATGTGATGTATACTGCAATATACTTTATGTAAATGATAATAGTTTAGCATAGTAGAGTAGCCCTTCAGGGCAATAATAATAATAATAGTCTTTATTGAAAAAAAAAATTTAGATACAGCGAGATTAGGGCCTATGGCCCTCTCTTATACCAAACTGTACATATCAACGATAGTTTATTTTAAATATAATTTTGTAAAAGTAGACATTCATACAGAATATCAGTCACACCTTTCATTCAAGATAACAAACACACTAATTCACATTCGCTACCATCTACGTTCACACACACATTTTCTCACACATTCACACGCAGCCTTGCCTTGATCAACCGGTGACTGTGGTTTGCTGACTAAGGAGAAACTTGTAATATTTGTTTTTGAATACGTTGAGAAAAGGAATTTCTATGGGTATCGAGTTCCATAGTGTAGAGGAAGAGATGAGAAATGAAGAGTGGAAGATTCGGCATGAGAGAGATGGGTTAGAAGGAGGTCGTCCTCGCGAGTATCATTGGCTCGCGAAGAAAGTGGTGTAAGGGACGAGAAGAGGTAGATTGGGGATTGGGTATGCAGCACTTTGAAGACCAGGAATGCCTGGTGAAGTTGACGCCGACGAGATTGGAGATTCGGCCAGGCCAGAGAGTTGAGGAGTGGAGATATGTGGTCTCTGTACGACATTACATTCATTACGAACCTAACACAGTAATTCTGCAACCTCTGGAGGTGAGTTGCTTGTGCTACGGTCATATCGTTGAAAACAATGTCACCATAGTTTTGAAGAGGAAATATTAGGGCTTGAACGAGCCGTTTCTTCAGGTTAGGGGCAGAAAATTTTTCAGGCGCCTAAGAGCGTGGAGCGAGCCCGTAGTTTTCACCTAGGCGTCCCATGATAAATCATCAGTTATGGTAATCCCAAGGTTTTTCACGCTCGTACACGTAGTTAGGGAGATTTCAGTGCGCAGTACTAACACTGGGGTGAGAGAGGAATAATCAAGGGAGGATCGGGTTCTTCGTGGTCCAAGGAGAATGCATTGGGTTTTGATTGGGTTTAGAAGAAGAAAATTGTTTTTAGCCCATGAGGACACTATAGGTATATTATAAGATCGGCATTTACTTCTTTAAATTCTCATAGAGATCGAAGGCCGGTAAATGTATTTGGAAATCATCCGCATATCCAAGGAGTTGGCAATATTCAAGGACAGTGGGAAGATCTAGTGCTGCAATTGAGAAGTAGAGGGGCACACACACCCCTCATTGGGGTACACCACATGTTAGGTCCCTCCAAGATGAAAGAACCGGTCCGAGTTTACTCGAACATGCTTTCCAATTTATCAAGTAGTAGCTAGAGAAAAGGAGTAATTTCATGGTAAATAATTTTCCTATAGTTAAATTTCGGGAATCTGGGGGGGGGGGGGGGGGTTCACCATATGCGAATGTAGTGCGACCCAAGACAGCAGTCACTTACTTCAATGTGCCCTGTGCCTGTACCTGCGCTCTGGCTGACCCGAGAGTACCGACAATTGCATCTTTGGGCCCAGAAACTACGACTCTGACACGTAAAAATCAAGTAAGCAACTTATTGGCCAAATACGAAAGGCTCAAAATGTAGCCTATCAAAAGAGCTGATGCGGAAGGCGCAGGACCGAGAGAGAGCTGGAGGACGGTATGCAAGGAGTTGCTGCCAACCAATGGTTGAGATTGTGACCTCAGAAGAAGAATTAACTGAGATCTGTACACACAAACTTACTGATAACTGTGACTTATCTTATCTGACAAACTAACGCTGTTTCATGATTAGCTACTGAATGAATTAAAAGGAGCGACCTTGGCTGCAGCTGAGAAAACCCTGCGAACACCATGGTATCTTTATCTCCCCGCCGTTGTATGCCCAGGGTTGACCACCAAGCTCATCCGCTCTTCTACATCATTGTGCCCCTCGAATCACCCAGGTCCTCCCCACTTAGCCAGCCACCCCATATTCAATAATTCCTATTGTACTGTATCATTTTCACAAGGATGTACCGTACCGTATTTTGATCAGTTAATTGTATTTTTAACAAGCATGCAATCTGATATGGATGTTATCGTCTTAACTGAGGCATTCCTAAATGAATCTTTTCCTATCGGCAATATAAATATGACTGGGTATAACTATGAATTTGCTAGCGGTACTGCCACTAGAAATGAAGGGGTGGTTATTTATTATAAAAATAATCTGAAGGCAAAGGTTAATACGGAAAAAAATTTAAAAGACTGTACAGCTCTTTCACTGATTTTTTCAATAAATAATGTGACTAAATTACAAATAGTAGGGATTTATAGATCACCATCTTTTGTGGACCCAACTGTTTTTATAGAAAGCCTTGAACTCTCCATGTCCACCTACGACGATTTACTGTGGAGATATAAATGACAAATATATAGATTACTATAAAGATATGATGGAGAGTTTTGGCTATATATCATGCATAAACACCGCCACAAGGAAAATTGAATTGAGTGCAACATGTATTGATCATATGTTTATTCACAACAAGTTATTTGACTCGCATGTTACAGCAATTAACATTGAAACAAGAATAACTGACCATTATTCGCAAATGATATGTTTGGGAACTTATAACGATGAAGTCAATGATTTAAATCGTGAGAAAGTGAAAATAACAAGTAAAATAAATTATGATTCGTTAAAAAATGCCCTGGCAAATGAAAATTGGGAAAGTGTTTTTTCCTCAACCAATTGTGATAGTGCCTATAATGCCTTTATCTCAACCTATAAGCGACATGTTGAAAATAATACAAATACCGGACCGTAAATAGTTGTAAAGAGCAAAATAAAGCGTATAAAGGAATCGATGACTAGTGAACTTCTGACTAAAATCAGACATAGAGACTTTCTTTTAAAATTAAGTATTTCTAAGCCATATGATTGCAACTTAAAATCGTATGCCAATAGATTTAGCAATAAAATAAAAAAATGAAGTTCGAGAGACTAAAACTATTTTTTTTTTTAAATAAACTTCTAAAAGTTAAAAAAAAAAACATTTGGAAAACATTTCATTCATACCACATTGCCCGTAACTCGGCTCTTTACAATAAAACAATATACCGGAATTGCTTCACACATTTTTCCCTGCATTTCTGAATAAATCTGTATTAAAATTCATAAAAAGTCTCGCCCGCTGTCACAACTTTTGAGTATATCCCAACTTAGTATAGAGTAAGTGTCCCGGTGGGACTCGGGACACACGATCTGTGCAAACTATACTAAGTAGGTATTCCACCGTGTTACGCGTTGACTAGACCCTCTTATTTGATACTCAACGATAAGATTTATATTGTTATACACAGCTACCCAACTGTACAAGTCTACAAGCTTAAATGTTTTGCATAAAGGCAAAGTAAGCTAAATTTGTAATTTGATTTCAGGTGGAATATCGAGAACTACGGCCTTACACGCACAGTGACGCGGAGCGAAGAAAAGAAAGACGAAGACACATTCGATAGACTTTCAATTTGTTTATTCTTATAAAGTTTACATAATATAATTGAAGCCTATGTATAATTTCGCATCCATCCTGCGCCTAAGCTGGAAGGCGCGCTGTAACCCAGGCAGGCCTGCGTTATTTACAAAATATTGGAAGCCTCCATAATCGAATCATTAAAATAAACCTGAATTTGAAAAAAGTTAATTTTACTACGGTACCTACATAACAATTGAGGAAATAGAGAACGCAATTTTAGAGGTAAATTCGAAGGATTATCCACCTCCTTAAATAGATTTCAGAACCGCTTTCAACCCTATAGGCCTTTATTCCTATAGCAATCCAAAGGTATAATATATTAACTTTTCAGAACAGTTCATGTACAAACGTCTTTGATGGGGAAAGTTTGCCAGTTGATTAGAGTAAGGCCGATTCATACACTTGTTAAGTCTTGCTTATGCTTGTTACATTGTGTCAATGATAAGTTTGTCTCAACTTGCTTATTTTCTGTTCCGTTACGTTAGGAGGGTAGGTTCGCCAAGCCGGATTTTGTTTTAATTCAGTTTTTCATGCACCGTGCGATCCGATTAATTAATCCAATTGGACCTTTCTGAAAATGTACGGTTAACGCTTCAGACTTCAGAGGTATTAAAAAAATCTCTCGGCTCTGGCCGATCAGGAGTAGGGAGATTCCGCAGACCCTGCTTTTCCTCTACGCTATGTATGTAATAAAAAAACCGAGTGTGTGCTTAAGACCGCAAGGCAGAAGTGAAAACTTCATTGGTAATCCCAATCAATTTATATGTATATACAGGGTGCCCCAGCCATCCGTCCACCTACTTTTTCTCGAGAACAAATGAAGTCAGAGGTCTGAATTCTTTTTATCATTACAAATTGGGGGTTGATGCATTTCTGGAAATTAGTTTGGAATTTTTTGGGGACCTGGAAGGAGGGTTTTGGGGGGGTCCGTATGCTGTTCTTCGGAATAATCAAATGTGAAGGTAACTAATGTCAAATTGCACATCATTTGAAAGCTTATAAAGTGTTCATTCATAATTTGCAAAAATGTGGATTGTATCGCTACAGGTTCTGGGAGTCATTAAAAGTCAAACTTTGGGTACCTGAATGCTAAAAGTCAAAACCAGATTGTCTGATAAAGAAAAAATAGGAGTACTTGATGATCTTGCCTTGGTGTACCTGAAAAGAACCATAAAAAAAGTCACGGATCGCATTGGGAAACTGTTCGAACGTCATAACATCAAAACAGTGTTCAAGCCTACGCAATAGCTCCAAATAAAAGCATGATAAGATTAGCCAAGGATCAGAGAGACCCATTAACATCAGCCGGTGTGTACCGAATTCCTTGCTCTTATTGTGGTGAAGTATACATAGGTACGACTAAACGCAGCGTAGGCTAAATACGAGGATAGAAGAACATAAGCGATCCTGGCACGCTCTCTTCAGCTCCACGTATGTCTTGGCCCCTACATCCTCCATAACTTGCTTCAGGTAATCGTTTCTTGGGCGCCCAGCTCGGTTTACGCCTTCTACTGTTCCCTCTATGATGCAGCTTACTAAGTTTTCGTGTCTAAGCAAATGGCCAATCCAGTGACCTCTTCTTTTCCTTATCGATGCAAGGAGAGGTTTTGTATCGCTTACTCTGATTAGAACGTCATCATTTGAAACATGGGCTTGCCAAGGTGTTCGTAGCATGCGACGATAGCACCACATCTCAAATGCTTCGAGTTTCTTTATTTGCTTCTCACTTATGCACCACGTTTCATGATCATGATCTCCCACTAGTTTTTCAAGCCGCATCTACCTGCCAGGGTTATACAATTTAAATAGGCTTTTTTTTTTTTTTTTTTGCGCCCATTTTTTTGACTTTTTTTGGGGTCGACATGGGTGTCGCTAGACGCGGGATCTCATCCCGAACCCGAATATGTATGGTTTATGAGGGGTTTTTCCATAGGTTGCCAGCTAGCCGGGGTTCAGTGCCGATTTGAAGGATTTCGGGGACTCGGGGCCTGTGACATCATCACCCATGCATTCTTATGGGAAATTTTGTTCAAAGTGGTCCGATTGCCATGAATGGCACATGGTTGGAAACAGGAGGTTATTTCGAGCCGATTCGCCCGGTTTTTACTCTGATTCGTTTGATACCATCCGATTTGAGGGCGTTGCAAAGTCGGTTTTCAAGGTATGTTGCACACGTTAAGGGGGTGGGGACGCCGGTAGATTTCTTTTTAATGCGGTTTTTTCGATTCCATTTGCGGTCCTGACCAATATAGTTGTCATTGAGGACTATACCGATTCGATGGGGTTTGCGTTCTAGACGCAATTTGAAAAACGCTCCCTGTCCCTTATAGGCCTACATAGGATTTTTTACATTTCATACAATTTTTAGAAATTCTCTCGATGGTTAGCCGACTTTTTCCGCTCAGACGTGGGATTTTATGTGGGCGACAAGAAAAATGCGAAATCCCGGTTCTCACTGGTCAAATTCGGCAATTTTTCCCCTTTTTTTCAATATCCTTGTTGCGGCCCTGACGCCACACAATGATCGGTACACATTGCGCGATACATGATCTCCCACTACTTTTTCAAGCTGCATCTAACTGCCAGGGTTATGCAATTTAAAGAGGCAATTTTTTTTTTTTTGCACCCATTTTTTTGACATTTTTTGGGGTAAACATGGGTGCCGCTTTACGTGGGTTTCATCCCGAACCCGACAATATATAGTTTATGGGGTGGTTTTTCCATAGGTTAACAGCTAGCTAGGCGGGGATCAGTGCCGGTTAGGTTAGGTTAAGGGGGTGGGGTCACCGGTAGATTTCTCTCTTATGCGGTTTTTTCGATTGCAGTTGCGGTCCTGACCAATAGCTGACGCTGAGGACCATACCGATTCTGTGGGTTTTGCGTTCTAGACGCTTTTGACATGGTTTTTTTTTTACCTTTCATGCAATTTTTCCTGTTTTTTTTTAAATATTCTTGTTGCGGCCGTGACGCCGTATATAGATCGATACATAATGCGCAATACATGATTTCCCAGTAGTTTTTCAAGCCGCGTCTACCTGCTAGGGTTGCACACATTCGGTTTCGTTAAGTTAGGTTACTTTATGTTAATTTAGGTTAGGTTAGGTTAGGTTACTTTGGGGGTGGGGACGCCGGTCGATTCCTTTTTAATGCGGTTTTTTCGATTCCAGTTGCAGTCCTGACCAATAGTTGTCGCTGAGGACCGTACCGATTCCGTGGGTTTTGCGTTCTAGACGCTTTTGACATGGTTTTTTTTTACCTTTCATGCAATTGTAAGAAATTCTCTCTACGGTTAGTCGACTTTTATCACTCCGAGGTGGGATTTTATATGGATGACAAGATAAATGTGAAATCTCGGTTTTCAATGGTCAAATTCGGCAATTTTCCCTGTTTATTGAATATACTTGTTGCGGCCCTGACCGCATACATAGATCGGTACACAATGCGCAATACATGATTTCCCAGTAGTTTTTCAAGCCGCGTCTACCTGTCAGGGTTGCACACATTCGGTTTGGTTAGGTTAGGTTATGTTAAGGTAGGTTAGGTTCCCATGTAGCACAGTTGATCGGGGATTGACTGGGGCAACGTTGCCCCGAACGATTGGGGTTTGCTCCGCAATGTCCGCCCCGCCAATCGCGAACCAATGATGGCAAACCAATATTGGCCCGAGGCAACCCCCGGCTTGACCCGACCATCGGGCCTATGAATGGCCAATCAAGGCAAGCCGTATTTATTGGCGTGCCAATCCTGGCCCTTTTTAGGGTCAATCAAGGCATCCCGTACTTATTGGCGTGCCAACCTTGGCCCTCTCCTAGAGCGATATCTAAGGCCCTTCATTGACTGGGGCAGCGTTGCCCCGAATGATTGGGGTTTGCTCCGGAATGTCCGCCCCGCCAATCGCGAACCAATGATGACAAACCAATATTGGCCCAAGACATTCCCCGGCTTGACCCGACCATCAGGCCAATGAATGGCCAATCAAGGCATGCCGTACTTATTGGCGTGCCAACCTTGGCCCTCTCCTAGAGCGATATCTAAGGCCCATCATTGACTGGGGCAGCGTTGCCCCGAATGATTGGGGTTTGCTCCGGAATGTCCGCCCCGCCGGCGTGCCAATCCTGGCCCTTTTTAGGGCCAATCAAGGCATGCCGTACTTATTGGCGTGCCAACCTTGGCCCTCCCCTAGAGCAATATGTAAGGCCCTTCATTGATCATACTAAAATGGTCCAGCCTTGGTTTTCCGTGGCTGGGCCATTGAAGGATACGCTTCATTGGCCCTCCCTGGTTTTCCGTAGCTGGGCCATTGAAGGGTACAATTCATTGGCCCTCCCTGGTTTTCCCTATCTGGGCCATTGAAGGGTACGCTTCATTGGCCCAGATAGGGAACACCAGGGAGGGCCAATGAAGCGTATCCTTCAATGGCCCAGCCACGGAAAACCAAGGCTGTACCATTGATGGATGCGCTTCATAGGGCCTCTCTGCGTTTACCTTCTATGACCCACGTCAGGGATTCTATACCCTTCTAATGATTGAACCGTGAAGGAGACACGTAATAAGCTTTCGAGTTTTCCTTTATTTCAACCAAAAGAAGGGCGAAGAATCCCAAACTTGATTGGGTCATGTAAGTGAAACGAAGAAATAATACTGACACGCAATCGAAAATGGCTTAGTTAGTTATGGCGTCATTAAGAACGGTACAGCAAAACTAGCAATAGTTCCAAATAAAGCACATTATTTAATAAATGAAGAAACAATGAAGTATAGTAGTTATTAAACTTATAAAAAAACTTAAATTGTCAGTCTTTACATGAACATGTCATGAAACAGTCTGGGCGTATTTTATTATCCAATCAACATAAAAACAATTTTGCTTTACATATTTTTACTGTCATTTAATTTGTCATGTGTGAAGCGGAGTTAATATATATTGGAAGACATACATTTCCAATATTTAATGTCCACAGTCCACACGTTCCATGCGGTCATTCACTTGATCTTTCGTAGCAAGAGCATGAATTACAAAATTTATTATAATCAGCTAATCATAAATGTGCCAATGGATTAGCTTCGCCATAGGCATAAGCTAAACATAGGGCCTAGTTAAATTTTTGAGAAACGCCCACTTCAATGGAAAAGAATCCATCAGGAAAATATATGATTTCATTAATGTACATTATGAAGAAATTTTTTTTGTAATACATTTTCTTTACTATAGGTGAAATTTGATTGATTGATAATATAAAAATTATGATTGAATTAATAAAATACGCATTTCAATATTGTACGTTACAATTTAATTTTGTATTTAGAAACATTCAAGAAAAGTGCCAAACATAATTAAACCCTAAACCCTGACCAAAATATGACTAAAACAAGCCCATTATTTGATAATGTTTCAGAAATGTCCATTTATTATCTGTGGTCTCATTGTGTTATAATTTGTTGTATATGAATTCATTAGCAACTGGGCAATTACCCCAATGCTATAGAAATGCCTGCCTGAACATGTCATATGCGGATAACTGTTGCAACGGGCTTTCCTTTTCGACTCTATATTTTAAAAGTTTTTGAATAACAAACATTCATTTGAAAAACCAGGTTGCCGTTGATGTGGTCAAATATTGGTCATTAAGTTAAAATTTTCAATCGCTTGGACACGAAAAATTAAATTAAATTATTAAATAAATACATAATTAAGGATATTTTTTGTTCAATCAAAATGAAATCCTGTGAAATTAATAAATAGTAAATGTTAATCTGTTCTCTATTCAGTAGCCGAAGGCACTCCTAAAACTGACTAGCCGGTGATATGTTAGACACAAATAAGCTGGAAAGCAGAATGACCCTGTCTGTTATGCGAGTCAATGGAATAATTTTTTGACTTACTCTGCAGAACACTGTCTGTTAGCTATGCCGATAGATTATCATGGGCCATTTATTCTGAACACATCCATTTCTTCTATTCAATTAAATTCAAAAAATAAAGAGCCTTGCCCGATTTAACTGTATTTAACCGATTATATCATATACCGAGCTATCTTCTTTTATGTACAACAAAATATAATTACAAATGCTTTCAAGGCCGGATATAACAGTAACAACCAAGTTACCATGTATTGATTATTTTATAAATGACTTGGGGCTCTTTTAGTAGCAAAATTATTACTTAAAACTACAATATAATACGGTTGTAATGTTAGTCATGTTACAAGGACATGTTACGTAGAAAATTTGTTGTTTTTCAGTTTTTAATTAATTAACAAAGCACGTTATTAACGATTTGGCTCATGTAAGTTGCAGATGACTACTGCATGCATCGTATAATATGAAACACCAAATTTTGGACACCTTAGTTCTCCTATAAAAACCAGAGGGGACTAAAATTTCGCCTATAATCAGGGATAGTTGGAAAAACTACAAAACCAAAAAGTGAAAATACCCGATTAGGCTATATGATGCACGAAGTAGTCTTATATAACTTAAATGAGGCAAATTGTTAATAACTTGCTGAGTTAATGAAATACGAGTAAAAAATGGAAAGTATTCAATTTTGGGGCGCCAATTTTCTACGCAGCATATACCTCATAAAAAACAGAAGATACATATAGGCTATACTGTATGCAATTCTGGGCTACCATGGGTGATTCATGTTAAACATTGCAATACAAACAAAATCAATAGGCACTCAGCGACTTTGGGAGTGTGGAATTTTCGAATAAGCCACCTTGTAACTGCATTGCTCGGCAGATTATGCGATAAATATGTATCATCTGCCCGTTTTTTAGTAACTTCAGCTGAAGATTACAAAACGTTTACAGACTATTGCACTACGAGAAAATTTAAAGCCTATAGCTCCAAATCCGAAAGGATATTATGTTAAAAAAATTATTTTTTCCATATTATTCCCAAGTTTACTGCTGTTAAAAATTAAAGAGGAGAAAAAGAGTGGCTTTCGCTTCACCATCAACCATCTAAATTAAAGGCATTCAATTTAGTAGGCTACGACTTGCAAATTAACTAAACATTTTTATCCCGTAAAATAAAAATTTCTCAGTATCACAATACTTTGTGTACCATTTTATGATGTGATATTTACTATGTGATATATTTTTTTTACATTCTATTAATTTTCTTATGATTATTCTGTAGCCATCGGCATTGAAAAAGTATTGGAGGGAATTTCAGACATAGAGTCCCTGTTGGGAAATAAACATGAGACGAACAAATGTCCGACCATTTCAGTCACCTCCAGCATTTGCCAGACACACCAGCCTTCCATGCTAATTATCAGATGATTATTCTGCAGTCATCGGATTGAAAAAGCATTGGTGCAATGAAAGCAAAAAAGCAATAAACATGAGACGAAAAAAAAGAAAACGACAAAGAAACCACAGATACAGCGTAGATAGCGACAGCTGCAGCCTGATCGAGGCGATTATAATACCGGTATTTATTTAATCTCCTGGTGTTAAAAATGTAAACAAGATAATTTTATAATGGAAAGTGCTATTCAAAATCTGTTTACAGTTATAATCTGGTATAATAGGGTGTTTATTTAACCCCGATATAATAATCGCCTCGATCAGGCTGCGCAGTGACAGTGTCAAGTCAGCAGTACCGGTAGCAGCGTCACACATTGAGGAAACATTCGAATCCATAGTAGTGCCTCCAAATAAATCAGACGAGGGTAAGTTTCGTATATTATAGCAGAATCGTCGGTTTAATTGTATTATTATTATTATTATTATTATTATTATTATTAGCGAATTAGAGAGAAAAATAAATTGCTGTTATATGCTGATATATGATACATAAAGTATGTATATACTATACAGGCCTATGTCGGGGAAACGTTTGTAAGTACACTTTCAGTTACAACAAGGTTACCATAAGTAGTCATTATTTTATCAAAGACTTTTTGGCTTTTTTAGCAGCAAAACTATTGCCTTAAACTGTAATATAATGCGATATTATTGTTAGTCATGATACGAGGACATGCTACGTTGAAAATTAGCACCCTCAAATTTGTTGTTTCACAGTTTTTAATTTATTAACAAAGCAAGTTATTAACGATTTGGCTCGTGTAAGTTGCTGATGATTACTGCATGGCGCATGCATCTAGGGTTGCCAGGTGTCCGGTTTTTCACCGGACAGTCCGGTTTTTCGTACCTCTGTCCGGTGAAAAAAATAAAAGGTTGACCGGATAATGGTTTGTTCGGTTTTTTCGCTCTAGTATCCCAATTTCCTTTTTTCTGGAGAATGGAATAATTTTAAAAATCTGATACTGGCTACTAAAAAGTATGGTAAGCTCCTCAAAATTCATTAAATTCAAGACTAGATAAAATGACATTTTTTTTAGGAAACTTTACATTAGAGAGAATGGCCCATTGACTCCCTGTCCGGTTTTTATCTTTTATAAATCTGGCAACCTTACATGCATCGTATAATGGGAAATATCAAATTTTTGACACCTTAGTTCTTACATAAAAACAATTGAGGGGACTAAAATTTCGCCTATAGTCTGGAATAGTTGGAAAAACTGCAGAACCGAAAAGTAAAAATACCCGATTATATTATGCCCGAAGCAGTCTTATACAACTTAAATGAGGCAAATTTTTAATAGCTTGCTGAGTTAATGAAATACGAGTAAACAAGGGAAAGTATTCAATTTTGGTGTGCTAATTTTCTACGTAGCATACCACATAATTCATTTGAAAAACATATTTCCCAATTATTATCATCCTGGATTTTAAACAACAAAGTTACCATGGTCATCAGTGGCGGATTAACCGCAAGGTATACCAAGCAGGTGGGTAGGCCGCGCGCGCTCAGATGCTTGAGGTATATTTTTGTAGTGATTTTCAAAAACGTGTAAGCTTTTTAATAGAAAATCGTATTTTATGTTCCGTCCCCATTTAAATAATTAAAAAAAGATGTCACCGGCAGTCTGATCATGGCGATTATAATACCGGTGTTTATTTAATTCCCTTCTGGTATTATAAATGTATACATATAATTTATAATTGAAAGTTTTTTTGTTTTCATTTTTAATACCAGGGGATTAAATAAATGCCAGTATTATAATCGTCATGATCAGGCTGCAGAAGTAACTACCTAAGTTCTGCTCCCACGAATTTTTGCATTGTTACGTTGAGTCCCATTTAAATAAATAAATGCATAGGTAAATAAATAATATATCGATAATAATAAATAAATAACCCATAACTCCAATGTTGACAATGCTTTTAGCCTAATTGTCCGTAAAATTTCTTTTGCTTATGTTCGCGAAAACCCTAAATCTGCCACTGATGGTCATCTCTATATATAAATTATTTTAAAAATGTGTTTTGGAATTTTCACCAGTAATTCATTATAGTCCGGGAGCCAGGGGGGGTCTCACTTGACGAAGTTCCGGAGAAGGTTTGAGCTCATGAGGCGCTTAAGATGTGTCTCTAGTCTGTAAAAAACCTTTTCTTACGAGCCGGCTCTGGGGCTTTTGGGTGCTACAAATTTTTTAAAGTGCCTAATTTTTGGAAAAACTTGACGAACAGGTGGGTCAAAAATTTTCAAAGAAAACTACGCTGAACTATGTACAGTAGACGAAATCTTGAAATCAGAGGATTCCCAGGGGACTTTCACCTCAAAAGAAGCAATCCAGAAAGGGTGGGAACGGGAAAAATTTGACAAAGAGGTGGGCTTATAATTTCCTTATATATGATTCCCATCGTTCTCCTGAGCACAAAAACAAAAAATAAGAAGTTTCTGTTGGGACATTCATCCCTTAAGAAGGGGACAAATTTTCGTCAAATTAAACTTGACAAACGAGATTTTGAGAAATCTCAATTTGGAACAGTGCATAGTAGTTTCTAGTATGTCAAAACGTAATTATAAGAAAATTCCGTTAGGGCTTTCAACCCTTAAGAAGCAATCCAAAAAAGGAGGGAACGGGAAAAATTTGTCGAAGAGGAGGGCTTATAATTTCCCCCTATCTGAAAACCATGTTTTACCCAAGTCTGAAAACTGAAAATAAGAATTTTTCGTTGGGGCTTTCATCCCTTAAGAGTGGTTCAAATTTTCGTCAAATTTTTCTTGACGAACGAGATAATGACATTTCTCAATTTTAAATAATACCTAAGTTAGTAGTTTTTAGTATGTGAAAACGTAATTATCAGACAATTCCGTTGGGGCTTTCACCCCTTAAGAAGCAATCCAAAAGGGGTGGGATCGGGAAAAATTTGACAAAGAGGTGGGCTTATAATTTCCCTATGTATGATTCCCACCGTTCTCCTGAGCACGAAAACGAAAAATAAGAAGTTTCTGTTGGGACATTCATCCCTTAAGAGGGGGATAAATTTTCGTCAAATTAAACTTGACGAACGAGATTTTGAGAAATCTGAATTTGGAACAATGCATAGTAGTTTCTAGTATGTCAAAACGTAATTATAAGAAAATTCCGGGAACGGGAAAAATATGTCGAAGAGGAGGGCTTATAATTTCCCCCTATCTGAAAACCATGTTTTACCCAAGTCTGAAAACTGAAAATAAGAATTTTTCGTTGGGGCTTTCATCCCTTAAGAGTGGTTCAAATTTTCGTCAAATTTTTCTTGACGAACGAGATAATGACATTTCTCAATTTTAAATAATACCTAAGTTAGTAGTTTTTAGTATGTGAAAACGTAATTATCAGACAATTCCGTTGGGGCTTTCACCCCTTAAGAAGCAATCCAAAAGGGGTGGGATCGGGAAAAATTTGACAAAGAGGTGGGCTTATAATTTCCCTATGTATGATTCCCACCGTTCTCCTGAGCACGAAAACGAAAAATAAGAAGTTTCTGTTGGGACATTCATCCCTTAAGAGGGGGATAAATTTTCGTCAAATTAAACTTGACGAACGAGATTTTGAGAAATCTGAATTTGGAACAATGCATAGTAGTTTCTAGTATGTCAAAACGTAATTATAAGAAAATTCCGGGAACGGGAAAAATATGTCGAAGAGGAGGGCTTATAATTTCCCCCTATCTGAAAACCATGTTTTACCCAAGTCTGAAAACTGAAAATAAGAATTTTTCGTCGGGGGCTTTCATCCCTTAAGAGTGGTTCAAATTTTCGTCAAATTTTTCTTGACGAACGAGATAATGACATTTCTCAATTTTAAATAATACCTAGTAGTTTTTAGTATGTGAAAACGTAATTATCAGACAATTCCGTTGGGGCTTTCACCCCTTAAGAAGCAATCCAAAAGGGGTGGGATCGGGAAACATTTGACAAAGAGGTGGGCTTATAATTTCCCTATGTATGATTCCCACCGTTCTCCTGAGCACGAAAACGAAAAATAAGAAGTTTCTGTTGGGACATTCATCCCTTAAGAGGGGGATAAATTTTCGTCAAATTAAACTTGACGAACGAGATTTTGAGAAATCTGAATTTGGAACAATGCATAGTAGTTTCTAGTATGTCAAAACGTAATTATAAGAAAATTCCGTTGGGGCTTTCATCCCCTAAGAAGCAATCCAAAAAGGGAGGGAACGGGAAAAATTTGTCGAAGAGGAGGGTTTATAATTTCCCCTTATCTGAAAACCATAGTTCACCCAAATCTGAAAACTGAAAATAAGAATTTTTCGTTGGGGCTTTCATCCCCTAAGAAGCAATCCAAAAAGGGAGGGAACGGGAAAAATTTGTCGAAGAGGAGGGTTTATAATTTCCCCTTATCTGAAAACCATAGTTCACCCAAATCTGAAAACTGAAAATAAGAATTTTTCGTTGGGGCTTTCATCCCTTAAGAGTGGTTCAAATTTTCGTCAAATTTTTCTTGACGAACGAGATAATGACATTTCTCAATTTTAAATAATACCTAGTAGTTTTTAATATGTGAAAACGTAATTATCAGAAAATTCCGTTGGGGCTTTCACCCCTTAAGAATCAATCCAAAAGGGGTGGGACCGGGAAAAATTTGACGAAGAGGTGGGCTTATAATTTCCCTATATATGATTCCCACCGTTCTCCTGAGCTCGAAAAAGAAAAATAAGAAGTTTCTGTTGGGACATTCATCCCTTAAGAAGGGGACAAATTTTCGTCAAATTAAACTTGACGAACGAGATGTTGACAAATCTCAATTTTTAACAATTCATAGTAGTTTCTAGTATGACAAAACGTAATTATAAGAAAATTCCATTGGGGCTTTCACCCCTTAAGAAGCAATCCAAAAAAGGAGGGAACGGGAAAAATTTGTCGAAGAGGTGGGCTAATAATTTCCCCTTATCTGAAAACCATGGTTCACCCAAGTCTGAAAACTGAAAATAAGAATTTTTCGTTGGGGCTTTCATCCCTTAAGACTGGTTCAAATTTTTGTATAATTTTACTTGACGAATGAGAGGATGACAAATATCAAATTGAAACTATGCGTAATAGTGTCTAGTATGTGTAAACTTAAATATAAGAAAATTCCGTCGGGGCTTTCACCCTTTAAGACGCTATTCATAAGGGATGTCATGGTGTGGTACCGGCCAAGAGTATCGGTGATGAAGTAAAGGAAAGCACATGTGGGCGGGGCTATATGTCAGCAATATAACCCATGAACAAAATAACACATAGGACATTGATTTTGGGACGGCTGTCCATATACGAACTATTAAGCAATTTCATCTGAGACTTGCTCTCCTGAGCCTATAGCAATAATTGAGGACTTGAACTCTCTATTTTACGGTATGATTGAAAATGACCGTATTTTCCCTTTGCCTCGAAAACACGATATGAAGTTATTGCTTTAAAAGCATGCATTCCAATCATGGCTTTAGAGACATCGGGTCCCATTCTCTTAGCCAAGAGGGTGGCGTCAATAGCTCGCCTAATAAACACTCGTCCCAAAATCAATGTAGTAGGTGTTATTTTGTTCTTGGGTTATATTGCCGACAAAAAAAAAAAATTGGTTGTTTGTAAGTCGGTTGTAAAGTCGGTTTACGGACGATAGTTTTACGTGACAACCCCTAAATCAACTTAAACATAATTTACTAACTTACCCTAAACAATATATGGCTGGAAAGAGTACCGTAGTTTGCATTTTTTAAATAGATAATAATGGGGCCGAAAGAGTCCTATTTCGGTTGAAAATCGTGTGCACCCCCTGACGTTTCACACCCCCAAAGCGAAACCCCTTACTTGATCACCACAAGTATAGCATGGCCTGAAAGAGGAGAAATAGACGAAGACATGGGTATAATTTAAATTAAGGTAGGCCTTCCTTGTCAGCCTAAAAAATTGCTTTAAACCCCCCCCCCCCCCCCATGCAATTCAAATGGGATTGCTGCTAATGCGTCATTTTGTGTTCCACTCGTGTTGAAGGGGTGACGGGGTGAATTAATTATTAATTAATAATTAAAATATTTATTTATACTCGTTTGAAACCATAATTTGTACTGCTCCTAATGAAATTTAAAAATTAAAAATTAATTTCGGTTGAAAATTGCAGGCTGTGGATTTTTTTTGCTCAATAGATGCATATAAATTGGAAAGTATCTGGTGGGGGGCTAAGCCCGGGGTTTTTGGTGACAAAGACGTTATGGAGGCAAAAGGCATAGCATCTACAATAACGAAAGGGAAAGTAATTCTTGGTATGCCTAATTTACATGCATCATAAAAAAATCGACATATTGATCAAGTACTTTCACAAAAACTTGTTACTCAAAATGCTTAAAATTCCGATATTTCAGACTTATTTTCTCAAACTTTTCTAAGTAGGAGACCCCCGGGCCCCCCTCCGTGGTAGTTTTATTGGTCGGTAAAAACTCAACTTTACTGCTTGGAAAATGCGAAAAACCTCACTAATTTGGGCCTATTTATGAATTGCTTTTCTTTTTTTCTCCAGGGGAGACCCCCGGGCCCCCCTTTCTTCTTTCTCACTTCAGAAGTGAATGAGTAATGATTCCCGGTTTTGGGGTCCTAAATCCCCCCCCCCCCAGAAATGTTGGGAATTTACGCCAATGACTATATTACACTTATATTATCAATTTTTTGCCCCGGGGGAGACTCCCGGGCCCCCCTCTTTGGATTACGTGCAATATTGTTTCTATAAGATCTAGTCCGCATATCAACGTTGTCTGGCTGTGTCCCCACTAATTTAGCTTTTTATATGTACCTATGGTAACATAAATAGCCTACGAGTAACACCATAACCTGCATAACCTGGGATAGGATCACAGCCACCCCCGAAGAAAATCGTGGCTAAGGCTTGCATTCCACTAATGACAATCACTCATAACAAAGATGAAATAATAAGACAAGGTAGGGCGCACCAAAGGTCTTGCGGGGGGAGGGGGGGGGGCGCAGCAAAAGTTATTTACGCTACTGCTCAAAACGTGTAAATCCGGTGAAATCTTGGGGCTCCTTATAGTACTGCGTATAAATTGGAAAGCAAAAATTTCTACAATTTATACTTCATAGGACTGTTATTGGCCGGAAAACTGGCCAAGGGCCGAGAAATTACCCAACATTAAAATTTTTGGTTTTCTCTAATTTCGCCCCTAATTATACAATTCGAAAATTTTCTTCAATTTATGCTTCAGAGTCCTGTCATTGGTCGGAAAAATTGCCCAAGGACCAAGAAATAGCCCAAAGTTAAATTTTTGGTTTTCTCTAACATAGCCCCTAATTACACAATTCGTAAACATTTCTTCAATTTATGCTTCAAAGATCTCTTATTGGTCGGAAAAGTGGCCAAGGGCCGAGAAATTACCCAAAGTTAAACTATTCGGTTTTCTTTTACTTCCCCCCTAATTCGAAAAATTTCTTCAATTTATGCTAAGCAGTAATAATTTATTTTCTGACACCGTTTTCATCATTCGTTCTAATATATGTATGTTATGTTATGGCACAGTTGCATAACTTGATTTACGAAAAACAGCTCAAAAATGGTTATTTTCTGTAAAATTTGATTTTGTCACATAAAATGGCCATTGGGGATGTCCGAGTTGCTCTCCATGCATGCTCATTCTGCGGGAACTACACATTCCTGGTACGATACATTGTATCATTATTCCCTTACATCTAATCTTACCTTTCAAGTATGGAGTGAGGGCACAACCTTCACAATTACAATTTTTTGAATAATAGGCCCGATCAGGTGGGTTTACATATTGTGATAGCATTAACACTGAGAACTTACCGACGATGATTTCATTTTTCCTACATGGCTACATGTCACCTGGAGATTTCATGTGTGAAAAATAGGACTGAAATAATGAGGGTTTTAATACGCATTTTTATAGCATTAAAGTTTTGAATTTACAGACGAGCCCGAGTTGGGCTAGCTGTGACTAATTATTTAAGTAACTATATATTAATTGAATTCAATAATATTGGCAAACAAAATACAGGCAAAACTGTTGTAACAAATAGTGAAGTGTGAAAAAAATCATGATGATTAGCCTACGAAGGTATTTAAATTGAAAAAAAAATGCATTAACAGAATACATAATATGCTAGGCCTATAATGAATGCGAAAATTGAAATAAATAAATAATGACTTTATTCTGTTATTATGCCAACCTAGTGGAGTTAGGGCTATAAAGCCTTCTCTCATACTCAACTAGAAAAGCCCAGGCCTGCCTGCTTTACATGCCCTCCGAAGCATGATTAGAAAATTTATCATATGTGGGACTCAAACCAACAACAGACATGAATCGGCAAGGAAGGAAAAAAAAATGAGGGTTTTTAACGAAACTACGATGCTTAGGGGCCGCTCTTGGTGTTGAATGGGGCTAATCTGCTTGCACTAGAAAATTAAAAAATATTCAAATACTGTAATTAAGCCCAAAATTATCTCGTTCTTGGCAACTTTTCTAACCAATAACAGCGATATCGATTATGATATTTAATTATTTAATTTGTCGAATTGTGCATTTAGGGGTGAAATTATTAAAATAAAAATTAAACTTGAAATTTGGCAATTGTTCCGCTCTTGCCATATTTTTCCGTCCATAACAGTATTCTGAACCAGAAATTTAAGAAAATTTTCGAATAATGTAATTTAGAGCGAAGTTAGTGAAAACCAAAATTTTGGGTAATCTCTTTACTCTTGGCCACTTTTCCGACTAATAGCTCAATTCTTAAGCATAAATTTAAAATTTATGTTAGAAAAAGGAGGCGTCAGCTCGACTTAAGTGACTTAACCAAGTTCGGTAGTCCTGATTTCGTGCAATTATTTGATTCTTTCCATACATCATTTCTAAATTTTTTAAAAACCGCGCTAAAATTAAGTTTGCTCTATTGTGGCCAGCAATACAGCCAATTTGTTGTTAATAATTGAAGCACAGGCCGGCCACGCGGGTCGCTCACGCGGGTCGCTCACGCGGGTCGCTACCACGGGTCGCTAACGCGGGTCAGTAACGCTGGTTTAAAGGCTGGTTTATTCATTTCAATTGAAATTATACCCATGTGTTCGTCTATTCTTGCTCTTTCAGGCCATGCTATATCTGTTGTGATAGGGCAAGGGGTTCGACTTTGGGGGGTGGAAACGTGAGGAGGTACGCCAAAATTTGCCGATTTTAATGGAAAATATGTCCTTTCGGGGGGTGTTAATATCAATTTGAAAACTTCAAACTACGTTAGTTCTTTTCCACCTTTCTTACTCTTTCCAGGCATATATTTAGGGTAAGCCATCACTGTACCGGCGGAAAACGGGTTCAAAGGGTAGGTACTTTTCAATTTATATGCATAAAGTAAAAAAAAATCCACAGCCTGCAATTTTCAACCGAAATTAATTTTTAATTTTTAAATTTCATTAGAAGCAGTACAAATTATGGTTTCAAACGAGTACAAATAAATATTTTCAAATTCACCCCTTCACCCCTTCAACACGAGTGGAACAAAAAAAATGACGTATTAGCAGCAATCCCATTTGAATTGCATGGGGGGTTTAAAGCAATTTTCTTAGGCTGACGAGGAAGGCCTACCTTAATTTAAATTATACCCATGTCTTCGTCTATTTCTCCCCTTTCAGGCCATGCTATATTTGTGGTGATCAAGTAAGGGGTTTCGCTTTGGGGGTGTGAAACGTCAGGGGGTGCACACGATTTTCAACCGAAATAGGACTCTTTCGGCCCCATTATTATCTATTTAAAAAATGCAAACTACGGTACTCTTTCCAGCCATATATTGTTTAGGGTAAGTTAGTAAATTATGTTTAAGTTGATTTAGGGGTTGTCACGTAAAACTATCGTCCGTAAACCGACTTTACAACCGACTTACAAACAACCAATTTTTTTTTTTTGTCGGCAATATAACCCAAGAACAAAATAACACCTACTACATTGATTTTGGGACAAGTGTTCATTAGGCGAGCTATTGACGCCACCCTCTTGGCTAAGAGAATGGGACCCGATGTCTCTAAAGCCATGATTGGAATGCATGCTTTTAAAGCAATAACTTCATATCTTGTTTTCGAGGCAAAGGGAAAATGCGGTCTTTTTCAATCATACCGTAAAATAGAGAGTTCATGTCCTCAATTATTGCCATAGGCTCAGGAGATCAAGTCTCAGATGAAATATCTTAATAGTTCGTATATGGACAGCCGTCCCAAAATCAATGTCCTATGTGTTATTTTGTTCTTGGGTTATATTGCTGGCAAAAATAGGAAGCACAACAGTGTCATTGATTTTAATTCAAAACCAATCGTTTATTTGGGGCATGAATCAATATATTTTTACAGTGGAAATACATTCTCGTGTCGGATTCCTCCTGATACCATACATACCATAGGCTATCTGTGGCTTCTTCAGCTGTTCCTCCGAGTCCTGAGATAAATAAACAATTGTTGCTTTCAGTGAAATTGAAATCTTTCCCTCTGGTTACAGCAGTATAAGATTTTGTTCCATTATTCGGCTAAAAGTTCTGGAAATGCACCTTTAAATTTTCAATTCCAATGTGCTCATGTCACAGGGCAGCTCCTATGAATCAAAGAGGGGGGGGGGCGTGCCTCCTAAATGTACATGGGAGCTGCAGCTCCTATGAACCAGAAGTTAGCTCTTGTGCTCATGTAACTTTCTGCTTAGGGCCAAAAATACGGATGTCAATTAGCCCCCCTTCTTTCCCTTTCACATTGTTTCATTGATGGTGTGACATAGATTTCTATTTTAACGTCTACACGGAATGCTTCAAATGAACTAACAAACATTCTTTAACGAAAACTTCAAAATTCTCCTGTGTTCAAGTGAGCATAAGCAGATATTTAATGTTGATTAAAATTGCCAAATTCCAGCTTCAGCCTTGAAATTACACCCATTTTAAGTGCGATTCCACGCGTTTTAAGTAATTTGCTACTAATGTAACAGTTTCTTTTAACGACAAACTCAACCCTCCCACCCAGGCAAGGAAGGGTACAAAACTGACAAAGGAATCCTTATTCATATTGCAGCAAACAGGGGGGCACGGGGGTCTCCCCCGGAGGTTTTTTTAAAAAAATAGGCCCGAAATAGTGAGGTTTCACGATTATAACAGCCGCAAAGCTTATAATTTACACAGGAAGACATATTCACGTTACTTATGTTATTTATGGGGAGGGGGGAGGCTGCAGCCCAATATGCCCCCTTGCTTAAGGTCTTGGTGGAATGGGAAGAAAAAGTTTGTAGAATAAATAATAAAATAGTAGGTCTAATGGAAAACGTCCCAGTCCCTGTCTGGTTTTTCCGGTACCCAGTGCATTCTGCTGCCCCTGGTGTACCGCAGTACTGACGAAAAATATAATTTTTAGTTTTAAATGAGATGAAGTTCCTAACTTCATAATAATTATAGTCAACTTCGAAAACAAATTGATATTTAATATTTTTATTAATTACATAGATTATCTTATTATTTTTGGGAATCGAAGTGCGCCCCCACAATGCTGTGCCCCCCCCCCCCGCGCCGCGGGGGTTGCGGGGTCTTATTTACGCCACTGGTTGTGAGGTCCCAGGAGCCCAAAAAAGTGTTTTTTACGAAAAGTCTGTCGCTCTGTCACTCAATCTGTCTGTCTGTTCATCGATTTCCAGACAAACTACTCAGTCGATTTAGATGAAATTTGGCATGTAGGTTCATAAAAATCATACCTCGCGTCAATTTATTTTGGGTTATCTCAATTTGGGGGGTTTTATTCTCAAAAACTCCAAAAACGTCTAAAAAATTTATTTATCAAATACGGCTCCAACGATTTCTTTTAAATTCACATATATTGTAGTCGTTATTAACGTTAACAAAATGCGGTGGGGCACTTGCCCCTTGATAGTTTGCTTCTGAGTAAAAAATAAAAATAACTAAATTTTCATTAAAAATGGTTAAAAAATAATTTATCTGCGAAACCTTTCTATCGATGATTTGTACCTTCAGGCATGTTTTAGGTGTTAAATTGAGTAACGAAACCGGACAGGTTTCTTTACCAAGAAACTATTTTGTTTTGTGCAAAAACATTTCTCTTTCAAAAATTTTGAAAATTCACGCTCAAATCCAATGCGTGCCCTGCCATTATTACTGTGAGGTATCTAGAATTTACCTCACCTCCAGTAACGCCAGGTGGACAACCCCTCCGCGCCCTGATATATCCAAAATTTAAACATAAGAAAATTATTTACCTTGAAATTACTCATTTTCTCTGTCTACTACTTGATAAATTGGAAAACATGTTCGAGTAAACTCGGACCAATTCTTTGATTGTTGATTGCTTTCTTCAATATACAATATATATCATATGAATTTAAGTAGTATCACATCTCGTTCCAATTTTTCTTGTGTCCATATTTATTGAAACAATATTATAGAGTGTGTAGTCAAGGGAGTTGTAATTCCTTAATTTGTTGTTAAATATTTGTTTATCTAGTGGCGGTAGGCTACTATTTTTAGTTAGTTGTTAATTTTACATTTCGCTGCAGCCCAGTAAGCCTCTCATGGCTAGGGTCGTACAGTAGCTATGAGTTAGTCATTAGACATGGCAACCATTAGGAGGTTTACTTCGTAGTAAGAGTATTGAGAATTGATTCAGCATGCAAAATATTCAATTCAGCACACTATTGGCTGTTCAGTTAAATGCGGCCGAACCGAGATGTGAAAAAAACACTTAAAAACGCCGGGGCAAGAGGGCCGGTCTAGACCAGTGGTTCCCAAATGGTGTGGATGTTTTGCCCTTTCTTAAATGGGTTTAATAGGTGATGTCCAGCTACTCTTTCCAGACATATATTTAGGGTAAGCCACCACTGTATCGGCGGAAAACTGTTTTAAAGGGTATTTTCCAATTTATATGCAATGCAATTGAGCAAAAAAAATCCACAGCCTGCAATTTTCAACCGAAATTAATTTTTAATTTTTAAATTTCATTAGGAACAGTACAAATTATGGTTTCAAACGAGTATAAATAAATATTTTAATTATTAATTAATAATTAATTCACCCCGTCACCCCTTCAACACGAGTGGAACACAAAATGACGCATTAGCAGCAATCCCATTTGAATTGCATGGGGGGGGGGGGGGGTTTAAAGCAATTTTTTTAGGCTGACGAGGAAGGCCTACCTTAATTTAAATTATACCCATGTCTTCGTCTATTTCTCCTCTTTCAGGCCATGCTATACTTGTGGTGATCAAGTAAGGGGTTTCGCTTTGGGGGTGTGAAACGTCAGGGGGTGCACACGATTTTCAACCGAAATAGGACTCTTTCGGCCCCATTATTATCTATTTAAAAAATGCAAACTACGGTACTCTTTCCAGCCATATATTGTTTAGGGTAAGTTAGTAAATTATGTTTAAGTTGATTTAGGGGTTGTCACGTAAAACTATCGTCCGTAAACCGACTTTACAACCGACTTACAAACAACCAATTTTTTTTTTTTGTCGGCAATATAACCCAAGAACAAAATAACACCTACTACATTGATTTTGGGACGAGTGTTTATTAGGCGAGCTATTGACGCCACCCTCTTGGCTAAGAGAATGGGACCCGATGTCTCTAAAGCCATGATTGGAATGCATGCTTTTAAAGCAATAACTTCATATCGTGTTTTCGAGGCAAAGGGAAAATACGGTCATTTTCAATCATACCGTAAAATAGAGAGTTCAAGTCCTCAATTATTGCTATAGGCTCAGGAGAGCAAGTCTCAGATGAAATTGCTTAATAGTTCGTATATGGACAGCCGTCCCAAAATCAATGTCCTATGTGTTATTTTGTTCATGGGTTATATTGCTGACATATAGCCCCGCCCACATGTGCTTTCCTTTACTTCATCACCGATACTCTTGGCCGGTACCACACCATGACATCCCTTATGAATAGCGTCTTAAAGGGTGAAAGCCCCGACGGAATTTTCTTATATTTAAGTTTACACATACTAGACACTATTACGCATAGTTTCAATTTGATATTTGTCATCCTCTCATTCGTCAAGTAAAATTATACAAAAATTTGAACCAGTCTTAAGGGATGAAAGCCCCAACGAAAAATTCTTATTTTCAGTTTTCAGACTTGGGTGAACCATGGTTTTCAGATAAGGGGAAATTATTAGCCCACCTCTTCGACAAATTTTTCCCGTTCCCTCCTTTTTTGGATTGCTTCTTAAGGGGTGAAAGCCCCAATGGAATTTTCTTATAATTACGTTTTGTCATACTAGAAACTACTATGAATTGTTAAAAATTGAGATTTGTCAACATCTCGTTCGTCAAGTTTAATTTGACGAAAATTTGTCCCCTTCTTAAGGGATGAATGTCCCAACAGAAACTTCTTATTTTTCTTTTTCGAGCTCAGGAGAACGGTGGGAATCATATATAGGGAAATTATAAGCCCACCTCTTCGTCAAATTTTTCCCGGTCCCACCCCTTTTGGATTGATTCTTAAGGGGTGAAAGCCCCAACGGAATTTTCTGATAATTACGTTTTCACATATTAAAAACTACTAGGTATTATTTAAAATTGAGAAATGTCATTATCTCGTTCGTCAAGAAAAATTTGACGAAAATTTGAACCACTCTTAAGGGATGAAAGCCCCAACGAAAAATTCTTATTTTCAGTTTTCAGATTTGGGTGAACTATGGTTTTCAGATAAGGGGAAATTATAAACCCTCCTCTTCGACAAATTTTTCCCGTTCCCTCCCTTTTTGGATTGCTTCTTAGGGGATGAAAGCCCCAACGAAAAATTCTTATTTTCAGTTTTCAGATTTGGGTGAACTATGGTTTTCAGATAAGGGGAAATTATAAACCCTCCTCTTCGACAAATTTTTCCCGTTCCCTCCCTTTTTGGATTGCTTCTTAGGGGATGAAAGCCCCAACGGAATTTTCTTATAATTACGTTTTGACATACTAGAAACTACTATGCATTGTTCCAAATTCAGATTTCTCAAAATCTCGTTCGTCAAGTTTAATTTGACGAAAATTTATCCCCCTCTTAAGGGATGAATGTCCCAACAGAAACTTCTTATTTTTCGTTTTCGTGCTCAGGAGAACGGTGGGAATCATACATAGGGAAATTATAAGCCCACCTCTTTGTCAAATGTTTCCCGATCCCACCCCTTTTGGATTGCTTCTTAAGGGGTGAAAGCCCCAACGGAATTGTCTGATAATTACGTTTTCACATACTAAAAACTACTAGGTATTATTTAAAATTGAGAAATGTCATTATCTCGTTCGTCAAGAAAAATTTGACGAAAATTTGAACCACTCTTAAGGGATGAAAGCCCCAACGAAAAATTCTTATTTTCAGTTTTCAGACTTGGGTAAAACATGGTTTTCAGATAGGGGGAAATTATAAGCCCTCCTCTTCGACAAATTTTTCCCGTTCCCTCCTTTTTTGGATTGCTTCTTAAGGGTTGAAAGCCCTAACGGAATTTTCTTATAATTACGTTTTGACATACTAGAAACTACTATGCACTGTTCCAAATTGAGATTTCTCAAAATCTCGTTTGTCAAGTTTAATTTGACGAAAATTTGTCCCCTTCTTAAGGGATGAATGTCCCAACAGAAACTTCTTATTTTTTGTTTTTGTGCTCAGGAGAACGATGGGAATCATATATATGGAAATTATAAGCCCACCTCTTTGTCAAATTTTTCCCGTTCCCACCCTTTTTGGAATGCTTCTTTTGAGGTGAAAGTCCCCTGTGAATCCTCTGATTTCAAGATTTCGTCTACTGTACATAGTTCAGCGTAGTTTTCTTTGAAAATTTTTGACCCACCAGTTCGTCAAGTTTTTCCAAAAATTAGGCACTTTAAAAAATTTGTAGCACCCAAAAGCCCCAGAGCCGGCTCGTAAGAAAAGGTTTTTTACAGACTAGAGACACATCCTAAGCGCCTCATGAGCTCAAACCTTCTCCGGAACTTCGTCAAGTGAGACCCCCCCTGGCTCCCGGACTATTATGTAAAATTATACAAATACAATATAATACTAATCTAGTCAAATACTGCATGTCTGCATGTTACATAGGCGGGGTTTCCACCGACCGGCTAGGGCTATTTACAAAAACGGTGACGTGGTAGCAGACATTCAAGACTTAGGTGGCGTTTCCACCGATCTCGCATTGCAGAATGCAAATGACACGCATTGACGGAAATGTTTGTTTTTCTTTTTATAGAAATCTATTAAAATGTTTGTAATTAACACATCCCATGACGCCATTTTTTAATTTTAGTTAGTTTGTGATTTTACTCTATGATCATTGATCAATTTTAACTATGGCATAGAGTAAAACAAACATTTCCGTCAATGCCACTTGCATTCTGCAATGCGAGATCAGTGGAAACGCCACCTAAGTCTTGAATGTCTGCTACCACGTCACCGTTTTTGTAAATAGCCCTAGCCGGTCAGTGGAAACTCCGCCATAGGCCTACATAAAGTATGCAATGCTAAGCTACCATTGTCGATTCATGTTCCTATATTTTGCCCGCCTTCCCGTCTCCCTTCTGATTCCCACCACAACTGGTCACGGCTCCATCTCTGTCCTTACATCAGCTTAACCACTTGGGCTGGGCAGTCTGTTTGTCGTAAAGTCACCGTCTTTTGTCTCCGGTATTTAATTCTCACAACATCTATAAAAACAATTTTTTTGTTACAAACAATGCGTTACATCACAATTCAGATAGGAGGCTCGAATGAAATTAGGAACACTTCTCACAACAGCCGATGCATGTCATGACTTGGAATATTTGAAATTTCGTAGAAACAGTGATAACATTTTTAAAGGGTTGACACTACCCCCACCTAACCATCTCTTGCACTAATCGTCTAGCCAGACGTAATAATAATAATATTTTTTTCCAGCTGGTACCCCCAGCACTGGGAGCATTTAATAAAAAGAATACAATACAACATTAATAATAATAATAATAATAATAATAATAAAAGTCTTTGAAAAAACAATAAGCAATAAGGATGCAGGCCCTATCTTCCAACTACAGTGTAGTTTAACTAAAATATTTGTACGTATATAGGCCTAGCCTAAGTTGATATACAGTATATCAGTCCTACCTTCTATTAATAATAACAGTCACACTAATTCAAATTCACCACTATCCACATTCATTCATTCATTTGCCTTGGTCACCGGTGACAGTGGTTTGTTGACCAAAGAGAAACTTTAAATATTTGGTTTTGAATAAGATGCAGCCAAAATGCGTAAACCCCCTTTATTTCACGCCTATTTACATAAAAACTTTTCCCCATGGGCCACCCTGTTTGTATTATATGAATGACCAATCGCACTATTTCGAGCCTATGTTTTCAATAGGCTTACTACTTTTACACTTGGGAGAGTCCATGACGATGTGACATTTCTATATTGTGGTTTCATTAGTGAACACCCCCCCCCCCCACTATATGCAGACAATCATTATTAATGTCCGCGACCAGGGCAATGCCTATATTCGCACAAAGCCAAATCCGCCCTTCATAACACAGCCATTTATTTTCCTCTCAAATTCGCTAATAATAATAATAAAATTGAATCGACAATTTTACTATAATGGACAAAACTTACTCTCGTCTGGTTTTTCGGGAGGCACTTCTATGTTGGCAAATATTACCGCCTCATTATTGTGCGATAATGCTGTTGACTTGACGCTGTCAGAATCGCTGCTGTCTTTATCTTCCAAGTATTTTTGGTTCCTCTGCCGCTTCCTCTTTATGGTTTTCTTATCGGCGTTCCCCAACAAAAACTCTATGTCCGTAACTTCTTCCAAAGCCTTTTCTATTCCAAGGGCTGTAAATAATCGTCTGAAAATAAACAGAAAATTAAAAAAAAAACTTTTTCAACTCAGTCGACGAGGTGTAGCCAGGATATCAAGTCACATAATGCATGGTACACAAAGTAGGCCTACTGTGATACTGAGAAATTTATAGTCGGGATGAAAATGATCAGTATCAGCCATTGTCTCGAGTTCGAACATCGAGAGAGCTGATTGAGTCTTACTGAGTTTCTTACTCGTGTAAGCAATTACTCTACGCTCACCATCAACCATCTGTACTAACACAGCTCCTAAGGCAATTGTAGATGCGTCACAGAAAAGCTCGTATGGAAGAGACGGGTCAGGAAGGGTTAAAACAGGGGATGATATAAGACATTGCTTAAGTTCTTGAAACGCTTGCTCTTGATCCGGACCCCATTGAAAAGGTACAGATTTTCGAGTAAGCATAGTCAAAGGAGCTGCCGTTTTACTAAATTGAGGGATAAACCTCTTAAACCACGCACACATTCCAATAAAACTACGTACTGAGGAAACATTTTGAGGGGTAGGAAATCTTTTTATTACATCTATTTTCTCATCGGTCACCATGACCTTACCGTCCTTGATTTTCATTCCCAAGTACACCGTTTCATCGGCTAAGTGTGACACTTTATCCCAATTTATGGCAAGTCCTGCATCAAACATGATCTGCAGTACCTGGTCAAGCCTATGACGTAATTCATCGTACGTCGTAGCCATGATCAACACGTCATCAATATAAATCACTGTCCATGGAAGATGACCTAACAACATGGTCATGATTCGTTGAAAAGAACCTGGGGCACTAGAGAGACCATAAGGCATGTAGTTAAAATGAAACAACCGGTTGTGACTTGGGGACCAAAATGCAGTTAGATGTTTAGAGGAATCTGACATCTTAATCTGGTGGAATCCGGAACTAAGATCTAACGTAACAATATACTTAGCGGGCTTAAGTTTGTCAATTAGCTCATCCATGCGAGGCAGGTCATGCGCCGGTAATTCGGTCATTGCATTGAGCGGACGAAAATCGACACACATCCTAAAGTCTTTGTTCTTCTTTAAGGCTAAGGTTATACCACTAGAGTATTCTGAGTCAGAAGGCTCAATAATCCCATCTTTTAGGAGTTTATCACATTGTCCCTTAATGAACTCTAGCATAGGAGGGCTAAACCGATTATATTTTCGTCTGTAAGGGAGAGCGTTAGGTTTTAGATACAATTTGTGCTCACCCACCTTACATTTTCCTGGCGACAAGGCAAATTTTTCTTTCCATTTTGAAATAAATGAAATATAATCAAGCTTCTGCTCCTCGGTTAAGTCGGGGTGCTTTATAACAATATTTTCCGAATTAGTAGAAGGGGGTTGGGAGGGATCCCATTCTAAGATATCACATAACTCGTCTTCGACGACACCCATGTCATCTCTAGGTTGTTCTAACAGTTTAACTGAAGTCAAGCCTTTAGGGTTATTTAAGACAGATTTATTAGCTTCAACAGGCTCATCTTCCTCAACAGGCTTAAAACTCTTCCACTCATTTGACTTAATGACGTAAGTATCTACAGAAGGTTGAAACGAGACCGTCTTAGGCTTACATGCGTTACTTATTGAAAGTGGATTAGACTCAATATCAACAGAAGCGACTTGTGAGCTTTCTATGACTTTAGAGGGTTTAAATTCATACTGAGACAGAAGCTCAAAATTACTACTAGGTTCACGCTTTTCAGGCTCTAGAGGAACCGGTAAATTGAGTTTATTTGTCAGACCAGAGGTCAGACTACATAATAGGTCAGAAGCTGGTTGAGCTAAAAATTTCTCAAGAGAACTAGTTTCAGTAACAGGGTCACTATCAACACAAACTTCAGGAGCTGAAGGAATAGTATTATTTGCGACGGTATCATCCGCTATTGTGACCTCAGCGACATTTGAATTGTAACTTTTCCCATTTTGTAAAAACAAACGTACCGGGAAAACATCGGCATTAAGGGTCAAGGTATCACTACCAAAACTAAGGTCAGCACCCAATTTTCGTAAGGTGGACATACCTATTATAGCTGGAAAACTCAGGTTTTTCAGTAAATAGAAACGAGACCGACACTTGTGGACTTTTCCGGGAGTCTCGATCTCAATGTCAAGATCGCACGATCCCGTCACTTGAGCCATTTGGCCATTAGCTACTTGAGCTTCGCCAATACAAGGACGTAATCTAACACCTTTTTGTTGTAAAGTGAACCACAGTTTCGAATCCAACAGATCCGCCGAACTGCCAGTGTCTAAAAGACTTAAAACAGAGAAATTTTTAACTAAATTAACCTCAAAGAAATATCTGGAGCTATTGTCACCACCACAATATGCAAAAGAACTAACTTTTATTTGTTTGTCAAGATCGGGGAATTTTCTATATATTACTCCACGGTCCTGTCTGTCGCTAACCTCACCAATCAATTCGGACGCATTGATGGGAGAGACTAGTTTGACGATGGTCCGGTGAATGGATTATTATTGACGTTAACAGACGTCAGACGTTCAACCATACCACGTAGGTTATTAAGTTGCTGCTGAACGGTCATGTCTACGGCGTTAACCTGGACATTGTCGGGAGGTCGCCGTGATTTTCTAAAATCTGTAGCACCAACACATCCGCAGTTCCAAATAGTTTTCTGTGGAGCCAAGCACTCATAGCAACTGGGCTTAATTAAGTGTGGGCATTGCCGGACATTATGGTCTGGAGATGCGCAATTTTTACAAGAAGGCCCTGAATTATTAGGCTGAGTAACAACTGCAACGGCACTAACGGTCTTCACGGGTCGCTTAAGGGTAGGGTCACCATATAGCGGGTCAGCCAAAGTTTCATAGGTTGGAGGAGAATACATACTCCATTGATGCAGCTTACTTTCTGCTTCTCTACAACCTGTTTCAAAATCTGCAAGATTATGATAATTAGTACTGCCTAAGGCGGCACTCAATGTTGGATGCAAGTGAAGTTGAAGAAGACTTAAGAGTTCCCCCTCTGACATAGGAGTAACTAAGTCTTGGTTCATATAGCGTAGACAAGTAATAAAATCCACTACTGGCTCCATTGGCCCTTGCGTTCTACTATGTATTGCTATTCGAAGCTGAGCGTCAGCCCACTTTGAATCAGTGTAAATGGCTTTCAAGGCTACTTTAGCCTGTTGCCAAGTGGTAAAGTTAAGTTTGTTGGTGAGCCACCATCTAAGCGCGGCACCATCAAGAACATTTGAAAGAAGGTTTAATGTATCTTGGTCAGAAACTCTATACAACGTTTTAGCAGATTCGAATTTCCTTAAAAACAGTGGGAAATTTTCTTCTCTTGTGCCTTTGAATACAATATTCTTTTGTCGGCACTCTCTCAACAGAGCATCCGTGGGGGATGAAGTAGTAACCATGGCAGGAGGACGTTGCAGTAAAACCTGCAATTGAGATAGGTTTTGAGAGGCTACATTGGAAAGTATGGCCTGCAATATGTTTGCATCAATTGGTTGGCCCTGAGGAAAAGCATTAGGGTTAACTGAAGAGGATACATTTTGTGGCACATTAATCCCTTGCGGAGGGACTGGCCCAGCAATTGTTGAAGGAACGAATCCTGTTCCTAAAGGTAAAGGTGGAGGAGGATTAACAGCTCCAGTTCCAATTGGAGGATTAGGTATAAGAAGTTTAACATTAGGGTTGGTAGCTCCAGTACCAGTTTGGACGTATGGCCCAAATATGGTAGGGAAAATAAATGGATTGGCCTTCCCCGAACTATCTATTGGGGTGTTAGGCCTTTCTAGAGTCCCATCCGGTAATTTTAGATTACTTTTCTTAGACTCGTTAGCTAAGAACGCAATCTCCGCCGGAAAAAGGTCATGAGCACTTAAGTGCTTGAGCTCATCAATTAATAATAAATTTTGTGGGTTAGCCTCCAAATGAGACGCAATTGCATACCTAAGATCAGGGTTAGTACCCGAGGAAGATAAATTCAAAGTGACACAAATAGTCTCTAGCTCGCTCCTACCTAGGTAGTGCAGAACTGAGGCTACTGTTTTACTCATATTTTGTTTGTTTTAATTTAAAAGGAAAATCAGAGAGAATAAATGTCTACAGACATCAAGAATTTTTTTTTTTTTTTTTTTTTTTTTTTAAAGAATTTCCAGATTTCCAAGAAGGAAAATAAATCTAGAAAATTAAAATTCATATAAAAAGGCCAAGCGAGACCCAAAACACGAGGTGACAATTTAGGGGACACTTTAAATTTAAAAAAAAAAATTAAAATTAAAAATAAAATCATTATTTGGTTCCTATTACTCTATTACTAAGAGAGCGATTAATTAATTAAATCGAGAAGGATTCTTTAAAAAGGAAACCGCAGCACAAAATTACTACAGGCATTTAACTTCAATCCACAGAGCGTTAATAAACTAAACTGACGAAGACAAAAATCTCCAATCCTAGAGCCCTTAAAAGTTCTGTGTCTTGAAAAAAAATTAATTATTTATTTATTAAATTAAATAACAAAATCGAGGGATTTTCATTGCGCTTAATTCAGCAAACCGCAAAACGGACAAATCATACCGAATGCAATTGCAAGACCCGAGTGGCCATTGATTAGTTAAAAATTAAATTTATCCAAAAAGAGCAGTTAACAGGAACCAAACATCCAACAAAAGAGGCGATGGGAAGAGTACCACTACTAACGACAACTAAAGACAACACGGAGAATCTGCAACAATTCACCAAAAAGATTAAGCACGGGTTGGACGCCATTCGAAGAGATAGCTTCGAAACTAATAAATAGAGAAACGATTCATGGAAGAATACTGAACCACTAAGGTCAAATGGCATAGGACAAATCTACCTAAAAACCACAGTACGTACCAATGAATAAAAATAGGAACGGAAGAAAGTCAAGGCAAAAGCACTTACAGACTGAGAGAAAACTTCGTCACCAAAGGCAAAAGCACTTACAAGGCAAATCGAAGACAGAGAAATAATAAGTTTATCAATATTATACCACAATAACACAAGATGAGGCACAAAGCCTAAGAGAAAAAAATTGCATTCTACCCAATGGGTAGGAGTACTCTATGAAAAAGAGGGTTTTCCCCAAGATTAACTAATGTTCACAGCGCATCAAAGCTCCCAACTTGCAAGGCAAGACGGACATAATTACTCGGTGATCCATCAACCAACTAACAGTCTTTAAGAATTAAAACAAAATGCTGTTGTGCAGCACTACGCCATGGCATTTGAAAAATAAATTGCAATTTTGCAGTTTCGCAGCCCCACGCCCTGGGCTCCATTTTTTTCTTGTAATGTGAATTCCGGAAAACGTAACTTTTAATATTACACAAAACCGAACCAAAAAAAAGAAGAAAATTATTTACCATTTATTCTTATTTTCAGAAATCCACAAAACAATAATCACCGCGACCTAGCTCGAGTCAAGAAGAGGTGTTGGGCGTAGATCCTTTTTAAACTGTTTTAATTCTATTAGACTGCTAGTTTTTTTTGAATAGATCTCCGAATAAAAATCTCAACCAAAACCTTCCAAGACATTCAGGGAACGTGCCAAGCCAAGAACAACAGAAAATCTAATTTAACCCAATATAATAACCTTATGGTCAATAAGAAATAAGCAATACATGATATCACAATACTGTAAGGAAAATTACAATTAGTTGGTTAGTACATTTCACTAGAATTAAGTATTATCAGAGGAAAATACATGACTTATAATAATTTGTTCATCTCAAAATTAATAGAATGCTGGAAAGAAGAACAATTACCCGAACAGGGAGAATTTCTCTATCCCTGGCTGAACTTAAGCAGCTATGCTCAAAATAATATTAACTTAAAAAGGAGGACTCACTCAACTCCTAGGTTTCCAGAAAAGAAAGCAAAAAAAGAAGCAAAAGGTAAGCTGATATCAAAAATATAAATTTACTAATTCAGACTATTTAATTAAAACTAATGTAGTATTCAAAATTAAATTTCAAGTTTAGAGTCCGAATTTCAAAAAAATACTCCTATAAGGGCAACATTTCACTCACGCATTCATACTGGGGTACCTTAACAATAAACCCAATGGTAGAAGAGTTGCAGAAAGGAATGAGTAGACTAGTATCTTCCATCATCAGCATCTAAGATCCCTGCATCCTTGCCACCAGCGTTTTAGGCCCGCACGGCCGTGAGAGGTTAAACCGGCATCATAGCATCAATGGTTTCAAACCGCAGGAGAAAAACCAGCATCCGAGATAGAGAAGCAAACACTTGAAGCATCACCTTTGAAGTTAGGCATAATTTACTTGGAGAGATCCGAGGTGATGAAGGAGGAAAAAAAATGAAAGATGAGAGAAAATCAAAAGAAGGAGAACGAAGAACTTGGAGAACGAAGAAGTCGGAGAACGAAGAACTTGGAGAACGAAGAAGTCGGAGAACGAAGAAGTCGGAGAACGAAGAAGTCGGAGAACGAAGAAGTCGGAGAACGAAGAACTTGGAGAACGAAGAAGTCGGAGAACGAAGAACTTGGAGAACGAAGAAGTCGGAGAACGAAGAACTTGGACCTGGAAACAAAATTTTAGTTCACAGAATTTTCGAACACTAATCTTAGCAGCATAGCAGCTTCCACATACGAGCGACTGGAGACGAATTGGAAACGTGATTGAAGAATGCAGATACTTTCCATTAAATTTACTAAGCAACTGCTTCTAACTAGTAGCCAGAATAAAATTTAGAAACCTAGTTCGATTGGTTGACTCCAAAAAGGTAGACTAAGTTGGCTAATCTGCTATTAAGATCCATTGAGCTATCTTAATTCGCTGGTCAAGTAGTGACGTACAAATGGTAACATCTCTCTCTAGTTAAAAATGATAAATAGTAGACCTATAGCATTAACTTGTATGCATTAGACTTGAATAAAACACTTTCCGGCCAAAACCTCAAAATAGTTTGAACTAACTTGTAAGTTCAGAAACTTGCTTAAAGTTGAATAAAAAGGGAATCGAATCTTAAACGGAGCACACTAAATGTTTAAAAGTAGTCTCATGTGGTTGAGAAAAATATCGAGAAAAGAGCTCAACGTAAATTGAGAAAGGGGGGGAAGGCATTTGACTGCCTACGCCTCTGACGATTGCTCCATGAGGGCAAATCGTGCGACCCCAGTTAGCTTATCAACTTTTTATTCCGAAAACGAAAATATATTTCACAAGGTTAGATAAAGTACTGGCTGAATTTACTAAGAGCTTTCAAAATTAATTCAATATTGTCTATTCAAACATCTAAGCCTGTCGCATACAGTTAATACTAGTATAGCAAAGTAAGCTTACCAGACAGAACTCCTAGTTGTTTTTTTATTGCTGGTTAGAACTAGTCCACGTTCAAAAAATTAAGTTTTTCCGTAGGAACCAGGTCAAGGCATCTCAACCTACGTTTTCGCAGACCCGAAATCCATTAGAACTCCACAATTTCTGGGCCCTTGCTAGAATAAACCAGAGTTAGCTATAACACACTGTCTGAGCCATTCTATATTTTAATTAAAGATTGTTGGGAGAATTAATGTATTTTATTTAATTTACGTTGTGTAGTTAAATAATTAATTTAGTCAGGTTTTAAATCTCTTTAATTTCGTAACCCACTACTAAGGTTAACCCATAACGCATAGCGACCATGTGAGCGGTTTGCAACAAAATTGGGTTTTAGTGAAGAATTAATTAAACGAAATCTGCCAAATTTCAGGAATCAACTGAACACAGTTGGAAAAAACATTTATCAGTAAAAATTCCACTAAAAGTTCAACGTTGAAAGTAATTAAATTTATTTCAATTGGGCCACATGGCATCGCACTTAGAGCAAGGCATGGTCCCAGAAATTCACTAATTTCTCAGAGAAAAAGTAGGTTAAAACAATGGATTTAATGCTTACCCTGTATCAGATGAAAATAAAAGTAATTAATAAATTAACATTGTAGAATTAGGTTGGTTTTCTTTATTACCAAGAATAAAAATCAAAAATTATACGGGCCCAATTTCAGGAATCGCCACCATATTTCCCTCTTCCGGAAATCAGTGTTTTCCTTTTTCTAAGGCACCGCTTGGCATACCCGTTGCCGCGAAATTGCTGGGATTTAAAATCTAATCACTTTGAATGCAAAAATTACTTTATTTGGTGCCATTTTATAAGAATTAGATTTATAAATTAGTTATTAAACTTACGTTGAAAAAAAAGAAGAGTTATTTCAATAAAATCAGTTTAAATATTTATTTGTTATTTTTGTATTAATGGCATAGACAAACAGTGCGCAGCCTTCTAGTTCATACCGACAAAGGAACTTATTGTAAACAAAAACATCGAATTCAAACATGGACATCTCCCTAGAGATTTTATCAATATTTCGACGCAAAAATAGAGAATACCTTCACGATAAGTAGGCCTAGACTAACCAGACTTAAGGAAGTGAAGTAAGACCATGTTCTTCATTGAGTTGCGAAGTCTTCAGGTACCCAGATGCTACGCTGGACGAGAAATAAATTCGATACCAGTGACAGGTAGGCTCTAAGAGTTGATAGATTGTGAATAAATTATGAGATTAACCGATTTTATCCAAAACGCTAGCGGATAAAATTCAATGGAGCAAAATTCTTGCTACATAGTAGGTTGGCGGAGTGGCAGAAAGAGGTTCAGCAAATTAGTTATTTTGCACGGTGTACTAGAACGGTTTTAATATTGGTCTACACAACATATGCAGTAATTCTACCATTTTTATTTTTTATTTTAAATTTGATGTTTTTGGAGGGTAAAACCCTGAAATTGACGAACAGACAGACAAGCCAACAGACAGATATTTCAATTTCATAGAAACCAATTCTTTTTCTTGTTATTGGGACCTCAAAACGTGTAAACCCACTGAAATCCTGTAACCAAAAATTTTGAACTTCACGAAGCTTTCCTTATAGGTACTATAAATAGGAAAGCAATAATAAAAATAGCTACATGCCTGTCCTATAGCTGTCGTATGCGTTCCATATCTGTACATCAGCCACGCTAATTGACTTGGTTAAAAACCGCCGTGCGTCCTTTGTCGGCGGGTAATAGAGACTGTGACATTACCGCCGGGCATTACATCGCTTGACAGTACAACGCCGGGCACTTCCTCGCGTGACAGAGCATCGCCAGACAAATCTCTCTTCTTACATTAAACCTAACATGGACAAGGCATCGCGTTTATGCAAATTTCGGTCACTGCATCGCCAGCCATTACCTCGCTGACAAGTACATCGCCAAAATTGAAATATCGGGCGTTGCATCGCCAGACAAGTCTCTTTTCTTACAATAAATCGAATACGGACAACACATCGCTGTTTATGCAAATTTTGGTCATTGCAACGCCGAGCTTCTCATCTCAACCACCAGGTCGCGACACTGCCCTCTCTTTTTAAATTTTTCAAAATTGGCTCTGTGCAACTGAATACAAAATGGAATCATACGGTTTTGCCACTAGGCTGAGGGTTACATTATTCCTAGGCTTGCATAGTTTCATTTTTGTAGGATTTGTACGTACCGTAATTAGATAGGGAAACTATGAATTCAACTGAATACTTATTGAAAGATCAAAGATGAGGCGATAGAGCGCTTCGATTTTTAGCCTCTCCCGCTCTTGTTTTGAGCGCATATTCGGAGCACGCTCTTGTTTCGCTCCTCTCGCGATGTCATCTAAATTGTGTGTATCGTACATTTACATCATCAAGCTTGATAGGAGAATTGCATTTTTAAATAATTACTTATTTATACATAGGCTGTTAAAAAATTACCGTTTCAATTGGGCGGTGATATTGACATATTGCAATGAACTACATAAAATATGTAACCCGGTAAGTAGGCTAATAAGTATAATAATTTGATAGTAAAGTAAACTAAAAATATTTATGAGCATAATATCTTAAGAGTCTTAAACAATAATGTGCCTAGACTTTCGTGCAATCGATCGAAATTGGTTGAAAACAGTTAACACATTACTGTCAGATTCGGTCAAATTGTTCGTTGGAGTTTAAAATTATGGAAATAATATTGTCCTAAATGCACCGATAATTTTAAGGTTGCGCTTAACATCAAGATGAGGGTAATAATCATAACATTGTAAAAGTAAAGCCTAGTTCAGCATGAATGTAACTCGCCTTCTCCAGGAGTTATAATTGCCTGCATAGGGTAGTACTGCAAAATTAAGGCTCTGCAGCAATGTATACCACAGGCATTTCTATCGCGGTGCATGCGCATTATGATTTCTCAGAATCGCGCCGTTTTCAAATTTTACTTGCGCTCATTTCGATACTAGTTAATTTGATTTAATCCATTAAAAATCATCACATTTAAACATTACACAACGTGAGGTTCTTTGTTCTTTAAAGAGTACCGTACTATGTAAGTACAGGAAAATGGAAATGAATAAAATAGAAAACTATATTAGAAAATAACATTATTATTGCATTTCGGCTAATTTTTCCATTTCTAACTTGGGCATGCAGCATAGCCAATTTCTTTTGGATTAGCTAAGCCTTAAAAGTCTTTAGTCAAAATCAATAAATTCTTGGACTTTTGATATCCGTGTAGCCGTGTGCAGCTTGTTTCATTAAAGGTTCCCGACGCTTACTAATAACTATGCCCTAAGATAGTGAGTATGTTATCATTTTGCATATACAAGTTTTGGTGAGTTTCGAGGTTTAGCCTACAGCACTTAAGGGCTGGCCTAAATTTGAATCTGGCATGGTAACTATAGGCCTGAACATCAACCCTGATCGCCAGGCTTTTATATACAGTATGTACCGACTTCAATAGGTCATGTAGCCTAGTATTATCTTTTGTCATGTCATCTGGAAATAGAATTAAAATATTGCTTTTAGCAATCCATTCTATTGACCTTTATTGTATTACCGTTCGATTGCCTGGTCAGGAGCAATCCATTTGCCAGAGAATTGGATGACTAGCTCTATGATACGGAAGGTCAAAGGTCAAGACTTGCCCAGCCTGAGTCCAGCCAACTTTAAAGTGGGTACTCATTGGTAGAGGTCAGGGGAAGAACGCGGCTGTTGGTCATGTTGCTGACTGCAACTTCCCCAATAACGCAGTGGTCATTATAGGGATCAGCCCACATTGGGTTGTTTTTTGTGTGAACCCCTATAGTGTTAATTACACCAAAATTGAATACGGTATAGTCTTTGAATGCCAGAATTGGCAAATACTTTAAACTGACAACGGCACTTGACAATATAAATTATAAAATGATGGCTCCTGAAAAAATTACTAAATTTCAATGGGCAACTCCCATAGATGAATAACTAATATGGCAACTCCGCCAACTCGTCTAGCTAGCCTACATAATACTATATTATATTCAATGCTATGTCACATAGGCCATATAGCGTATACGCATACGGTGCAAACCATTGACAAATAACTAACGGTGCAAACCCACCAGGCAGGCAGGCAGACACCAACGGCACCAGCAAATACAGCCAATGCTCAATACAGGTAAAAAGTAAAAAATAGGGATATATTGTTTCCATTGTACTTTGTAGGGTGTTGGCCTGGCCTTGAGGGTAGGAATGCGCGGCGCTGGTCCACTCCCTCCAGGCTCTAATTTTAGATTTTACCCTCCTGATTTTCAAGACGCGCGCGCCACGTTCCAACTTCCAAGTGGCAAGTTCTCTGTGCTCCCTGCTCCAGCGCCCCAGCGGGCAGCCCTTCCCGAATTTCCAATTTTCCATTCAATCCATTCCCTCTGGCACTGGCAGTCTGGCTACCTTCACAATCCGCAATTTCGCATCGCACATATTTTTATATTGTAGTATTAACGTCTATAACGATTACTTAAAGCCGTGAGTGTGTGATGTGTTCTTTCAGGACAACTATTGCGCTATGGATATAATGGGAAAGTTGTTCGTTGGCATAAATAAAGGTAAGTTTTTTATCATTTTTTTATTATAAATATCCGGTTATACACGTAAAATACGTCATAGACCATATCATATAACTTATATAAGTTCTGTAGTCGCAGTCCCATAGACGAACAAGGATAGCTACGAAATTTTCTTTTATTTGTCGTCTGTAGGCCACCCTTCATAGGTACCTACGCCTTGAGTCTTGACCGATGCAGGTTACATGCAATGGTCAAACTAGGTAAAATAAAGCCATCCAATGGGCAAGTCTATGGCCGCCTATAATTTCTTTATTGATTGAAATATAATATAAAAAATATATATATATATATATAAATATTATAATAATAAATAATAAAATACGATATACGAAAAATACGATATAAGGTACTGTGGTCTGTGGGACGTGGGTCACATCCACATTTTCATTATCGTGCAGGGCCTCCACTTGGTCACTTTTTCAACTATTGGTTACTTTTTTTCAAGCTAGGTAACTTTTTGGTAACTTTTTTCATATTTGGTTACTTTTTTGAGGGGTTTTTGATATATTTTTAATTTTTTCAAGAAATAAAAATTGTTTCTTGCAATCACGTGCGACTTAAAATTTGGCGTCGGCGGTAATATTTAAAATGGTATTGTGGGGTCTACACAAAATCCAAAAGCCAAACAAGGTCACGCAACCCCCATTCATAAGTGGCAACTCAGTACCTGGCGAGGCCTCGCTCCACCTCTCTGGAACTATCCCCTCGGCTTAACGCCTTAGCTTAGGCGGGTATTCCACATACGTACGTCATTGAAAATTATGAAATTGAAGGACATTTCAATTTCTCATTGATGGGGGCCATTCCATATGTTTTTTCAAAAATTGACAATTTTCAATTTTTGAAATTTGTTTGCATTTGTTTTCCTCGTCGCCTTATTATTTATTCCTTATTATAATTTTTACACAGAAATGCGTTCTTTTTAAAGAAATCAATTTAAATAGTTGTACTTGTCATATCCCATGACGCCATTTTTTAATTTTAGTTTGTTTGTTTGTGATTTTACCAAAGAAGGAAAGAACTTCTAATATTCTAATATTTTACTCTATGATCAATTGATAATTGATCAATTTTAACAATGGCATAGAGTAAAATTGAAATGTCCTTCAATTTCATAATTTTCATTGACGATGTACGTAGCCTACAGTATGTGGAATGGGCGCCTTATGGACATGGACTGTGGATTATCCGCTACAGTAGTCAGTAAGTGTTAAGTCAGTAACTGCGCTGTACTGTAAGCGGAGTTAGGGCTATAAAGCCCTCTCTTACAATCAACTAGGAGAGCCCGCGACCGCCTGCTTTACATGCCCTCCAAAGCATTGCGAGAAAATGCAGTGTAGCTCCTGACATATAAAAAGAGCAAGGCCGCCAGATATCCGGGTTTTCGAAGGCCATAGCCAAGGGGGATGGGCTTATTGGGCTGCAGCCCCCCCCCCCCAACAGAAGTCTTATTCATTGAAATAATATTGCATTTCACTCAAAAATGGGAGACCCCCCGGGGAAAAATTTGAAAATGAAAAAGTGCAAAAAAGTGGGCGGTTACATCAGGAAAGCTTGCAAAGGAATGGATATTCATATTGCTCCAAACAGGGGACCGGGGGTCTTCCCCGGGGGAATTTTTTTGAAAAAGTAGGTCCAAAAAAGTGAGGTTTTACGATTTTAACCGCAGTAAAGTTTATAATTTACTGAGGAAGACCCATTTATGTTGCCGAACTAGATTTATTTCATTCTCAACTTTTCATTTCGGGGGGGGGGGGGTTGGAGGGGGCTTATTGGGCTGGAGACACCCAGTCCCCCTGTTTGGAGCAATATTAATATGCATTACTTTGCAAGCTTTCCTTCTGTAAAACCCCACTGTTTTGCACTTACATTTTCAAATTTTTCCCCTGGGGGAGACCCCTGGGCTTGAGATAAATGCAATATTATTTTAATTAATGAGAATTCTTTTGTAAGCTTTGTAAATTCCATACTTTACTGCTGTTAAAATGCGTAGAACCCCACTATTTTTCACTTATATTTTCAAAATTTTCCGGGCCCCCCTCTTTGTGTTAACAACGATTTATTCCGCATACCCCAAAATATTATTAAAATATTATTATAAGCCTGTGTTCGCACCGAAGCTAAAACCTCTAATAAATTGCCTATGCTAAATCATATATATGAGTAACACACAATAACCTCTTTAGAATACACGGGATACAATTAAATTCTCAAGAAATAAATTTACACCAGATAGGATCAGTCGCCACAGCCACCCCCGAAAAAACTTCTGGCTACGGGCTTGGGTTTTTCAATGGCTTGTCCGGCTGAAAATTTGTGGACGAACCGGACAATTTGGCATGCTAAGGGCTATGGATGCGCAAAACACCGCCTCTCTATAGTCAATACCTACTCCCACCTCCTTGCTGGTGCATGCCGGTAACCTCGCATGATGATGGAGATCGGGTACCCTACCCCGATGGAAGTCGGAATGTCTGGGCTGACGGGAGAGGTATGTGGTCCTCCTACAGGGGGTTGGGCGTGGGGCTAACACCCCCACCCCGGAAAACCTCCAAACGTTACGAACCACACAACACAGCCTCGGAACCTATTACACCTTAAGAAGACGACACGTTTTGGCACTTGGAATATTCGCAGCCTACAGAAAGCGGGGGCTTTCGATAACGTGACGACAGTCCTGAAGGACTGGAAAATTGAGGTATGTGCCATACAGGAAGCGAGGTGGCCTGGACAAGGCTCCACACGCAAATGTGGTCACACGATCTTTTACAGCGGAGACGACAGAGGACGTAAGATTCTCGGAACAGCATTTTTAATAAGTGACAAACTAATTGGTAACGTACTACATTTCCATCCTATCAACAGCAGACTGTGTGTCCTGAGATTGAAAGGGAGGTTTAAAAACGTGTCTATAATAAACTGCCATGCGCCTACCGAAGAAAGCTCTGAGGAAGCTAAAGTCGAGTTTTATGAGGAGCTTGAAAGGCTATACGAGAACCTCCCCAGATATGACATAAAAATCATTGCGGGAGATCTTAATGCCAAGATAGGGAAGGAATCATTTTGGCAGCCAAATGTGGGTAAACACAGTCTACATGACGTAACCAATGACAATGGAACCAGGGCAGCTAACTTAGCATGCTCACGAGGGCTCTACATAAAAAGTACAATGTATGCTCACAAGAATATTCATAAGCAGACATGGAGATCCCCAGATGGCGCAACCTACAACCAAATTGATCACATCTTTATAGACAAGAGGCACCACAGCAACATAACAGATGTGAGAAGCTATAGAGGTGCAGACGGGGACAGTGACCATTTCTTAGTTGGCTTCAATATAAAGTACCGCATAGCTGTGAGAAACCAACAGCAGGTCCCCACACGACCTGGCTGGAATCTGGAGAAGTTGAAAACAGAAGAAGGCAAGAGAGATTTTCAGATTGAACTGAACAACCGTTTTAGCATACTTTCTCAACGAGATCCGGAAGACAGCTTAGAGTCCGACTGGCAAGAGGTAAAAGAGGCTGTAAAACAAACAGCAGACAAAGTACTAGGAAAAAGGCGGAAAAGAAAGAAAGCCTGGTTTAACCAAGTCTGTGAAAACGCTGTCACTCAGAGAAAGAGGGCATACCTAGTTTTCTTAGCGGACAGCGTAAAGCGAGAAGAGTATCATGAAACTAGGAGAGTCACTGCATCTATCCTGAGAAGGGAGAAAAGAAGGTACCTCAACAATAAGGTCGATGAAATTGAAAGAAATAGGATCGCGAACAATGGCAGGGAAATGTATAGAACCATACGGGTGATGCGGGGCCAATATCAATCAATCCCCACTATCCGAAACCAAGCAGGAGATCTGCTAAGCAACCCTACCGAGGCTCTCACCCAATGGCGAACATATTTTAACGAGCTACTGAATGGGGACGTGGGTACGGACAATCATGAGTCCGCCAGGTACCAGACTGCAGAACCTTTTACACCCGAACCATCTATAAATGAAGTAAGAGACGCCATGAATAGACTGAAAAACAATAAAGCGTCTGGAGTCGATAACATCCCGGCAGAATTATTGAAGAACGGTGGAGAAACCCTAACCACGAGAATGCATTGCTTACTCCTAAAAATTTGGCACAAGGAAAAGATCCCAGACGAATGGAAAGAGTCCATAATCACTCCTGTCTTTAAAAAGGGGGACAAGTCCCAAAGTTGTAACTATAGAGGGATATCACTCCTGGCGACAGGATACAAAGTACTATCCAACGTGCTGTTGTATCGCCTCACACCGTATGCTGAAGAAATCTTAGGAGATTATCAAACAGGTTTTCGACGAAACCGATCAACTACGGACCAACTTTTCACTATCAGACAGATTCTCGAAAAATCCTGGGAATACGGTGGTGAGGTACACAACCTATTCGTCGATTTTTGCAAGGCCTACGACTCCATACAACGTCAGAAGATGTGGGAAATCCTAGAGGAATTTGGCATCCCAAAAAAACTACGCACAATGGCGAAAATCTGTGTCGACGGATCACGAGCTAGGATCAAGGTGGATGGCAAGCTCTCAGACCCCTTCGAAGTACTCACGGGAGTAAAACAAGGAGATGGCCTATCACCATTATTATTTAACCTGGTCCTAGAAAAGGCGGTAAGACGCGCTATACAAACACCGGGCGGGATCGACATGGGAGTAAAGATTAAATTTCTCGGGTATGCTGACGATCTGAACGTCATGGCAGAGGCAAAAGAAGAAGCCGAGACCACGGTGAAAGCCCTTGAAGAAGAAGCTCTGAAGCTAGGTCTAAAAATAAACGTTGAAAAAACCAAGTACCTATTAGTGGGAAGAGACCAAGATACCTGCACAGGTCGCTTTGAAAGAGTGCAAGATTTCAAATACCTTGGGTCCATCATCACGTCCGACAACAAGATCAGTCAAGACGTTCTTAACAGAATTAAATCAGCCAATGTAGCTTTCTTCCAAACAAGAGCACTATTCTCGACTCGGATTCTATCATGGACAACAAAGATCAGGCTTTACAAGACGCTAATCCTACCTGTCCTTATATATGGTGGTGAAGCATGGGCCCTGACAAAGAAAGAATCAAGAGCGTTGGCTGTTTTCGAGAACAAGATGTTACGGAGAATATTCGGAAGAGTTTTTGAAAACAACAGTTGGAGAATCCGAACGAACGAAGAAATCCACCAACTCTTCGGCTCGCCAGACGTCACACAAATACTACGAAGCAGAAGGCTCCAGTGGATGGGACACGTCGTCCGTATGCCAGCGGATAGAACAGCACAAGCAGTATGGATGGCATGTCCCAACAGAAGAAGACCTTTGGGGCGTCCGAGACGACGCTATGGCGACCAGCTAAACGAAGATATACAGGAAGTTGGCCTTCGGGCCGATAATTGGTGTGATCTGGCGAAGGACAGGATCCGGTGGCGTAGTGTTGTGAATGCGGCCAAAAGTCCCCCAGGGCTGACAGCGCCAACTTAAGTCAGTAAGTCAAGAACCGGACAATGCAAAAAACGAATAAAATTTATAACCAAAGTAATAAATAATTAATACAAAATTAAAAATGTTTTTTCCATTCGGCATTAACGTTGCAATTTTGATTTCAGTCACTTCATTAAAAAAAATACAGAAAATTCAAATTAAACTTCGGAAAATTGATAGTAATTATTATTGTACTTCCCTGAATCTGACAACACTGAAGAAGAGAGTTAAATTTTTTAGGGCGTAGGTGTGCATGGAGTTGCAAAGTTTCCCAAAATTGAAACACTGTCCTTAATTAATATAGAATTTTATTGCCCTACAAATTTCAAGTTCATCAAAGTTCATTGATTTTATATTGCTTGTTAGCGTATGAAACCACTGACCAGGTTTTACAGTGATGTAACCTGGTTACTAAAAAGTCACTTTTTTCAAAGTTTAGGTTACTATTTCAACTATTTAGGATCAATTTTACGATGGAGGCCCTGCATTACGCATGGTACACACTAACATACGGTATGTGAATATAGAAACATGAAAAAGGAACCAGCTGGAGCATTTAAATTTCCCCATGTCCCCAGAAATATGTTGCCTTTGCCACCAAAAGATTGACTACACCAAGGCCGTAGGCAAGGGGGCTTATTAGGCTGCTGGCTGTAGCTCCCCTTTTCCGAAATTAAAAGTTGAGAAATAAATAAATCTAGTGCAGTCACATGAATATGCCTTCCTCTGTAAATTATAAGCTTTACTACTGTTAAAATAGTAAAATCTCAATATTTTTCCTACCTATTTTTCAAAAATTAATATTTCCCCCTGGGTAGACCCCCGGGCAGCAAACAGGGGGGTTTGCATCAATATGAATAACAATTCCTTCGTAAGTTTTTTAAAATCTATACTCTGCTTACTGTTAAAATGCGTAAACCCCCACTGTTTTGCACTAGCTTATAGTTTCCAATTTTTCCCCCGGGGGTTAAATCCAATAGTATTTCTATACAATCGAAACCGTTGTAATAATTAATTACACTACGTTTTACTGATTTAGTCCGCATAGCCGCAAAATATTATTTGCCTGTGTCTGCACCAAAGCTATAAGTCCGCCAATAAATTGACGTTTGATATGCCTTTCCTATTATACAATATATTCGAGTAACACCATAACTTTACATAGAGAATACACACAGGATGCAATTGAGCTCCCAAAAGACCATTTTACACTAGATAGGATTGTAGTCACCACAGCCCCCCCCCCCTCCCCCTCACTTTCTTGTTGTGTTTTTTTTTTGGCAAATCCGACCCTGTCGATTCCTAATCTGTCCGTCACCAGGTCAGGTTTTAAGTTTGAAAGACAATTGTAGCCCCCGACCTCCGGCTTGCAAAGTCGATTTCTTTCATTGAGTCACTAAATAAATATTTAGAGTCTGGAGTATCTAATGGGGTAAGCAGCTATATTATAGTGGGTGATATAAATATTGATATACTCCCGGCTTATGAAAATAATTGTGATTCAGTTTTGTCTAATCATGCCTTTGAGTATTTGGATACATTGGGCTGCAATGGGTTCCTCCCTGCTATAACAGTCCCCACCAGAGTTACAGAAGACACTAAATCTTGCATCGATCATTTCTTTGTCAAAAATGTTGATCCTAACCATGCTTCTGGTTCGGTAATTACGTCGTTTAAAATAACTGACCATTTCATTACTTCATTTTTCATTGATAATATGATTTCAGAACAACAATCCTCCAATAAACCTATCATAAAGAGATGTATTAACTATGTAAATCTTGAATTGCTGCTAAAAGATGAGAATTGGGGTCGTGTGACTCAGTGTACTAATCCTAATGATGCTTCAAATAGTTTCTCTGGAATACTCCAAAGCCTTGTTGACAAGTGTTCACTATTGAAAAATATTAATACCAGTAGGAAGAGAAAGCTTAAACCTTGGATTACACATGAGTTAATTGGTCTAATAAGGAAGAGAGATAAATTAAAACAAAAACTTAGAAATAACCCTGATAACACATTCTTGCGTAATGACTTCGTTAATTACCGAACAAGGATTCATAATTTAGTTAAAAAGACAAAAAGGGATTACTATAAATCAAAATTGGTCGAATGTCAGGGGGATCTAGGTAAAACTTGGAATATTATTCGGGAAATTACGAGTAACAAAAAGAAATCCAATCAAATTGAAAAAGTACTTTGTCCCACTGGGGAAGTTACTGCTGACTCCAAGTGCATAGCTAATGTGTTGATCAAACATTACGCAAATGTTGCAAGTGATTTATCATCGCGAATTTCTATAGTGCCGCAGCCTTCTTCACAGATTTTTCCTAGCCGTTCTATATCCGATTCCCTGTTTTTGTCACCAACTACCGAATGTGAGATACTTAAATTAATAGTAAATTTGAATAATTCTAAAACAACAGACCCAGACAATTTAGATGTATCTATTTATAAGAAAATGGCTACATATCTCACTAAACCAATTGCTCACTTGATAAATCTCTGCTTTGATACTGGTATATTCCCAGATAATTGCAAAGTTGCTTTTATACATCCTATTTTCAAGGGTGGCAAAGCGGAGAATCCAAACAGTTGGAGGCCTATCAGTTTAACTTCTATATTATCTAAAATTATTGAAAGGTGCATAAAAGAGAGGTTAATCAATTTCTTTGATAAACATGATGTAATTTCTCGGCAACAATTTGGCTTTAGATCGGGAATGAGCACTCAGGATGCAATTTTATCATTTTGTAACGAAGTTTATCATTACCTGAATGTGTCAAAACCTGTTATTTCAATTTTTCTTGATTTGAGCAAAGCCTTTGACACAGTTCCCCACTCTTTGTTATTGGAAAAACTATACAATTACGGTATACGAGGAGTTTGTTACGAATTAATAAAATCCTACTTGAGTAACAGAGTTTCGAGAGTTAGGCTGTCTTCTTCAAAAATTTTGAGTGAAGAAGAAGTGTTTGCTTGTGGTGTCCCTCAAGGTACTGTTCTTGGCCCTATATTGTTTTTAGTTTTTGAAAATGAATTTTGTGATGCCCAAATTGATGGACATATTATTAGTTATGCCGATGATAGTGCCATTGTAGTATCAGGTGATGAATGGGAAGATACATTTATGAAAGCTCAACTTGCTTTTAACCACGTTCAGAATTGGCTTAAATTTAATAAGTTGTCATTAAATTATGACAAAACCTATTACATGACTTTTTCTCTTTCTAAATCTGGTCAACCCATAAATAAAATACTTAAAATACTCTGTGAAAATTGTTTGAACTGTGATAATATTGACTTTAACTGTGATAATTTGTATGGATGTAATAATTGTTTTTTAGTTAGAAATGTATCGTATATGAAATATCTGGGTGTACTAATTGATGAAAACTTAAAATGGCACCTACAAATACAGCAATCTGTAAGCCGCCTTCGGAAGACTATATATAAGTTTGTTGAATTGAGAAATATCTTGTCAAAGACGTTAATGAGACAGGTTTATTTTGGAATAGCACAGTCCATAGCGCAGTATGCCGTGGCTGCTTGGGGTGGAGCCCTGGATTCTTATATCAAACAAATCTGTGTAGCTATGAACTCATTAATAAAAATATCTTTGTTTATGCCTCGTAGAACCCCGACGACTAAAATTTATGAAGATTTTAAGGTGCCTCATTTTTTGCATTTTTATTGTGTTAATCTGCTATTGACTTTAAAAAATTCTCAAATAATGAGTGTGAGTTCCACTCATGCCCTTCATACCAGACATAGCGTAGCCAATAATTTGAAAACAGAGCGTCCTTTCGTTGAGCACTTTAAACAATCGCCAAATTTCAGAGCCGTCAAGGTTTTTAATGCTTTGCCTAAGGAAATTAAAGTACGGTATTATACTGACAGTTTTTTTAAAATTTAGAACAATCACAAAAAAAATAATTTATAATATGCCTTTTACTGAACTTAAAGATATTTTGAAACGATAATGTTAAAATAAAATAATGTAAGATAAATATAATAATAAAATAAAATAATATAACTTAAATATAAATAAATGGATAAAATATTCTAAGATTTGTAAGTGTTTTAGGCCATTATTTATAATTAATTGTTATGTAATGTAATATGTAATGTTTTTTGTATTGTAATTGTTATGAGGGCCACGACGCAAGTCCCCTTCACAGGGTGCACTTAGTGTGGCCCTTGGACATCTATGAATTGTATTGCGTTTTTTCTTGATTAATAAATAAATAATAAAATAAATAAAAATAATAGATTGCGCAATTAGAATGGTATTGATGCTGACGCTGTCTTGTTTGTTAAGGCGGGGTCAATTTAGTTTGATAGACAAAAGTCCCATAAATCCTTTTTCGGGGGGGGGGGGGCATGAAGTCTACTCAAACTCAAAGGTACAGTATAAAAGTAAAAGTAATGCTAGTGGCACGGACAAATAATTTTACTAGGCCTACTGTAAATTGTGTGGTGATTCCAATGCGTTTTTTTGGCTTTGGTTTCAGTATAATTTGTAATACCTTTTGATAAATACACGCATTATTATTATTATTATTATTAGTTATTCAAGACGAGGTCATTAAATTAGGCCATTAAATTAGGCCTATATCATAAAAATATCTACTAAAATTGTCCCATTAATTCTAAATAAATAAGTGTGTATTTCTGTTAAATTATAAAATTATACTATCAAGTAATCAACACGTACCGGTTATTTTGGGGGGTTTCGCTATAAAAAAAACTAAAAGAAAACGGCTAAAAAATTGTTTTCTCGAAAACGGCTCGAACGATTTTCTTTAAATTCACATAATTATGTTGTAGTTTTCATTTATGTTAACAAAAGGCAATAGGCAGTAGGCCTGGGGGGGGGGGGGGGGCTCTCCCCGGCGTGAAACATTTTGAAAAATAGAGCTAAATTATTGGGGTCTTACACACATTGAGAGTAATACGTTTTATACTTTACGGGCAATGAATATATTGGCGGATAGGGGGAAGGGGGGCCGAGGTCTCCTTTTTTTAATTTTTTTTTTTTTGAAAAATAGGGCTGAAATAGTGGGGTTTTACGCGATTTGAGTGACTGTACTATAGTGACTGTACTATAGGATCGCATTGGCATTCCTCCCTGAAATGAAATCGTGGTTACGGGCTGCGTCTCATCGAACAATTCAGTGTGCTTTAGGATCAGGTATTTCGAGGCAACCGAGATTTAACCATGGGGAAATTATTTGCTATATAGACATAGTAAATAATATTATTTATCTCGGTACCTATACTAATTTGATAAATAGGAAGGCATGTTTGATTAAAATCCGATCGTTTCTTTTATGATGGCGCTTTTGTTTAATTTTGCGGTGGTTTAGGATAGGATACTCCCAAAAAATGTATTTTGCCACTGGATCTATGCACCATAATAGAGGTATTTATTTGCAGTTTTTAGCGTTCTAGACCCTGTTATAGGCTATGTTAGGTCGAGAATGGGATTTTCGATTCACAAAAATTTAAAGCGTTTGATAGTTCAGAACTTCGAATGATGTCGGATCTCAAGGGCGTAGCCAAGATATATTTCCGTGAGAGGGGGGCCTGTGGCGACTGTGATCCTATTTAATCTAAACTGTTTTCTTGAGAACTCAATTGTATAGCTACTGTATCCTTTAAATGTTATGGTGTTACTCATATATTGCGTAGGCACAACAAACGTCAATTTATTGGCGGATTCAGCTTTGGTGCGGACACAGGCACAGGGCCGGATTTAGGCCCTAGCCTAGGGGCCTCCGAAGTCTTCCTCTGTGATTTATAAACTTTACTGCTGTTCAAATTTTTATCAAAACGTTTCCTCAGGTGGAGGGGTCTCCCCCCCTGTTCGCCGTAATATGAATAGGAATTTCTTTGTACGTTTTGTTAAATCTATACGTTACTGCTTTTAAAATGCGTTAACCACCACTGTTTCGCTCTTATATTTACAAAATCCCCCCCCCCTACCCGGGAGAGAACCCCGGGCGCCTCCCCCGGGCCCTCCTCTTTCAGTTAAATGCAATATTATTTCTGTACTATCTATATAGGTTGTTGGTTCGAGTCCTACACTTCCTACGTTTTCTGGCCATGCTTCGGAGGGCATGTAAAGCAGGTGGTCCCGGGCCTTCCTAGCTGAGTGTAAGAGAGGGCTTTATAGCCCTAACTCCGCCAGGTTGGCTTAGTAATAGAACAAAAAGAGTCCTTATTTATTTTATTTATATACCGTCATACTGAAATCGTTGATATTTGGTCCGCATTTCGGCAAAATATTATCTGCCTGTGCCCGCGCGAATGCTATAAATCCGCCAATAATTTGACGTTTGATGTGCCTATTCTATCATGTATCAAGACCGTAGCCAAGCCCCAAGGGGGGAGGGGGCTTATTGGAGTGCAGCCCCTCCCCCCGAAATGAAAAGTTGGGGGAATTAAATAAATTTAGTTCGGTAGCATGAGTACGTCTTCCTCAGTAAATTATAAACTTTACTGCTGTTAAAATCATACAACACCACTATTTCGGAGCTATTTTTTCAAAAAATTTCCCCGGGGAGACCCTGTTTGGAGCAATATGAATATGCATTCCTTTCCAAGCTTTCCTGCTGTAAAACCCCATTGTGTTGCACCTACATTTTCACATTTTTCCCACGGGGTTAATTTTTATTAATATGCATTCTTTTGTAAGCTTTGTAAAATCCATACTTTACTACTGTTAAAATGCGTAAAACCCCATTATTTTGCACTTATATTTTCAAATTTTTCCCCCGGGCCCCCTCTTTGGGTTAAATGCAATATTATTTCTAAACTATCTAATCTATCTAATGATAACATTACGGTTTATTCCGCATATGCGCAAAATGTTATTATATATAGCTTGTATTCGCACCGAGGCTAAAACCTCCAATAAATTGCCTATGCTATCATATACTGGATAAGAGTAACACCATAACCAATACACTAGACACAATTGAATTCTCAAGAAATAAATTTACACTAGATAGAATCACAGTCGCCACAGCCACCCCCGAAAAAAAAGTCCTGGCTACGGGCTTGGTCATGTACCTATATACGAGCTAGTTGCACCATAACTCGTAAAGAAGACACAGCATACAATTGAGTGATCAAGAAAACAATTTACTCCAAATATAGTATTATACAGTCGCCAAAATGGCAAAAATTCCTAGTTACGGCCTTGGCTCGACCTGATCATCCTGGCAAGAGGCATTAAAAGAAGGAGAATATATTCGAGGGCGCAAATTCTTCAACTTGCCACCACCGCTAAAGTACCTCGGCCCGGCACTGCCCCTAGGCACAGTTCTCTGTGGGGGCCCTCCCAAAAGAAGCAGCTCCATTGGCTTTCCTTCACTGTTGCACTGCAGATGTAGAGTACAGTAGGTATTAGGAAAAGAGGGAGCAATAAAAATAAGAGCATAATACATGTCCTTACATTTCATTTTGGTAACGGTAACTTGTCACTGTCACGACACTAAATTTCCCACCATAATAAAAATTGAAAATTATTTTTGTCATAAGAAATTTACTTATTTCTTACTTTTTAAATTCGCTTTTTTTTAATTTTGTGGGCACCCTTTGTGTGGGGGTCCCTAGGCAGCTGCCTACTCTGCCTATTCCTAAATCCGGGCCTGCACAGGCAGATAATAATTTGAGACTGTGCAGACTAAATCGTAATGTTATCATTACATTTACATTTGATTGTATAGAAATAACGTTGGATTCAACCAAACAGGGGGGCTCCCCCGGGGGAAAAATTTGAAAGTACGTATAAGTGCAACATAGTGGGGTTTTCAATAACAGTAAAGTATAGCTCTAGATTTTACAAAGCTCAAAGCTAAAAAAGGAATGCTTACATATATATTGCTGTAAATGGGGGGGGGGGGGGTGTCTCCTACGGTGGAAATTTTTTGAAAAATACGTAGCCTATGTCCGAAATATGGGGGGTTTACGATTTTAACAAGTAAATTTTACAATGTTAGGAAGATATATGTAGGTATTCATGTGACCGTACTAGATTTGTTAAATTCTCAAATTTTGCATTTCGGGGGGGGGGGGGGCGGTGGGCTGCAGCCCAATCAGCCCCCCCCCCCACCTTGCCTACGGTCTTTTAGGGCCTATTGTATTTATTAGGCGGCGAAAAAGTAAGCTTGTTTAATTTACATCTTTCGATTTAATAGCAGTTCGGTTATTACGTGGAGTTTAAATAAATAAATAAATAAAGGTTACCTCTTCAACCAAAGTTAATTAAATGTCAGTGTTGTATACACCATATAATACTGCAATATAATATGTAATTGCATGTCCCTTTGAGAAATGTTATGAACCACGTTTTACAAATTCATTTCGGTTCAAAATCCAAAAGAACTCGTATAAGATGAGGATTGAGGTTGAAACTAGAAACTGAATGTTGGTATTTCAGAGTTCAGGTAGTTGGTACTTGTTAGGTATACATGAAGCGGAGCAACGGCGCAACGCAGGTCAAGACCATTCACCATTGTACTAATTGTTTACCGTTATCCAGCTTGGTAACACTGCAGTACAAGACTACAAGATTGTATATACCAATTACCAGGGGTGTTTGACAAAAAGGAGGGTGCTGGGTGGCGGGTGCATTGTGCATTCCTTTTTGAAAACATTGTATCCGGCGTCACCTGACACCCTAGATAAACAACACCTTGGCCCTTGTTTCTACACTATTAGGGCTCTATATTAGGGTATATAGTGCCTTATACACTATATATCGTTGTACATGTACTGTCCCAGCCATTATCGAAAATCGAAATTAAATGTTTGTTGAAATGGAGTGTAGAACCGAAAATAGATATTTCGCACACACCCCAGGCCCATAGACAAGATTAGTGTCCACTACCCACCTTCTTTTGAGCAAGGCCCGTCTTTACAGATGAAGGAATCGTTGGCAAGGTAAACTAATAATTAAATGGCTGAGTCAGAGGAGGGACGAGACGAACGGGGGAGTCCGAGACGTCAAGTGCGTAGACAGTTCTCAGGCTAGGGGCAGGGGCACCATTAAGGGTCGTTGAATTTTTTCAGTGGAGGTTATCAGCTCAATAAGAGGGGGGTTTTGAGTGTAATTTATGATGAGGGTACCCCCCACCATACAATTGTATGCATATTGTATAGGCGCGCCTACACAATTTGAAAAAAGAACATTCCAAGGAAAGTCTTATAGAAATGCCAAGCAGGGAGTCCAGCAGGCCCATTCCCAAGGGTGAGCCAAAGGGGCCATGCCCCCCCCCCCAAATTTGATAAAAAAATAATTAATAATGTAAGGGTTTTAGCTAAAACTACTAAAATCACTACGGATGTACCTATCATTTATAAAAAAAATTGTACTTGCCCCCCCCCAAAAAATTAAATTCTGGGTACGGGCCTGAGTTCAGGGTACGCCTCTCTGATTTTTTTATTTTTTTTATAAATATATGATTATTGAACAGTGGGGTTTTTCGGATGTTGACATCATTTTTTAAATAGACCTGAAATAGTGGGACCTAACACATTTTGAGAGCAGTTTAGATTTGAGTGACGAAGGGTTATGATAAAACGATGTTATGATCAGCGACTTCGGTGGCAAGGTGGTAGCATGCTTGTACTTGTGCGAGTCTCTACACACCTTGCGGTCGGAGACGTTTCGCGACTCGACACAAGTACCTACCTATCAGGTGACTTAGAGAGGCTATTGAAGAGGTTAATCGAATACATTCGTTAAATTGCTTAAGTACGCGATTTAACCTTTTTGTAAAAAAATGTCAAATCATTAGAATAGTCCTGAAGCAGTGGGGGTTCGTTTGCACATATTTTCAAGTTTAGATTTGACAGATGACTTATTAAAATATTCTAAATAGGGGATTTAAAACAATAGTGGGAATTTGCGCAATTTAGTAGGCCTATAGCAGCCAAATGTATATTTTACAAGAATTTTATTTTATTTTACCATTACCCAGAAGCACTAATTTTTCGTTTGTATGAATTAGGCCTATTTGTAAATTTTATCTATGCCACATTTTCGGGGGAGGGGGTATAAACTCCCAGAACCCTCCTAAATCTACCAATACATTGAGAATTGATCCCCATCCCAGCTTTAGAAAAATACAAGTAACGGTATGAAACATTTTGACTACGAAAATATTGGGCTCAAAGCATTTATAATAACAAGTATAGGCCCTACTACAATAAAGGAACTTGGAAAGTTTTAATTTTAATTAGTCAATAGCAGTATATTAGGCCTACTGCAAAATCAAGGGAGATCTGGAGTATTGCTTCCTAAAAAAAAGTTTGGAAACAGTAAACATGGGGTCGACTGACCGATTATTTCATTCGTAATATACGCATGCCGCATGGTTGCCTACCAGAAGGGCAGTTCGAGTCCCTTTAGAGCAATTTTTTCATTCTGCACTTAGAACGAGTTCAAGTGAACCCGTACATGCTTTCTTATACATCAATTAGTATACTGTCGGTACCGTAAATGTAATGCATAATATGAGTAGTTCCATGATAAATAATATTGCATTTGAGATAAAGTTCGGTTGCCTCAATTCCCCATATCCCTAAATCACTGAATCACGATATTATTGTACATAGACGAGCAGATCAATGTAATAATACGTAATGATAATACACAGTGACAGCAAGCCAGGGTAGGCTATGTCATATGAATTATCCATAATTTCATCAACAAATTATTTTTTAATGAAAACCAAATTTGGGCAAATTCATCAAAGAAACCCTCCTATCTAGTGTTAACTCGTCAAATCTTTTTGGGGGGGGGGGGGTGGGGGTCGTGTTAATTAATTGTAAATACCGTCATTGATTAATTTGATTACCGGTACTGTAATCATAATTATTATCAAACACATTATTGTACAAAAACTATTAAATAAAACTGCTCGGTATACCTAATTTATTTTTCTTTTCCTTGCAGGAATCACCGGAAGCGACCAGGACATGATTGTTTTCCTCAATGTTGAAGAAATTAATACTACCTATTCGGGCAATAGCTTACGAACATACGAACAAGTTATTTAGGGAAATGAAGATATGAAAAATTTGGGGCCAGATTGGAATTCTAAGAGCCAAGCCCCCACCTTGCCCGCGAGAGAGTGAATGGACAAAATATATACAGGTTAACATTAACGGGTAAGTGATGAGCGTAACATTAACAAGTCCTCAGATGGGACCCAAAGTATTTCAAAATAAAACGAGTGACATTAAGTTTCATTAAGTTAATAAGGTGGTTATTGGGTATAACTGCATAAATTGCTTACACAATTATTTTGTTCAATATTCGATGTTAGCATTTTCATTGATATATGCCAGTAGTTCCCAAACTGTACACCGCGGTGCCCTAACTATAAGGCACCGCGACAACTTGCTAGGGGCACCGCGGCGCCATGGGATAAATTTAATTCCAATGTTAGAATTTAGACTAGGTGAAACATTAATAATCGATAATTTAAAAATATAAAAGTATTTTCTTTTTCTCTTAATCTTTGCCTCTAAAATCAAAGTGTTACTGCACTCAAAATGCGTAAAACCCCAATATCACAGCCCTATTTTACAAAATTTTTCACCCGCGGGCGACCCCCAGACAGCCCCCCCCCCCCCCCTCGTTCGCAATTATACTATTTGCCTGTAAAATGATGTTATTGCTGCTATCAAAATGCTTAAAATCAGACTAATTTATTTCAGGTCTGTTTTCTCCAAACTTCTCCCCCGTGGGAGACCCCCTTCATATCTCCCGAACCCTCTGGCTCCTGCGCTAAGGGCACTAAGAACATTAATTTAAAAGCTGTATACGTCCATGAGGCTCGTAAATCCCATTAAAATTTGATAAAATTAAATGGTTTTGTGACAATATAGTTCTGTGAGAATAGAAATAATTATACTCTCCAACTTGCAAATGCAGTTTTGTGTAAGAAAGGGCCATTGGCGCTATCTACGCTGTTGAATAAAGACGATTTGTTGATATTTTTATTATTATTTAAGGCCAAGTTCATGATATCGAGGTGTTACAAGTATTTAGGATAGGTTTAAAATGGTAGGGTCGGTAGGATTTGTTCGTATGTAGACCTACATGTACAATAAAGAATATATGCATTCGGGCCATGCTGGGCACCGCTTACTAAATTCCTGTAAAAAAGGGCACCGCCTTCAAAACAGAGAACCACTGATATACTGTAGGCCAGCGGTTCCCAAACTTTTTCTATCGCGGACCCCCAAAATTTGTAAAATGATCCGGCGGACCCCTATACTTAAGCTGTAAAGTACCAAAAATTAGAAGATAAAAAGAGCATGGATTTCTCACGGTAACCTAGTTTTAAACGTCTGTAATAATGTTTTTAAATAATAATATTTATTTAATGCGAAAAATGAAATTGTGATTTTTCTTGTACAATTTTCAATATGTTCGGTTCCATTTCAGAGACATTCAGCCTGAAATCGTTATTAAAGTTCAGACGATTTCGATATTTGTTTTTTAAATAGCACATGGCTGAGAACGCTTTTTCGCACGTGTATGTAGTCGAAAATGGTAATAAATAAGCCAAGGCTTTTCTGGCTATGTCAGGGTAATCGGAAAGGGCAATGATCCAAAAATCAAACAACGACTCCATATCTTTGAATGCAGCTTTCATGACACTGCATTGCGAAACTTCCAACAGTTGGTCTTCTTCGGCTTCTGTCAGGTCTTGAATTTCACATATTTCTAATTTGGAAAAGGGGTTCCTGATCCATTCCCTGTTTTCTTTGGAAACGGGGAAATATTCCCTGAATGTAGTTGGCACTTCCTTGAGGTAATGTAACATTTCACGTTTCACTTCTTCGGGAAGGGCCTCTTCCGAATCTTTCAGTAAATTATGCAAAGCACTAAAACTGGCCAAAGACCCTTTTTTCACCCGGTTTTCCCACAATTTACATTTCTCGATCATGCATGAAATCTTGTCTTCCACTCGAAAGAGGTCGACATCCTTCCCTTGCAAGGATAAGTTCAACTTATTGAATGCAGCAAAGATGTCCGCTAAAAATGAAATTTCACACAGCCATGAAAAATCAAACAGGACATCAGAAAATTTCGAGTCCGAAAGAAAAATTTGAATCTCATCTTTCAACTCAAGAAATCGTTCTAAAATTCTCCCTCGAGACAACCATCGAACTTCGGAATGGAGAAGAAGCTGTTCATAGTTACTGTCCATGTCTTTGCAAAGCAATGCGAAAAGTCGTGATTGAAGCGGGCGTGATTTTATAAAATTTATGATTTTGATCACCATGTCAAGAGCCGCTCGGAGTGATGCAGGTAATCGTTTCGCCACCAACGCCTCTCTGTGGATGCAACAATGCGTCCATTGAGCTTTAGAAGAAACCTCCTTAATCTTAGCTTGGAGTCCCGTCTTACACCCTGACATTGCCTTGGCACCATACGCCCACACATTTTTCCCAGCTGATGTCGTTTTTTTTAAAAAAGTCATTAAGTGCAGAAAATATATCTTCAGACGTGGTGTGAAGGAGTTCACAGGAAAACAAGAAATCTTCAAAAATCTTACTACTCCATAAAAATCGTACAAACACCGTCATAATTGCTTTACTGGCAATATCCGTGCTTTCATCCAATTGAATCGCAAACATATCAGATTTACTCAACTTCATGAACAGGTTCTCTTCAATGTCATCTGCCGTATCAGAAATTCACCTTTGTACAGTATTGTTCGAGAGAGGCACGGTACGTATAACATTAGCTGCTGCGTCCCCTAACATTCGCTTGCACAGTATTACAGCTGCTGGCAAAATCAAGTCTTCTGCAATAGTATGTGCCTTGCCGCACTTTGCCACTAACTGGGAAACTTCATAAGATGCCAAAGTCGCCTTTTCATTTAAGTTGGAGACATGGACGTTTTTCATTACTTTTCGACTCTTCTTTAACTCTTCAAGCTTGAGTGTAAAAAAATCCAACGATTTGTCCTTAAAATCCGGATGCTTTGTTTCCAAATGACGGCGTAATTTTGAAGGCTTTAGTGCCTCATTGGATAGCGTTTCGTAGCATATTACGCACTGAGGTAAATGTTCACTTGATGTGCCTTCAACCGCAGTGAAACCAATCTTTAGATACTCATCTTGGTATTGTCGAACTTTAGAACCCTTTGACTTGGTCTTAGCTTCTTCAGACACGAGAAAAATCTTGCTAGGAACTTGCAGCTCTTCAGGCTCAGCTTCTAGAGCCGCTGCATTAGTACTCGTACTAGGTCTGTCCCGCTTTAAGGTTCCCGTTTTTAACCACTGCTCCATAATAATTCTGAAACATTAAGAAGGAAAGATTAAATTATACAGACCTAATGAAGTTGGCATTTTGTACTTTGCCTTAATTACAGCCATGTGCAATAGCAATAGCTTATTAGCTTGATGAACAGATAAGCAAGCTATACCTACCTATCCTTTTCTACATTGCTCAAGATAAATTATTGTAAGAATAAATAAATATACCTAATCACAATTCTAAAAAAACATATTAAAATACTTACCAAAAATAAATACGGCAACAAATAAAACAGCAATTTTAAACTGAAAACATGAAAGGTGAAATTGAAAATGAAAAAAATAAAGTGTGCTTGTATGTATGAACTCCAGATTGCAAGTGTCTATTATTCACAGAAATTCAAACTAGTAAACAAAATGCTAACGCAGCAATAATTTTCAAATATCCTAAGATGAGACGGGGGCATCGAGGTGGTCTCAAACTGCTGATGCAGCATGCCTGTATTTCTGAATATGGTCTGGCCGCTAGCGAGGCACAGTATCGTAGCCACTCTACTCTACACTGTGAAGCTGCAGAAAGAACTTTTTGTTAATGTAATAATATGAATATTACATGAGACGAATTCACGCCATAATTCGAAAACTCATTTTTTTGAATTTTTTGGTGCCGGCAATGCAGGGAAAAAATTTAAACCTGAAATTTCATCAGCCCACGGACCCCCGGGGGTCCGCAGCCACGGACCCGTCGCGGCCCCCCTGTCAGAGGCTCGCGGACCCCCAGGGGTCCGCGGACCACACTTTGGGAACCGCTGCTGTAGGCTAATAGCTTAGAAGCTTACACTGCAATACACATTCAAAATTCTCACTCTCACCCTATTATCCCAATAAGGCTGCATTTATTGTCATTACGTTAAAAAGTATAGGGTAGCATGCCATATCCATAGATGCTGTCTTACATTTATTTTTTTTCACGACGAACAGTACCGTACTTCGAAAAGGGTGAAATTCTCTAAGCTAGTGTATTTTTGCTATGGGTGTAAGAAAAAGAGGGAAATTTGATTTTTCTAATTTTACTGCAACCTTATAAATAGGTCTACATCACAATGGCACCGCTAACAATTAAGGTGAACTTTTTGAAACTTTGCTATTAGGTATACTGCTTACGGCCATTGAAATAGGCTATACTGACATTAATAATGCTGGAATTGCAATTGTTTCAGATACTTGGATTGTCATTTTAGAGCTAGAATGGAGGACTTCAGGTGGCAAGGAAGACCCCGGAACCTGTGGAGAGACGAAGTGGAATGTGACCGTCAAAATATTTCAGTTGCGGCTATTTTTATTGTATTGTAGAAACCATCAGACCAAAGTTTTGAGTAAAATATTGGATAGGACTGCTGAAATTGTAAAAAATATTATTGTTATTAGCCAATGCGGTATACCGAATGAAAACTAATGTATAATTAAACTACAAATAAAATTTGCGCGCCATGAACAATTACCCGAAGGGTGTATTAACTTTAAACAAGTTATATTATGAGACTTCTGAGTTGCGTAAGACTAGCCATTACCCCGTAGAATAAAATTAAGCAGGCATCCAATGCTTTGCCAAGGAATTTGGAAAGGGGGGATCTGTCATTAGTACAATACTTATACGAAATGTTGTAAAATTATAGCCTATGTAGTCAAGTTCCAAGTATAAGTAACTGATACACATGTTAAACCTGATTGTGTTTTATTCATTTTGAAGCAGTAACGTGAGGTTTAATTTCTAACAAATGAAGATTTGTATAACTGCAAACACGAGGGTCCGATGCCCGATGGTGCCCCTGGAGAAATTGTTTGAACAAAGTGGCCTGAAACATTTTTGTACGCTTTTTTTGAAAGAGGAATGGGGATACACAGCCATCACCATTTCTTTGTGTAACCTGTTTACTCTAAGTTATTTTGAACAAACTGTTATCCGTAGCGCATTGGGCCCGTCTAAAACAGTTCACTTATATCTTCCTGCTAGGTACTTTTTTTTTCTATGTTAATAAGTTGAGAAGTGGGTTAAATTATACATCATGCATTAAAATCAGTTAATTGTAAGAGTGGGCGGAAAGGACTAAAATGCGCTTATAATGAAATTAAAAATAATGTTATTTCTTTCTAAAATGGCATAGCCTACTTTGTGTACTAGGTGAACGCAATAACGTAAGAGCTGGCCAATACTGCCGTGCTAAGCTAAAAGACCCTGATCTATTTTCCATTTTATATTTTGGCATCTTTTAATTCCGATGAGGTATCTTTCCAAAGCGCAATAGTAGGCCATAAATAAAATTATTTCCTGACACATTCGACAATTTGTGTTTGCCTTAACATGAGTATCAGATTGTTAATGTTGAAAGAATACATTATGAATCAAAAACAACGCATAGACACCTTTGGTTTGGGACCGGGAAAACATTCAGGCGTTTAAATTAAGAGTCATTAAGCTAAACCGCTGATTATTATTGAAGCAATCATAATTTAAAACCAACTCCTGACAAAACTTTTATAAATAAATCAGATATTTTCATTTCAAATAGAATGACCGATACATGGGGCTTCTTTCTCATTTAGCGTGGTTATAGTTGAGTTAGCGCATTCTCCTCTACTTCGACATTGCATTAAAAAATCATGGGTAATATCGAAAGTTAGTGTGTTCACTGTTCAGTCCATATCTCGCAGCAGGAAATTGTACAAAAATTCAGTCAACGTACCCTAACTCCATTTTCTTATAAAAAAAAACAGTACATTCATGATTAAAAAACTATTTCCACCAACCAAAAGTCCTCTCAAGTGTCAAATCTCTGATTCATATTAACAAGAACGTTTTTTTCGTTTTTATGGTTAGTGTTTGGTTAAGTTTAGCACGGCAGAATAGGCCTAGGTAAATCTTTTTTGTTTTTTGCTGCAGTAATTTTTTTTATAATGAGCTGTTTAGCCAACAGTATAATCTATGTAATTGTCTTTAACATGTAAAGTTGAAAGTGTTTTTGGGTACCCTATCAAGTCTTACTTAGCCAGACTAGCTTTTAACATAAAGTCAAAGATATTCGAATCTAACAACATCGACTTGGAAATAAGGAAAAGACTTCTCAAAACTCTAGTGTGGAGTGTGCTCTAGTACGGAAGTGAGACATGGTGCATTTACGAACATGAAAAAAAAGCTGGAAGCCTTTGAGTTGTGTTGATACAGAAGAATCTTGAAAATCCCATGGAGAAATGACATGACCAACGAAGATGTGTTCCATAGAATAAACGCAAAAAAGAGCTATTATGGCCACCATTTCAACAAGAAGAGGCAAATGGATGGGGCATATTCTGAGACACGAAGGGCTCCTCAAGAGCATCATTGAGGGTATGGTTGAAGGCACCAACTCAAGAGGACGAAAGAGGAAGGAGTACCTAGAAGATGTCATGAAGGACCTAGGGTGCGCCACCTACAAAGAACTAAAAAGGACCGCACAAAACAGACAAGAGTGGAGGAGAAAAATAAAACATTCGCTGCAAACCAATCCTTAGATTGCAACTCAAGAATCAAGTCTCCTGAAAAAAATCGTGTCAGACTTTTATGCGGCCGTCACAGAACGAGTGTATTTTTGTAAGGTGTATGATATGCTTTCTACCCACCTTTGCCTGATGATATATCTTGTTATTCTTGTTTCTGTTCAGTATATTTTTAGGTTGCTCAAATTGAACTTATATAGGCCACCTTACGCTCTGGTATAGGTAGGTCCAGTCAAAACAGCAAACATACAGTATGTTACAATATAATATACCGCAGAATTATAAAAATGCATTTTTGCACTATTTACAGCATCTATGGCAAACAAGGGGAATTTAAGAATATATTTGAATAGAAAAAAACAGCAGTAGTGAGGGTAATGTTAACAAAGAGGCTACTTGACAATGTTTGAAAATCTATTTTATCCCCTTAAAATTATTTTTTTAATAAAAATGTCATTGTTAGTAGTAGGGAAAAGAAAGATTTCTTCCCATGAATTTAAATTTGTTTGTTAAAATGGGTGAAAGATGACAGTAGAATGTAACTTCATGTTTAGTGATGCTGCGATTAGCAGTACTCGTATTATTATAAGTAGTAATCGGATGTCTGTTGGCGTTCTGGCTTTTGTAATCGACAGCTAAGACACTCATATTTATTTATTTAATTCATAACAATACAAAACGTATTGTATTATTATTAACCTATATTGCAATTTTAAACTGTTGTTGATATGTACAGTTAGGTGAAGGAGAGGGCCATAGGCTCATAGCTCATAGGCAGTATATTATGATTACTTATGATGACGTGGAAAACTCAATCGGTAGTTCAAATAGAACTCAAAAAGCAAATAAGCTCAATATGATTTCATTTCCACTCTGGGCTAATATATCCAATTTAATAATATTTAAATGGAGTCCCATGTGGTAAAGTGGGAAATAAGCTAAAATGAAACTTTGGAAGTGGGAGAATCATTATAACAATTCAGTAGCCTTAAGTTTTAAGTATAACATCTGTCATCTTCATTATGTCATAAGTTTTACCGTCACTGGTATAGCCTACCTTTAATAATTTATTGTCAAACAATAGCAAAAAAAATACCGAAATATTTGTTGTGGCATGCGTATTTCTCGTACCTGCTATGTAAGAACTTATACTGCTGTATATACTGTAAGTAAGATTTATTTCAGTATTTCAGGTTCTATTTATTTGTATATATATTGAATATTAAAATGTTATGTAGGCTTAATCTGTTTTAGGGAGACTTATCTACCTATTGAGATGGTGACCAATGTTCGGCAACTTTCCAAAAATATCATCACACCTTTTCATTTCATGACCCCCTGAGCCTAAAACCACCCTCCGTCCAACAGTATATATAATATGTACTGTATATGTATGTTTAGGAAACACTCTAACTTCCGAAAATATTTTCTGACTGATGAAACTTGGCACAAAAAATTGATCATACAAATGTCATGATGGATTTCGTTAACCAGCTACAGTAGATCCACTATTAAGTTACAAGATGGTGGCCGATTGAAACCTCATATAATTCATATCTCAGTTAATATTGGTCGCAAAGGAATGAACTAAAATCTGACAGAAACTCGTATTAGGCCTATCTACGATAATGGTTATCAACACTTTTTACGACAAATCAACGATTTCAAGATGACGTCCATTCAAAGTAAAAATAATTTAATAAGTAAAAGTTCGTAGTCGTCATTGTTTGGAACACAAGAGTGTTTATGTTGTGGTCGGGAAAATAATGAAGTAGCCTACTTTAATTTTTTATTGCATACATAGCGTACAGTAGGTAGCGTAGAAGAAAAGCAGGGTCTGCGGAATCTCACAACTCCTGATCGGCCAGAGCCGAAAGGGATTTTTTTACTGCCTAATAAAACCATATTTCGACAGTTTTTTGTAGTTATTGAAAATCCTACCATCTGCATGACAGGATTAAGGCAGGCCCTGAAAGCGATTAGAATAGGTACACATTATAGTCAAGAGAGGGTCATACTAGCAGCATAATATTATAATAGCATCGCGAGTTGCTCATAATTGAAGACCCTATCGTAACGAAGCATAACCCTGATGGGACCCCCCCCACCAGAAGCGTTACGCAATTTATGGATGCTCCCTAAAATGAAAACCTGATATATCCCAAGTATATTCCCGGTATGGAGTTATGAAACATTATAAGAAGACAACATTACGGGCATGTTTTGGCTTAGGATTAGACTGCCATGATCCAAAATCGTGCGACAGCCCTTGTTTAAAAAAAAAATGTAAGAAGAGAGGGCAGTGTCGCCACCTGGTGGTTGAGATGAGAAGCTCGGCGTTGCAATGACCAAAATTTGCATAAACAGCGATGTGTTGTCCGTATTCGATTTATTGTAAGAAAAGAGACTTATCTGGCGATGCAACGCCCGATATTTCAATTTTGGCGATGTACTTGTCAGCGAGGTAATGACCGGCGATGCAGTGACCGAAATTTGCATAAATAAGGCGATGCCTTGTCCATGTTAGGTTTAATGTAAGAAAAGAGATTTGTCTGGCGATGCTCTGTCACGCGAGGAAGTGCCCGGCGATGTACTGTCCAGCGATGTAATGCCCGGCGAGGTAATGTCACAGTCTCGGGTAATAGGCCTATGCCTTGTTTTCGTTTATGATTTGGTAACTCCCAGTTCGTTCAGCTTTAAAGTTGACTACACGATGCCGATAACTTGACATTTCTGAAACATAATCAAATCATTAGCCTGTAAAAGTCAATAACAGTCGTTAAAATATTCTACCACATTGTATTATGCAAATTGTAAATTACACTGAACTACAATGAAATAAGAAAAACCGTTCGTTAGTCAAGCCGCATCATCAATATTCTGGTCGACGTCATGTAATAAAAAAGGTTTCTATTGTGTGTCTTAATGTTAAAGGGCAAAATGTTCCATAACTTCTCTTTTACAAGTATGGCATAATTTGTGTTAAAAAATGACGTATAATTAATTGCATGTGCCACATTATCGTAAATTGAAGAACCGGTCCGAGTGTACTCAAACATGCATTCCAATATTTTATCAATTAGCAAATAGAGAAAATGAGTAATTTTGTAAATTTAGTAAGTTAATTTTATGTATTAAAATCTCAAAACAAATTCGAATACCACACGTCAACAACACACCCGCGCGCCCCTTGCGGCCCAATCTCATAGTTCATTTACTTCCCGCCAAGTTCAAAGTACTACACGCCCCCATGATGTCTTCAACACCCAACTACATAATCTCTACACCAAGCCGGCCTTCGACGCTCTCTGAGGCTCCGTCCGGGCGCTGCTTCCTCATCTGATTCTTCATCGCCGGAGGCCACAGGCAACTCATTCCACACTAAGGATTCACCCAGCTCTTTCGTTGGCGGTTCCACACTGGTGTCAGACGACTCCTCAACTTGCATCACAGCAGGCGCTCTCCGCACATCTGCCACATGAACAGGCAACCCGTCCACTTCAACACCATGAGCTGAATGCACTCCTGTCACGGTCCCAGTCCGCCATTCTGTAGTACACTTAGCATTTTGGGGCTTCACAAATACTCTCTCCCCTACCACATATTTATTGCTAGTGAAATCCGAGAGCTCGTCGATATCATCACTATACAACGGGAATCTCCACTCATAGTCCTTCACCAATTTGTAGGGAACAGATAAACTTCTTCCAGGTTCACGGGGCGTGGAATTATACCAAAACACACTCTCAGATATGCTGCATTGGCTCCTCTCTGCAATCCTCTTAATAGTTCTGTGATTTCTTTCAATTATTCCGTTCCCACTGGGCCGATAGATGCATCGGAAGGTTAATTTCACCTTCCACTTTTGACACAATTGCCTCATTGCTTCCGATCTGAAGGTTCGACTGTTATCAAGGAGCAGTTCATTGGGCGGTCCTCGCTCTGCAAATACTTCGGCTAGTATTCGGGCCACAATCTCCTGCCCTTCGTCCCGAATGTATCTTCGGTTAGGTTAGGTTAGGTTAGGTTAGGTTAGGTTAGGTTAGGTTAGGTTAGGTTAGGTTAGGTTAGGTTAGGTTAGGTTAGGTTAGGTTAGGTTAGGTTAGGTTAGGTTAGGTTGGGTTAGGTTAGGTTAGGTTAGATTAGGTTAGGTTAGGTTAGGTTAGGTTAGGTTAGGTTAGGTTAGGTTAGGTTAGGTTAGGTTAGGTTAGGTTGGATTTAGGTTAGGTTAGGTTAGGTTGGATTTAGGTTAGGTTAGGTTAGGTTGGATTTAGGTTAGGTTAGGTTAGGTTAGGTTAGGTTAGGTTAGGTTAGGTTAGGTTAGGTTAGGTTAGGTTAGGTTAGGTTAGGTTAGGTTAGGTTAGGTTAGGTTAGGTTAGGTTAGGTTAGGTTAGGTTAGGTTAGGTTAGGTTAGGTTAGGTTCGGTTCGGTTAGGTTAGGTTAGGTTAGGTTAGGTTAGGTTAGGTTAGGGGGGTGGGGTCACCGGTAGATTTCTTTCTGATGCGGTTTTTTCGATTCCAGTTGCGGTCCTGACCAATAGTTGTCATTGATGACCATACGGATTCGATGGGGTTTGCGTTCTAGACGCATTTGAAAAACGCTCCCTATCCCTTATACATAGGATTTTTTACATTTCATACAATTTTAAGAAATTCTCTCGATGGTTAGTCGACTTTTTTCGCTCAGACGTGGGATTTTATGTGGGCTACAAGAAAAATGCGGAATCCCGGTTCTCACTGGTCAAATTCGGCAATTTTTCCCGTTTTTTTGAATATGCTTGTTCCGACCCTGAAGCCCTGCATTCATCGGTACACAATGCGCGGCACATGATTTCCCAGTAGTTTTTCAAGCCGCATCTACCTGCCAGGGTTATACAATTTTAAGAGGCAATTTTTCGTTTTTTTTTTTTTTTTTTTTTTTTTGCGCAAATTTTTTGACTTTGTTTGGGGTCGAGATGGGTGTCGCTAGACGCGGGATTTCATCCCGAACACGACGATATACGGTTTATGGGGTGGTTTTCCCATAGGTTGCCGGCTAGCCCGGGATCAGTGCCTATTTGAAGCATTTCGGGTGCTCGGGGCCTGTGACGTCATCGCCCATGCATTCTTATGGGAGATTTTGGTCAAAATGATCCGATGGCCATGAATGGGACATGGTTGGAAAGAGGAGGTGATTTCGAGCCGATTCGCCCGGTTTTTACTCGGATGCGTTGGATACCGGCCGATTTGAGGGCGTTTCAAAGTTCGTTTTCAGGGATAGGAGCACACGTTAGGGGGGTGGGGTCACCGGTAGATTTCTTTCTGATGCGGTTTTTTCGATTCCAGTTGCGGTCCTGACCAATAGTTGTCATTGATGACCATACGGATTCGATGGGGTTTGCGTTCTAGACGCATTTGAAAAACGCTCCCTATCCCTTATACATAGGATTTTTTACATTTCATACAATTTTAAGAAATTCTCTCGATGGTTAGTCGACGTTTTTCGCTCAGACGTGGGATTTTATGTGGGCTACAAGAAAAATGCGGAATCCCGGTTCTCACTGGTCAAATTCGGCAATTTTTCCCGTTTTTTTTAATATGCTTGTTCCGACCCTGACGCCCTGCATTCATCGGTACACAATGCGCGGCACATGATTTCCCAGTAGTTTTTCAAGCCGCATCTACCTGCCAGGGTTATACAATTTTAAGAGGCAATTTTTCGTTTTTTTTTTTTTTTTTTTTTTTGCGCAAATTTTTTGACATTTTTTGGGGTCGAGATGGGTGTCGCTAGACGCGGGATTTCATCCCGAACACGACGATATACGGTTTATGGGGTGGTTTTCCCATAGGTTGCCGGCTAGCCCGGGATCAGTGCCTATTTGAAGCATTTCGGGTGCTCGGGGCCTGTGACGTCATCGCCCATGCATTCTTATGGGAGATTTTGGTCAAAATGATCCGATGGCCATGAATGGGACATGGTTGGAAAGAGGAGGTGATTTCGAGCCGATTCGCCCGGTTTTTACTCGGATGCGTTGGATACCGGCCGATTTGAGGGCGTTTCAAAGTTCGTTTTCAGGGATAGGAGCACACGTTAGGGGGGTGGGGTCACCGGTAGATTTCTTTCTGATGCGGTTTTTTCGATTCCAGTTGCGGTCCTGACCAATAGTTGTCATTGATGACCATACGAATTCGATGGGGTTTGCGTTCTAGACGCATTTGAAAAACGCTCCCTATCCCTTATACATAGGATTTTTTACATTTCATACAATTTTAAGAAATTCTCTCGATGGTTAGTCGACTTTTTTCGCTCAGACGTGGGATTTTATGTGGGCTACAAGAAAAATGCGGAATCCCGGTTCTCACTGGTCAAATTCGGCAATTTTCCCGTTTTTTTTGAATATGCTTGTTCCGACCCTGACGCCCTGCATTCATCGGTACACAATGCGCGGCACATGATTTCCCAGTAGTTTTTCAAGCCGCATCTACCTGCCAGGGTTATACAATTTTAAGAGGCAATTTTTCGTTTTTTTTTTTTTTTTTTTTTTTTGCGCAAATTTTTTGACATTTTTTGGGGTCGAGATGGGTGTCGCTAGACGCGGGATTTCATCCCGAACACGACGATATACGGTTTATGGGGTGGTTTTCCCATAGGTTGCCGGCTAGCCCGGGATCAGTGCCTATTTGAAGCATTTCGGGTGCTCGGGGCCTGTGACGTCATCGCCCATGCATTCTTATGGGAGATTTTGGTCAAAATGATCCGATGGCCATGAATGGGACATGGTTGGAAAGAGGAGGTGATTTCGAGCCGATTCGCCCGGTTTTTACTCGGATGCGTTGGATACCGGCCGATTTGAGGGCGTTTCAAAGTTCGTTTTCAGGGATAGGAGCACACGTTAGGGGGGTGGGGTCACCGGTAGATTTCTTTCTGATGCGGTTTTTTCGATTCCAGTTGCGGTCCTGACCAATAGTTGTCATTGATGACCATACGAATTCGATGGGGTTTGCGTTCTAGACGCATTTGAAAAACGCTCCCTATCCCTTATACATAGGATTTTTTACATTTCATACAATTTTAAGAAATTCTCTCGATGGTTAGTCGACTTTTTTCGCTCAGACGTGGGATTTTATGTGGGCTACAAGAAAAATGCGGAATCCCGGTTCTCACTGGTCAAATTCGGCAATTTTTCCCGTTTTTTTTAATATGCTTGTTCCGACCCTGACGCCCTGCATTCATCGGTACACAATGCGCGGCACATGATTTCCCAGTAGTTTTTCAAGCCGCATCTACCTGCCAGGGTTATACAATTTTAAGAGGCAATTTTTCGTTTTTTTTTTTTTTTTTTTTTTTTGCGCAAATTTTTTGACATTTTTTGGGGTCGAGATGGGTGTCGCTAGACGCGGGATTTCATCCCGAACACGACGATATACGGTTTATGGGGTGGTTTTCCCATAGGTTGCCGGCTAGCCCGGGATCAGTGCCTATTTGAAGCATTTCGGGGGCTCGGGGCCTGTGACGTCATCGCCCATGCATTCTTATGGGAGATTTTGGTCAAAATGATCCGATGGCCATGAATGGGACATGGTTGGAAAGAGGAGGTGATTTCGAGCCGATTCGCCCGGTTTTTACTCGGATGCGTTGGATACCGTCCGATTTGAGGGCGTTGCAAAGTCGGTTTTCAAGGTATGTTGCACACGTTAAGGGGGTGGGGTCACCGGTAGATTTCTTTCTGATGCGGTTTTTTCGATTCCAGTTGCGGTCCTGACCAATAGTTGTCATTGATGACCATACGGATTCGATGGGGTTTGCGTTCTAGACGCATTTGAAAAACGCCCCCTATCCCTTATACATAGGATTTTTTACATTTCATACAATTTTAAGAAATTCTCTCGATGGTTAGTCGACTTTTTTCGCTCAGACGTGGGATTTTATGTGGGCTACAAGAAAAATGCGAAATCCCGGTTCTCACTGGTCAAATTCGGCAATTTTTCCCGTTTTTTTTTAATATGCTTGTTCCGACCCTGACGCCCTGCATTCATCGGTACACAATGCGCGGCACATGATTTCCCAGTAGTTTTTCAAGCCGCATCTACCTGCCAGGGTTATACAATTTTAAGAGGCAATTTTTCGTTTTTTTTTTTTTTTTTTTTGCGCAAATTTTTTGACTTTTTTTGGGGTCGAGATGGGTGTCGCTAGACGCGGGATTTCATCCCGAACACGACGATATACGGTTTATGGGGTGGTTTTCCCATAGGTTGCCGGCTAGCCCGGGATCAGTGCCTATTTGAAGCATTTCGGGTGCTCGGGGCCTGTGACGTCATCGCCCATGCATTCTTATGGGAGATTTTGGTCAAAATGATCCGATGGCCATGAATGGGACATGGTTGGAAAGAGGAGGTGATTTCGAGCCGATTCGCCCGGTTTTTACTAGGATGCGTTGGATACCGGCCGATTTGAGGGCGTTTCAAAGTTCGTTTTCAGGGATAGGAGCACACGTTAGGGGGGTGGGGTCACCGGTAGATTTCTTTCTGATGCGGTTTTTTCGATTCCAGTTGCGGTCCTGACCAATAGTTGTCATTGATGACCATACGAATTCGATGGGGTTTGCGTTGTAGACGCATTTGAAAAACGCTCCCTATCCCTTATACATAGGATTTTTTACATTTCATACAATTTTAAGAAATTCTCTCGATGGTTAGTCGACTTTTTTCGCTCAGACGTGGGATTTTATGTGGGCTACAAGAAAAATGCGGAATCCCGGTTCTCACTGGTCAAATTCGGCAATTTTTCCCGTTTTTTTTAATATGCTTGTTCCGACCCTGACGCCCTGCATTCATCGGTACACAATGCGCGGCACATGATTTCCCAGTAGTTTTTCAAGCCGCATCTACCTGCCAGGGTTATACAATTTTAAGAGGCAATTTTTCGTTTTTTTTTTTTTTTTTTTTGCGCAAATTTTTTGACTTTTTTTGGGGTCGAGATGGGTGTCGCTAGACGCGGGATTTCATCCCGAACACGACGATATATGGTTTATGGGGTGGTTTTCCCATAGGTTGCCGGCTAGCCCGGGATCAGTGCCTATTTGAAGCATTTCGGGGGCTCGGGGCCTGTGACGTCATCGCCCATGCATTCTTATGGGAGATTTTGGTCAAAATGATCCGATGGCCATGAATGGGACATGGTTGGAAAGAGGAGGTGATTTCGAGCCGATTCGCCCGGTTTTTACTCGGATGCGTTGGATACCGTCCGATTTGAGGGCGTTGCAAAGTCGGTTTTCAAGGTATGTTGCACACGTTAAGGGGGTGGGGTCACCGGTAGATTTCTTTCTGATGCGGTTTTTTCGATTCCAGTTGCGGTCCTGACCAATAGTTGTCATTGATGACCATACGGATTCGATGGGGTTTGCGTTCTAGACGCATTTGAAAAACGCTCCCTATCCCTTATACATAGGATTTTTTACATTTCATACAATTTTAAGAAATTCTCTCGATGGTTAGTCGACTTTTTTCGCTCAGACGTGGGATTTTATGTGGGCTACAAGAAAAATGCGAAATCCCGGTTCTCACTGGTCAAATTCGGCAATTTTTCCCGTTTTTTTTGAATATCCTTGTTCCGACCCTGACGCCACACAATGATCGATACACAATGCGCGATACCTGATCTCCCACTAGTTTTTCAAGCCGCATCTAGCTGCCAGGGTTATACAATTTTAAGAGGCAATTTTTCGTTTTTTTTTTTTTTTTTTTTGCGCCCATTTTTTTGACTTTTTTTGGGGTCGAGATGGGTGTCGCTAGACGCGGGATTTCATCCCGAACACGACGATATAGGGTTTATGGGGTGGTTTTCCCATAGGTTGCCGGCTAGCCCGGGATCAGTGCCTATTTGAAGGATTTCGGGGGCTCGGGGCCTGTGACGTCATCGCCCATGCATTCTTATGGGAGATTTTGGTCAAAATGATCCGATGGCCATGAATGGGACATGGTTGGAAAGAGGAGGTGATTTCGAGCCGATTCGCCCGGTTTTTACTCGGATGCGTTGGATACCGTCCGATTTGAGGGCGTTGCAAAGTCGGTTTTCAAGGTATGTTGCACACGTTAAGGGGGTGGGGTCACCGGTAGATTTCTTTCTGATGCGGTTTTTTCGATTCCAGTTGCGGTCCTGACCAATAGTTGTCATTGATGACCATACGAATTCGATGGGGTTTGCGTTGTAGACGCATTTGAAAAACGCTCCCTATCCCTTATACATAGGATTTTTTACATTTCATACAATTTTAAGAAATTCTCTCGATGGTTAGTCGACTTTTTTCGCTCAGACGTGGGATTTTATGTGGGCTACAAGAAAAATGCGGAATCCCGGTTCTCACTGGTCAAATTCGGCAATTTTTCCCGTTTTTTTTAATATGCTTGTTCCGACCCTGACGCCCTGCATTCATCGGTACACAATGCGCGGCACATGATTTCCCAGTAGTTTTTCAAGCCGCATCTACCTGCCAGGGTTATACAATTTTAAGAGGCAATTTTTCGTTTTTTTTTTTTTTTTTTTTGCGCAAATTTTTTGACTTTTTTTGGGGTCGAGATGGGTGTCGCTAGACGCGGGATTTCATCCCGAACACGACGATATATGGTTTATGGGGTGGTTTTCCCATAGGTTGCCGGCTAGCCCGGGATCAGTGCCTATTTGAAGCATTTCGGGGGCTCGGGGCCTGTGACGTCATCGCCCATGCATTCTTATGGGAGATTTTGGTCAAAATGATCCGATGGCCATGAATGGGACATGGTTGGAAAGAGGAGGTGATTTCGAGCCGATTCGCCCGGTTTTTACTCGGATGCGTTGGATACCGTCCGATTTGAGGGCGTTGCAAAGTCGGTTTTCAAGGTATGTTGCACACGTTAAGGGGGTGGGGTCACCGGTAGATTTCTTTCTGATGCGGTTTTTTCGATTCCAGTTGCGGTCCTGACCAATAGTTGTCATTGATGACCATACGGATTCGATGGGGTTTGCGTTCTAGACGCATTTGAAAAACGCTCCCTATCCCTTATACATAGGATTTTTTACATTTCATACAATTTTAAGAAATTCTCTCGATGGTTAGTCGACTTTTTTCGCTCAGACGTGGGATTTTATGTGGGCTACAAGAAAAATGCGAAATCCCGGTTCTCACTGGTCAAATTCGGCAATTTTTCCCGTTTTTTTTGAATATCCTTGTTCCGACCCTGACGCCACACAATGATCGATACACAATGCGCGATACCTGATCTCCCACTAGTTTTTCAAGCCGCATCTAGCTGCCAGGGTTATACAATTTTAAGAGGCAATTTTTCGTTTTTTTTTTTTTTTTTTTTGCGCCCATTTTTTTGACTTTTTTTGGGGTCGAGATGGGTGTCGCTAGACGCGGGATTTCATCCCGAACACGACGATATAGGGTTTATGGGGTGGTTTTCCCATAGGTTGCCGGCTAGCCCGGGATCAGTGCCTATTTGAAGGATTTCGGGGGCTCGGGGCCTGTGACGTCATCGCCCATGCATTCTTATGGGAGATTTTGGTCAAAATGATCCGATGGCCATGAATGGGACATGGTTGGAAAGAGGAGGTGATTTCGAGCCGATTCGCCCGGTTTTTACTCGGATGCGTTGGATACCGTCCGATTTGAGGGCGTTGCAAAGTCGGTTTTCAAGGTATGTTGCACACGTTAAGGGGGTGGGGTCACCGGTAGATTTCTTTCTGATGCGGTTTTTTCGATTCCAGTTGCGGTCCTGACCAATAGTTGTCATTGATGACCATACGGATTCGATGGGGTTTGCGTTCTAGACGCATTTGAAAAACGTTCCCTATCCCTTATACATAGGATTTTTTACATTTCATACAATTTTAAGAAATTCTCTCGATGGTTAGTCGACTTTTTTCGCTCAGACGTGGGATTTTATGTGGGCTACAAGAAAAATGCGAAATCCCGGTTCTCACTGGTCAAATTCGGCAATTTTTCCCGTTTTTTTTGAATATCCTTGTTCCGACCCTGACGCCACACAATGATCGATACACAATGCGCGATACCTGATCTCCCACTAGTTTTTCAAGCCGCATCTAGCTGCCAGGGTTATACAATTTTAAGAGGCAATTTTTCGTTTTTTTTTTTTTTTTTTTTGCGCCCATTTTTTTGACTTTTTTTGGGGTCGAGATGGGTGTCGCTAGACGCGGGATTTCATCCCGAACACGACGATATAGGGTTTATGGGGTGGTTTTCCCATAGGTTGCCGGCTAGCCCGGGATCAGTGCCTATTTGAAGGATTTCGGGGGCTCGGGGCCTGTGACGTCATCGCCCATGCATTCTTATGGGAGATTTTGGTCAAAATGATCCGATGGCCATGAATGGGACATGGTTGGAAAGAGGAGGTGATTTCGAGCCGATTCGCCCGGTTTTTACTCGGATGCGTTGGATACCGTCCGATTTGAGGGCGTTGCAAAGTCGGTTTTCAAGGTATGTTGCACACGTTAAGGGGGTGGGGTCACCGGTAGATTTCTTTCTGATGCGGTTTTTTCGATTCCAGTTGCGGTCCTGACCAATAGTTGTCATTGATGACCATACGGATTCGATGGGGTTTGCGTTCTAGACGCATTTGAAAAACGCCCCCTATCCCTTATACATAGGATTTTTTACATTTCATACAATTTTAAGAAATTCTCTCGATGGTTAGTCGACTTTTTTCGCTCAGACGTGGGATTTTATGTGGGCTACAAGAAAAATGCGAAATCCCGGTTCTCACTGGTCAAATTCGGCAATTTTTCCCGTTTTTTTTTAATATGCTTGTTCCGACCCTGACGCCCTGCATTCATCGGTACACAATGCGCGGCACATGATTTCCCAGTAGTTTTTCAAGCCGCATCTACCTGCCAGGGTTATACAATTTTAAGAGGCAATTTTTCGTTTTTTTTTTTTTTTTTTTTGCGCAAATTTTTTGACTTTTTTTGGGGTCGAGATGGGTGTCGCTAGACGCGGGATTTCATCCCGAACACGACGATATACGGTTTATGGGGTGGTTTTCCCATAGGTTGCCGGCTAGCCCGGGATCAGTGCCTATTTGAAGCATTTCGGGTGCTCGGGGCCTGTGACGTCATCGCCCATGCATTCTTATGGGAGATTTTGGTCAAAATGATCCGATGGCCATGAATGGGACATGGTTGGAAAGAGGAGGTGATTTCGAGCCGATTCGCCCGGTTTTTACTAGGATGCGTTGGATACCGGCCGATTTGAGGGCGTTTCAAAGTTCGTTTTCAGGGATAGGAGCACACGTTAGGGGGGTGGGGTCACCGGTAGATTTCTTTCTGATGCGGTTTTTTCGATTCCAGTTGCGGTCCTGACCAATAGTTGTCATTGATGACCATACGAATTCGATGGGGTTTGCGTTGTAGACGCATTTGAAAAACGCTCCCTATCCCTTATACATAGGATTTTTTACATTTCATACAATTTTAAGAAATTCTCTCGATGGTTAGTCGACTTTTTTCGCTCAGACGTGGGATTTTATGTGGGCTACAAGAAAAATGCGGAATCCCGGTTCTCACTGGTCAAATTCGGCAATTTTTCCCGTTTTTTTTAATATGCTTGTTCCGACCCTGACGCCCTGCATTCATCGGTACACAATGCGCGGCACATGATTTCCCAGTAGTTTTTCAAGCCGCATCTACCTGCCAGGGTTATACAATTTTAAGAGGCAATTTTTCGTTTTTTTTTTTTTTTTTTTGCGCAAATTTTTTGACTTTTTTTGGGGTCGAGATGGGTGTCGCTAGACGCGGGATTTCATCCCGAACACGACGATATATGGTTTATGGGGTGGTTTTCCCATAGGTTGCCGGCTAGCCCGGGATCAGTGCCTATTTGAAGCATTTCGGGGGCTCGGGGCCTGTGACGTCATCGCCCATGCATTCTTATGGGAGATTTTGGTCAAAATGATCCGATGGCCATGAATGGGACATGGTTGGAAAGAGGAGGTGATTTCGAGCCGATTCGCCCGGTTTTTACTCGGATGCGTTGGATACCGTCCGATTTGAGGGCGTTGCAAAGTCGGTTTTCAAGGTATGTTGCACACGTTAAGGGGGTGGGGTCACCGGTAGATTTCTTTCTGATGCGGTTTTTTCGATTCCAGTTGCGGTCCTGACCAATAGTTGTCATTGATGACCATACGGATTCGATGGGGTTTGCGTTCTAGACGCATTTGAAAAACGCTCCCTATCCCTTATACATAGGATTTTTTACATTTCATACAATTTTAAGAAATTCTCTCGATGGTTAGTCGACTTTTTTCGCTCAGACGTGGGATTTTATGTGGGCTACAAGAAAAATGCGAAATCCCGGTTCTCACTGGTCAAATTCGGCAATTTTTCCCGTTTTTTTTGAATATCCTTGTTCCGACCCTGACGCCACACAATGATCGATACACAATGCGCGATACCTGATCTCCCACTAGTTTTTCAAGCCGCATCTAGCTGCCAGGGTTATACAATTTTAAGAGGCAATTTTTCGTTTTTTTTTTTTTTTTTTTTGCGCCCATTTTTTTGACTTTTTTTGGGGTCGAGATGGGTGTCGCTAGACGCGGGATTTCATCCCGAACACGACGATATAGGGTTTATGGGGTGGTTTTCCCATAGGTTGCCGGCTAGCCCGGGATCAGTGCCTATTTGAAGGATTTCGGGGGCTCGGGGCCTGTGACGTCATCGCCCATGCATTCTTATGGGAGATTTTGGTCAAAATGATCCGATGGCCATGAATGGGACATGGTTGGAAAGAGGAGGTGATTTCGAGCCGATTCGCCCGGTTTTTACTCGGATGCGTTGGATACCGTCCGATTTGAGGGCGTTGCAAAGTCGGTTTTCAAGGTATGTTGCACACGTTAAGGGGGTGGGGTCACCGGTAGATTTCTTTCTGATGCGGTTTTTTCGATTCCAGTTGCGGTCCTGACCAATAGTTGTCATTGATGACCATACGAATTCGATGGGGTTTGCGTTGTAGACGCATTTGAAAAACGCTCCCTATCCCTTATACATAGGATTTTTTACATTTCATACAATTTTAAGAAATTCTCTCGATGGTTAGTCGACTTTTTTCGCTCAGACGTGGGATTTTATGTGGGCTACAAGAAAAATGCGGAATCCCGGTTCTCACTGGTCAAATTCGGCAATTTTTCCCGTTTTTTTTAATATGCTTGTTCCGACCCTGACGCCCTGCATTCATCGGTACACAATGCGCGGCACATGATTTCCCAGTAGTTTTTCAAGCCGCATCTACCTGCCAGGGTTATACAATTTTAAGAGGCAATTTTTCGTTTTTTTTTTTTTTTTTTTTGCGCAAATTTTTTGACTTTTTTTGGGGTCGAGATGGGTGTCGCTAGACGCGGGATTTCATCCCGAACACGACGATATATGGTTTATGGGGTGGTTTTCCCATAGGTTGCCGGCTAGCCCGGGATCAGTGCCTATTTGAAGCATTTCGGGGGCTCGGGGCCTGTGACGTCATCGCCCATGCATTCTTATGGGAGATTTTGGTCAAAATGATCCGATGGCCATGAATGGGACATGGTTGGAAAGAGGAGGTGATTTCGAGCCGATTCGCCCGGTTTTTACTCGGATGCGTTGGATACCGTCCGATTTGAGGGCGTTGCAAAGTCGGTTTTCAAGGTATGTTGCACACGTTAAGGGGGTGGGGTCACCGGTAGATTTCTTTCTGATGCGGTTTTTTCGATTCCAGTTGCGGTCCTGACCAATAGTTGTCATTGATGACCATACGGATTCGATGGGGTTTGCGTTCTAGACGCATTTGAAAAACGCTCCCTATCCCTTATACATAGGATTTTTTACATTTCATACAATTTTAAGAAATTCTCTCGATGGTTAGTCGACTTTTTTCGCTCAGACGTGGGATTTTATGTGGGCTACAAGAAAAATGCGAAATCCCGGTTCTCACTGGTCAAATTCGGCAATTTTTCCCGTTTTTTTTGAATATCCTTGTTCCGACCCTGACGCCACACAATGATCGATACACAATGCGCGATACCTGATCTCCCACTAGTTTTTCAAGCCGCATCTAGCTGCCAGGGTTATACAATTTTAAGAGGCAATTTTTCGTTTTTTTTTTTTTTTTTTTTGCGCCCATTTTTTTGACTTTTTTTGGGGTCGAGATGGGTGTCGCTAGACGCGGGATTTCATCCCGAACACGACGATATAGGGTTTATGGGGTGGTTTTCCCATAGGTTGCCGGCTAGCCCGGGATCAGTGCCTATTTGAAGGATTTCGGGGGCTCGGGGCCTGTGACGTCATCGCCCATGCATTCTTATGGGAGATTTTGGTCAAAATGATCCGATGGCCATGAATGGGACATGGTTGGAAAGAGGAGGTGATTTCGAGCCGATTCGCCCGGTTTTTACTCGGATGCGTTGGATACCGTCCGATTTGAGGGCGTTGCAAAGTCGGTTTTCAAGGTATGTTGCACACGTTAAGGGGGTGGGGTCACCGGTAGATTTCTTTCTGATGCGGTTTTTTCGATTCCAGTTGCGGTCCTGACCAATAGTTGTCATTGATGACCATACGGATTCGATGGGGTTTGCGTTCTAGACGCATTTGAAAAACGTTCCCTATCCCTTATACATAGGATTTTTTACATTTCATACAATTTTAAGAAATTCTCTCGATGGTTAGTCGACTTTTTTCGCTCAGACGTGGGATTTTATGTGGGCTACAAGAAAAATGCGAAATCCCGGTTCTCACTGGTCAAATTCGGCAATTTTTCCCGTTTTTTTTGAATATCCTTGTTCCGACCCTGACGCCACACAATGATCGATACACAATGCGCGATACCTGATCTCCCACTAGTTTTTCAAGCCGCATCTAGCTGCCAGGGTTATACAATTTTAAGAGGCAATTTTTCGTTTTTTTTTTGTTTTTTTTTTGCGCCCATTTTTTTGACTTTTTTTGGGGTCGAGATGGGTGTCGCTAGACGCGGGATTTCATCCCGAACACGACGATATAGGGTTTATGGGGTGGTTTTCCCATAGGTTGCCGGCTAGCCCGGGATCAGTGCCTATTTGAAGGATTTCGGGGGCTCGGGGCCTGTGACGTCATCGCCCATGCATTCTTATGGGAGATTTTGGTCAAAATGATCCGATGGCCATGAATGGGACATGGTTGGAAAGAGGAGGTGATTTCGAGCCGATTCGCCCGGTTTTTACTCGGATGCGTTGGATACCGTCCGATTTGAGGGCGTTGCAAAGTCGGTTTTCAAGGTATGTTGCACACGTTAAGGGGGTGGGGTCACCGGTAGATTTCTTTCTGATGCGGTTTTTTCGATTCCAGTTGCGGTCCTGACCAATAGCTGTCATTGATGACCATACGGATTCGATGGGGTTTGCGTTCTAGACGCATTTGAAAAACGCTCCCTATCCCTTATACATAGGATTTTTTACATTTCATACAATTTTAAGAAATTCTCTCGATGGTTAGTCGACTTTTTTCGCTCAGACGTGGGATTTTATGTGGGCTACACGAAAAATGCGAAATCCCGGTTCTCACTGGTCAAATTCGGCAATTTTTCCCGTTTTTTTGAATATCCTTGTTCCGACCCTGACGCCACACAATGATCGATACACAATGCGCGATACCTGATCTCCCACTAGTTTTTCAAGCCGCATCTAGCTGCCAGGGTTATACAATTTTAAGAGGCAATTTTTTTTTTTTTTTTTTTTTTTTGCGCCCATTTTTTTGACTTTTTTTGGGGTCGAGATGGGTGTCGCTAGACGCGGGATTTCATCCCGAACACGACGATATAGGGTTTATGGGGTGGTTTTCCCATAGGTTGCCGGCTAGCCCGGGATCAGTGCCTATTTGAAGGATTTCGGGGGCTCGGGGCCTGTGACGTCATCGCCCATGCATTCTTATGGGAGATTTTGGTCAAAATGATCCGATGGCCATGAATGGGACATGGTTGGAAAGAGGAGGTGATTTCGAGCCGATTCGCCCGGTTTTTACTCGGATGCGTTGGATACCGTCCGATTTGAGGGCGTTGCAAAGTCGGTTTTCAAGGTATGTTGCACACGTTAAGGGGGTGGGGTCACCGGTAGATTTCTTTCTGATGCGGTTTTTTCGATTCCAGTTGCGGTCCTGACCAATAGCTGTCATTGATGACCATACAGATTCGATGGGGTTTGCGTTCTAGACGCATTTGAAAAACGCTCCCTATCCCTTATACATAGGATTTTTTACATTTCATACAATTTTAAGAAATTCTCTCGATGGTTAGTCGACTTTTTTCGCTCAGACGTGGGATTTTATGTGGGCTACACGAAAAATGCGAAATCCCGGTTCTCACTGGTCAAATTCGGCAATTTTTCCCGTTTTTTTGAATATCCTTGTTCCGACCCTGACGCCACACAATGATCGATACACAATGCGCGATACCTGATCTCCCACTAGTTTTTCAAGCCGCATCTAGCTGCCAGGGTTATACAATTTTAAGAGGCAATTTTTCGTTTTTTTTTTGTTTTTTTTTTGCGCCCATTTTTTTGACTTTTTTTGGGGTCGAGATGGGTGTCGCTAGACGCGGGATTTCATCCCGAACACGACCATATAGGGTTTATGGGGTGGTTTTCCCATAGGTTGCCGGCTAGCCCGGGATCAGTGCCTATTTGAAGGATTTCGGGGGCTCGGGGCCTGTGACGTCATCGCCCATGCATTCTTATGGGAGATTTTGGTCAAAATGATCCGATGGCCATGAATGGGACATGGTTGGAAAGAGGAGGTGATTTCGAGCCGATTCGCCCGGTTTTTACTCGGATGCGTTGGATACCGGCCGATTTGAGGGCGTTGCAAAGTCGGTTTTCAAGGTATGTTGCACACGTTAAGGGGGTGGGGTCACCGGTAGATTTCTTTCTGATGCGGTTTTTTCGATTCCAGTTGCGGTCCTGACCAATAGTTGTCATTGATGACCATACGGATTCGATGGGGTTTGCGTTCTAGACGCATTTGAAAAACGCTCCCTATCCCTTATACATAGGATTTTTTACATTTCATACAATTTTAAGAAATTCTCTCGATGGTTAGTCGACTTTTTTCGCTCAGACGTGGGATTTTATGTGGGCTACACGAAAAATGCGAAATCCCGGTTCTCACTGGTCAAATTCGGCAATTTTTCCCGTTTTTTTGAATATCCTTGTTCCGACCCTGACGCCACACAATGATCGATACACAATGCGCGATACCTGATCTCCCACTAGTTTTTCAAGCCGCATCTAGCTGCCAGGGTTATACAATTTTAAGAGGCAATTTTTCGTTTTTTTTTTGTTTTTTTTTTGCGCCCATTTTTTTGACTTTTTTTGGGGTCGAGATGGGTGTCGCTAGACGCGGGATTTCATCCCGAACACGACCATATAGGGTTTATGGGGTGGTTTTCCCATAGGTTGCCGGCTAGCCCGGGATCAGTGCCTATTTGAAGGATTTCGGGGGCTCGGGGCCTGTGACGTCATCGCCCATGCATTCTTATGGGAGATTTTGGTCAAAATGATCCGATGGCCATGAATGGGACATGGTTGGAAAGAGGAGGTGATTTCGAGCCGATTCGCCCGGTTTTTACTCGGATGCGTTGGATACCGTCCGATTTGAGGGCGTTGCAAAGTCGGTTTTCAAGGTATGTTGCACACGTTAAGGGGGTGGGGTCACCGGTAGATTTCTTTCTGATGCGGTTTTTTCGTTTCCAGTTGCGGTCCTGACCAATAGTTGTCATTGATGACCATACGGATTCGATGGGGTTTGCGTTCTAGACGCATTTGAAAAACGCCCCCTATCCCTTATACATAGGATTTTTTACATTTCATACAATTTTAAGAAATTCTCTCGATGGTTAGTCGACTTTTTTCGCTCAGACGTGGGATTTTATGTGGGCTACAAGAAAAATGCGAAATCCCGGTTCTCACTGGTCAAATTCGGCAATTTTTCCCGTTTTTTTGAATATCCTTGTTCCGACCCTGACGCCACACAATGATCGATACACAATGCGCGATACCTGATCTCCCACTAGTTTTTCAAGCCGCATCTAGCTGCCAGGGTTATACAATTTTAAGAGGCAATTTTTCGTTTTTTTTTTTTTTTTTTTTTGCGCCCATTTTTTTGACTTTTTTTGGGGTCGAGATGGGTGTCGCTAGACGCGGGATTTCATCCCGAACACGACGATATAGGGTTTATGGGGTGGTTTTCCCATAGGTTGCCGGCTAGCCCGGGATCAGTGCCTATTTGAAGGATTTCGGGGGCTCGGGGCCTGTGACGTCATCGCCCATGCATTCTTATGGGAGATTTTGGTCAAAATGATCCGATGGCCATGAATGGGACATGGTTGGAAAGAGGAGGTGATTTCGAGCCGATTCGCCCGGTTTTTACTCGGATGCGTTGGATACCGGCCGATTTGAGGGCGTTGCAAAGTCGGTTTTCAAGGTATGTTGCACACGTTAAGGGGGTGGGGTCACCGGTAGATTTCTTTCTGATGCGGTTTTTTCGATTCCAGTTGCGGTCCTGACCAATAGTTGTCATTGATGACCATACGGATTCGATGGGGTTTGCGTTCTAGACGCATTTGAAAAACGCTCCCTATCCCTTATACATAGGATTTTTTACATTTCATACAATTTTAAGAAATTCTCTCGATGGTTAGTCGACTTTTTTCGCTCAGACGTGGGATTTTATGTGGGCTACACGAAAAATGCGAAATCCCGGTTCTCACTGGTCAAATTCGGCAATTTTTCCCGTTTTTTTGAATATCCTTGTTCCGACCCTGACGCCACACAATGATCGATACACAATGCGCGATACCTGATCTCCCACTAGTTTTTCAAGCCGCATCTAGCTGCCAGGGTTATACAATTTTAAGAGGCAATTTTTTTTTTTTTTTTTTTTTTTGCGCCCATTTTTTTGACTTTTTTTGGGGTCGAGATGGGTGTCGCTAGACGCGGGATTTCATCCCGAACACGACGATATAGGGTTTATGGGGTGGTTTTCCCATAGGTTGCCGGCTAGCCCGGGATCAGTGCCTATTTGAAGGATTTCGGGGGCTCGGGGCCTGTGACGTCATCGCCCATGCATTCTTATGGGAGATTTTGGTCAAAATGATCCGATGGCCATGAATGGGACATGGTTGGAAAGAGGAGGTGATTTCGAGCCGATTCGCCCGGTTTTTACTCGGATGCGTTGGATACCGTCCGATTTGAGGGCGTTGCAAAGTCGGTTTTCAAGGTATGTTGCACACGTTAAGGGGGTGGGGTCACCGGTAGATTTCTTTCTGATGCGGTTTTTTCGATTCCAGTTGCGGTCCTGACCAATAGCTGTCATTGATGACCATACAGATTCGATGGGGTTTGCGTTCTAGACGCATTTGAAAAACGCTCCCTATCCCTTATACATAGGATTTTTTACATTTCATACAATTTTAAGAAATTCTCTCGATGGTTAGTCGACTTTTTTCGCTCAGACGTGGGATTTTATGTGGGCTACACGAAAAATGCGAAATCCCGGTTCTCACTGGTCAAATTCGGCAATTTTTCCCGTTTTTTTGAATATCCTTGTTCCGACCCTGACGCCACACAATGATCGATACACAATGCGCGATACCTGATCTCCCACTAGTTTTTCAAGCCGCATCTAGCTGCCAGGGTTATACAATTTTAAGAGGCAATTTTTCGTTTTTTTTTTGTTTTTTTTTTGCGCCCATTTTTTTGACTTTTTTTGGGGTCGAGATGGGTGTCGCTAGACGCGGGATTTCATCCCGAACACGACCATATAGGGTTTATGGGGTGGTTTTCCCATAGGTTGCCGGCTAGCCCGGGATCAGTGCCTATTTGAAGGATTTCGGGGGCTCGGGGCCTGTGACGTCATCGCCCATGCATTCTTATGGGAGATTTTGGTCAAAATGATCCGATGGCCATGAATGGGACATGGTTGGAAAGAGGAGGTGATTTCGAGCCGATTCGCCCGGTTTTTACTCGGATGCGTTGGATACCGTCCGATTTGAGGGCGTTGCAAAGTCGGTTTTCAAGGTATGTTGCACACGTTAAGGGGGTGGGGTCACCGGTAGATTTCTTTCTGATGCGGTTTTTTCGTTTCCAGTTGCGGTCCTGACCAATAGTTGTCATTGATGACCATACGGATTCGATGGGGTTTGCGTTCTAGACGCATTTGAAAAACGCCCCCTATCCCTTATACATAGGATTTTTTACATTTCATACAATTTTAAGAAATTCTCTCGATGGTTAGTCGACTTTTTTCGCTCAGACGTGGGATTTTATGTGGGCTACAAGAAAAATGCGAAATCCCGGTTCTCACTGGTCAAATTCGGCAATTTTTCCCGTTTTTTTGAATATCCTTGTTCCGACCCTGACGCCACACAATGATCGATACACAATGCGCGATACCTGATCTCCCACTAGTTTTTCAAGCCGCATCTAGCTGCCAGGGTTATACAATTTTAAGAGGCAATTTTTCGTTTTTTTTTTTTTTTTTTTGCGCCCATTTTTTTGACTTTTTTTGGGGTCGAGATGGGTGTCGCTAGACGCGGGATTTCATCCCGAACACGACCATATAGGGTTTATGGGGTGGTTTTCCCATAGGTTGCCGGCTAGCCCGGGATCAGTGCCTATTTGAAGGATTTCGGGGGCTCGGGGCCTGTGACGTCATCGCCCATGCATTCTTATGGGAGATTTTGGTCAAAATGATCCGATGGCCATGAATGGGACATGGTTGGAAAGAGGAGGTGATTTCGAGCCGATTCGCCCGGTTTTTACTCGGATGCGTTGGATACCGTCCGATTTGAGGGCGTTGCAAAGTCGGTTTTCAAGGTATGTTGCACACGTTAAGGGGGTGGGGTCACCGGTAGATTTCTTTCTGATGCGGTTTTTTCGTTTCCAGTTGCGGTCCTGACCAATAGTTGTCATTGATGACCATACGGATTCGATGGGGTTTGCGTTCTAGACGCATTTGAAAAACGCTCCCTATCCCTTATACATAGGATTTTTTACATTTCATACAATTTTAAGAAATTCTCTCGATGGTTAGTCGACTTTTTTCGCTCAGACGTGGGATTTTATGTGGGCTACACGAAAAATGCGAAATCCCGGTTCTCACTGGTCAAATTCGGCAATTTTTCCCGTTTTTTTGAATATCCTTGTTCCGACCCTGACGCCACACAATGATCGATACACAATGCGCGATACCTGATCTCCCACTAGTTTTTCAAGCCGCATCTAGCTGCCAGGGTTATACAATTTTAAGAGGCAATTTTTCGTTTTTTTTTTTTTTTTTTTGCGCCCAATTTTTTGACTTTTTTTGGGGTCGAGATGGGTGTCGCTAGACGCGGGATTTCATCCCGAACACGACCATATAGGGTTTATGGGGTGGTTTTCCCATAGGTTGCCGGCTAGCCCGGGATCAGTGCCTATTTGAAGGATTTCGGGGGCTCGGGGCCTGTGACGTCATCGCCCATGCATTCTTATGGGAGATTTTGGTCAAAATGATCCGATGGCCATGAATGGGACATGGTTGGAAAGAGGAGGTGATTTCGAGCCGATTCGCCCGGTTTTTACTCGGATGCGTTGGATACCGTCCGATTTGAGGGCGTTGCAAAGTCGGTTTTCAAGGTATGTTGCACACGTTAAGGGGGTGGGGTCACCGGTAGATTTCTTTCTGATGCGGTTTTTTCGTTTCCAGTTGCGGTCCTGACCAATAGTTGTCATTGATGACCATACGGATTCGATGGGGTTTGCGTTCTAGACGCATTTGAAAAACGCTCCCTATCCCTTATACATAGGATTTTTTACATTTCATACAATTTTAAGAAATTCTCTCGATGGTTAGTCGACTTTTTTCGCTCAGACGTGGGATTTTATGTGGGCTACACGAAAAATGCGAAATCCCGGTTCTCACTGGTCAAATTCGGCAATTTTTCCCGTTTTTTTGAATATCCTTGTTCCGACCCTGACGCCACACAATGATCGATACACAATGCGCGATACCTGATCTCCCACTAGTTTTTCAAGCCGCATCTAGCTGCCAGGGTTATACAATTCTAAGAGGCAATTTTTCATTTTTTTTTTTTTTCTTTTTTTTTGCGCCCATTTTTTTGACTTTTTTTGGGGTCGAGATGGGTGTCGCTAGACGCGGGATTTCATCCCGAACACGACGATATAAGGTTTATGGGGTGGTTTTCCCATAGGTTGCCGGCTAGCCCGGGATCAGTGCCTATTTGAAGCATTTCGGGTGCTCGGGGCCTGTGACGTCATCGCCCATGCATTCTTATGGGAGATTTTGGTCAAAATGATCCGATGGCCATGAATGGGACATGGTTGGAAAGAGGAGGTGATTTCGAGCCGATTCGCCCGGTTTTTACTCGGATGCGTTGGATACCGTCCGATTTGAGGGCGTTGCAAAGTCGGTTTTCAAGGTATGTTGCACACGTTAAGGGGGTGGGGTCACCGGTAGATTTCTTTCTGATGCGGTTTTTTCGTTTCCAGTTGCGGTCCTGACCAATAGTTGTCATTGATGACCATACGGATTCGATGGGGTTTGCGTTCTAGACGCATTTGAAAAACGCTCCCTATCCCTTATACATAGGATTTTTTACATTTCATACAATTTTAAGAAATTCTCTCGATGGTTAGTCGACTTTTTTCGCTCAGACGTGGGATTTTATGTGGGCTACACGAAAAATGCGAAATCCCGGTTCTCACTGGTCAAATTCGGCAATTTTTCCCGTTTTTTTGAATATGCTTGTTCCGACCCTGACGCCCTGCATTCATCGGTACACAATGCGCGGCACATGATTTCCCAGTAGTTTTTCAAGCCGCATCTACCTGCCAGGGTTATACAATTTTAAGAGGCAATTTTTCGTTTTTTTTTTTTTTTTTTTTTTTTTTGCGCAATTTTTTTGACTTTTTTTGGGGTCGAGATGGGTGTCGCTAGACGCGGGATTTCATCCCGAACACGACGATATATGGTTTATGGGGTGGTTTTCCCATAGGTTGCCGGCTAGCCCGGGATCAGTGCCTATTTGAAGCATTTCGGGTGCTCGGGGCCTGTGACGTCATCGCCCATGCATTCTTATGGGAGATTTTGGTCAAAATGATCCGATGGCCATGAATGGGACATGGTTGGAAAGAGGAGGTGATTTCGAGCCGATTCGCCCGGTTTTTACTCGGATGCGTTGGATACCGGCCGATTTGAGGGCGTTTCAAAGTTCGTTTTCAGGGATAGGAGCACACGTTAGGGGGGTGGGGTCACCGGTAGATTTCTTTCTGATGCGGTTTTTTCGATTCCAATTGCGGTCCTGACCAATAGTTGTCATTGATGACCATACGGATTCGATGGGGTTTGCGTTCTAGACGCATTTGAAAAACGTTCCCTATCCCTTATACATAGGATTTTTTACATTTCATACAATTTTAAGAAATTCTCTCGATGGTTAGTCGACTTTTTTCGCTCAGACGTGGGATTTTATGTGGGCTACAAGAAAAATGCGGAATCCCGGTTCTCACTGGTCAAATTCGGCAATTTTTCCCGTTTTTTTGAATATGCTTGTTCCGACCCTGACGCCCTGCATTCATCGGTACACAATGCGCGGCACATGATTTCCCAGTAGTTTTTCAAGCCGCATCTACCTGCCAGGGTTATACAATTTTAAGAGGCAATTTTTCGTTTTTTTTTTTTTTTTTTTTTTTTTTTTGCGCAATTTTTTTGACTTTTTTTGGGGTCGAGCTGGGTGTCGCTAGACGCGGGATTTCATCCCGAACACGACGATATATGGTTTATGGGGTGGTTTTCCCATAGGTTGCCGGCTAGCCCGGGATCAGTGCCTATTTGAAGCATTTCGGGTGCTCGGGGCCTGTGACGTCATCGCCCATGCATTCTTATGGGAGATTTTGGTCAAAATGATCCGATGGCCATGAATGGGACATGGTTGGAAAGAGGAGGTGATTTCGAGCCGGTTCGCCCGGTTTTTACTCGGATGCGTTGGATACCGGCCGATTTGAGGGCGTTTCAAAGTTCGTTTTCAGGGATAGGAGCACACGTTAGGGGGGTGGGGTCACCGGTAGATTTCTTTCTGATGCGGTTTTTTCGATTCCAATTGCGGTCCTGACCAATAGTTGTCATTGATGACCATACGGATTCGATGGGGTTTGCGTTCTAGACGCATTTGAAAAACGTTCCCTATCCCTTATACATAGGATTTTTTACATTTCATACAATTTTAAGAAATTCTCTCGATGGTTAGTCGACTTTTTTCGCTCAGACGTGGGATTTTATGTGGGCTACAAGAAAAATGCGGAATCCCGGTTCTCACTGGTCAAATTCGGCAATTTTTCCCGTTTTTTTGAATATGCTTGTTCCGACCCTGACGCCCTGCATTCATCGGTACACAATGCGCGGCACATGATTTCCCAGTAGTTTTTCAAGCCGCATCTACCTGCCAGGGTTATACAATTTTAAGAGGCAATTTTTCGTTTTTTTTTTTTTTTTTTTTTGCGCAAATTTTTTGACTTTTTTTGGGGTCGAGATGGGTGTCGCTAGACGCGGGATTTCATCCCGAACACGACGATATATGGTTTATGGGGTGGTTTTCCCATAGGTTGCCGGCTAGCCCGGGATCAGTGCCTATTTGAAGCATTTCGGGTGCTCGGGGCCTGTGACGTCATCGCCCATGCATTCTTATGGGAGATTTTGGTCAAAATGATCCGATGGCCATGAATGGGACATGGTTGGAAAGAGGAGGTGATTTCGAGCCGGTTCGCCCGGTTTTTACTCGGATGCGTTGGATACCGGCCGATTTGAGGGCGTTTCAAAGTTCGTTTTCAGGGATAGGAGCACACGTTAGGGGGGTGGGGTCACCGGTAGATTTCTTTCTGATGCGGTTTTTTCGATTCCAATTGCGGTCCTGACCAATAGTTGTCATTGATGACCATACGGATTCGATGGGGTTTGCGTTCTAGACGCATTTGAAAAACGTTCCCTATCCCTTATACATAGGATTTTTTACATTTCATACAATTTTAAGAAATTCTCTCGATGGTTAGTCGACTTTTTTCGCTCAGACGTGGGATTTTATGTGGGCTACAAGAAAAATGCGGAATCCCGGTTCTCACTGGTCAAATTCGGCAATTTTTCCCGTTTTTTTGAATATGCTTGTTCCGACCCTGACGCCCTGCATTCATCGGTACACAATGCGCGGCACATGATTTCCCAGTAGGTTTTCAAGCCGCATCTACCTGCCAGGGTTATACAATTTTAAGAGGCAATTTTTAGTTTTTTTTTTTTTTTTTTTTTACAAGAAAAATGCGAAATCCCGGTTCTCACTGGTCAAATTCGGCAATTTTCCCCGTTTTTTTCAATATCCTTGTTCCGACCCTGACGCCACACAATGGTTAGGTTAAGTTAGGTTAGGTTAGGTTAGGTTAGGTTAGGTTAGGTTAGGTTAGGTTAGGTTAGGTTAGGTTAGGTTAGGTTAGGTTAGGTTAGGTTAGGTTAGGTTAGGTTAGGTTAGGTTAGGTTAGGTTAGGTTAGGTTAGGTTAGGTTAGGTTAGGTTAGGTTAGGTTAGGTTAGGTTAGGTTAGGTTAGGTTAGGTTAGGTTAGGTTAGGTTAGGTTAGGTTAGGTTAGGTTAGGTTAGGTTAGGTTAGGTTAGGTTAGGTTAGGTTAGGTTAGGTTAGGTTAGGTTAGGTTAGGTTAGGTTAGGTTAGGTTAGGTTAGGTTAGGTTAGGTTAGGTTAGGTTAGGTTAGGTTAGGTTAGGTTAGGTTAGGTTAGGTTAGGTTAGGTTAGGTTAGGTTAGGTTAGGTTAGGTTAGGTTAGGTTAGGTTAGGTTAGGTTAGGTTAGGTTAGGTTAGGTTAGGTTAGGTTAGGTTAGGTTAGGTTAGGTTAGGTTAGGTTAGGTTAGGTTAGGTTAGGTTAGGTTAGGTTAGGTTAGGTTAGGTTAGGTTAGGTTAGGTTAGGTTAGGTTAGGTTAGGTTAGGTTAGGTTAGGTTAGGTTAGGTTAGGTTAGGTTAGGTTAGGTTAGGTTAGGTTAGGTTAGGTTAGGTTAGGTTAGGTTAGGTTAGGTTAGGTTAGGTTAGGTTAGGTTAGGTTAGGTTAGGTTAGGTTAGGTTAGGTTAGGTTAGGTTAGGTTAGGTTAGGTTAGGTTAGGTTAGGTTAGGTTAGGTTAGGTTAGGTTAGGTTAGGTTAGGTTAGGTTAGGTTAGGTTAGGTTAGGTTAGGTTAGGTTAGGTTAGGTTAGGTTAGGTTAGGTTAGGTTAGGTTAGGTTAGGTTAGGTTAGGTTAGGTTAGGTTAGGTTAGGTTAGGTTAGGTTAGGTTAGGTTAGGTTAGGTTAGGTTAGGTTAGGTTAGGTTAGGTTAGGTTAGGTTAGGTTAGGTTAGGTTAGGTTAGGTTAGGTTAGGTTAGGTTAGGTTAGGTTAGGTTAGGTTAGGTTAGGTTAGGTTAGGTTAGGTTAGGTTAGGTTAGGTTAGGTTAGGTTAGGTTAGGTTAGGTTAGGTTAGGTTAGGTTAGGTTAGGTTAGGTTAGGTTAGGTTAGGTTAGGTTAGGTTAGGTTAGGTTAGGTTAGGTTAGGTTAGGTTAGGTTAGGTTAGGTTAGGTTAGGTTAGGTTAGGTTAGGTTAGGTTAGGTTAGGTTAGGTTAGGTTAGGTTAGGTTAGGTTAGGTTAGGTTAGGTTAGGTTAGGTTAGGTTAGGTTAGGTTAGGTTAGGTTAGGTTAGGTTAGGTTAGGTTAGGTTAGGTTAGGTTAGGTTAGGTTAGGTTAGGTTAGGTTAGGTTAGGTTAGGTTAGGTTAGGTTAGGTTAGGTTAGGTTAGGTTAGGTTAGGTTAGGTTAGGTTAGGTTAGGTTAGGTTAGGTTAGGTTAGGTTAGGTTAGGTTAGGTTAGGTTAGGTTAGGTTAGGTTAGGTTAGGTTAGGTTAGGTTAGGTTAGGTTAGGTTAGGTTAGGTTAGGTTAGGTTAGGTTAGGTTAGGTTAGGTTAGGTTAGGTTAGGTTAGGTTAGGTTAGGTTAGGTTAGGTTAGGTTAGGTTAGGTTAGGTTAGGTTAGGTTAGGTTAGGTTAGGTTAGGTTAGGTTAGGTTAGGTTAGGTTAGGTTAGGTTAGGTTAGGTTAGGTTAGGTTAGGTTAGGTTAGGTTAGGTTAGGTTAGGTTAGGTTAGGTTAGGTTAGGTTAGGTTAGGTTAGGTTAGGTTAGGTTAGGTTAGGTTAGGTTAGGTTAGGTTAGGTTAGGTTAGGTTAGGTTAGGTTAGGTTAGGTTAGGTTAGGTTAGGTTAGGTTAGGTTAGGTTAGGTTAGGTTAGGTTAGGTTAGGTTAGGTTAGGTTAGGTTAGGTTAGGTTAGGTTAGGTTAGGTTAGGTTAGGTTAGGTTAGGTTAGGTTAGGTTAGGTTAGGTTAGGTTAGGTTAGGTTAGGTTAGGTTAGGTTAGGTTAGGTTAGGTTAGGTTAGGTTAGGTTAGGTTAGGTTAGGTTAGGTTAGGTTAGGTTAGGTTAGGTTAGGTTAGGTTAGGTTAGGTTAGGTTAGGTTAGGTTAGGTTAGGTTAGGTTAGGTTAGGTTAGGTTAGGTTAGGTTAGGTTAGGTTAGGTTAGGTTAGGTTAGGTTAGGTTAGGTTAGGTTAGGTTAGGTTAGGTTAGGTTAGGTTAGGTTAGGTTAGGTTAGGTTAGGTTAGGTTAGGTTAGGTTAGGTTAGGTTAGGTTAGGTTAGGTTAGGTTAGGTTAGGTTAGGTTAGGTTAGGTTAGGTTAGGTTAGGTTAGGTTAGGTTAGGTTAGGTTAGGTTAGGTTAGGTTAGGTTAGGTTAGGTTAGGTTAGGTTAGGTTAGGTTAGGTTAGGTTAGGTTAGGTTAGGTTAGGTTAGGTTAGGTTAGGTTAGGTTAGGTTAGGTTAGGTTAGGTTAGGTTAGGTTAGGTTAGGTTAGGTTAGGTTAGGTTAGGTTAGGTTAGGTTAGGTTAGGTTAGGTTAGGTTAGGTTAGGTTAGGTTAGGTTAGGTTAGGTTAGGTTAGGTTAGGTTAGGTTAGGTTAGGTTAGGTTAGGTTAGGTTAGGTTAGGTTAGGTTAGGTTAGGTTAGGTTAGGTTAGGTTAGGTTAGGTTAGGTTAGGTTAGGTTAGGTTAGGTTAGGTTAGGTTAGGTTAGGTTAGGTTAGGTTAGGTTAGGTTAGGTTAGGTTAGGTTAGGTTAGGTTAGGTTAGGTTAGGTTAGGTTAGGTTAGGTTAGGTTAGGTTAGGTTAGGTTAGGTTAGGTTAGGTTAGGTTAGGTTAGGTTAGGTTAGGTTAGGTTAGGTTAGGTTAGGTTAGGTTAGGTTAGGTTAGGTTAGGTTAGGTTAGGTTAGGTTAGGTTAGGTTAGGTTAGGTTAGGTTAGGTTAGGTTAGGTTAGGTTAGGTTAGGTTAGGTTAGGTTAGGTTAGGTTAGGTTAGGTTAGGTTAGGTTAGGTTAGGTTAGGTTAGGTTAGGTTAGGTTAGGTTAGGTTAGGTTAGGTTAGGTTAGGTTAGGTTAGGTTAGGTTAGGTTAGGTTAGGTTAGGTTAGGTTAGGTTAGGTTAGGTTAGGTTAGGTTAGGTTAGGTTAGGTTAGGTTAGGTTAGGTTAGGTTAGGTTAGGTTAGGTTAGGTTAGGTTAGGTTAGGTTAGGTTAGGTTAGGTTAGGTTAGGTTAGGTTAGGTTAGGTTAGGTTAGGTTAGGTTAGGTTAGGTTAGGTTAGGTTAGGTTAGGTTAGGTTAGGTTAGGTTAGGTTAGGTTAGGTTAGGTTAGGTTAGGTTAGGTTAGGTTAGGTTAGGTTAGGTTAGGTTAGGTTAGGTTAGGTTAGGTTAGGTTAGGTTAGGTTAGGTTAGGTTAGGTTAGGTTAGGTTAGGTTAGGTTAGGTTAGGTTAGGTTAGGTTAGGTTAGGTTAGGTTAGGTTAGGTTAGGTTAGGTTAGGTTAGGTTAGGTTAGGTTAGGTTAGGTTAGGTTAGGTTAGGTTAGGTTAGGTTAGGTTAGGTTAGGTTAGGTTAGGTTAGGTTAGGTTAGGTTAGGTTAGGTTAGGTTAGGTTAGGTTAGGTTAGGTTAGGTTAGGTTAGGTTAGGTTAGGTTAGGTTAGGTTAGGTTAGGTTAGGTTAGGTTAGGTTAGGTTAGGTTAGGTTAGGTTAGGTTAGGTTAGGTTAGGTTAGGTTAGGTTAGGTTAGGTTAGGTTAGGTTAGGTTAGGTTAGGTTAGGTTAGGTTAGGTTAGGTTAGGTTAGGTTAGGTTAGGTTAGGTTAGGTTAGGTTAGGTTAGGTTAGGTTAGGTTAGGTTAGGTTAGGTTAGGTTAGGTTAGGTTAGGTTAGGTTAGGTTAGGTTAGGTTAGGTTAGGTTAGGTTAGGTTAGGTTAGGTTAGGTTAGGTTAGGTTAGGTTAGGTTAGGTTAGGTTAGGTTAGGTTAGGTTAGGTTAGGTTAGGTTAGGTTAGGTTAGGTTAGGTTAGGTTAGGTTAGGTTAGGTTAGGTTAGGTTAGGTTAGGTTAGGTTAGGTTAGGTTAGGTTAGGTTAGGTTAGGTTAGGTTAGGTTAGGTTAGGTTAGGTTAGGTTAGGTTAGGTTAGGTTAGGTTAGGTTAGGTTAGGTTAGGTTAGGTTAGGTTAGGTTAGGTTAGGTTAGGTTAGGTTAGGTTAGGTTAGGTTAGGTTAGGTTAGGTTAGGTTAGGTTAGGTTAGGTTAGGTTAGGTTAGGTTAGGTTAGGTTAGGTTAGGTTAGGTTAGGTTAGGTTAGGTTAGGTTAGGTTAGGTTAGGTTAGGTTAGGTTAGGTTAGGTTAGGTTAGGTTAGGTTAGGTTAGGTTAGGTTAGGTTAGGTTAGGTTAGGTTAGGTTAGGTTAGGTTAGGTTAGGTTAGGTTAGGTTAGGTTAGGTTAGGTTAGGTTAGGTTAGGTTAGGTTAGGTTAGGTTAGGTTAGGTTAGGTTAGGTTAGGTTAGGTTAGGTTAGGTTAGGTTAGGTTAGGTTAGGTTAGGTTAGGTTAGGTTAGGTTAGGTTAGGTTAGGTTAGGTTAGGTTAGGTTAGGTTAGGTTAGGTTAGGTTAGGTTAGGTTAGGTTAGGTTAGGTTAGGTTAGGTTAGGTTAGGTTAGGTTAGGTTAGGTTAGGTTAGGTTAGGTTAGGTTAGGTTAGGTTAGGTTAGGTTAGGTTAGGTTAGGTTAGGTTAGGTTAGGTTAGGTTAGGTTAGGTTAGGTTAGGTTAGGTTAGGTTAGGTTAGGTTAGGTTAGGTTAGGTTAGGTTAGGTTAGGTTAGGTTAGGTTAGGTTAGGTTAGGTTAGGTTAGGTTAGGTTAGGTTAGGTTAGGTTAGGTTAGGTTAGGTTAGGTTAGGTTAGGTTAGGTTAGGTTAGGTTAGGTTAGGTTAGGTTAGGTTAGGTTAGGTTAGGTTAGGTTAGGTTAGGTTAGGTTAGGTTAGGTTAGGTTAGGTTAGGTTAGGTTAGGTTAGGTTAGGTTAGGTTAGGTTAGGTTAGGTTAGGTTAGGTTAGGTTAGGTTAGGTTAGGTTAGGTTAGGTTAGGTTAGGTTAGGTTAGGTTAGGTTAGGTTAGGTTAGGTTAGGTTAGGTTAGGTTAGGTTAGGTTAGGTTAGGTTAGGTTAGGTTAGGTTAGGTTAGGTTAGGTTAGGTTAGGTTAGGTTAGGTTAGGTTAGGTTAGGTTAGGTTAGGTTAGGTTAGGTTAGGTTAGGTTAGGTTAGGTTAGGTTAGGTTAGGTTAGGTTAGGTTAGGTTAGGTTAGGTTAGGTTAGGTTAGGTTAGGTTAGGTTAGGTTAGGTTAGGTTAGGTTAGGTTAGGTTAGGTTAGGTTAGGTTAGGTTAGGTTAGGTTAGGTTAGGTTAGGTTAGGTTAGGTTAGGTTAGGTTAGGTTAGGTTAGGTTAGGTTAGGTTAGGTTAGGTTAGGTTAGGTTAGGTTAGGTTAGGTTAGGTTAGGTTAGGTTAGGTTAGGTTAGGTTAGGTTAGGTTAGGTTAGGTTAGGTTAGGTTAGGTTAGGTTAGGTTAGGTTAGGTTAGGTTAGGTTAGGTTAGGTTAGGTTAGGTTAGGTTAGGTTAGGTTAGGTTAGGTTAGGTTAGGTTAGGTTAGGTTAGGTTAGGTTAGGTTAGGTTAGGTTAGGTTAGGTTAGGTTAGGTTAGGTTAGGTTAGGTTAGGTTAGGTTAGGTTAGGTTAGGTTAGGTTAGGTTAGGTTAGGTTAGGTTAGGTTAGGTTAGGTTAGGTTAGGTTAGGTTAGGTTAGGTTAGGTTAGGTTAGGTTAGGTTAGGTTAGGTTAGGTTAGGTTAGGTTAGGTTAGGTTAGGTTAGGTTAGGTTAGGTTAGGTTAGGTTAGGTTAGGTTAGGTTAGGTTAGGTTAGGTTAGGTTAGGTTAGGTTAGGTTAGGTTAGGTTAGGTTAGGTTAGGTTAGGTTAGGTTAGGTTAGGTTAGGTTAGGTTAGGTTAGGTTAGGTTAGGTTAGGTTAGGTTAGGTTAGGTTAGGTTAGGTTAGGTTAGGTTAGGTTAGGTTAGGTTAGGTTAGGTTAGGTTAGGTTAGGTTAGGTTAGGTTAGGTTAGGTTAGGTTAGGTTAGGTTAGGTTAGGTTAGGTTAGGTTAGGTTAGGTTAGGTTAGGTTAGGTTAGGTTAGGTTAGGTTAGGTTAGGTTAGGTTAGGTTAGGTTAGGTTAGGTTAGGTTAGGTTAGGTTAGGTTAGGTTAGGTTAGGTTAGGTTAGGTTAGGTTAGGTTAGGTTAGGTTAGGTTAGGTTAGGTTAGGTTAGGTTAGGTTAGGTTAGGTTAGGTTAGGTTAGGTTAGGTTAGGTTAGGTTAGGTTAGGTTAGGTTAGGTTAGGTTAGGTTAGGTTAGGTTAGGTTAGGTTAGGTTAGGTTAGGTTAGGTTAGGTTAGGTTAGGTTAGGTTAGGTTAGGTTAGGTTAGGTTAGGTTAGGTTAGGTTAGGTTAGGTTAGGTTAGGTTAGGTTAGGTTAGGTTAGGTTAGGTTAGGTTAGGTTAGGTTAGGTTAGGTTAGGTTAGGTTAGGTTAGGTTAGGTTAGGTTAGGTTAGGTTAGGTTAGGTTAGGTTAGGTTAGGTTAGGTTAGGTTAGGTTAGGTTAGGTTAGGTTAGGTTAGGTTAGGTTAGGTTAGGTTAGGTTAGGTTAGGTTAGGTTAGGTTAGGTTAGGTTAGGTTAGGTTAGGTTAGGTTAGGTTAGGTTAGGTTAGGTTAGGTTAGGTTAGGTTAGGTTAGGTTAGGTTAGGTTAGGTTAGGTTAGGTTAGGTTAGGTTAGGTTAGGTTAGGTTAGGTTAGGTTAGGTTAGGTTAGGTTAGGTTAGGTTAGGTTAGGTTAGGTTAGGTTAGGTTAGGTTAGGTTAGGTTAGGTTAGGTTAGGTTAGGTTAGGTTAGGTTAGGTTAGGTTAGGTTAGGTTAGGTTAGGTTAGGTTAGGTTAGGTTAGGTTAGGTTAGGTTAGGTTAGGTTAGGTTAGGTTAGGTTAGGTTAGGTTAGGTTAGGTTAGGTTAGGTTAGGTTAGGTTAGGTTAGGTTAGGTTAGGTTAGGTTAGGTTAGGTTAGGTTAGGTTAGGTTAGGTTAGGTTAGGTTAGGTTAGGTTAGGTTAGGTTAGGTTAGGTTAGGTTAGGTTAGGTTAGGTTAGGTTAGGTTAGGTTAGGTTAGGTTAGGTTAGGTTAGGTTAGGTTAGGTTAGGTTAGGTTAGGTTAGGTTAGGTTAGGTTAGGTTAGGTTAGGTTAGGTTAGGTTAGGTTAGGTTAGGTTAGGTTAGGTTAGGTTAGGTTAGGTTAGGTTAGGTTAGGTTAGGTTAGGTTAGGTTAGGTTAGGTTAGGTTAGGTTAGGTTAGGTTAGGTTAGGTTAGGTTAGGTTAGGTTAGGTTAGGTTAGGTTAGGTTAGGTTAGGTTAGGTTAGGTTAGGTTAGGTTAGGTTAGGTTAGGTTAGGTTAGGTTAGGTTAGGTTAGGTTAGGTTAGGTTAGGTTAGGTTAGGTTAGGTTAGGTTAGGTTAGGTTAGGTTAGGTTAGGTTAGGTTAGGTTAGGTTAGGTTAGGTTAGGTTAGGTTAGGTTAGGTTAGGTTAGGTTAGGTTAGGTTAGGTTAGGTTAGGTTAGGTTAGGTTAGGTTAGGTTAGGTTAGGTTAGGTTAGGTTAGGTTAGGTTAGGTTAGGTTAGGTTAGGTTAGGTTAGGTTAGGTTAGGTTAGGTTAGGTTAGGTTAGGTTAGGTTAGGTTAGGTTAGGTTAGGTTAGGTTAGGTTAGGTTAGGTTAGGTTAGGTTAGGTTAGGTTAGGTTAGGTTAGGTTAGGTTAGGTTAGGTTAGGTTAGGTTAGGTTAGGTTAGGTTAGGTTAGGTTAGGTTAGGTTAGGTTAGGTTAGGTTAGGTTAGGTTAGGTTAGGTTAGGTTAGGTTAGGTTAGGTTAGGTTAGGTTAGGTTAGGTTAGGTTAGGTTAGGTTAGGTTAGGTTAGGTTAGGTTAGGTTAGGTTAGGTTAGGTTAGGTTAGGTTAGGTTAGGTTAGGTTAGGTTAGGTTAGGTTAGGTTAGGTTAGGTTAGGTTAGGTTAGGTTAGGTTAGGTTAGGTTAGGTTAGGTTAGGTTAGGTTAGGTTAGGTTAGGTTAGGTTAGGTTAGGTTAGGTTAGGTTAGGTTAGGTTAGGTTAGGTTAGGTTAGGTTAGGTTAGGTTAGGTTAGGTTAGGTTAGGTTAGGTTAGGTTAGGTTAGGTTAGGTTAGGTTAGGTTAGGTTAGGTTAGGTTAGGTTAGGTTAGGTTAGGTTAGGTTAGGTTAGGTTAGGTTAGGTTAGGTTAGGTTAGGTTAGGTTAGGTTAGGTTAGGTTAGGTTAGGTTAGGTTAGGTTAGGTTAGGTTAGGTTAGGTTAGGTTAGGTTAGGTTAGGTTAGGTTAGGTTAGGTTAGGTTAGGTTAGGTTAGGTTAGGTTAGGTTAGGTTAGGTTAGGTTAGGTTAGGTTAGGTTAGGTTAGGTTAGGTTAGGTTAGGTTAGGTTAGGTTAGGTTAGGTTAGGTTAGGTTAGGTTAGGTTAGGTTAGGTTAGGTTAGGTTAGGTTAGGTTAGGTTAGGTTAGGTTAGGTTAGGTTAGGTTAGGTTAGGTTAGGTTAGGTTAGGTTAGGTTAGGTTAGGTTAGGTTAGGTTAGGTTAGGTTAGGTTAGGTTAGGTTAGGTTAGGTTAGGTTAGGTTAGGTTAGGTTAGGTTAGGTTAGGTTAGGTTAGGTTAGGTTAGGTTAGGTTAGGTTAGGTTAGGTTAGGTTAGGTTAGGTTAGGTTAGGTTAGGTTAGGTTAGGTTAGGTTAGGTTAGGTTAGGTTAGGTTAGGTTAGGTTAGGTTAGGTTAGGTTAGGTTAGGTTAGGTTAGGTTAGGTTAGGTTAGGTTAGGTTAGGTTAGGTTAGGTTAGGTTAGGTTAGGTTAGGTTAGGTTAGGTTAGGTTAGGTTAGGTTAGGTTAGGTTAGGTTAGGTTAGGTTAGGTTAGGTTAGGTTAGGTTAGGTTAGGTTAGGTTAGGTTAGGTTAGGTTAGGTTAGGTTAGGTTAGGTTAGGTTAGGTTAGGTTAGGTTAGGTTAGGTTAGGTTAGGTTAGGTTAGGTTAGGTTAGGTTAGGTTAGGTTAGGTTAGGTTAGGTTAGGTTAGGTTAGGTTAGGTTAGGTTAGGTTAGGTTAGGTTAGGTTAGGTTAGGTTAGGTTAGGTTAGGTTAGGTTAGGTTAGGTTAGGTTAGGTTAGGTTAGGTTAGGTTAGGTTAGGTTAGGTTAGGTTAGGTTAGGTTAGGTTAGGTTAGGTTAGGTTAGGTTAGGTTAGGTTAGGTTAGGTTAGGTTAGGTTAGGTTAGGTTAGGTTAGGTTAGGTTAGGTTAGGTTAGGTTAGGTTAGGTTAGGTTAGGTTAGGTTAGGTTAGGTTAGGTTAGGTTAGGTTAGGTTAGGTTAGGTTAGGTTAGGTTAGGTTAGGTTAGGTTAGGTTAGGTTAGGTTAGGTTAGGTTAGGTTAGGTTAGGTTAGGTTAGGTTAGGTTAGGTTAGGTTAGGTTAGGTTAGGTTAGGTTAGGTTAGGTTAGGTTAGGTTAGGTTAGGTTAGGTTAGGTTAGGTTAGGTTAGGTTAGGTTAGGTTAGGTTAGGTTAGGTTAGGTTAGGTTAGGTTAGGTTAGGTTAGGTTAGGTTAGGTTAGGTTAGGTTAGGTTAGGTTAGGTTAGGTTAGGTTAGGTTAGGTTAGGTTAGGTTAGGTTAGGTTAGGTTAGGTTAGGTTAGGTTAGGTTAGGTTAGGTTAGGTTAGGTTAGGTTAGGTTAGGTTAGGTTAGGTTAGGTTAGGTTAGGTTAGGTTAGGTTAGGTTAGGTTAGGTTAGGTTAGGTTAGGTTAGGTTAGGTTAGGTTAGGTTAGGTTAGGTTAGGTTAGGTTAGGTTAGGTTAGGTTAGGTTAGGTTAGGTTAGGTTAGGTTAGGTTAGGTTAGGTTAGGTTAGGTTAGGTTAGGTTAGGTTAGGTTAGGTTAGGTTAGGTTAGGTTAGGTTAGGTTAGGTTAGGTTAGGTTAGGTTAGGTTAGGTTAGGTTAGGTTAGGTTAGGTTAGGTTAGGTTAGGTTAGGTTAGGTTAGGTTAGGTTAGGTTAGGTTAGGTTAGGTTAGGTTAGGTTAGGTTAGGTTAGGTTAGGTTAGGTTAGGTTAGGTTAGGTTAGGTTAGGTTAGGTTAGGTTAGGTTAGGTTAGGTTAGGTTAGGTTAGGTTAGGTTAGGTTAGGTTAGGTTAGGTTAGGTTAGGTTAGGTTAGGTTAGGTTAGGTTAGGTTAGGTTAGGTTAGGTTAGGTTAGGTTAGGTTAGGTTAGGTTAGGTTAGGTTAGGTTAGGTTAGGTTAGGTTAGGTTAGGTTAGGTTAGGTTAGGTTAGGTTAGGTTAGGTTAGGTTAGGTTAGGTTAGGTTAGGTTAGGTTAGGTTAGGTTAGGTTAGGTTAGGTTAGGTTAGGTTAGGTTAGGTTAGGTTAGGTTAGGTTAGGTTAGGTTAGGTTAGGTTAGGTTAGGTTAGGTTAGGTTAGGTTAGGTTAGGTTAGGTTAGGTTAGGTTAGGTTAGGTTAGGTTAGGTTAGGTTAGGTTAGGTTAGGTTAGGTTAG